>CM062293.1:485398812-486055067 GCA_031216915.1 Pictodentalium vernedei | reverse complement strand
AGCTTCGGGAGATTAGGGTGGGGAAGGAGGGGCAGCTTACAACTAACATCCTTGCCAAAGCAATAGCCAAAACCAGCCATTGCTGTTTTCAATTCAAAATTTCCAACATCACAAAACCCACGAATCAACTCGAGCTGATAGAATTAACTGTAAGTGGTTGAAAGCAAGTGTTATTGTGTCCAACGGGACTTGTTTCCATTCCAACAATCTTTATAAACCTTGTTAAGTCCTTCTGAAATATTATTTGTAACACCTGAGTAACTGTCAAATATTTCATACTTTTCTAGCACATATCTGCAAGCATTGTTCTTGAGAGGTATTTTGAGGTGTTCTTTAAAATAGTCACAAAATGCGACACTCCATTTTGCACTTAAGTTATCAAACAACTCATCAAATTGCATTTCACATTCACTTCGCAATAAACTGTCAATGTCAGCCATATAAAACAACAATATCGTCTGTTTTCCCACCGTGTTTCTTAATCCAAAACTTTGCATCAGACTTCACGTGGTTCCAGCAAAAAAACAATTTTGCCTCTGGTACAAATTGTTGAATTGCATTTGTACTGTAAAGGACGTTTCACGATCTGTCACTATAACAGGCTGTCCTTTTCGAAAATTTGGCACTGCATTAACCATCTCCATCCAGAAAGTGTTGTGAGATTTTTGTTTTTTTCTGTCATGAATTAAAAATGAAATTGGAAGGCATCGGTTCCTTTGAAGAATGGATGTTTTAAAACAAGTGCAGATACATAGAAGTCCCCTAAACAAAATGTTGTGTCATATGAAAAAAGCATTCTGCCAGTATCTCTAGCACCCAGTAAACGATCTACTTCAGTTAAAATCTCTCTATTTCCAAGAACAAGTCGCAGTTCTGGAAAAAATGCAAATTCAGTCACAAAATTGTCCAAACTGTATGCCAGGGTAAGAGTGTTGTACGCTGCGTCATGTGTTAGTCTAGTTTTTCTTATTCATTGCATAACGTTGATTTTCCACTTGTTTTTTGCGTTCACTATTCCTTGGTTGGCAGTTGAAATGCCTGAAAGAGTCACACTGTCTCTGTAGACTACAGCCGGTTCCTTCTCACAACACTTGTCTTTAAAGACGTTAAAGTCGACTTCAAAGTTCTTTTGTATGGTTGTTGTTTTAAACTCGCATTTCCATGAGGCCTGTCCACATTAACATTTTCATCTCCAATATAGTGGAGCAAAGTCAATTCAGTATTATAAGATATGTACATAACACGCCGAAATCTGTCGTCACCAACTTTGTCGCCGGTAAATCTCTTTAATTTATAATCCCTGCGAAAGAGAACTGGATTATTCTTGGGTAATTTATTACCACCTTTATTCACCCACAAATACTGGTCAACCGTCGCATCCTGACAGTTGTTTGTTAAGTACATTTCTCCACCCTTAGGTTTAGTAGGAGAAAGAGATGAAATTCTTTCTGGGCCAGGATTCTCCAAGATAGAAAAAACGTCTTTGAACGCCAGCGGCCCATCCTGTCCGTCTGCATAAAGACGTACTGCCGTCATGTTAACCACAAAACAAAATGAACTAATGCACCAAACCCACCAGTCCTTCTTATAGAGAAATTTGTTTGTACAAAGACAAAATGTTGTTTTAAAATCAAAAAGTGTGATTGGTGATCAAAAACTAATCCCTTTTCATATAAAACATAATTAAAAAATAATGAGAATCATCGGTGTTCAAAACCGAATATTACCTAAACAAATACAGAGTGCAAATAAAACACAAGCTTTGGTGAATAGTAGTACACGCTGATTACTAACATATATATAAATGATAGGTATGAGAGGTTAAGAAAGCATCTCAATTAATGAGAAAACAAGTTTTCTCAGCAAGTTTGGAAATCATCACAGGAGTTTCTTTGAAATGCCGATGATTAGAGATAATCCGTCAGCTATCCTCATATGATTTGCAGTGTTAAATTACTTTCACACCTGACTGCACAGATGAACTTGGCTTTCTGTTTACACTTTTTAGTGAGTTTTCATGTACTTTTTCCCATTTAAACCATTTAAAAATAAAAAAAAAATGAACTTTTTTGTTATCTTCCACATAAATAAGTTGTGTAGACATTATCTTGTCAATACTGACAATAAAAAGGTCGGAATTATGCTTTTATACACTCAACAATACCTCCACAACGTCAAAACATAGCTGGATAGAAATTTCCAATTCATGATCCTAGGTTGCTTCAGCAACAGACAGCGCCGGTACTACAACAACAGAGATCAGAAGTTCCACCAATACATGCTCTCCTGCTAACTCACGTTTCCCCCTTTAACACTCCCAGACATGAAAGAAAAATCAATCACAGGCCTGTCCCTTTGGCCCTTATGAATATTGTGGTCGCTCATGTCATTATCGTTAAAGAAATATCGGTATTTTTCTAATCATACTCACCTCAAATGCATTCTTTCATCATCTATGTTGGGCAGTTATTTTGTTATTTATTACTTGTATGTTCCTGCATTATCTATATTTCTGCTTTTAAATTGACAATTCACAATAAAGGCACATTTTGGGACAAAATCGTTTGGCGTTACACCCTTTCTTCGTATGTTTTGCCTTGAAAAAAAAGGCAGAAACATAGCCCGGTGACATTGTCGTTTAGAATTCTGTTTTCTGGTAACCAGTCTGTCCGATTTGATCTATAGCCTGACACCGGAATCAATTTTGCACATAACCGACTCTCATCAGTCTTGCCATTCTGAACTGTTTTTTAATTTATTTCGCCATGAGGCAATTGCAATCGATTTTTTTTTTGTGGGGGGGGGGGGGGGGTGGGAGGCTCGTACTTTTAAATTGAATGGAGGAAAATTATGTAGTTTCATTTGGTTGGTTTTGTGCTTTCATTACTTTCATTTGATTTCATTTGGATAAAACGACATGCCGGCAAGGCGGTCAGCGGGATGGCGTCTGAGTCGGGGATAATACTAATAGGGGGTCGAAGTTACCGAAACTGGGTCGAAATTTCTTTGGGTCGAAATTACTTTTTGGCTCGAAATTACCGATTTGGGTCGAAGTTACTTTGGTTCGAAATTACTGTGGGTCGAAATTACTGGATACCCTCATATGCCATACTTGGTTTCAGAAAAAGAAACAGAAGCAATCCGGCGAAAAATGTCATGCTTCGTCGAATTGTCCTGTTCCCGGAGACTTTTCGGCATTACCGGCTCCACAAAAAGAACACAGTGCTAGTTAGGTTGTTCAAGTTAACTATGCGCAAAGGATTCCTGCGCATATAGAAACATGTACACAACTTGTGTTATTTTTGGGTGAAGAAACACAAAACTTCAGTTCTATATAATTTAATCAATTTTTATCAGATTTCGTAGGTATTTATGCAGTGTGAAATAACAGTTTTCTCTAGCATTGAATATTTAATCCACTGTAGGCGAGAACCGATTATCGGTTTAGCAAGATTCACCTTTGTCACCATTGTTCGTGTAAATTGGGTAAAGGTGTAGAATAGGAGACGTTTCGTTTTTTTTTTAAATAACGATTTTCTCGCTATTTGTTTCTGTTTTCTTAAAGTAAACTATATTTTGAACAAAATGACACAAAATTAGGTACCTCTGTCATGTTTTAACATGTAAGAGAATAGATTTTAAATCCCGTTGAATTGCGAGTTTCTCAATTGCCATTTGTTTCATCCGCTGAAAATTTCGCAGCGTCTGTGTTGTTTCCATTCGTTGTTACGAGTGACGTCACAGGGGAGAAATCATTCTATATGATAGTAGGTGCACTTCGCTTGTGTGTGTGTAAGCAGGTGCACTTCGCTTGTGTGCGTGTTCCTTGATTTAAGGTCAGTTCAGTTAGGACCAGGGTGAGCTCATCGGTAAGCTAACTCTGGCCCTCACTAGACTGACCCTAAAATTTGATCTAGGGTCAGTTTAGTGAGGGGGCAGGGTTTGTCAGCCGACATTTCAATTACTAAACTCTCCCCCTATGAATAGTATGATAGCGATAATGGAACGGAGCGATTGCAGTGAGTTCAACAGCGCAGTCGCAATAAAATCGTTAATATTTCTTGAAAAAAGTATGTGATTTTGTGTCATTTTGTTCAAAATATAGTTTACTTTAAGAAAACAGAGAAAAAATAGCGAGAAAAGCGTTATTTAAAAAAAAAACGAAAAGTTCCCTATTCTGCACCTTTACCGTAAATTGTAATGTTAAGGTGCTGGAATTTGGTTTTATTTTGAAATTCTCACTTCTGATATTCCTTTAATTCAGATTAAATATATATAAATTATACATCAAAATGAACGTTGGGATGTATAGAACACGACATACATATGTAATCAACTCATAGAGACACCACCTGTTCCTGGAATTCTATGGTATTCGTACCAGAACTGATAATAAAATAATATTTCGCAAGAACAACTAGTGGCCAAATGTGCTTCACATATCCAAGTACAAAGCTAGGCATTCAAAACACTTTCGGGTGCAGCGATGGGACTACATTTGGGAAAAGGACAATGCTGTCTGCATTTTTTTTATTGAAGATGGTTTCCATGTTCGACAGACATGCACAAATTTCCATTGAAAAACAAAGCGTAATTCTAAGAAATTTCAACAGGTATCATGATACCTTGCATTGAATTTGGCGACTGTGCAGTCTCTGTATAATAATAGTATACTGTTTTAAGGCGATCTTTCTCATTATTTGGTTTTAGACAGTGTTGTATATCGATGCTTCTTCCAGGGTGCAAGACACTTCCCCCCCCCCCCTAACAATTTCCTCCCTGTCACTTCCTCCCCCCCCCCCCCCCAATTGGTCATTTCCCCAGACATTCCGCCCCCTGCCCCAAAGTAGTCATCCCCCCCCTGCCCCAAAGTAGTCATCCCCCCCCCCTAAAGTAGTCATTTCCCCCCTCAAGTTGGTGATCATTCAAAAGTAAAAAAAATACAATTTCAAGTCTTTAATTCTCTTTAAAACATGCTCAACATCCAAAATAAACTTCATAAAATGTAGCACACTCACAATATAAATAATACTCAGTAGGGGTGGGGTGCAAAAAATTACCAGATTCATAGAACTACATAGATAGCACATAGCTCACAGATACCATATAGTTGTATACAGACTGTTACTTTCCCTAACCCTTTTCAAGATTGCTTTCCGTGCAATAATTGAATTAAATAATGTTTAATCATTTAACCCCTTCTAGAATTTACATCGCCGATCGCCAAAATGTCCAATGGCTGGACAGAATGTCTGACAGTTTTAGACAAAACTGCTCTGAGTGTTTTCTCCCAGGGAAGATGGGTTGTGCAATATTAAAAAGCCAACAAAACGTTTGCTTACTTGACTTAATTTTATTGACATAAAACAACGAACTTAAAACAAAAAAAACAAAAACTAAACAAACACCTTCGGGCCGGTTCAATTCAGGAGTTCATTATTTTTCTTGGATAGGGTTACCATTTATTCAATATTCTACATCTCTGGTTCTTTTCCAGCTGGAGCTTTCCTCTCCTGGTAGGGGGGTCTGTAGCTGGTATAAACAAATACAGTTAAAACTAGAAGTCCTGTCACAAACTGTGCACTTATCTAGGCTTAATTGCGCGTAGGAATTGCACGCAATTGCCATATCGAATGGCACCCAAAGGCCAAAGCATGACATGTTCTCCTTCTTACCCATAGCAAACACAAGCAATGTTCCTGCCAATGGACCTCCGGGTTACCCAGAGGTCCATTGGCTGAAACTTTGCTTGTGCACAGGCCGTATGTGCAGAATTTGATAGCCTTACCATCGCCATAACGCATAGATTAACGCGCAAATCAACGTGCTATTTGTGCGCATTTCAGGACAGGACTTCTAGTTTTAACTGTAGGCCGGTACGTACAGTAACAGTTCATTTTTCAAAGAGGAAGGCTCAATCGAATCTTCACGAGGACGTTTATAAATATGAAAAGACTTCCAGGTGCAATCAATAACTTCAGTTTGTTCACGTACATAGAAATACAGGCCTGTTTCTTTTTAACAGTCTTTGTGCTCTAGAGCCGAGAAATTGAATCGCCTCCCCCCTCCCCAAACTCTTTTATTAAAGCTGTGCAATTTTTGCTTATATGATGGCTGGTGAAACCAAACAAACTTAGGACATATTATTTCTTCATCAACGTCGCATTGGATTTCTTTTCAATATGAAATAAAGTTCAGCAATGTGTTGTTGAATTTGCAGTTTTTTAAGATCTGTCAAAAAGTCTTTAACATCAGGTCTATGCAGTCGAATTGAAATTTTGAAGGCTTTCATTGTCATTGGTAGGCCCTACTTAAAAAACTCGCACTCAACAATAACTCAGAAAAATATTTTCAACTTGTACATATATACAATGGATAATGCATTACATTCACATCAGATGATTTTTATGTGTACCCATACTATTTATGGTACACATAATGCCGGCATCCGGGGTGACCATCCGTCCGTCCATCTGTCCGTCCGGCGTCCGTATCCATTTCTTTGGCATTCGATAACTTGAAAAATATTGCTTGGATTGTCAAGTTACTTTATATTTGTATTCAAGTTACTGATGTGCCGAGCTTTATAGTTTTTGGTGTAAATCGGATAATTTGATCCTGATATATTAACCCTTTATCCTTCAAATTGAAAATTCATCAAAACCCTTTGGCATTCGATAACTTGAAAAATATTGCTTGGATTGTCAAGTTACTTTATATTTGTGTTAAGGTTACTGATGTACTGAGCTGTATAGTTTTTGGTGTAAATCTGTTATTTTGATCCTGAGATATTAACCCTTCATCCTTCATATTGAAAATTCCTCCAATCCCTTTGGCATTCGATAACTTGAAAAATATTGCTTGGATTGTCAAGTTACTTTATATTTGTGTTCAGGTTACCGATGTGCCGAGCTGTATAGGTTTTGGTGTAAATCGGATAATTCAGTCCTGAAATATTAACCCTTTATCCTTCAAATTGAAAATTCATCCAATCCCTTTGGCATTCAATAACTTGAAAAATATTGCTTGGATTGTCTAGTTACTTTATATTTGTGTTCAGGTTACTAATGTGCCAAGCTGTATAGTTTTTGGTGTAAATCTGATGATTTTATTCCGAGATATTAACCCTTTATTCTTCAAATTGAAAATTCCTCCAATCCCTTCGGCATTCGATAACTTGAAAAATATTACTTGGATTGTCAAGTTACTTTATATTTGTGTTCAGGTTACTGATGTGGCGAGCTGTATAGTTTTTGGTGTAAATCTGTTATTTTGATCCTGAGATATTAACCCTTTATCCTTCAAATTGAAAATTCCTCTGATCCCTTTGACATTCGATGACTTGAAAAAGTATTGCTTGTATTGTCAAGTTACTTTATATTTGTGTTCAGGTTACTGATGTGCCGAGCTGTATAGTTTTTGGTGTTAATCTGATAATTTGATCCAGAGATATTAACCCTTTATCCTTCAAATTGAAAATTCCTCCAATCCCTTTGGCATGAGATAACTCAAAAAAGATCAATCCAATTGTCATGTTTCTTTATATATTTATTCAGGTTACTGATGTGCTGTGCTGTATAGTTTTTTATCTAAATCTGTTAATTTGATCTGGAGATATTAACCCTTTATCCATCAAATTAGACACTCCTCCAATCCATTTCTATATGTACCCATACCTTGTATGGTGTACATAATGTCAGCATTCGTGGTGGCCCTCCGTCATACAGCTTTCTACTAGTTGCGCGTATGGGTACACATCTGACGATTTCATCGGCCTATTTTTCAAGATAATCTCGGTCACTCATTGTCGCAGTGATACCGCTCGCCCATTGAATTGCATTGTTCCGTTTTCTGTACTGTCACTAATTCCCATCACTCGAGATCGCAGTGATTGCACACATGAGCGAGCGAGTCCGTCGTGGGTTTTAATCCTCTACTCTCGTAGCCACTCCCGTGGTGGCGGGTGTTTTGGTAGTAATCCACCCTCCACGTACTGTAGGGCTGCCACTATTATCGGTTTCCAGACTACCAGAGTTGAGTAGTCAGCTGGGATTGTTGATGATTAGTCATTTAGACTTTAGTCATTCATATATTACATCCACTTTATGCCAGCATACACTGATGTAAAATTCAAATGTCGTCTTAAATTTCGACACTGTTTTGCGGTTTCTGTTATCTTGTTGGTTAAGCAGAAAGAGTTGAACAACAGGTTAACAGAAATGGTGAACACAAGCAAATACAAAACGATAATATCATAATTCATTCAGGAAAAAACACTTGTGACCGTCTTGAGTCAGTTTGCTTTGCAGATCTAATCAATTTCTAAATTAAAGAATCATGACAGCCCTAGTCTTGGGTCGCTTTTTTCAGGTGTGTTGTCCGTGCTCGGTAAATTCGATAATGGAACTCATTCATTAGCGACATCTCACCATTGACTTAAAAACACAAAATTCGCAGATATTTGGCTTGACTTTTTTGTTTAAAATTATTTTTATATTCAATAGACCGCAGAATAGTAAGAAAGTAAGTAGGTGGTATCCATAATTCACCTTTTTGAGGTCAGATTCGGTATTTATTGACACCTGTAATGACAATGTAAAAAATGAAACACATAAAGCCAAAGAAATAGGAAGTTCAGTATCATTAAACTCTGACTTTGCCAAAGTAATGTATATTTGTGTTTTTATAGATGTTTGGCTTTGTCACATTATCTTTTAAATACTCATTAGAATTTACAAATTTTGTTTCCACTCTATAACTCTAATTAACATTTTGCTTCAGTCGAAACCAAACTTGATATGTGAGGTTGGCATGGCAAGAGGACGAAATCCTTTTTATTTTGGGATCATTGTGCCAAAGGACATGGTCAAAGTGATGTTTACTTAAATTTGGTTTCTGCTCCATAACTTCAGATTAGGGCTGTCACGATTTTTTAATTTAGGAATCAATTAATCGTCGCAAATAATCGATCATAATCGATTTATCGTACCTAGATGACCCCCCTCTCTCTGACGTCGATAAAAAAATGAAGTTCAAGTCAGTTGACCTACCTCCGGTAAACAACGAAGAAGATCCTTTTTTAGGTACATTCAAAGCTTTGATGATCTGAACTTTTGAACCTCCAGTGTAATAATCAAGACCGGTCGGCAGTTGCGAACTTCGTAACTGCCGACCGGTCTTGATTATTACACTGACGGTTCAAAAGTTCAGAACATCAAAGCTTTGATGGATGCACCTGACAGACAAGTGCTTCCAATGGCTTCTTGGGGTTTAACATCGATGTTCTTAACTCTTTACCTTTAGAAACAATAGTTTTTTCATAAAATTTTCTTTTAATTATTAAACGTCTAAAGCGGGATAAAATTTACCGATTATTCGACAACGAAAAATACTAATCGGTTTCGCTGTGACCGATCAACAATCGACTAATCGATTAATCGTGACAGTCCTACTTCAGATACTGGCTAGGTTACTGTATCAGCGTGTTTCGGTGGTTTGATTGGCCATCCCTTGTGGCCACATCCTGCTTCATGAATGAGCTTGATTTGGTAAAATAAATTCACAATTTCTTTTTTTATCATCTACAGGTCATTTTAACATCTTTGTGTCTGACAATTACCATCACAGAGAAAGAAGATGTCGAAAGGTCGGAGTTCAAATCAAGATGAGAGAGAGTTTTTGCAGGACTGTAAAGCAGCATTTTATTGTGTGTGTGATGACTTGAGAGATGAAATATCATCAAAGGATCAATTATTGCTAGGTATTCGCTATTCTACATTGCTCTCTCATTCTCTGCATGGATATTTCATCAACAGTTTCAGCACTACTTTTTATCTGATAAACTCACAGTATTTTTTCTGCTGTTTGTTTTTTACATTTGCAGGCCTTTATACTGTACCAATGACCTAGACTTAGCTGGTGCTACAGTTAAAAGTAGAAGTCCTGTCATGAAATGCGCACAAATAGCACGTTGATATGCGCGTTAATGTGCGCGTTATGGCCCCAGTAAAGCTATCAAATTCTGCACATATGGCCTGTGCACAAGCAATGTTTCCGCCAATGGACCTCCGGGTAACCCGGAGGTCCATTGGCAGAAACATTGCCTGTGTTTGCTATGAGTAACCAGGAGAACCCGCCGTGCTTTGGATGCCATTCGATATGGCAATTGTGAGCAATTCCAACGCGCAATTAAGCCTAGATAAGCGCACTATTCGTGACAGGACTTCTAGTTTTAACTGTAACTCTTAAATTCTAGGGCCAAACACAAATTTTGCCCCCTCCCCAATCCCCCAAATTTGCATCAAAATCCAAAAAATAGATGTCCTATGTGGTCCTCCATACTTTTATCCACTGCGCATGCGCAGTGCCAAGGAAGTACCAAAATTGGAGCCAAATCCTTATTCTTTGTTGCCCCATCAATCAGTAATATCTCACTGATATCTGTGCTTACAATCTCAGTTAAAATGATGCCAGATACAAAATCATGAAAGAAATGGTGGATCTAGGGATGAAATAAGAGGATGAGAGGAAGAAACAGTGGAAGGATGTGTTCAGGGCTGTAACCAGGCCTTGACAATATTGAGGCGAAGGGTCGCACCGTTCGCCTGGAGGTTACGCAAACATAAAAACCCGCGAACGGACGTCCGGTTAATCAAAATCATAAATCGGTTAACCATTTTTTTTAAATTATCAAAGTCCGAAAAACCATATTTTTATACTGTACCAATGACCCAGACATAGCTGGTGCTAACTCTTAAAAATATAGGGCCAAACACAAATTTTGCCCCCCAATCCCCAAAATTTGCATCTAAAACCAAAGAAATCATGTCCTGAATGGCCCTCCATACTTCACCTCCACTGCGCATGCGCAGTGTCAAGGACGTCCCGATATTGGCGCCATTAATCATTCTTTGTTTGGCCCTTCATCAGTTAACATCTGACTGATCTTTGTGCTTGTAAATCTCAGTTTAAATGATGCCAGACACATGAATATTAGTGAAATGGTGATTCTAAGGAGGATATAGAAGGAGGAGAGGAAAAATGAGTGACAGAAAATAATCAGGGCTGTAACTTAAATTTTTTTAATGAAATTATGTTAAGTTACCTATTTTCGAGGCAACAGCCTGTTGTGGTCATTCTTGTTATTAAGTTACACTGCTTGTTCAGTGTTTTCCTCTCTCCCTTTCCTTTAAGTCCCCTCTTGCTATTCTCCCATGCTTTTGGCATATTTTCTGTAATATTATTACTAAAATTTCTTGGGAGTTTTAGCTGGATAACAGAATGAATTCTGTTCTTTTCCCCTTGTTTACGTCTTCACCTATGGGTGGTTAGGCGTAGTGTTCTGCATCTACCATCTGATATTCTGCAGTTTCTTCCCTGGAAGTCTCTGTTTTGCATCAGATAGTGTATTATTGGTAACTGATTTCGGGCCAGGGTGCCTGGAGTCTTGATCTGGTGTTTTTACACTTATTGTTTACATTTCCAACAGCCCTCTGTGTGAGGGGGATTTCTTGAAAATAATATCTTGATGTTAATTTAATCATAACTAGATACATTATTATTGTTCGTAAGTGTTGCATAAATTGTTTAAAATATATTTAGAATTTTTGTCCACACTTAGGCTTGGGATCCATTGGGGCTCAATGTTACTTTTCAGAAACTTGGGCTGTTCTGAAAAAATATTTTTCAAAATTTTTTGATTCAGTTATTTTTTCTATGTTAATGGATCTTGTTATTATGTATTTTGATTGTCAGGGGTTGGTGCGAGTACTAGGACTTTGTTTTCTTTTCACAATGAAAGGATATTGTTCAATTGTAATAAGAGGAAATCTTCCTCTGACTTTCATAATCATTGTATAATGTAGTCAGTGTACTCGCACTAACTCCTGTTCTGTATGTGTTAATTTCGATGACAACATGGGAAGCGTGTGTCACGGTATGTTAGTGGGGAATTGGCCATTCCGGTCCTTTCCCCGCAGAGTCACTCTACTTTATCAATCTCTATTTCAGACAATCATGATCAGGGTGATGTATCCGTGATGTCTTCCAAAAGTGTGCCTCCGTCGTCACAATTAATGAAGAGCTAGCGGAAAAGTGCTCATGTAATACGTCAATTGCCTAAGAGGACCCTAGTAGGTTCGACGGCCTTTGACGTCCGCTAGCTCGCCCGGTGTAGCGTCCATTCATCGAATGGTTCAGCAGCCGGGTTCGTCAGTTGCGGTCTAGAAAGGACTTTTGGGTGATGCGAGCACTATAAAATAACCAAGTGCATACCCAGTGACGGCGGATTAGAGGGGAGAACGGAGGAAGCCTTTTAGTCCGGTTCATAGCTCGTCCAGGCCCATCCGGGCTGCGAGCGAGAGAGGCCCCTCTCTCGTACATCAACATCTGGCCCCAGATGTTGTGGTACAAAATGTCTCGCATTCGGAGCATACGTCTGCCGCTCGGGACATTCCATTATATAGACAGTCCTGAGAGACTGTCAATAAGGCTTCCTCATTCTCATGGCAGCGCACACGACCGCACCTTGGCTACGTGACCTCCGATATCCAGTCAACTTCGCCAATCAGAGAATCCTCGGCAACCAGGTCACGCCATCGAATAGCCATGGACACGAGGCCTGGAGACTCCGGACGTTCGCATAAGAAAGTATGCGGGAGTCAACGTACACGGAGCTTCCAGCGGCAAAGCAACGTAAGACCGCTTCTGCACAGGCCTCGGTGACGGACGTGCTATCCCAAATAGCACAACTTATCGCAGCATCCCAGCAACGACAGAATCTCTGTCGCATAATGTAATATCCGACGACGCTGGGTCGGGAGGCTCCGCGGAAGCATCAGGTGCGGACGTCCGAAAATTTCATACGGTCCGATGGGATGCCGAAAGGGATTCGGAGGTTTTCGAGCTTTCCCTTTCGGAACAACATAAGCTGCTGTATATGTCATCCGACTTCATCTTCTAGAGGTTCTTCGTCGGACCAGAATGCTGCGATACTGGATAAGAAACTGGTAGCGTCGGTGGACTTAGAAATTTTTGGTTCGGTTCAGGGACATTGTCCCTCAGTTCCGACACAGTCCAATAATGTCTCAGATACTTTCGATTTATTGAACGACGCTATATATATTTTTTATATGCTTGCTATTTACAAGCATGTCTGGTTTCTTGTTCGCAAAATTACTGAGATGTCTTTCAAAAGTGTGCCTCTGTCGTCATAGTTAATGAAGAGCTAGCGGCAATTAGTGCTCATGGATTACGTCAATCGCCTAAGAGGTCCCTAGTAGGATCGACGGAGTTGACATTCGCTAGCTCACCCGGTGTAGCGTCCATTCATCGAATGGTTCGGCAGTCGGGTTCGTCCGTTGCGGTCTAGGAAGGAGATTTGGGTGATGCGAGCACTATAATAGACTTTAGTACACACCCAGTGACGACGGATTAGAGGAGAGATCGGAGGAAGCCTGTTAGTCCGGTTCCTAGCTCGTCCGGTCCGTCCGGGCGGTGAGCGAGAGAGATCCCTCTCTCGTGCAACAACATATGGGACCGGATGTTGTGGTACAGACATTTCACATTCGGAGCTTATGTCTGCCACTCGGGACGCTCTGTTATATAGACAGTCCGAGTGACTGTCGATAATGCTTCCTCATCCTCACAGCAGCGCACACGACCGCACATTGGCTACGTGACCTCGAATATCCGGCCAGCTTCGTCATTCAGTGATTCCATGGCGAACAGGTCACGCCATCCGGTAGCCAAGGGACACGAGGCCTGCACACTCCGGTCGCTTGCATAATAGAAGTATGCACGGGGTAACGAACACGGAGCTTCCAGCGGCAATGCATCGTAAGACCGCTTCTCCACAGGCCTCAGTGACGGACGTGCTATCCAAAATAGCACAGCTTATCGTAGCATCCCAGCAAACGACAGATTCTCGGTCGGATCAGGAATAATCCGACGGCGCTGGGTCGGTGCGCTCCACTGTTGCTTCAGGTACGGACGACCGAACACTTCATAGGGTCCGACAGGATGGCGAAAGGGATTCGGATGATTTCGAGCTTTCCCTTTCGGAACAACAGAAGCTGCCATACATTTCTTCGGCATTATCTTCCAGAGGTTGTTCCGTCGGACTACATTGCTGCGATGCTGGATAAGAGACTAATAGCGTCATTGGACATGGAGTTTTGGATCGGTTCAGGGACATTGTCCCTGAGTTGCCGACGCAGTCCAATAGTGTCTTTAGAACATTCAAATTATTGAACGACGCTATATATAAGCTTGCTATCAACATGCTAGTCTAGTTTCTTGTCCGCAATGCTCTATTCTGCCTTTTGTGAATTCTAGGAAAATAATTTTTTATTGGCAGAACTGGGCTTACCAAGAGTTCCTTTGCGGCTAAGACGGCGAGGCTGAAGACTGGGAATTATCTTTTTTGCCGTCTATGTCAATTCCAACCACGATGTTGGAAACGACAATAGTAGGTAATAATTGAGAGTTTAACAACCACTTTGTACATGAACGTGTACAACATACGTACACCAACGTGGAATTCAGTGTTAAATCGCACGCTTGTTCACAAAAATGTACAGTGGTCTTGAATCCCCCATGTTTTTTTGTGACTCCTAGATCGCACTTTTAATGTTCAAATACTCGTGGTGAACGCGCGTTTTTAAAAAAAAGGTGAAATTGTACATCTTCACTTTTATCTTTTACTTTAAAAATTTTTGTCGACGTTCCCATCGCAGATCAGACCGTCGATCCATCGTTGGCGAACGCGAGCAAAAAATTCTAGGCTATCATCAAAAAACGGTCTGCGGATTCTAAACCAGTGGTCCAGAACTCTCAATTGTTTTGAGGCGGTGGGTTTTTCCCATTTATGACGTCATTAGGGGAATTCCCATAGTGGGGAATTCCCAAACTCAGCTAATCGACCGATCGGATCGCTCGATTCTCCGTCAATCGACCGATCGGATCGCTCGATTCTGGTAAACTCGATCATACGGAGTTATCTCCCCTCGTCGTGGGGTGGGGGAATATCCTAGGAATAAATAAAAGTGATAAATAGAGCTCCTGTGCGCCTTTGGGCGTGTTAAACCATTTCATTCGAATGTCAGTCTACAATTGTCAGTCTATGTTTTTATCAAAACTGACAAGCAGGTTGCATGTCAAAGTGACATTTACTTATAAACACTAACTGAGAATGCTGTTTTGTCACGCCTGAGATGTATTACAGGTTTTTATTCAAATGAGATTAATTTGTCAAGTAAATGGTTTATCTGAAAAACTATTTCTTTCTGATTTTTAACACGTTTGAAACGGATGCTATTTTAGTATTTTTAACTATTTATCGAGGTGTCATTTTGTAAATGGTTTTTTTCTCAACTGGTTTTAGTTATTATATTAAAGACGGAAGATTTTTATTTACTTAAAACATAAAACAAAAATAATTATACATTTAATTTTGAAAATAATGAAAACAATTAAAACGAAAGATGTTTTTACAGATGGATCCTAGGCGCCGAGATTTAATTTTAGGCGAGTATGAACGTGCTAAGAAGGGCATTCAGTCTGCTGACAGAAGCAGACGTCTTGGTGAGATGGAACTCAGACGCGAAGCCACAAAAATATTTAAACCCGTGACGGAGGGTCAAGGGCGAAGCAGGAAGGAGATAGTCGAAGAATTGAGACCCATAAAGGAGAGTTCTTTGAGAATGGGTTCGTTGCCTCCTAGTTTTGGAAATCGGTATTCCGTTCAATCTACACCGGATTACGTTTCCACGGGAATTCAAACAGATTTGAGCGAGAGCGACGATACAGCTTCGACTATCACCACTAGTAGCGTCGCATCGTCCGATGATGATGGCGGTAAGAGAGATCAGTCGTATGGAATTTATAAGGATTCTGAGGGTAGAACTTTTGTGGGAGACACAGAAGTGGAAATGGACGATGATGAATTGATCGTGGTTTCGAATAAGTATAAAGTAACTGATGGTCTGCGCAAATTGCTCCTTTTCGACAAGCCTGGAGATTACACGGAACAGGATTTCGACAATTACGGTGACATTCTGATTCAGACTCACGCCATGAAGAGAAATAACGATGCCAGAGAGACGAGACCCAAAGCCAACAGAGGTTACAAGTGGACGAAAGTGGTGAAACCCATATGGGATATGAACAAGAAGTTCGTCGAATCGGTGACCGGCAAAGGGGTGAAAACCACTTTTCTTCCGAGCGATTCCGACGCTCTGTCTCAGAGATTGAGTTTGTTGATGGCGAGAAGACGGGCTGGTAACACAGGATTAGATAATCAGATAGTTGCTATATCTGACGAATTGTTAAGACCGAAGGTTTTGAATAAAAACCAGTATAAAGGCTGATGAACGAATTGAAGGATTGATGTGTATATAATAAGTAGAGAGAAACAAACAAACAAACAAAAAAATAAAACAGTAAATTCTCACACTAGAATAATAAAAGTATTTAAAAACGACAAAACGATTTACCAGTGAAGAAAAACAAAAATATATCATAAAAATAAAATATGTTGGTGATAAAGAACAGGGGATACGTCAGGACTTACGTTCAAGGCGGTTCTGGCATCGTCGATTCTATAATGCGAGCATTCACGGGCGATGTGGGTAGAAAACTCGCATCGACTGCGTTTGAGGTCGGTAAGAAGACGGCTTTGGATGCTGGTAAGAAAGCCGCTTCCGAAGCCAGTGGTAGGATAGCTTCTGTGGCTGGCAAGAGGGCAGCTGACGTGTTGATCGACAAGTTGATCAGTCCACCGGCGAAGCGAGCTGCGTTAGAGCGAACGCCGAAAAGTTGGAAAGATTTTAAGGATGCCGTGGTACCCATACAAGATTTAGCCAAAATGACGAGTGGATCCGGATTGAAGAGAACTCGCGACGGTGCGATATAAATAAATAATAACATTAAAAACAGAGTTTGAAAAACATGAAAAAAAATTTGCGTTTGAAAAGAATCTAAAATAACAAACAAACAAAAATAAAACAAAGATGAACATTAAAGATATGTCTTGGAACGACGCCGCAACCAAGAGGTCGAATAACGAGTTCTTTCCCAAAAGCATAAGAGGTTTGATAGTGGGAAAATCGAATTGTGGAAAGACCAATCTGTTGATGAATCTGTTGTCCCGACCCGACTGGTTGGATTACGACAGATTGTTCGTGTTTGGCAAGAGCTTGTTTCAACCCGAATACAGATTGCTTCGAGAGTGCATGGATCGTAGATTGCCCAAGGACGTCATAGCTAGAATCTTTGACACTAGGGAGGAATTCGACAAGAGCGGAGCTCCACTTTCGACCATTTTGGACGGTGCGGCGATAGAGCTGATGAAGAGAAATGCATCTTCGAACGTCGAGTGTCGATTTTATGAGAACGCTAGCGACGTTCCGGATCCTAGGGAACTGAAACCGGAAGATAAGAATCTCATGATTTTCGACGATCTGCTTTTGGAGAGACAGAACCGATGCGAATCGTATTACGTTAGGGGTCGACACAGCAACGTGGACTGTTTCTACCTGTCGCAGAATTATTTTCGATTGCCCAGACAGACGATAAGGGAGAACGCTAATTTTCTATGTCTCTTTCGCCAAGATCTCAAGAATCTCAATCACATCTACGGTGATCACGTCGCAAACGACATGAGCGCTGCGGAATTCAGGAGATTCTGCAAGAGGGTTTGGGATGGTGGACTTTACAATTTCGTCGTGATCGATTTGACAAGCGAATTTAATCGCGGAAAATATCGGTGCGGATTCAACAAGTTTTATGTTTCTGATAATAAGATAGAGCGTGAAAATAAAAAAAATTAGAAAATAATAAATCTTCAAATAATTAGTTTTGAATAATAAAAAAAAATAAATTAAATATAATGTTCGAACATGGAGAATTGTTAGAACGGATAGCCGAGAATACGGCTGCAAAACAATCCATTCAAATCGTGGTGAGTGGCGATTCGACTCGATTTGCTACGAAATTCGAACCTTCCATCGAATTGTATAGAGAGAAAAGTTACGAGATGGCGTTGGTGAATCTGGAGACTTATTATTCCTTTCCCAATGTCACCGAAAAGAATAACTCGTTCAAGTATTCCGACGGAACGGATTGGTTGGAGATTCGAATTCCCAAAGGGAGTTACGACATAGACGATTTGAACGATTACATTCAGACGCGAATGAAGACGGATGGAAAGGGAAGCAACAAGATCAGACTCGCTCCCAATCCTAATACCTTACAGACGATGTTGGATTTGGAAGATAATTTTCGAGTGGATTTCAACACGGACGATTCTATAGGCAAGATGTTGGGATTCGATCGAAAGATGTATCAAGGCCACGCGGCATCTGAAAATACGGTCGATATTCTCGCAGTCAATAGCATTCTGGTGAACGTGGACGTGATTGCTGGAAGCTACGTGAATGGTAGCGCTCAACCGACAATCTATTCCTTCTTTCCAAACGTGTCGCCGGGTTATAAGATCGTGGAGCGACCTTGAAATTTAGTTTATCTAACAGTGATTTTAGACACGTATAGTCTCAAAACCACGTTGACGGATCAAAATGGTGAACTGTTACATCTTCGCGGAGAGAGAGTGACGATACGATTTCACATAAGAGAAATATGAAAGCAAAAAAAAAAAAAAAATATTGTGTATATATATAGATAACAAAAATAAAATAAACGCAATATTAATTTTACAAAATTATTTTAATATAATTATTAAACAAGAAACAATTGAAGTAAATAATTAAAAAAAAAAAACAGAATTATGACAGAATACGTGGTTAAAAACGTGAACATATCCGCAGGACAGAGGAAGAAACTTAAGAGAGCGTTAACAACTCGAGGCGAGGCGGTGAGATTCAAATTCACTCACGAAGATCTGACGAGAGGCGGTCTGGACCAGAAGTCAAATCAAAAGGATGGAGAAAGCGATTCGCGATGGAAGAGGGTTGACGGTGAGAATGAGTCCCGCTCAATTGAGATACAATTTGAGAATGAAAGGTGGTTTCCTACCGCTATTGGCAGGAATAGCCGCAAAAGCATTACCCTTCGCCACAAAGGCGCTACCCTTTCTCGGAAAGACTCTCGGTGTGGGAGCTCTCACGGAACTCGCTAGTTCGGCAGTTGAGAAATTAATGGGTGGCAGCGGACTGTTTTTGAAGAAGGGAGGAGCCGTGTGTCGCGTCCACGTAGACGACAGCGGTAAAGGATTGTATCTAGAACCCGTTAGAGGTGGCAACTCTCTGAGAGGAAACGGTCTCTATCTGAAGAGTGGACGGAACGTCGGGCGACTCGGCAAGGGTTTGTTGTTCGGTGAGAATTCGCCGTTTAAGAATATACCGATTTTGAATATGTTATTATAATATAAAATTGTATAAAATATAAAATCATAGAAAGTATAAAATAATATATTTAAAATGGATAAAAAAGGTGGAGAAACAATTAGACGATAATGACGAATATCGCAAGACAGAGTGTGAAGAAACAAAAAAAAATGAGATCAAAAGATGATCTCATTACTTTTTTTTTTTTTCATTTTTCTTCGCTAAAAATCAATCTCTCTATTGTTTATATTTCCAAGTCCGTTATTAGCATGTTGACACTCGTGTCTTCTCCTTTTTCGAAAACGTGTTGAATGTTTATCTTTACTCTTTTGAGTTTTTTTACATCGGTCAACTCGCTCTCACCACCCAATTTCTTCACGAATTCAAATGAGATGTTTGGAAATATGTAATTTCCATAGGGCAACGACAAATCGTCCTTGTCGAATTCTCTATCTTCGGCGATGACGATGTTCTGCAGATTGCTTTGGTATTCGTAAATCAAATCGAGCGCGGCTTCGTCCAATTTCAAAGGCATCTTATATTTGTCGTATTTGTGCTCTAAACCCTTCGTCTCGACCTCGTTCAATTCGATGGGATCGTGTCGTTGTAATCTATAGATTTTATGACCGAATTTCTTATTTGTTTCGACTCGTTTCAATTTCAATTCGCATCTTTTAGGTGTTGTTGTCCTCATGATCGATTATTTAGTTTTTTGTTTTTACGAATTCTTCCAAATAATGTATATTTTAAATTTTGTATTTAAATAATAATTTGTTTAAAAAGTTTTTTTTGCTCTTTATATATATATAAAAAAAAGTTGGTTTTTTTAATTTTTAATTTTTAATGTAAAATTTTTTAGTAAAAGTTTTTTTTCTCTTTATATATATAAAAAGTTAAATTTTAACATTTCAATCTCTCTATTGTTTATATTTCCAAGTCCGTTATTAGCATGTTGACATTCGTCATTTTTCCACATACGAAAATGGTGTGAATGTTTATCTTTACTCTTTTGAGTTTTTTTCCATAGGCGAATGCGCTCTCACCACCCGATTTGTTCACGAGTTCGGGTGAGATTATTGGATATATGTAACCTCCATAGGACAACAATAAATCATCCTTGTCGAATTCTCTGTCTTCAGCGGCGATGATATTATTCAGCAGATCGCTTTGGTACTCGTAAAACAAATCGAGCGCGGCTTCATCCACTTTCAAACACATTCGATATTCGTAGTAGTAGCGCTCTAAGTCTACCATCTCAACCTCGTTCAATTCGATGGGATCGTGTTGTTGTAATGTATAGATATTAAAACCGCATTTCTCATACCTTTCAACTCGTTTCAATTTCAATTCGCATCTTTTAGGTGTTGTTGTCATGATCGATTATTTGGTTTTTATGAATTCTTGCAAATAATGTATATTTTAAATTTTGTATTTAAATAATAATTTGTTAAAAAAGTTTCTCTTTATTTCTCTTTGTATATAAATAAAAGTTAAAAAAAAAATATTCTTACAAACTCAATTTTGAGGTAAAAACAATGATCAAGTCCAAACATCCGAATTATAGTTTAGAACGTGCAAGACTTCAAACGTTTAAAAATTGGCCTTCGCATCTCGCTCAAAAACCCGAAGATTTAGCCGCCGCGGGTTTTGTTTACGTGGGTAAAGGCGACAAAGTCAAATGTTTTTGTTGTAACATACATTTGATGAATTGGGAACCTCACGACGTACCTTTACTAGAACACATAAGTAATATTGAAAAAGACGAATGCGATTATTTGAACAAGATCCTAACGTTGGGATTGATCAAAATCCAAGATGAAGAAAGGGATAGAGATAAAAACCAAAAATTATTGATGGATATGTTACAACTCGGATACACCAAGGAACAATTGTACAATGCGTTAAACAGCGCGAACAAGACCCTGTCTCAATTCATAACTTTAGAACATCTCATCAAATTCATGGCGGAAGCGGACGATTTATCGTCACTCGTTAAAAACAAGTCGAGCAAAACGTCCACCAAGTGTCTGGTCTGCGAAGGTGTCGCAAACGTCTTGTTTCTACCGTGTGCACACCTGCCTTACTGTAGAGAATGTTATTCTGAAGACGAGAAAACGTGTTCGGTTTGCGAGCGAGAAATAAAAGCGGTCTTAAATTGTTTTTGATTAAAAAACATATTAAAGAAAAAAATTGAATTTAAAATTTAACTTTTTTTTTTTTTTATTATATATATAAAAAGAGTAAAAAAGCAAAACTTTTTTTAACAAATTATTTAATGCAAAATTCCAAAAAAAAAAAAATATTCTTACAAATGAAGCAAACAGATAAAACAATGGTAAATTTAAATGAGAAAACCATACCTCAGTTAAACGAGATTTGTAAACTATTACAAATTTCAGATTTCAGAAATCATAGAACTAAATCAAAAAAAATTGATGTCATACAAGAATATTTGCGAAACTCTAGAAAGGCAAACGAAATGTCGATAGCAACGACGTCAAAAGATGCATCGGTTGTGAAAAATGAGAAGATAGTAAAAGGAATTGAAATGCCGACGTTGAAAAAAACCAAAACGTTTCGATTGTGAAAAATAAGAAGACGACTAAACGAAAAGCCGTTGAAGAACATCAAGTTTCCGAAGAAAAGAAAAGAAAAACTAAAACGAAAACGAGTGATGCACTTCAGATTCAAGACAAATGAGATATATCGAGCGAAATTCAACGAGCAATCGACGAAGAGAAAGGAGAAGAATATGTAACACGACTCGTTGCGGAACTATTCCAATCAAAACCCGTAGAATGGGAGAGTGCGATCAAAGGCGTTTTTAAAACTTTCGACGTGATTCCCTCGTTGAAGAAAGTCGATCCGAAATTGTTCATGGAACGGGTGAAGAAAGAAGTATTGGATTTGTTTCGCGAATACATGAACGTGGGATTAAAAATTAAGATGATACTCCATTGCGTAATGAATAAAATCGACGTGAAGTCCAGCGAGAACATCGTGAAAAATGCATATTTCAGATCTAACGTCGAACCCGTATTTCGAGGTTCAGATCTATCGGACGTTTTCGAAAAGATGAAAGACAAGATGTTGACGTCTCTCGCGAATTATCAACATGAAGGTAGTAATTGGACGTTCGATGAGGTGTTGAAACTCGAAATTCACATAAATAAAAACGATCCGTTGAAAGGATCTTCCTACTTGGAATTACCGTATTTCTTGACTGAGAAACACGCCGTGGTCAACGTGAGAAATAAAGATGATCAGTGTTTTAAATGGGCAGTCACCTCCGCTTTATACCCTGTCGAAATACACTTCGATAGAGTTTCTCGTTACGTGGAAACTTCTAAAAATCTCGATTGTACCGGAGTGACTTTTCCAACAGAGTTAAAACATATCGAACGTTTCGAGGCTCAAAATCCCACCGTAGCGGTGAACGTCTTAGGATACGACAACGAAAATCAAAAGATCTATCCTCTCAGACAGACTTCGTATCGCGGAAGAGAAAAGACGATTATTTTTTATTGATTTCGAATGGTGACAATCGTCATTATTGTTGGGTTAAACATCCAACTCGATTACTGTCGAAACAAAATAATAATCATAACGGAAAGATATCTTTATGTTACAATTGCATGAACGTGTTTCACAGCGAAAAATCATTAGCGAAACATCAGGAATATTGCAACGAAAATCAAGGTGTCGCCGTCGAAATGCCCAAACCCAACACCATCGTGAAGTTTGAAAATCACAATAGAAGGTTAAAAGTACCATTCGTCGTGTACGCCGATTTCGAATGTTTCACCGCGAAAATGAGTTCCTGTCAACCCAACGCTCTTCAAAGTTACGTCGAAAGATATCAAAAACACATACCTTCGGGCTATTGCATTTACGTGAAATGCGCTTTCGACTCGCAACACGACATGGGTCCCTTCACCTACACGAAACAGTGCGAAGACAACGACGTGGCACAAAGGTTCGTGGAAGAGTTAGAATCGAAAATTCAAATGTTATACGACAAATTCAAAACTCCAGCGAAAATGATCACGCGATAGCAACAGGACGAAAATAACAGAGCCAACGAATGTCACATATGCAGACAATCGTTCGACGAGAATTCGGAGGAAAATAAGAAGGTCACAGACCACGATCATTACACGGGTCTGTATCGCGGTCCGGCTCACAGCAAGTGTAATTTAAAATATCGAGACACCGCTTTCTATCCGGTGATGTTTCACAATCTCTCGGGTTATGACAGTCATCTGTTCGTGAAAAATCTCGGCACCTCACACAAAGAATTAAATTGCATCGCAAACAGCGAAGAAAGATACATTTCCTTCACGAAATGGAAGCTCATGGAGAAGAAAAGAGTAATCGACGGAGAGACATTGAAAGGAAAAACGAAATCCATTCGTAGATGCATACGTTTCATCGACAGTTTTAAATTCATGTCGACCGCTCTGGAAAAATTAGTTGATAACATGAGCAAGGATAAATTTAAAATCACGAGCGAACATTTCGCAGAACGAGTAGACGTCATGTTGAGGAAAGGAGTCTATCCTTACGATTACATGAATGATCTAAAGAGATTTGAAGGCACCGCACTACCTTCGAAAGAAGATTTTTATTCGAAATTATACGAATCCGACATTTCCGCCGAGAATTACGAACACGCCAAAAACGTGTGGAAATCATTCGATATGAAAACCATGAGAGATTATCACGATCTCTATCTAAAGACCGACGTTCTGCTCTTGGCAGACGTGTTTGAAAATTTTCGAGACGTCTGTTGTCGAAATTACGATCTGGATCCCGCTTGGTATTTCACCGCACCCGGTCTGGCGTGGGACGCTCTGTTGAAGACCACTGAAGTCCAATTGGAATTATTATCTGACTTAGACATGTTGCTCATGTTCAAAAGGGCTACGAGAGGTGGCGTTTCGATGATCTCCCACAGATATTCTGAAGCTAACAATCCCTACATGAAAGAAGGTTTCGATTCGAAACGGTCGACTAAATACATACAGTATTGGGACGCCAATAATCTGTACGGTTGGGCTATGAGTCATCCTTTACCGATTAGAAATTTCGAATGGGTGAAGGAACCGGAAGAGATGCAAAAATGGAGAGACTATCCTTGCATTTTAGAAGTCGATTTGAACTATCCGGAAGAATTACACGATCCATACAACGATTATCCGCTAGCTCCCGAACGAATGGAACCGAACGAATAAGACGAGGAAAAACTCATTCCCAATTTATTTAAGAAACGTAACTACGTCGTCTACAGCGAGAATTTGAAACAGTACGTCGATTACGGGATGAAATTAGTCGACATACGTCGCATCATTCGATTCGACGAAGAGCCTTGGATGAAAAAATACATCGATCTCAACACGAATCTCAGAACTCGAGCCGAGAACGATTTCGAAAAAGATTTCTTCAAACTCATGAACAACTGCATGTACGGCAAATCGATGGAAAACATCAGGAAGAGAACCGACGTTCGACTCGTCACGTCTGAGAAAAGAGCTAAAAAATTAGTGGCGAAACCCAATTACAAACACCGAACCATATTCGACGAAAATCTAGTGGCCGTTCACATGCAAAAGACGCACCTGAAGTTCGACAAACTGTATTATCTCGGACCGATCATCTTAGATATCAGCAAGCGATTGATGTACGAGTTTCACTACGATTACGTCAAATGAAAATTTGGTGACAAAGCCAAACTACTGTTCACCGACACGGACAGTTTAGTTTACGAGATAGAGACGAAAGACGTCTACTGAGATATATCTCCGGACGTGGCCGAGTGGTTCGACACGAGCAATTATCCCGTCTATCATCCGTCCAACATTCAATCGAACGACAACAAGAAGGGTAAATTTAAGGACGAGAGCGGCGGTAAACAGATCGTCGAATTCGTGGGCTTGAGACCCAAACTGTATGCTTATCGTCTAGAAAATGATGAAGAGATCAAGAAGTGCAAAGGAGTTAAAGCGTGCGTGGTGAAGAAAAACATCTCATTCCAAGAGTATAAAGATTGTCTGTTAGGAAGTGGTCCGGTGTATAAGACTATGAAATCGATTCGAAGCGAAAATCACGACTTGTATACCGAAATAGTCAACAAGATTTCGCTGACGGCCGACGACGATAAGAGATTCGTGTTAGACGATAAAATAAGCACTTTGGCACTCGGATATTGGACTGCGGATCTAATTAGAGGTGATATGAATATGGATGATTGGATTCTAGATACGATTGTGGATGATAAGATTCCAGATACGATTGTGGATGATAGGATTCCAGAAAATCAAGAAGAATTAGATGAACACAAAATTATAGAAATCGATAGTGACATCGAGAAAGCTAGTTTAAAAAGAAAAAGAATAAAAGAAAAAAAAACTCTAACGAACTCCAATTCTTAAATTCCGAAAACGTTCGAGCTAAGAGAGACAAACTACGTTTGATATCTCTTTTTGCATCGTCTTTTTTTGCAGGTAGCGAAAAAGACGTATTTGAATATAATAGATATTTGCAGTTATTATTCCTGTTCAAAGAATTTTCAAAAGATCAAGTGAAATACATTTACGACGCGGTATCTAAAAAATTTCATTCGTTAAATCACCACAAAACGATCGAATCTGTTCTACTAAAAGATGGTAATATCAAGATTCCAGAAAATCAAGAAGAATTAGATGAACACAAAATTATAGAAATCGATAGTGACATCGAGAAAGTTAGTTTAAAAAGAAAAAGAAAAAAATAGAAAAAAAATAACGTCATTTTTAGTAAATTATAATAAAATAAATAAAAAAAATATATACGCATTTATGAATAAGAAAATAAAGATATCCGTAGAAGGTGTCGTCTTACCCAACGAACCCCTATCCAACATCGATCTGTTGAATGCGGCAAAAGATTTGAAAATCGAAGATTTTCTAGGAGTGTTTTCCAGAGATGCCTTGCCGAAGAGAAGACCTCGACAATCGGAATGCGGAATTTTAAATCTAGACGATTCATTGGGTGAAGGCACTCACTGGGTGGCGTGGATGAAGAACGGGAAGAAGAAAAATTATTATTTCGACAGCTACGGAATCTCGCCGCCAAAAGAAATAAAGAACTATTTCAACAAATCGATGGTTCGTTACAACACGAAACAAGTGCAATCACCACATCAAGTGTTTTTCGGTCACCTGTGTCTCTACGTTCTCAAGAGATGGTCTGAAGGAGATCGATTTCAAGACATTCTCAATGATTTACATTAGAGAGAGATTTTTTTTTTTTATAGTATATATAAAGATAAAAAATATTTAAAAAAATTTTAATCGAATAAAAACGAAAAATAAAATAACATAGTTCATTTTTAATAAACTGCATTTGAACATATTTTTCTAAAAAACAAAAAAAATCCCACAACAACATGCCAGTCGATAAATTTGGTAGAAGTGACGACGAAAAAAGTCAACCCGAGAAAGAAGAGGAAGACGTTCGAAGTCGACGATGGTTATGACGTTGCCAACTTGGACGAACGTTACGTTCGGAGATACGAACCTCGAGAAGGACCTTTGAACATGAACGATAAGAAGCTCTACAATCTTCCCGAGCCGATAGATCTCGCAGATGCTGCGACTAAAAAATACGTCGACAGGGGGAACGCCGATTTCGAACGAATCCAGCTAGATAATTACGTGGATAAAACCTTGACCGACGATCTCGATCTGAAATCCAAACGTTAGATGAACGTCGCGAATCCCATAGATCCCACCGATGCCGCGACCAAGAAATACGCGGACGACTCTCACGCGAGATTCAGCGAACACCTGAAAAAAAGATACGTTCTGAAAACGATGCACTCGGAATTGAATGCCAATTCTAACAAGATAACGAACGTGGCCACTCCCACGAATCCCAAGGACGTGGCGACCAAACACTACGTAGATCTGGAACAGAGAAAGTCTGACAGACGAGAAATGAAATCGGATCTGAATGCGGGATTCCACAAGATATTGAATCTGTCGAAGATCGACAACACGGATGCGGACTCAACCGCGGTCAACAAGGGCTATGTAGATTCTGCCGTGATACAATCACAAGAATACCTAGAATCGCAAGTGGACGATCTCTACCTGAACAAACAATCTGGCGGAACCATGGAGGGTGGCATCGACATGAACGGTAAGAATTTATTCGGACTCAGTCACGATCCCGAATTCGATTCCAGCGCGGTCAGCAGGAAGTACGTGGACGACAACTCGGTCTGGAGAAAGGGTGACACCATGGAAGGTAAACTAGACATGGGTGGACACGCGCTCACGAATCTACCGGATCCCGTGAACATGACGGATGCCTGCACCCTGATTTCGGTGGTGGAGAAAGTCAAATATGCTAGACAATTGATCACTGTGGGACGAAGAGGCCGGCGCCTTAGATGAGGGAAAAGCTGAGTGGTCTTTCGGAAATGGAGGTAGCGGATCGAAACATGGTCAGGTGGGATATCCCATGCCGTTGGGAGGTGAAATCCTTCGAATGAGTCTGGCTTCCTCGGATTTGAATAACAGAGCGGTCGTCAATCTCATGGTGAATGGTGTAGAGAGCGATAAGAGATACAGCGTCGAAAAGACTGAGAATCAACACGCGAATGTTAGCACGTTCGGCACGCCTCTCAGAGTGAACGCCGGAGACAGGATTAATTTCGTTACGAAAACCAATAATCTCGAAGCCACCACTTCCGTGGTGAGTCTACTGATCGAACTAGATCCTTTGAACAAACAGTGAACGTGTGGAAAATAATGAATTAAAAAAAAATTAATGTGTGATTATTAAAAACAAAAAAAAAATGAGATCTAAAGATGATCTCATTACTTTTTTTTGTTTTTTTTCTTCTTCTTAACTATCACCATATATTATAATGACGTTTCCTTTTCTCTCAATTTTCAGCGTCGATTCTTCTTCTTTTTCTTTTTTTCTTTTTCTTTGTGATATGATACGTTTATAACAACACTTTTGTTGATCCGAATCATAATTATGAACGAATGTTGTGCATCTCTTGGTAACACTCGCATCATTACCATTCTCTTCAGAAGGTAGTGGTGATGGTGGAAAGCGTCTCATTCTTTTCATTTCCAACCGTCTATCCCGCTGTTTACCTAACCATTTTTCCACATCTTTTTTTTTGTTTTTTGGCTTGCAACACAGGATGGAACATCTGACGGAAACGGAGAGACGATCGCACAGGATCAAACAATCTAAGATCTCTTCGAGTTTTAATATCTTCGTCACGAAATGTCCTTTTTGTTTCTCTCGAGTGAATAGCACGCGATCTTTTAAGTAATTCAGAACGTAATCGTAAATATCTTCTTTTCTTTTCAAACATGAAAATGGAATGTGTATTTCGTTTTCTACGTGACTACTTAGGAATTGTACAGTTAAAACTAGAAGTCCTGTCATCAAATGCGCACAAATAGCACGTCGATTTGCGCATTAATCTACGCGTTATGACCATGGTAAGGTTATCAAATTCTGTCCATATGGCCTGTGCACTTGCAATTTACCCGGAGGTCCATTGGCAGAAGCATTGCCTGTGTTTGCTATGAGTAACTAGGAGAACCTGCCGTGCTTTGGATGCCATTCGATATGGTAATTGCGCGCAATTCCTACGCGCAATTAAGCTTAGATTAGCGCGCAATTCGTGACAGGACTTCTAGTTTTAACTGTAACATTTTGTACGTCGAGAATGTTGAAAAAAGACGATTTTATCTCGGATGAAACTTTTTTTTTTTTTTGGTAAAAAAATATCATTAAAAACAAATTTTTTTTTTTTTATTTTTTTGTTTTTAATAATGACTCATTACTTTTTATTTTTTTTGTTTTTTATTTTTTTTTCACACTTGTCTCTCATCGAATGATCGACATCTTATTACCATCCGATTCGAATTGTAATTCTCTGTCCGACAGGACCAGGGCGAAGGCTTCGGTTTTTCTCGGCACGTTCCTATCGAATTGCATCTTGATCTGAATGTCTAACACGCTACTCTTAAGTCGTTCACTCTGTTTACTAACGTCGAATACGAACATGGGATACATCGACTTGTATTCGCTGGGAGACATGTTAGGGTTGCTCATCAATTCGTCTAGACCGTGATACTTCTTTCTAAAATCAGCGGCATTGCCGTACAGTCTGCAGAAATCGTTCTTGTCGAACGACGCGTTGTAATCGATTGCTGGATATCTCGTGGCATTCAGAAACACTTGCATGTTTCTCAAACTGCAATGATCGGACAGCGACGCATTCTTTTCCTGAGACCCGTCCCTATCGGTCTGAAACGCAACCACGATGAAACGCGGTCTCTCGGAAGCGGATTTCACCGTCAATCTCCAATCGAAGTGATTCGTGGAGGGAGGAATGCTTGCCGTGTCGCACTGTCTCATTCTAAATCCCACGGGTAATTTACTCTTGGATTCTATGATCTTGTAGAGACGCGCTTTCTCCACCATCGAAGGCTCCACGTGCGGAACGAACCACGATATCTTGTGTAGAGTTATCTTACCCATACCGGTCGCAGTGAGTCTCACTATTGCGTCGTCGTTTCCTTTTCGAATCAACGTCAGATTGTGTTTGAATCCGTACATGATCTTGTTGTAATCGTTCGCGAATCCGAAGATGTGTTTCAAAGGTATCCTGAACGAAAATGTTCCTTTAGGTCTGGACGTCTTGACGACATAGTCGAATATCAAGGCGGCGCCTGCACTAGCAGGGCCTACGGTGTCTTTCACCCACAACTGATTAAGTCCTCTGGATTTTGAAAAATCATCAGGATACGTCAAGAGTCCGAACATCGTGGTGGCCTGACCGGGATGAAACACAGATTCTATCTCTTGTCCGGATAGCATGTATTTTATGTTACTGAATAGATGCATGATGCCATTATTGGCTAGAGTAACCGTGTCGTCTGCGGCGTAGTCGCTCCCATCTTCCTTGGTGAGACGTCCCTGCACCACTATGTAACTCTCGCTAGGATGTACGAATAGATCTTGTGTTTCAACGTTGATTCTTATCTCTCCCGCATTGTTCAAACTCGTTCCGGTTACCGGTTCGTATTCTTGAACCTCATATTCTTGAATACTTTCATCTTTCACTATGCTTTGTGCTATATCTAGTATATTTGTCATTTTAAAGGATTTTTAGTTTTTTGTTTATTAATTAACTTGCTTTCTTTATCTAAAAAATAGTTTTTAATTATTTTTTATTATTATTTTTTTCTCTCTTATATATATGTGTGTAAACAAGAAAATGTCAAAGAGAGCAAATAAAAAAAAATTTTGTCTTCTTCATCAAAACTTCGTCTTCTGTAATTGTTGTTCGTAAAATTTTCCGATGATCTCTTCTCCATCCAAAGCTTCAATTTCGTAAGTCACCGGATCGGTGTGAAATATTTTGATGATTATGAAGATTTCCGAGGTCCATCGAGGAGTATAACCCTTTTCGAAGTGCTTCTTATAAGCGTAGATTCTCACTCGATCGCCGACCGCAAATTTCGACGTTCTAGACTTCTTCCTGATCTTAGATCTCTCGGGATATAGATTCGCATAGACCCGTTTTTCATTTCGAGGATCGCTAGCTTCCGCGGGAGTCATCTTGATCGATCTGTGTCGCGTGTTGTTGTAATCTTTGACCAGACCGGTTAGAGCGTATATGTATTTCTTGGTCGAATTCGCCGTGAAGTATCTGTGCATCTTTTCCTTCATCGTTCGATTCCAACGTTCCACCACGCTGGCTTTCTCTTCGTTTTCGATCGAGTAGAGGTCTACCAATCGACGAACGTCCTTGTTGTAGAATTCCTTTCCCTTATCCACCCACAATTTACTCGGTTTTCGAGAAGACGAGTAGAACACACTCTTCAGAGCCTCGGCGACGAGAGGTCCCGATTTATTCTTCAAAGCTCTGATCCAACCGTATTTGGAAAACACGTCGATGACCGTCGATAGATATTTGACGCCCTCGTTCCACCTCGAAAACGATCTCATGTCGACCAAGTCGGCAGACCAAATGTCATCCAGACCCTTCACGAACACCCTTCTCTTTCGAAATTTACGCACTATGGGTTTGTGTAACTCGTCGGCCAATTCGCTCGTCAATAATCGTTTCTTCTTCTTTTCAGATGCGCTTTTTTTTTGAACGCCCCATCCGAATCGACGTTTCGCACCGATCAGATTGCCGACCAGCGAACGTTCCATCTTCTCTCTCCTGGTCGGATTCGATATGCCTCTCAATCTCCCCAACATATTTTTGTCGTTGCGAGTCTTGGTGTCGGGATGTCCGGTGTATCACAGATCGTGATCGTATGCGGCCGCGTCCACCCTATTCACAGCTTTGCTCCTAGATTTAGGAGTCAGATCGGCGTTGAGTCTCTTGTTCAATTTCGTTCCGGGTCCCGTGAAACTGTGACCGGGCAGATGCATTTCAAAAGGTAGATTGTTGATCATTTTATTCACGATGCCTTTACCTTTGCTCGCGTTCTTTTTTTTGACGAATCGCGTCTTGACAGAACCACACACGTCGCAAATTCCGCGAAGCATCCGTCTGTCGTTTTTAGTTCGCACTTCTCTAGAATTACTCGTCTCGGTAACTCTCTTACACTTTACGCAATACATTTTTTTAAGAGTTATTTAAATTAATTTCGTTTTTTTTATTTTATATATAAATTTAATATTTTTTTTTTTTTAAATTCTGTTCTTATTATATATATTTTTTTTTTTTCAGTCGCTGCTCTTGAGTTCTATCATCTTACTGAATTCCTCCCTGGCCTCTTTCCTCCCCTTTTTCACGAGAGAATCCTTCATCTCTTCCTTGATGATCTGACGAGTCTTGATTCTCATGGCTTCTTTCATGGCATCGTATTTCGTTTTCTCGCTCAATATCGCGAAGTATTCTCCGTCCGATATCCTACCGTCTTTCAACGCCATAGAGATCATTTCAGATATCGTATCGATCTTGGAGTCGGCCAAGACGCGAATCTTGTCGTGTTTCCTCGCCTTCAGATATAATTTCCTACTCAAAAAGTTTCCGAGCGTGCTAAACAATCTGGCGGCGAGAGCCACTCCTTCTACGGTCAACACGATCGGAATGCCGACCACGGTCGACAAAAATCCGATGCCGGCCGCGTGTAAACCCAGAGAAATCGTGATGAGTGTTGTGTCGACCGCGTTGACGACTGTCACTAAACGCGAATGCTTCTTCTTGAGGGAACGACGAGAATCTCTCTCTCGAATTAGATACTCTTGGATTCTATTGATTTGATCGATGCGATACCTCTCTCCTTTTGCTCTTTCTTCTAGCGACGGCGCCATCGGCAAAACACCGTTCGGCTTCTCGTCCTCGTCGTCCACTAACGTCGGATACAATTTGTTTCTGGTTCTCATTTTTGTCTTTTTTCTTTCTAATATTAGATAAAAATTTATGTGTCTATTTATTTTTATTTTCTATTCTCCCTTATTTTATATCAACGAGAAAACTTAAGACGTATGTTTCGTTGAACAATAATTTCATGACGCATCCCTTGTCTTCTAAAGTCAGACTTTTACACGCCAATTTCAGTTCTTCCGAAACTGTGGGCTTGCTTTGATCCTTACAGAAGAGTAATCTCTTCCAAAACGCGATCATTTCATCGATTTGAACGCGTTCGAACGCCGGTTCGAAATACTTGACGACCATATCTTCCCTTTCCATCCACAGACACAAATGATTCTCGTGATCGAAGTCTAGGTGATCCCGACATCCTACGCATCGTTCTGACAAGAGACGACCTAGTTGTTCGTTCACGCGGAATGCGTAGGCTCTCATCAGCATTTTTAAAAGAAACCTCACTCTAATATTCTGAGAATCGCTCATGATTTACGTTTTTATTATCTATTCGATTTGATGTATTTAATTTTCTAAATAACTATTATATATATATTTTTTTTTTTCTCTCCTATATATATCGATCACTTTTTTTTCACTTATTTCCTCAGGTATTCCCCCCACCCACCCCACGACGAGGGCTCCGAGAGATCCGATTGGTCGATTAGCTGAGTTTGGGAATTCCCATAGTGGGGAATTCCCCTAATGACGTCATAAATGGGAAAAATCCACCGCCTCAAAACAATTGAGAGTTCTAGACCACTGGTCTAGAATCCGCAGACCATTTTTTGATGATAGCCCAGAATTTTTTGCTCGCGTTCGCCAAAGATGGATCGATGGTCTGATCTGCGATGGGAACGTCGACACAAATTTTTAAAGTAAAAGATGAAAGTGAAGATGTACAATTTCACCCTTTTTTTAAAAAACGCGCGTTCACCACGAGTATTTGAACGTTAAAAGTGCGATCTAGGAGTCACAAAATGGAGGGGATTCAAGACCACTGTACATTTTTTGTGAACAAGCGTGCAATTTAACACTGAATTCCACGTTGGTGAACGCATCGTGTACGTATGTTGTACACGTACATGTACAAAGTGGTTGTTAAACTCTCAATTATTACCTACTGACAATGATGTATAATAGACTTAACTTAGATGCTTTATCATACGTACACCACCTTACTGAGACGTTATCATTACGTCTTCAAGAGAAAGAATTCCAGGATATGATCCTCAATGAGATTTCTTTCAGGGGCAGTAGTTTTTCCACGTATAACTCCGCCCTTCAGTGGCAACCTGGAGTTGGTTAGACGTGACGCAGCCCTAGCTACATCCACGCGCGTGGATAGTAAGGTGAAGAACTCTCTCAGAGTCGCTTCGGTCTCGGAGAAGCTTCTCTTCGACGGCAACCTTTCAGCAATCGTGAATTGCTTGATATACACGTTCTCTTGTCTATCAAGTGTAACAAGAGATTCAGACGTGGGCAAACATTCGGTGGTTGACTCAGAGAATTCCACTGTAGTTGCCGGATCCAAGTTTTTCAATTATGACGGATGCCAGTCAAACAGGTTGGGACACAATTTTGATCCCAACGGATTCGAAGTGCCAGGGTCTTTGGGTTCCGCAGTTTTTAGGCAAGCTCTTAACTTCCAAGGAAGAATATTATGTTGGCTTGCACTACGTCATTGGATGAATTTTATTCAGAAACGCATGTTCAATCCTGTCCGATAATACGACAGTAGTTGCGTATATCCGGAACCAGGGAGGCACTCATTCGGTTCCGTTATTGATTTTAACGGAAAGAATCCTTCTGTTTGTTATAGAACACCAAGTTCTGTTTCAGTTCGTCATATTCTCGGTCGTCGGATCGTATTAGCAGACTCCCTTTCATGTAAGGGTCGTTTGTTGCCGTCAGATTGGACTCTCAAGAAACAGGTATTCAATCAGATTTGCTATCAATGGGAGCGCCCAGTGATAAATTTATTTGCGACACAACTCTCCAGTCAATTGTAGACGTATGTGTCACCATGTCCGGATCCCCGAGCATATGTAGTTAACGCTCTATCGATCTAGTAGGACGCGATGATAGGATATGCGTATCCTCCAGCGCTGTTGATTCAGCAAGTATTGCTAGGATTATTCATTCACAATACAATTCTGTTGGTAGCATCTCTGTCTCCACAGAGACGGTGGATAAATTTACTTCGATGTCTGCTGTGGGACTTACCGCGGAAACTTCCTCCACGAGAGGATCTTTTTTTGCTGGGGAAATCGTGTCAACTCTATCACAACCCGCAAGGTCTCAACCTTCACATTTTTCCGTTGTGTGGTCCTTCTTGCATGGCAAGCATTGTCAGCACGAGCAGTGGACGCGATTCCTAACTGTAGAAGGACCTCCTCTTCGCTATACTATGCTGCTAAAGTGGAGGGTCTTCCGTCGTTGGTGTAGGGATCTTTATGTTTATATTTTTGATCCCTCCATACCAGACATTGCAAACTTTCTAGTATACTTGTTTAACGAGATCATCTGCAGCCAGTTACTTTTAAAGGTTATAGGTCTATGTTATCTGATACCTATGCACACCATGATAGTTTACAGTTGAGCCTAATGTGTCTTTATCTAAGTTAGTTTGAAACTTTTCGATAAGAGACCTAGAATCGTTAGATTAATTCCTATTCGGAATTTAGCTTGGGTTCTTATTAACTAAAGCAACCATTTGAACCCCTTGAGACAGTAGTTTCAAATTCTGGCCTTTTAAGGCAGCAATTCTCTTAGTCTTCTCTTCTGCTGAAGAGTCAGTGAGCTTCATGCACTATCGGTGGACGATTCTCACTTTCGTAGTATCGGAAACTCTATTACCTTTACTACTAATGTTGTATTTTTGGTTAAGAATCAGGCTCCTAATGATATCCGGAACCTATTGTTTTTAAGGTCCTTCCGTCTTCGAGCGGGCATAGGCCTTTACTCTGTCCGGATAGACCTTTATGTATTTATTAACAGATCTCAGTTTATCAGTAGGACATAAAGCTTCTTCTGGCTCTGATGCCTAATAGAAAGGTCATTACGGTCCATTCTATTACTTAATGCATTCAGTTAACTATCGGTACTGCTTAGGATAATCTATCCTTAACTCAGCAGTCTATGCTTAAGATTTCGGCTCATGAAGTAAGAGCTCTTCTACATCTTGGGCTGACGTATAGTATTGCTATTATAGATTAAGTAGGCTGCATATTGGTCATCCACATTCACGAATTTTTATCTCAGAAATATTGTATCCATTTCTGGAGACCTGCATTATTTAGGTCCATTATCAGCTGCTCAGAATGTCGATCACTTAACAATTGCAACTATAGCTATGTAGGCTTTATGTTCCGGCAGTGACTCCGTCCTGCTGCCCTCTTCGCTCTGGGCTATTTGACCCAGGGCAAGAAAAAGGGGGGGGGGGGAGGGTGTTCCCTTGGGTCACCTGTTTTATTATGAAAACAAGGGGATACCTCCTCCGGAGTCAGTAATTCTGAGCTGTTACTGGGATGGTTTCTTAAGTGAAAGTTATGTTTTAAAATTCATTCATGTCATAGTTTTAAAGTATAGCATTTGAATATGTCACGTGTCAAACGGGTGTTATTATACTATCCTCGGACACTTTTAAAAGAGTATAAAGAGTCTCAATTCTTTGGACTAACTTTATTTATTGGCTTACTTTAAAAATAATTAGTATAAGAATTATACTGGATATTAATAGAGAACATGGATGTTATGATGCTCAATTATAGAAGGTATTGTGTCTTTCTAATTTATCATAAATAAGAAAGATACACGTGAAGCCTATTTCTCCTTTTCTCCTCCAGGAGATGACTCTATTTTATATAGTTGAGCTTATTGGATTTTCCTCTATGTCCTGGGCCCTCCAGCCTTTTTACTATTCAGCTATGTCTGGGTCATTGGTACAGTATAAAAATCTTAAAAAATTTATAGTAATTTATATATTTTTTATACTTACCAATGACCCAGACGGGGATGGCCCTCCCAGGAGTTGGGAACTCATACCTCCCCGCTGAGGACATAGCGCTTACCAGGCACTGATGGTAAGAATGATTAATGGCGCCCATTTCGGGACGTCCTTGACACTGCGCATGCGCAGTGGAGGTGAAGTATGGAGGGCCATTCAGGACATGATTTCTTTGGTTTTAGATGCAAATTTTGGGGATTGGGAGGCAAAATTTGTGTTTGGCCCTATATTTTTAAGAGTTAGCACCAGCTATGTCTGGGTCATTGGTAAGTATAAAAAATATATAAATTACTATAAATTTTTTAAGTTTTTTTTAAATTATCGTGGTACGGTATTCGGATAAGTGTGTGCGACAGAGAATTGTGAATCTGCGGTGAACTAGTTCGATTAGTGGATTTCTGGGGCTCTTAATTTTGAGAACTTTGCTTGTGTAGGTCAACTGTATAACACTGGTGGAATGGACGTTTTTTTCACGATACATCCGCAGTTGGTTCTGATCATTTTCATTCAAAAGTTGAAAAAAACAGTGTTTGGTATTTCTAAGAACAATCTGCTTTCTCTTTGAAAAAATTAGTCTTTCGCTAAAAATAAAATCACATCAAAACTTTTTTGGTGAATTTTATTATTTTAAAAACATGGCGAAGTTTATCTGAGGAAAATTGATGACTTACACTTCAGACGAATCGCACATGTGCTGTGAATGGGTCCAAGTCAAACTTTATACACTCGTTCGATCATCTGCACCGGTCAGTCGCAATTCCTCGAATAGAATCAATGCAAAATATTAGTATGTATGCATGTTCATCAAATCTGTTTTGTAGCAATTTGTTGACAAATGCCTTCGTGCATTCTCCAATAAACTGTCCAGGCCTGAGGATTTCTCGGTAATGATCGTAACAACAGTCAACGTGGTCAGACGCTCAAAATTCAATTCATGCATTTTTATCAAGAACATGATACAAGGGAAGTAATCAAATTAACTCGCAAAGCATTTGAAGTATATGCAAGTGCACTTATTGGCAGAATATTATAAATAGATAAAAGCAACATTATCAATATCATCGTTACGGTTACGTCACACCCCACAAAATTTTATTTGTATCGAACTCTGGGTAAACATAAGCTCATCATAGGTTTTAATATAATAAATACATTTCTAATAAACTTTTTCAGTTATTGAATATTCCAAGTCACCGCTGTACTTCTAAGCTGACAGTCCTTCAAATTTATAGAAACATTCCAACGTTTCATGGGCTAGTTAAGACACCAGCATTGCACGTAGTGGGTTTTCCACTCAGCTGGTAGATGGCTGGTTTGGGGTTCCAGTTTTAAAACGTCCCCCGCCCATCTTGCCACATTGTGGCAATTTTGTTCATTCTGTTTGAGTGGAACAGGCATGAAAGTCTGAATAATTCACGAATAGGGCAAGTATCGTAATCAATCGAAGTTAAGCAATTTGCCCCCCCTAAGTAAGTCACAGCCAGTGACAGGTGAGCGATTTTCAGCCACCCTGGATTTTTTAAAACACCAGGCCTGCAGCCAGATCCCTTCGTGATTTGGGTGCTATGATTCTAAGAAAACGTTTTGGGGCAAGAGCTAATAGCCCTCGTCAGTGGGTTAACATGGGCGATGTTATGCCCCCGTCAATTTTTCAAACAGGCCGCCGCCAGGCCTGGTATTTATTGAATTTTGACTCCTATACTTAAGGTAACAGTAAACAGTCGTTATGTACCAGTTGAATGATAATAAATTAACCCCAATAGTCTAGGTTCCATTGTAATAATGCTGATTTTAATGTACATCATACCACATCTTACAATTTATTGTACTGTGTACAGTATATTCTATGGTTTACTAGTATATTTTAACAGTGAGTCACCATTATGATAGTGTCAGAAATCCTTGGTTAACCAACAGGTTAACAATAAAAAATTCCGTAACCCTTAAAAAAGGTTAATGAACTCAAAACACGTAACCTATTGACAGGTTAATCAAAATCCTGAATTGTCAAGGCCTGTATAACTAAAAATTTTTATGCAAAATTATTTCATGTTCCCTAATTTCGGGGCTTGGGCCTGATGTTTACATTCTTGTTATGAAATTTCCACAGTTCAGTGTTTCCTCTCTCCCTTTCCTTTATACCCCCCTTGCTATTCTCCCATGCTTTTGGCATAATTTTTGTAATTTTTTCACTGAAATTTCTTGGGAGTTTTGGCTTGGTAACAGAATGTTTATTCTGTTTTTCCCCATGGTTACGTCCTCACCCTATGGTGGTTAGGTGTTTCGGTCATGCATCTACCCTCCGATGTACTGTAGTTTCTTCTCAGGAAGCCTTTGTTTTACATCGGATAGTGTTAAAATTGGTTACTGATTTCGGGCCATGTTTTCATTGCCTGGAGTCTTGTTTCCAGTTTTTATTCACTTTTGTTTACGTTGACAACGGTTACTTCTGACAGTGATTCCTTGTCTTCTATTTAGTTCTGCCCATAGCCAGATACATTAATATTGTCCGTAAGTGTAACATTAATTTTTAGACATGTTTTAAAATTTTTGTCAACACTTAGGCTTTTTGGGGATCCATTTGGGCTCATCGTTCCCATTGGGAACTTGGGCTCATCTTGAAATTTTTTCGAAAAGTTTTTTTTTCTTTTGAATTATTTTTCGAAATGTTTGTAATGGATTATTATTATTTTGTATCTTTGTTTTCAAGGGTTGGTGCGAGTACGATGACTGTTTGATATATTTTCAAAATGAAAGAATATTATTCAATTGTAAATCGAGGAAGTCTCCTTCTGATTCTCATGTTCATTGTATTTGCTGTAGTCTGTGTACTCGCACTAATTCTTGCTCAGTGTGTGCCAATTCGGATGACAAACGTTGGAGACGTGTGTCACGGTATATTGTTAGTGGTGAGAGGTCCATGTCGGTCCTCTCTCCACAGGGTCACTCTAGTTTTTTCAGTCTCTTTTTCAGAGGAACAAGAGCAGGGTGATGTTTCCGTGATGTCTTCAAAAATGTGCTTCCGTCGTCGCAATAAAGAGCTAGCGGCAAAGTGCTCAACGAAACGCGGCAAGTGCCTAAGAGATCCCTAGTAGGATCGACGGTCACTTGTCGCCCGCTAGCTCACCCAGTGAAGCAATTATTCACGAAATGGTTGTGACGCCAGGTTCATCTGTTGTGGTGCGGGAGAGGAGAAGGGGTGTTGCAAGCACTATAATCTCGGATCACCCACACCCGGTGATGATGGATCAGAAGATGGAACGGAGGAAGCCAGTCAGTCCGGTACCACGAGTCTACCCGGACCACGAGTGAGAGAGGCCCCCTCTCTCTTACAACAACATCTGGGCCCAGATATTGTACGTAAGGTTCATCAGTCGGACCATACGTCCACCCCTCCTGCTCGGGGCGCTCTGTTGCATAGACAGTCCGGCGCGGCTTGTCTATAGGCTTCCTCATCCTCACGTCAGCACACACGGCCGCACCTTGGCTATGTGACCGCAGATATCCAGCCAGCTTCGCCGGCCAGGAATCCCACATCGACCAGGTCATGCCATCCGCTAGCCAAGGACACAAGGCCTTTCCAGTCGGAATGTTCGCATATAAGAAGTATGCAGGAATTAACGTCCCAGGAGCTTCTAGCAGCTAAATTACGTAAGACCGCGGCTCCACAGGCCTCCGTGACGGACTTGCTATCACAGATAGCTCAATTCATCGCAGCATCCCAGCAGCCATCAGAAACTTTTTCAGAACAGGAACTGTCTGATGAAGCTGGGTCGGTTCGCTCCCCTGCAGAGTCAGAAAGGGATGACCGAGATTCTCATGTGGTCCAGTCGGATGGTGAAAGGGAATCGGCAGAGCTGGAATTTTCCCTTTCCGAACAACTTAAGGTGGCCATAGATTTCATCTGGCAACACCTTTCAGAAGTTGTTTCTCCAAACCAAAATGCTGCGTTATCTTATAAGAGAATGATAGGGTCACTGGACACAGACTTATTCAGCCAGAATAGGGACATTGCGCCTGAGTTTCCGACCCAGTCCAGAAATGTCACACGGACATTTGAACTTCTTAATGATGCTATATTCAAGCTAGCCTCTAAGACTGGCAAATCCGGTTTCTTATCGTCTCATGCTCTACAGCTGCCTTTCATCAATCATAGAAATAGATTTAAAACGACAGGACAGGGCATGCCGAGAGTTCCTCTGCATTTAGACGACCAGGCAGAAGACTTGGAGTTGTCATTGCTGGCATCTATGTCGATTTACTTCCGTACGCTGGAGACGACAATCTCATCAGACAGAATCAGTTTAGACGCATTATCTTACACTGATCACCTTACCAGAGCGTTATCATTACGTATCGAAGGAAAAGAATTCCAGGATGTTCAAAACTTCCTTGAGAGTTCTTTCAAGGCCATAGCATATTCTACGTATAACGCCGCCCTTTCAGTGGCAATCTGGAGTTAGTCAGACGTGATTCTGCCCTGGCTGCATCCACAAGAGTGGATAGTAAGGTGAAAAACTCTCTTTCAGTCGCTCCGGTCTCGGGGGAGCTTCTCTTCGACGGTAAGCTTTCTGTAATCTATGATCAGATTACTAAGAAAGCTTCAGATTCTTTGCTTTTTAAATCCGCTTCGAAAAAGTCGGACTTAGCAGAGAGGAGTAAGACAGGCACTTCTGGGATGAGTGGGTCCAAGGGAAGTTCCTATAGAGGATCTAAGAAAGCCTCTAGGTCTTACTCCAGAGACCGTCAGAGTAGCAACTCAGGTTGGGGTCGTAATGCTGGCCGAGATAACCGGTCAGATGCCCCTAGGTCGACTGGGTGAGGTGCAGGTCGTGGAGGACGTGGTTTCTCCTCCCGCAAGCCTCGCAGTGCCAGGAGGTGATGGTCTAAACCTCTATTGCGTTCCGGTGGGCGGAAGGCTGTCGAGATTCTTAACCAATTGGTTGTCAATTACGGACGACCCATGGGTGCAAGGGGTTATTTCCGAAGGTCTAAAACTGTGCTTCAAGGAAAAATCTCCGTTAACTCGAAGTCCACGTTGGACTCAGCTTCCGTCAAACATTCAGAAGAGAGATTCGTTTCTATCAGAAGTTCAATCTCTTCTGGACAAGATTGCGATAGAGGTCGTAGAAAACCAGGAATCTCCAGGTTTCTACAGTCACCTGTTCCTGGTTCCAAAACCAGACGGCTCATTTGGTCCAGTTATAGATCTGAGCTGGATAAACAAGCTGATCGTCACACCAAAATTTTATATGGAGACCATCCGATCATCAGAGCGAGCATTCGAGTGAACGATTATGCTGCGAGCATAGATCTCAAGGATGCGTTCTTTCACATCGTGGTACATCCGGCGTTTAGAAAGTATCTTCGCTTCGCTGTCCTAGGTTTTGTTTATCAGTTCCGAACAATGTGCTTCGATCTGAATCTAGTGCCCTGGGCCTTCACTCGAATAATGAACTCGGTAATGACTCATTTCCGAGCTCATTTGTCTGTGGTAATGTCAGCCTACTTGGACGACATTCTTCAGAGGTACGGCAACAAGTTAACACTTCAGAACGATGTTCAGAGTCTGCTTCAATTGCTCCGATGTCTCGGTTTCGTAGTAAACGAAAAGAAGTCGGATCTAGTGCCATCCAAGTCATTCACCCACTTGGGAATGAGCTTCGAGACACTCAACAATCTCGTTCGTCTGCCGTTACGCACTCTTTTGTCTTCACTCAAATTTAGTAACAGCGAGAGAATTCATGCGACTGACATGTTTGTGCGGAGCCGCTGCAGATCTTATTCGAATGGGGGGACTACGCCCTCGTCCACTCCAGATATTTTTTACTCAGAATTGGAGTGTGAAGATTTATTCACTCAAAACGAACATCGTCTTGTCGAATCAAGTGAAACAAGAGATTCAGACTTGGACAGATATTCAATGGTTAACTCAGGGAGTACCACTGCAATTGCCGGATCCGAATTTTACGATAATGACGGATGCGAGTCAAACAGGTTGGGGCGCAACTTTGAGCCCAAGAGATTCTAGGTGCCAGGGTCTTTGGGATCCGCAGTTCCTAAACAAGCACATAAACATCAAAGAGATGATGTCAATTTGGCTTGCGCTACGTCAGTGGATGAACATTATTCAGAATTTGCATGTTCAAATTCTGTCCGACAATTCGACAGTAGTAGCGTATATTTGGAACCAGGGAGGCACTCATTCCATTCCGTTGTTCAATTTAACGGAAAGAATCCTGCTGTTTGCCATAGAGCATCAAGTTCTTCCGTTGGTCCGTCATATTCCGGGTCGTCTGAATGTTCTAGCGGACTCCCTTTCTCGGAAAGGTCGTATGTTGCTGTTAGAATGGACTCTCAACAAACGAGTATTCAATCAGATTTGCTAATGGGATCGTCCTATGATAGACTTATTTGCGACGCATCTCAACAATCAGTTGCAGACGCATGTGTCGCCATGCCCAGATCCTCGAGCGTTTGCAGTAGGTGCCCTCTCAATCTCTTGGGACGGAATGATAGGATACCGTTACACATTTCCTCCAGCTCCTTTGATTCAACAGATATTGCTAAAAATCAAGCAATCTCACTGCAAGATTCTGTTGGTAGCATCTCTGTCACCCCAGAGACCATGGATAAATCTACTCAGGTGTCTGTTGTGGTACATTCCGCAGAAGCTTCCTCCACGTGAGGACCTTCTTTCGCAGGGGAAATCGAAATCGTTTTTTTTTATTTTCTGACTTCGGTTTCGGTTCGGTTTTATCCAAAAATCTTGGTTTATAGGTCGGTTTTCGTTTTTTTGCAATAAAAAGTTGTAGGCTTGAAAAATATCACACAGTGGAAATAAAAATACATATTCTGTCATATTTTAAATAATAATTCATCTGGCAATGGCTAGCATCAATTTATTTCCCCCTCCCACTAGAGATGGGTGGTTAACCGAAAATTAATTATAGAAAACCTGTCGTCGCAGTTTTCAATTTCAATGTTGAAAAACTCTAATCAGGTCTTCACTTCTCAGAAGAAAGAGAGAAACAACCTAAAGTTAACCTTGTTTTCAAACTTCACAGTCGCGATACCTCGTTTTCAGAACAGCTGGACCTAATTGGTATTGCGTTCGAGTGTGACATTTACCTCGAAAATGGGTTGACAAAATTACTTCTTACGCATCGTGGTTTAAATGTTCATGTGTTTATCAAATGCGATTTCCTTTGCAGAACTGGAACTTGTTCCACATTTATAGTGACAAATATATTTATTTCTACACGTTATTTTGAAAACTTGAACTCCAAAACCAGCGTCATAATCACAGTTGAAGTTGGATGGAAGTTTAGGGTTATAATGACCTATATGAGTGACTTTTACTCACTAAAATTTTTATGGTCGGCATAAATTTTTTAGGGTGTGTCGCAGGTATTTGGGAGGGGGAGGGCTAATATTGCAACATACTCAAGGCAAAAATCATTTTCTCAAACTTTAAACTCTTGAGATAATTTATGCAAATACATTATGCTCAGGAAATCAGAGTACTGGTATAGGCTATTACACAGGTGCATTGCCTTGGAAAGGGAGTCCTTGTCACACTGACTGGCGCCAAATACATCTTCTGATATGCAAATGCAATATATTGTTATGTTTGTACAATGAAAACTGAAACCGAAAACCCAACTCTTTGAATGAAACTGGAACTGACATGAAATTTGAAAACCGCCCATCTCTATCTCCCACACACACACCAACACACACAAATCTCCTATGTAGGTGGACACATCCAATACCACCACCCTACCCCAGGGACCAGCCGTGAGGGCGATTAAGTTGCCCTTCTAAGCCCAAAGTCGCCTAGAAAAATAGTCGGGGCGATTACAAGTCGCCCTCTAAAAATTGGCCAAAATGAGAAAAGGCTGAACTGAGTGATGCGAGGTTTACATGAAAACGAGTATTTTCAAAAATCGAATGTGCTCGAGTGTGATAAATGGGCATTTTAATTCGTCAAATAAACGTCCATTTATTTGAAATCACACGACAAGCAATTGTCCATTGTTGCTTTTGGCGGATTTTTTTATTTCTATTTTGTTGCGTTCCAGTCAAGTGTCATAATGAAAATAGGTGACTTACGCGACTCAACAAAACAACCCAGTTTGAAAGTAGGTTACGTCGCTTAGGATGCCGAAAATGTATACACAACGGACGTATTTTATAACACATTATTTTCATTTCGATTTGCTGACGACTGTTAACTGTTGGGCTGTCTATTCCCAGAAAAACACGAATGGAATTGAAACACATGAAAAAAGCTTTAGTGATGTCAAGAAAAGCTTTGTACAGGACACAAGTGTGCATGTGGACGATCTTGAAAAAGGGTCCTCCTAAACATCGGAATGACATGAAATGACGCGGAATGACACCGGAATGCCATAAAAATGATGCGGAATGACATTTCTTTTACAAAATACTCGACCCGAGAATGTATTTTGTTTATTAACTAACAAAGTACCTCCCAAGCAACCTTCTTACATCTGGTCCTGTTCACACTTTCAGACTTAGGAAATTATTAGCTTAGTAGACTTTGTTGAAAGGCAACCACAGGAGGGTGATAGGGGATTGGCACGAAGAAGAGGTGAGGGGTCATGAAGGAGAAGGTAGCAGTGGGGGATTTTCAGTCAATAATTACATTGTGATTTTTTAACCTGGCACAGATGCATCATAGACAACTGGACCTGGATCATTTGTATGTTAATGGAGGACCATAAATTGAAAATATGAAGGGGCGGCGGGGGTGGTACATGAATATTCTTCATTTTCCCCACTTGCCTATGAAGTCTCCCTACATGACTCTGCAGTCTCCCTATTTTTTCTGGAGGGAGACTTGAAGTCTCCCTAAAATTCCCCCCTAGGCTGGTCCCTGCCCTACCCTCCCCACCCCACAAAAAATACTTTAAAGGACTTCAAGGCAGGAGAGGTGCCAGGAAATTAGCAGGAAACAAAAGTTGAGGAAACAGGTAAATTATGAGGTGGAGTAAGTTGCATTGCATCTCTGCAAGGAATTCCCCCTCCTCACAACCCCCCCCCCCCTCCCCAATTTACTGCTGACCCTAAGATTCGGGTATTATTGTTAGTACTGAAATGGTTAACCGGATAACCGGTTTGAAACTGGTTAACTACCTAACCGATTAAAAAAAACGTTAGCCGGTTATCCGAAATATCGATAGTGATCGTCATTCTGCGGTTAAAACGGAGTAAATCTGCCGCTTCTTCTTTGGGATAGATTACACCTCGAAGCAACGCTGTTTTTTTTTAGGAATAATCGACTTTGGCATTCAAGACTTCGTTAATGATCGGCAGTTTCCGCGAGTACTGTGTAACCGCAGAAACTATTCCGTAGTATGTATACAAACGAACGTTGTCGAGTACTCGACAACGTTCGTTTGTATACACACTACGGAATAGTTTCTGAGAATACTGCTTTCCAATTCCTATAGTTTTGATTCCAGATTCGGTGAAATAAAGGCTCCGGTTAACCGGATATTATCCAGTTACAGCTCTTGGTTAGTCGGTTGTGAAAATGAGTCAACCGTTTCAGCCCTAATTATTGTAAGACTCCTTGCAACCACTGGCTCTCCTGATCTGAAAATTCAGGTGGGCCTGCTAGCCAAGTACTGGCCTACCAACCCCCCCACCCCCACCCAGAGATATCTTTGAGAAAAATGTACTCTAAACTATGCCATCTGAGACGGATCACTTCTAAGACCAGTTGTACATTGGTACATTGATAAATAGTTTAGGTTTCTCTCAGTACAGGTGCCGCCCCCTCCAGGCCTCCACCCTGTTATGCAGCCGGATTTGAAACAGTAACTTGTAGTTTGGAATGGGAAGGCAATATTTGCAGTGGGTGGGCTGATAAATTCCATGCCCCGTTACTGTCTGAAGGTGCAATGATCGTTTGATTTTTAGAACAACCATAATTTACACTGACAAGTTTTTATCTCTAACGTTTCGAAACTGTACCTTTTTCCTTTGGCCTTTCAAAGTTTCCGTTCCACTTTCAATTTCCATCTGTTGCTTGTGAAACTAAATCAATTCTCTATTATATGAGGCAAAATGTTCAATTTAATTGTGTACAGAGGATTTTAGACCTTGCATGGTCTGCCCTCTGCGGTAAATAGGCATGGGGACATTCCATCGTGGTATGCACTCGCATGCATACTTGGATAAACACGTCAAAGGTGGTAACAATGTTGAACGTTACATTTCAAGCACGTGCTAGGGAAACCCATGCAACAACTAAAGTATGTTTTGTTTTTTACAGTAATCCACCATTAAAAAAACAAAGACTATTTTTTCCTTGATTTTATTCATGATTTTGTTGCTTAGTAATTAATACATCCAAACATGCAGATACAAAGCCTCTTGCGAAGTCCCCAAGTTGCTCATTTTGATGTTTGTAGGTGTGCTACAAGATTGTAATTTTGAGAATTTCTGACAGAACAAACCAACCCACATTTGTAACAGTGCTGTGTAACTGGACGAAATTTGTCATACATCATATGAAGATTTCTTGGGATGTGTGATCATTTTTCTAATGTGACAGTGATTCCTGTTAGGCAGCCTTTGTTTCTTTGGAGTCTGAATACGTGAATACTAATGACAGAGTTATCAGTTGACGTTACAGATACAGTTTTCAGTTGTTGACAATACAAACTGAACAGTGTAAACATAAGGCCACACAAAGTAGATCTTCTGTTTCTCAGGCCATTATTTGTAAAATTGCATGTGGACGAGCGTTTTTTTATTTTATTTTTTTTTTCTGTAATTATTTCTTGGCCATCAAAGTTCATGTTCTTGGTTTGTGTTTTAGGCCTCATATTCTACGGAACAGCATGGGTGATGGTGTATTTCGTCCCTTGAGAGCAAGAAGGCTTTGCAATGCTAAAGCATTGCAAAGCCTTCTTGCACTCAAGGTACAAATTTATCAATTTTTTAACTTGGGCAAAATATCAGACATAAACCATTTAATTATTATTTTTTTAAGTTTACATTTGTCATAAAAAGAAAGCATGCGGCAGCCAAAAGGACCATGCGGGAGGGCCTGAGAAACAGATTATTTTTTTAGCCCTAAGTTTCTGACATTTTGCAGATAAAAAGCTGAAACTGTACTGATTTAACAAATAGATGGTTTCCTTTTTGGTTTTAGAGCCAAACTGAAACCGACTCACAAAACTGGTTAACCACACAACACTAACAACTAAGAGTCATTCAAGGCCTTGAAATGCTAAAAAATGTGCCAGGGTGCCTTAAAAAGCCTTGAATATTCATGAAATAAAAATGCTATTGGAGAACGTAATCCTAACTATATAGTTTTACAGTATGTACAGAGTGTCAGGCCTGGCATTCTGAAAAATGCAGGAGGGCAAAAAATCGCTCTCCTCAATCAGCTTAGGAGATCAATTAGCTTTACACAGCATTTTAAGTATCCAGTTGAACGAACTCATTGAAACTGAAATCAACAGACTACATCAGTGATTTTATTAACTTTACTAAGGTAAAGCAAAATCTCTTAGACATCGAGATGTCTCACTCAACCGAACACACACTTGACAAGACCTGTGTGTGTACCCAGACCTGTTGTCCAAGAAAGTCATATGCCTACCACTACCACCTTCAACCCCCCCAAGGGGGGTTGAAGGTGGTAGTGGTAGGCGTATGACTTTCTTGGACAACAGGTCTGCTTTAATCTACAGTCACAACCTGGTGCAAGTGCTTCAAGTGACAGGATAGTAGTAATGGTAGTATATTATAGTGTCAATATTCCTTGAATAAATACCCCTCAAACTGTGATGTCAGTTGTTGAACTTGAAACTGACAGAAAAAAAATATATTGCTGTGACCCATTTTGCTTCAAATGATTGCAACTGTGTTTGGGTATGGTTGCAGCCATTACCTTTTACCACTAAACCACTTTCAAAATGAAATTACGTGATGTTATGTGACTTCGAAGTTAAATTACATTTTTGCTTTACAACAAAAATTTAATGTGAGCATAATACATGTAATCTCAATCATCCCAGACCAAAATATTTAGGAGGGCAATTTTTCGCTCTCCTCAATTCTTTCAGGAGGGCAGTAATGAGAGCTAAAAAATCGCTCTCCTGAAATTGCCAAGCCATATGAAACACTGGACGTGGTGTTTACATTTCATCAAAATGCAGAGTTATCTGGTGAAACTCTGTGTTAGAGCAGAGATAACTAACACTGTGTTGGTCGGTGATTTTGTGTGAAAGAGATTAGCGTTGTTGTTTGGCAGTAAACACGGTATCACAGAAATTGCTACTGTGTTCATTTCAGCATTTGTGTGTGATAATCATCTCGTAGTTTGAATAACAACTTACAAGGTAACTTTTTTTTGCAAACAAGTCGGCATGCATCAAGTCAGTAATCACTGTGCAGGCAGCGTAATATTTTGATGACCAGCCACAGAAACAGGCGAAGAGACAATTTAAAAACTTAGAATACGAATCCCGTATCCATCAAACCCTACTGAATGGAGCGAAGTTTTAGAGACGCTGGACACAGATTCACTTGAGGTCATGTCTAGATGAGAACATCTCCTTTTGGTCGCAATCAGTCTACTGTTATGGCTGACCGAGCCCAAAACTTGAAAACCTTTAGCACAGACTACAGGCGTCTTTATGAAGGATTTCCTTGTAACTTGGTAGGATGATTCTCTCTCTGTTTTTGTATTTTTGCCAAGTTGATTTAGTACAGTACGTGCCAAGTGTATTATGTCTCAAACACCCAACACGGTGGTCGTTTTTTTAAAAAAACACCTGCAGACACCGTGTCACATGGTGTAATTATGAATGAATAAATCACCGTGTCCATACCGCGTTTAAGGGTGAAAAAGATTAGTGACTTTTTTTTACACTGGAAGTCTTGATTACCAATAAAACAATGTGCTCCCGTAACTCTTTTGAAGTGCCGCCGGAGATAAAACAAACTTGAAAATTAAAAGACACGTGGATATTGTTTCCGACACCCTTCCCTCCACCGACAGACGCTGTTGTCACCCATTTGCAAACGCCGTGGGAAACGCAAGTAAACTAGATTTCTGATCATATTGTAGCCTGTAGGTTTCAGAAATCGGCTTTTGAAATTTGAGCGAGTTTGTGGGCCAGTTGAGTCTCATTAGCATTTAAAAAAAATTTAAAAGATTTTAAAAAAGCTATATTATTCAACCCCTAATGTGTGATCAGAATGAAAATACTCAGACTGAGGCAGTATAGGCAGCAACCTCACGTGCAATTGAAATCGGAAATAAAAATAAAATATATCGTGACTGACACAATGTTGACATTTGTCACTGCGTGGATCCGAAAAGTTCCAATTTATCGAACGTTCGGTGACATTAAAGTTAACTTTACAGACGAAATGGAAACACAAGAACAAGGGTTAAATCCATAATCGTAATTCCAAAGAAAACACAGAGTAGGCTACATGTACTTAAAGGAACCAAATTTCCTCCTCCCCCCAACCCCACTTTTCAAATCGACAAAAGAAAAAAATTTGAAACAAGAATAGACCTGGTCTGTGTTTGTAAATTCTCAGCGCATCAAACTGAGAACGAAAAGTATTAAGCCTACAGTCTTAACTCCATCCGTCTTTTATTTTATGGAAATGTAGCCTATGGTATCTTGCGTTTGTGGCTGTAAAATTGACGAGCACTTTTACTCAGAAATCCCTGGCAGCCCCCTCCTTCCCAACAAAACGTCCTCCAATACAGTTTGGTGTAGCCATACAGGCCTACTTTGCCCCGGGTCCCAGTTTCGGTTAAAAGTGAAAATGAAATCATATTTTGGCTTAATTTTTTTTTTCAATTCAGAAAATGATTGCCCGATCCCTAGGCAGATTGCATTATTTTTTAAAAATTATTTCCGGAAAAACATGTCTGTAGACTCTTAAATGGAACGAGCTCGGTCCAACGAGAGCTCACGACCTGAGCTATAATAATTAAGTTGATGCAAAAAAAAAGAAGATTTTTTTCAGTTGGACTTGTTTGGGCTTATTACAGATCTATCTATTTAACCGTTGAATGCAGCTAAGGGTTAACTAATAATTAAATGATGAAAACTACTTTCATTTTCAAAAGTGGGGGTTGTGCAAAAAAAAACTGTATCTGAATTGACACCCCCCCCCCCCCCCCCCTCCCCGTTTGGGTATCGATAGAAATGGTAAAATTATTATAAAAAATAAAAAGGCAGCCATGTCCATCAGTAATATCCAAATTACTTTAAACAGAAGTTATTTACCCAACATCAGAAATCAGTCAAAAGCCAATTTTACGGTTGGAGGTTCTCTCACCACAAAGCCGGCTGTTTGGGGTGAATCGATATTCTGATCGGACATGCATTTCTGAGTTAAATGGTTAAAGAAATGCACATTCGAATGAAAGAAAAACAGGATTGTATGTTTTGACTATTTATTCATCAATATCATATGAAAGAACACGCCAGAAAGTGTGTTTTTTAAATACGAGGGCATTATTTTTTCACAACTTCCAAACAACACGTGTATGAGAAGTCAGCCATTTTATCGTCTGAATGCTTTTCGCTCCGCTCAGTTCACTCTGCCGGGTTAAATTAAAGTAATATAACTTAGTATTTTGGTCTGAAAGCTTTGAAACAAATTCTTGAGGCATTCAAACTGAAGCTTTTTCACAGAACCTGAGCACACTGTGTGAGTGGAAACTTCAACACATGAGTGTTTTTGTCGCAATCAACCAATACTTACCCCTCGTCTAATCCCAGCCACTCATTGTGTACTATTGGCAAATTATGGATAACAGCCTTGCTATGAAAACACAGACAGATGAAATTTAGAATCAGGCTTTTTTCTTCAACTCGAGAAATAGTTCATTGAAATCTTGACAGCTGATAATTTTGACACTTATTCCCAATTAATCGACTATGCATAGAGAAGTCACACCTCAACATCCTTACAGAGTTAGCACATATAACTATAATAAATAATTCTAGTAGTTTGTTCAGCAATTAAAACCAGTGGCAATAATCTTTTTTAATTAGACAGTCACCACAATAGGATTTATGATCAGAAGTTTAATCAAACAGCTACCGATTATTGTATAAACCCTATGTTATTTTTAATAGCCTATTGATAAGGACGGTTTAGTTCGAATTTTGCTTCAAAACAGAACCGCTTGACAATAAGACTCTGGCAGCCAAAAATGTTTGAGATGAAGAGAGAAAGATGAACTTATACCAGAACTGTGAAAACCCGTTTAATCAGAACCACGGAATACATATAGCTCGTTTATGATGGGTGGTGTGGTGTCATTTTTTTCCCCAAGAATCATAGGCATATGAGGCCGGGATGACTACAGCCCTCCGTTGCCAGACAATTGATATGGCGGGGGGAAGGGGGGGGGGGGGGGGGGGGCATTGCACAGTGATGACCAATGTAGAATATCATATAAAAGAATTTGCTTGTACACTTATTTGTTATGAAGAGGTGTCCAGCAACCTTGTGGCTCATAGATAGCCTACCATATGGCCTGTTATCTGAAAATTCGCTTGATGGTCCAACAAGCTTTTTGTCAAATCCCTCATTAGGTGGAGGCTTGTGTCGAAATCGGAAAGTGGTCAGAAAATTGACCATTGCGATGTTGAGAATTGAGGGTGGGGCTGGTGAACAAATTAAAGATGCTGATAGGACGAGGTTAAGGTTTCCGCCAATGAATATCATTTCTTTTCACCCCCCTCCCCCCCCCCCCCCCCCCCCCCCCCCCCCCAACCAGCAGCACTCGATTGTGGAAAACCTAGCTAGATGCCCTTGGCACAAGGTACAGACTAAGAATCTTAGTCGGGGGTGAAATTTATTTATGGCCTGCAGTGTAGACCCGAATGACTCTTCCGAAAAAAGGAAGATTGGGATGGGGGTGGGGGAGGGGGGGAGGGGGGGTTATGTGTAGGCCTACGCACAAAAGTTTAAATTGGCCTACCGACGAGATTTTCCTTGCCCCCCCCCCCCCCCCCCCCCCCCCTGCTACTCTGATTTGCAATGCATCTGGGCCAAAACAGAACAGATTCTGCGATGCTTCTTTATCATTGTTAGTGATAACGTTCGGCATAACCATTAAATGACATGGGGGGAGAGGGGTTGCTCAAGGGGGCAGCTCTCAAGAAATTCAGTTCTGGCATGACCTCGGAGGCTCGGGCGTATTTCCACTGGGTGGTGGGGGTGAAATGTGACGTTTCAAGAAAACTTTTTAACTGAGGGTGTCAAATATCGACGTGTCTCCGATATTACGGTCCCGTCCCTTAGATCATTTTTCTGAGCCACCTTAAATAGGGCCTTTTTATTTTTCTTGACATTTTATGTTCAGACAAAGAGTTATTATTATTATTTAGGATCTAGACATGGAAGTGTTCATTCACACGAATGGTCTACCATAAAATGGCGAAAAGAAAGACAGTGGGGCAAATAGGGACACTCACAGTTCGCCGAGGGAACGGCACCGTGGTACCTACTCATCTCAACTTGCCTGTCTTTTGTTTCTGTTTCTGCCTTGTAACGGCTACAGATTGTTTGGATTTAAACAGAAAAAAAATCTCCACGGTGCACTTTTCCCCCTCGCACCGCCTGAATCACATTTCAAAACTGCAGTTGAGATACGAGTCGAACCCAGAGTCCAGAATGATTTAATAAATAAATTTTCGGTGGGTAAACTTACCAACTGCATAATATTTAAGTAGGCTAGTCTGGGTTAGTCAAACAGAATGCGTACACACTTTTCGTACCAGGGAAAGAATAATAATAATAATTAATAATTTTTTAAGCCTAAAATTCCATTTAAAATAATCCTCTTTGGCTGTACATCACACAAATGGTAAAATCATATGAAAAAGGTTAAAACACGTTAGTAAAAGCCTGTCTGAATAAAAATGTCTTTAGTTTTGATTTAAAAACGGGCAAGGAACTGGCCTGTATGATATCATGCGGAAGTCTATTCCAGAGTTTAGGCCCACAGACTGAAAATGCCCTGTCACCCGCTGTACGCAACTTGCTACTGGGTTGTTTGAGATTCAACATGCTGGAGGATCTAACTGTTCTGGGTGGTCGGTAGTATTCGACTAAATCAGCTAGGTATTTCGGGGCCAACCCATTCAGGCACTTGTAGACCAGCAACAGTACTTTACATGTAAATTCAATTCTTTGTTGGGCTGGAAGCCAGTGCAAACCAATGAGAATAGGTGTGATATGCGATGACTTTGCTGTTTTCGTAATGAGACGAGCCGCGCAATTCTGTACCCGCTGGAGCTTGTCAATGTTATATTGCTTAGCCCCACAGAGCAAAGAGTTGCAATAATCCAGTCGAGTGGTAACAAATGCATGAACAAGTTGTTCTGACATCTGCTGATCAATAAGACATCATATTTTACCAATATTTCGAAGGTGAAAGAAAGCTGTACAACAGATCTGGGTAACGTTTGTGTCAAAAGTGAGGCTATTGTCAAAGAGACAGCCCAGGTTTCGGACTTCCGATGCAGGAGACACCTCAGCTTCGCCAATACGGATGCTGCAACACGGGGACTTACACAGCTGTTTAGGCATTCCGACGTAGATAACCTCAGTCTTCTCGTTGAGCTTGAGAAAATTACTAGACATCCAAAGTCTTATCTCCGTAATACATGCTTCAATAACCCCACTGGCAAGTTTTTCAGTGTCGTGTGTGAAACGAATATATAACTGAGTATCATCAGCATAGAAATGGCACTTAAGATTATGGCGGCGAATGATATCCCCCAAAGAAAGAACATAAATCAGATACAAGATCGGCCCCAATACCGAACCCTGGGGAACACCGTACGGAATGACAAATTTTCCAGACATTTGGCCATTGATACAAACACTCTGCGTTCTGTTCGTTAAGTATGATTTAAACCAATCAAGAGCTTTTCCGGTAATTCCTATCCTATGTTCCAGTCTGTGTATTAGGACCGAGTGGTCAGTAGTATCGAATGCTGCGCTGAGGTCCAGTAAAACTAGGCAAGAAACATTACCCTCGTCCATGGATAAGTCATTTTGAACGCGAAGCAATGCAGTTTCGGTGCTATGGTTTGGTTTGTAGGCAGACTGATATACTTCCGCAAGGCCATGTTTGGATAAATGTGTGTTCAACTGAGAAGCCACCACCCTCTCCACAACCTTTGATAAAAATGACAGGTTAGAGACAGGGGCGGTAGTTTTTCAGAATTTCAGGATCGCGTGATGGTTTCTTAAGTAGAGGAGTGACTACAGCATTTTTCATGTTATCTGGAAAAACACCAGACTGAAGTGATGCATTAACAATATTCACTATGGGTGATATAAGGTCAGGAAGACAGGATGTTAACAACCAAGTTGGTATGAGGTCAAGACAGCACTGTTTGGATGGCGCCTGCTTTATAATACGTATTACCCCTAAGGCATCTACAACATCAAACCTCTCCAAAATGGCAGACTGACCACGATTACACACATTTAAATGAAGCCTATTCAGTTGCCTTTTCCCCGTGGGAACCCCGGGAAGTAAGCAGCACTTGTTTACTGCGGTAAACCAGTTCCGCTTTACTAGTAAAATAGGACCCAGTCACCAATGCTTGGGGTGAAAGTCCTCTAAAATGGGCAACATGTTGATCAACGATTGATTCTCCTTGACTTCATCGCCATGTTGTGTCACGATTAGCCATTGTGCATAAATATGTGACGTTAACCACCAACAAACAAACAAACAATTCAGTTGCCTTTGATACTGAATGATTTTCTTATAGTCTCGATCTTATCGGCAAAATAAACTAAAAAGGTATTTGCGAGGGTTGCATCCGAGGAATGATCTGGGAGAACAGACTGCTTTTTGCGATGCAAGAACATATCTAAAACTGTGGATAGTGCCCGTGGCCGTTGCCGATTATCAGCAATGAAGCCCTTAATAAAGTTTTGTTTTGCCGATAGTACAAGATTATTGACAAGATTGCATTGATTAAGAAACATTTCCCTGTGTATGCACAATCTCGTCTGTTGCCATTGTTTCTCCAGTTTCCACCTCAGAGTTTTAGCTGCGCATATCTTGTCCATGAACCATTGAGTATTGGGTCGCATGACAATAGACTTGGAACGTAATGGCGCGTGTCTGTCAAGCAGCTCCAGGATGACCTTTTTAAATTCATCCAGAAGCTCATCGACTGACTCGCAATCTTGCGACATTGTCACTGATTGAAAATTAATCGAAGTCGCAAATCTGGGGATGTCGATACCACGAAATTTGCGGTAAGAGATTTTCCGTCTCACTGGTAATTGAGTCGGCAGATTGAGATCACAAATGACAGGGAAATGATCCGAAATTGCGAAGTTAGTGATCTCTGTACCACGTATAAGACCCGAGTCGTCACACCTAGTAATTACTAAATCGAGCGTATGCCCGCCTTTGTGAGTAGCATTACAGACGTGTTGGGTCAGATTCTTGGAATTCAAAAGATCGACGAACTTCATGACAGTGGTATTTGTGGTGTCGTCAACATGAAAGTGGAAGTCACCAGCAATAATTAATTCTGCAGGTGTTGTGGTAAGACTTCCGACAAAGTCTGCAAATTCATTGAAAAACTCTGTTACAGTTACATTTTTCTTTGGAGAAACTGGTGGTCGGTAAACAACCACAAAGTGTATAACCCATGATTTAACAGTTAGAAAAATGCTTGTTGTCTCAAAAATGTCAAAGGATTTTAAACGACAAGGCTTGACTTGAAAACTGTTCTTAACAAGAATCCCAACTCCTCCACCTTTGCGAGTTTCTCTAGGGGTGTGAAATAGTCTATGGTCCATTGACTGAAATTCCCCGACGGTAAATGAATCGTTTTTCACCAACCACGTTTCTGTTAACAGTAGCGCAGATACATTATTGTCTTCTAGAAAGTCAAGAACCGTATTGACTTTATTGGCAACTGATCTAGTATTCATAACACACATCTGCAACACATCGTCACTCGTACGCGAGGGGTTAATTTTGATCTGAGTAAGATTGCTGAACTCAATGCCATGCTTGGTTCGATACCTCCACGGCTGTCTGGCACCTCTTTTTGTCCAACGATTTCTGAAGATACCATGTTTCTTTAATCTGCTTATCACGGCATCATCTAACCAGAACGGGACTGCATTGTCCTGGCGCTGTGTCGTCTGATACGTGAAGTTTCTTTCATGCAGTTCATTTGTAGTGTAATACCTTTTGGATGTTTGAGTTATCTTACACATAACTGTATCGGTATGATAGAACAACAGTCGATTGAGATGAATACCTGGAGTATAAGTGATTGAGATGAATACCTGGAGTATAAGTGAACAAGCGACTCTGGGTTAGCGCTTTGTTTTGAAGCATTTTCAATTTATTTCTTTTTAGCTCACCTGACTTTCAGTCAGGAGAGCTATAGTGATCACTCACCGTCCGTCGTCCGTCGTCCTGCGTCCGTCGTCCGTGAACATGGTGTTTGCGTCTTCTCCTCCCAAACCGCTGAACCAATTTAATTGATATTTGAGATAATAGTTTGTAATGACATCGCAATTTGATTTTGTTCAAATCAAGTTGCCCCGCCCGTGGGTAGGGCCACACCCAAAAAGTGTGCTGAAATCTTAAAAAATCTTCTTCTCATGAACCAGCAGTAGCAGAGACTTGATATTTGGTGTGCAGCTTCCTTTTGAGGTGTAGACTCAGATTTGTTCAAGAGAAGTTGTGGGGCTATACTTGGCGTCGTTATGGGAGGGGCAAAATTTTTGGCCCCGCCCAAAATTTCTATTTTCCAAACCGAGAGGCTGATTTGAACCAAATTTTATGTGAGGGCTTATTGGGTCATAAGTAACTAATTTATGCTGATTTTTTTTTTCCCGTAGCCCCATGGGAACCGCAGGAGCTAAAAATAGAAAAAAATTAAAACGCCCATATCTCCAAAACTGCACGGCACCGAGAATTTTTATTTGGTGTGAAGCTTCCTTAGGACCAACAGAAAGAATTGGTAAAAAAAAAATTGCCATCGGTTTTATCATAGGGTACAGTTTCGGGACATTGAAAAAGTGCTGAGTCAGCACTTTTTAACACTGTAGGCAATGGGAAAAACATTAAAAAATCTTCTTCTCCAGATCCAGCATGCAGAATCTTTTGATATTTGGTATGCAACATTGGAGGGTGGATCTGATTCAGGTTTGTTCAAATCGGCCCCCTGGGTTCATATTTGGGCTCAGTATAGGAGCCCGATTTCGAACTTAGTGCATTTCAGGCAAATTTCTTAAAAAATCTTCTTCTCCAGATCCAGCAGGCAGAATCTTTTGATATTTGGTATGCAACATTGTGGAGTGGATCTGATTCAAGTTTGTTCAAATCGGCCCCCTGGGTTTATATTTGGGCTCAGTATAGGAGCCCAAATTTGAACTTACTGCATTTCAGGCAAATTTCTTTGAAAATCTTCTTCTCCAGATCCAGCAGGCAGAATCTTTTGATATTTGGTATGCAACATTGTGGGGTGGATCTGATTCAAGTTTGTTCAAATCGGCCCCTTGGGTGTATATTTGGGCTCTGTATAGGAGCCCAAATTTGAACTTACTGCATTTCAGGCAAATTTCTTTGAAAATCAGGCAGAATCTTTTGATATTTGGTATGCAACATTGTGGGGTGGATCTGATTCCAGTTTGTTCAAATCGGCCACCTGGATTCATATTTGGGCTCACTATAGAAGCCCAAATTCGAACTTAGTGCATTTCAGGCAAATTTCTTTGAAAATCTTCTTCTCAAGATCCAGCAGGCAGAATCTTTTGATATTGGGTATGCAACATTGTGGGGTGGATCTGATTCAAGTTTGTTCAAATCGGCCCCTTGGGTTTATATTTGGGCTCAGTATAGGAGCCAAAATTTGAACTTAGTGCATTTCAGGCAAATTTCTTAAAAAATCTTCTTCTCCAGATCCAGCAGACAGAATCTTTTGATATTTGGTATGCAACATTGTGGGGTGGATCTGATTCTATTTTGTTCAAATCGGCTCCCTAGATTCATATTTGGGCTCACTATAGAAGCTCGAATTTGAACTTAGTGCATTTCAGGCAAATTTCTTCAAAAATCTTCTTCTCCAGATCCTGCAGGCAGAATCTTTTGATATTTGGTATGCAACATTGTGGGGTGGATCTGATTCCAGTTTGTTCAAATCGGCCACCTGGATTCATATTTGGGCTCACTATAGAAGCCCAAATTCGAACTTAGTGCATTTCAGGCAAATTTCTTTGAAAATCTTCTTCTCAAGATCCAGCAGGCAGAATCTTGTGATATTTGGTATGCAGCATCCTTAGGGGGGTGAGATTCAAGTTTGTTCAAGCCATGTCCCTAGGTCCATATTTGGGCTCAATGTGGGAGCTTGAATTGTAACTTTGTTCGAAATGAGGAATTTTCTTAAAAAATCTTCTTCTTCAGATCCAGCAGTCGGAATGGTTTGATATGCGGTGAGTAGCATCCTTGGGGGGAGGGGGGATTCAAGTGTGTTAAAGCCAAGTCCATGGGTCCATATTTGGGCTCCCTGTGGGAGCCCAAATTATAACTTAGTCAATATGAGGAATTTTTCTTTAAAAATCTTCTTCTTCAGATTCAGCAGTTGGAATGTTTTGATATTTGGCATGGAGCAACCTTAGGGGGCTGAGATTCAAGTTTTTTCAAGCCAAGTCCCTTGGTTCATATTTAGGCTCACTATGGGAGCCTGAATGACAACTTAGTTCAAAATGAGGAATTTTATTTAAAAATCTTCAGATCCAGCAGATGAATGCTTTTGATATTTTTTATGCAGCATCCTTAGGGGGGTAAGATTCAAGTTTGTTCAAGCCATGTCCCTAGGTCCATATTTGGGCTGATTGTGGGAGCTCGAATTGTAACTTGGTTCAAAATGAGGAATTTTCTTTAAAAATCTTCTTCTTCAGATCCAGCAGTCGGAATGTTTTGATATTTGGTGTGCAGAATCCTTAGGGGTGTGAGATTCAGGTTTGTTAAAGCCAAGTCCCTGGGTTCATATATGGGCTTCCTGTGGGAGCCCGAATTATGACTTAGTTCAGTATGAGGAATATTCTTTAAAAATCATTTTTTAGATCCACTGGTCAGAATATTTGGATATTTGGTTTCAGCTTTTCTTAGGAGAAGCAGATGCAACTTGTGGAAATCAATTCTCTGGGTTGCTATTTAGGCTACCATGTCAGGTGAGCGCCCTCAGGCCCCCTGGGGCCTCTTGTTTCTTCATGTGACAAAATATCAAGAGAAAATAGCCATGTTTGAATTATTTTGTAAATTAAGAGTTGACAGAAGCACATACTCAAAGCGTCACGGTTGAACACTGGGTCACAACAATACCCATGTATAAATCCTTTGTATACTCAAATTTAATTAACTACTGTTTTCACGGAACAAAGATTTGATCTTCATAATCCTTTTCATGCCACGCCACGGTGTCCAAAAATCAACACTGTGTGACACCGGCTGAAAAATTTGATTTTCACTCGTCATGGGGACGGGTGATTGAGACGTAATACACTTGGCACATACTGTATGCATGACTTGTGGAATGTGGTTTAGCATCAACCAGTCATCAGCTGCATAGGCATTTGCATCTGTCTGAAGTATAGCTGCTCTGTTGGCCAATTATTGACCAACAGAGCAGCTATACTTCGGCAGATGCATACACCTGTGCTAATGATTGGTAGATGCTCAACATCATTTTAAATTGTTGACCATCTTGAGATGTACAGTTAAAACTAGAAGTCCTGTCATGAAATGCGCACAAATAGCACGTTGATATGCGCGTTAATGTACGCGTTATGGCCCCAGTAAAGTTATCAAATTCTGCACATATGGCCTGTGCACAAGCAATGTTTCAGCCAATGGACCTCCGGGTAACCCGGAGGTCCATTGGCAGAAACATTGCCTGTGTTTGCTATGAGTAACCAGGAGAACCTGTCGTGCTATGGATGCCATTCAATATGGCAATTGCGCGCAATTCCAACGTGCAATTAGGCCTAGATAAGCGCACTATTCGTGACAGGACTTCTAGTTTTAACTGTAGCATAGGTACAAAATCAGGAAATGACAATAATTCACAAATGTTGATTACAGATGCCATATTCTTCTACAGCACACTAGCCCATGCCAAGATTAAACTGTAACTGCAACTAAGCCTTGTTATTGTTCCTAATGATTTATCTGTATTCATCAGGATAGGAGCAAGAACATGGCTATGATACAATGGTTCATACAGTTAAAACTAGAAGTCCTGTCTTGAAATGCGCACAAATAGCACGTCGATCTGCGTGTTAATCTATGCGTTATGACCATAGTAAGGCTATCAAATTATGTACATATCTGTGCTCAAGCAATGTTTCAGCCACATATCGTCTGTGCTCAAGCAATGTTTCAGCCAATGGACCTCCGGGAAACCCGAATGGCCCATTGGCTGAAACATTGCCTGTGTTTGCTATGAGTAACCAGGAGAACCTGCCATGCTTTGGATGCCATTAGATATGGTAATTGCGTGCCATTCCTACGTGCAATTAAGCCTAGATAAGCGTGCATTTCGTGACAGGACTTCTAGTTTTAACTGTATATCTGCGCTACATATATATTTAGGTTACCTAATTGGTTACCTGAATCAAGTATAGGGGAATGAACGATAAGTTATCAAAGCACAGACCAGGTAAATGATAAATGGGTTATGCAGAATTTTGAAAACAGTAGGCCTGCATGAAAAATATGCATTGAATGTTAAATTAAAATAATGGCTATAGAGCACTTCATTGGAACCCTAATAACAGCTAATAATGAGCAATGAGATATTCAAATAATTTGTTACTGTCATCAAAAGCAGGGTTGGCCGATTTAAATCAATTGATTTAAATCAATGATTTTTAGCTCAACTTTGGTGAAGCCAAATTTGAGGTATTGTCATGGTCCGTCGTCGTCAACATGGCTCGGGCTAGAGGCAAAATTAGGTGCAATCAGATTTTTGCGCAGAACTTCCAATATGAAAGCTCTGATTTGAATATTTTTTTGTATGAATGTTTTGTACCATGGGATAAATCACATATAATACAGGCTTTTTTCTCGTGCGTAAATTATGCAAATTAGACTAACTTTGATCTATTTAGTGTTACTTTCAGCACTGTAAGTGCAAATGCCAATGCAGCTCGGGCTAAAGGCCGTATTTATGAACCGATCTTTACGAAACTTCTTGGGTACCTTTGTTATCACCGTGGGACGAGAACGATGTTTTTTTTGTGTACGGTCAGAAATTCAAGATGGCCACTGGCAGTCATTTTGTACTAAATTAGGTGCAATCAGATTTTTGCACAGAACTTCCATATGAAAGCGCTGATTTGAATAATGTTTTGTGTGAATGTTTAGTACCATGGGATACATCACATATAATACGGGTTTTTTTTCGTGCATAAATTATGCCAATTAGACTAACTTTGATCTATTTAGTGTTACTTTCAGCACTGCAACTGCAAATGCCAATACGGCTCGGGCTAGAGGCCGTATTTATGAACCGATCTTTACGAAACTTCATGGATATCTTTGTTATCACCGTGGGATGAGAACGAGTGTTTTGGAGTACAGTCCGAAATTCAAGATGGCCACTGGTGGCCATTTTGTACCGAAATTAGGTCCAATCAGTTTTTTGTACAGAACTTCTATATGAAAGATCTGATATGGATAAATTTTTGTATGAATATTTAGTAACATGGAATACATCACATATATTATGTTTTTTTTCTCGTGCATATATCTTGCGATTTAGAGAAACTTTGATTTATTTAGTGCTCCTTATATGCAATTAGTGCACATGTCAATACGGCTCGCGCCGTCAACACGGCTCGGGCTAGAGGCCATATTTATGAACCGATCTTCACGAAACTTCTTGGGTACCTTTGTTATCTCCGTGGGACGAGAACGAGTGTTTTTGGGTGCAGTCCTAAATTCAAGATGGCCACCAGCAGCCATTTTGTACCAAAATTAGTGTAATCAGTTTTTTGTACAGAACTTCTGTATGAAAGTTCTGATTTTAATAAATTTTTGTATGAATGTTTAGTAACATGGAATACATCACATGTAATACAGGTTTTTTTCTCATGCAGAAATTATGCAAATTAGATGAACTTTGATTTATTCAGTGCTACTTGTACACAGTAAGTACACATGTCAATACGACTCGGGCTAGAGTTTGTATTTATGAAGCGATCTTCACAAAACTTCTTTGGTACCTTTGTTATCACCTTGGGACAGGAACGAGTGTTTTGGGGTCCTTTTGTTATCACTGTGCTATGAGGACAAATATTTTTGGGTTCAGTCATACCCACTCTGGGACTCAAAGATTTCTTTTCTAGTTTAGCATCTAACTGTCGCCCACCTTTACAATACTTTACCTATACATTTGTTACAGGCTACGGTCAGCATTTATGTACAGACCATTACAATACTTTATATGTACCTTTGTTATCAGGTCATTACCTAGATGTTTGTCATTGCTGTGTCACATACTATACATGTACATGTCTTGCACAAGTTGAGCTACAGTGTCATTGACATTTTCATTTTTTAAAAAAATTATTGATTTAAATCAAAATTTATAAATATTCAGAAATATTTTCATGACAACTTGGAAATCAGCTGAAACAAGATGGAATGCATATCAACTGTTGAAATACAGTTATTAGCCCCTGTTTATGACAGAACTAAATTATAGAGTGGGAATATACATCCCACTGTGTCTTGACTGCTGGAACATGCTGTAGGGAATTTAAATGTTCCTGAATCTTTTCTTAGTTTATATAATTTTCAGCTAAAATGAATAAAACTATATTTAAGTGAACATAGATTTTAAACCATACAGGCTTGGCAATTTCAGGAGAGCGATTTTTTAGCTCTCCTTACTGCCCTCCTGAAAGAATTAAGGAGAGCGAAAAATTGCCCTCCTAAATATTTTGGTCTGGGATGATTGAGATTACATGTATTATGCTCACATTAAATTTTTGTTGTAAAGCAAAAATGTAATTTAACTTCGAAGTCACATGACATCACGTGATTTCATTTTGAAAGTGGTTTAGTGGTAAAAGGTAATGGCTGCAACCATACCCAAACACAGTTGCAATCATTTGAAGCAAAATGGGTCACAGAATATTTTTTTTCTGTCAGTTTCAAGTTCAACAACTGACATCACAGTTTGAGGGGTGATTATTCAAGGAATATTGACACTATAATATACTACCATTACTATTATCCTGTCACTTGAAGCACTTGCACCAGGATGTGACTGTAGATTCAAGCAGACCTGTTGTCCAAGAAAGTCATACGCCTACCACTACCACCTTCAACCCCCTTGGGGGGGTTGAAGGTGGTAGTGCTAGGCGTATGACTTTCTTAGACAACAGGTCTGGGTACACACACAGGTCTTGTCAAGTGTGTGTTCGGTTGTTGAGTGAGACATCTAGATGTCTAAGAGATTTCGCTTTACCTTAGTAAAGTTAATAAAATCACTGATGTAGTCTGTTGGTTTCAGTTTCAATGAGTTCGTTCAATTGGATACTTAAAATGCTGTGTAAAGCTAATTGCTCTCCTAAGCTGATTGAGGAGAGCGATTTTTTGCCCTCCTGCATTTTTCAGAATGCCAGGCCTGACCATATATATGTTAATCTTTCAATGAACCCATCAAAAATTCAAAATCAATTCTGAGAGCAACGATCAGTGATTTAAGTATCAGAAATGATTTTCAAGAAGTCATCTTCCATCCAGCAATGCTGTAACAATGAGAAAACACAAGTTTCAGTGATTCCTCTCTATTTCCATCGATGCCAAATATATTCTGGAATTCTTCCCCTTACCACCTCAAAGACTGAAATGGTTAACATGGGTAAATGTTTTAGTAGCAGTTATTTGTGTCCATTCTTTGGGCAGCCTTTGGTACAAACTGCTGCCGATGCACTCTGTTTCTCTTATCCAAAGGAATCATGTGAGAAAAGTATCCTCTGGTGAATAATTTATAGTATAGAAATAAATATCAAATCGATTTAAATAAAAAAAATTGATTTTTTAAAAAAAATAAAAAAAATCACCAACCCTGATCAAAAGTATTTGTAATAAAAAGCTGAATGATTTGGGATTGCCATTTGTGTTGGGGTTGGAGAGTCTGTAACATGGATATCCTATCTCTGTTCATTTACTGCTGGTTGTGCTGGCTATTTCAAATAAGTTTTAACAGAACAATTGCAAGAATTTCCCAAAGTGTTGCATGTACCCAATGTTCAGGAACTGATGAATGTGTGTTTTTACTATTTTTTTTCCAGCTTTACAACAGTCAGGAAGAAATCCTACTGCTAAAGCAATGAGAAAGTATTGGACAGATGATGTTGGTATGTACTGAAGATCTATTAAATTCTTTATCCAATAACAACATCTCAGAATTAGGCCCCACAAAGTAGATCTTCTGTTTCTCTGACCATGTATATGGGCGGGCAGTTTTTTATTTTATTTTTGTAATTATTTCTTTGGCATCAAAAGTTCATATTCTTGGTATGTTTTATGTCTTAGGCCTCATAATCTACAGAATAGCATAGGTGAGGGTGTATTTTGTCCCTTGTGTGCAAGAAGGCATGCAGCAGCCAAAATGACCATGTGGGGGGCCTGAGAAACAGATTTTTAACTTTTTTTAGGCCCTATCAAGCTGATTCTACTGGTGTTTAGATTAGGCGACGGTTAATTAATTTTTGGTTTAACGTTATTCCCAAAATAATAATGCATTTTCTTTATTATTGGCTCTGCAAATGAGTCACCTCCTTTACAGGGCCTGGAGAAAACAACATTTCCTGTTTCTTCAGGGTTCATACAGCTCTTGAAAAACCCTTGAAAATGAGTTTTTTTTTGAAAAACCCTGGAATTTGAAATTAGCCCTTGAGAAACCCTTGAACTTTCAGAAATCTCTTGAAAAACCCTTGAATACCAAGCTATTTCCTGGGCATTGTAAATATATGTGTACTCGCCCTTTACTTGTTTGTTGCGCTTGTGTCGCTCAGTTAAAAAAAAACATAAAAAAGTATGGAACGTTTTACCAAGATTACTGTAACACAGATAACACTTTGGGTACCAGTACTTCTGACTTCCAAAGTCAGATCCGTGTCACATGAATCTTAGATTTTTAGAGCTCATTCAACAAGCTGGATAGTATATGTAGACCCTGAAAAAAAAGAAGAAGCCCTTGAAAAACCCTTGAAGTTTGTGAGCAAATTTTTGTATGAACCCTGTTCTTCATCATCCATTGAAATGCCAGATTATTGCCTCATTTTTGTCAGATTGCTATAGCAATCTGGCAATAATGAGGCAATAGTCATGGTATTAAGGATAAAATGTTGTCTGATGGTAAATTTTGTTGTAGGCTGTTCTGTTTATAGCCCTGACCATTAAAAGTTCTGAGATAACCTACACATGCAAGTAAGCAGTGTGTACAGTTAAAACTAGAAGTCCTGTCACGAATAGTGCGCTTATCTAGGCTTAATTGCGCGTTGGAATTGTGCGCAATTGCCATATCGAATGGCACCCAAAGTACGGCAGGTTCTCCTGGTTACTCATAGCAAACACAGGCAATGTTTCTGCCAATGGACCTCCGGGTTACCCGGAGGTCCATTGGCGGAAACATTGCTTGCGCACAGGCCATATGTGCAGAATTTGATAGCTTTACTGGGGTCATAATGCGTACATTAACGCGCATATCAACGTGCTATTTGTGCGCATTTCATGACTTCTAGTTTTAACTGTAAGTGCAAAATGATAAATTATGCATCTTGTGAAAGGGATTATATTATGCTGTTCCCCAACAAGGATAAAGTTCATAAGTAATAATCACCCCATTCCGCATTTTGTTCCGATATCCTGGAATAATGCTAAAATGAAAATTAACTAACCATGGCCTTATGTTGTACAATGGAATCCTCTCAATTCACTTTGCCATTGGAAAATAACCAACAGGAATATTCAATTAACCAGAATAGGCTTGCCGTGATTATGCAAAAAGTCGACTAATCGCCGGTCATGCCGATTGATCGACTTTAAATTTGAAAGTCGACTTTTTCGACTTTTTATACCCCCGCATGTGTAATGACACCACTGCCTTGCCAGAACGTAATCACGCTGTATATGCATGATGGGAACTTTTCTGGATGTATAAACGATAGTTGTAGACCATATGGCGGTAAAGGAGGGCGGCATCTGCCCCCACCCCTCCCTCCCCCCCCCTCAAATAGATCGTCATTTTTCTAAGTCTGATTCGGAAATGTTTGCGGTAATTACCTCCCACTTTAATGATTTTTGGGGGGGAAAATATGAAAGTTATTTTCAAGTATTACTGCTCTCGTCATGTCAACAACATGTCCGTATTTTAAACAACATTGTTTCCAATAACCATTCTTTGCTCATAAATCTTTTATTTTGAACAACATGAAATGAAACTCACTGCGTTTAATGAAATTTCAGTATTTTGTATCACAAAACTAGAGTTAGCTCCCTTGGGTCACTCTTTTGTGTTGGAAATCCGAAAATCACGTTTCCCACCATTGATAACTTATCGTGAGTGTGTGTGCTTAAGGGGAGGGGGACGGGGGACTTTTTACATCCTTAGTGCCCTTACAGGGTCCAGCAGAATAGTTCTTGTAAGTTGTAAAATCCCTCTCCCTCGGATCAGGCCTAGTTCCTTCTGGCTGCTAACTGTTATGTTTCATCTGAATTTCGGGCGTCAGGGTGTATTACTGTTTAACGGTATGGCAGACGATCGACCAACTTAACAGAATATGGTCAACGAAACGTTCATTCCGACATTCACCAAGCCTTATAATGTGGGAATGATGGATCGTTGAGTATGTCACCATGTTATTTGAAATGTACATGGCCACACACCCGGTTATACCTACCTTTAGGACCATTCAGCCATCTCGTTTTAGTTGACCCTTTGTTAAAAAACGTGGTCAAAAAAGTTGACTAATCGTCGATTTTGGGCTCTGATTAATCGACTATGGAATTTCATAATCGCAGCAAGCCTAAACCAGAATTGAGTAATTTGATCTTTGTCTGGTGATGAGCACAAATGTAATGTTGTCTTGTTTGACATGGCACATTTAGCTCCGTTAGGTCTAAAAAAGTTAAAAATCTGTTTTTCAGGCCCTCCTGCATGGTCCATTTGGCTGTGCATGCTCTTTTTATAACCAATGCAAACTTCAAAAACAAAAAATTAAATGGTTTTTGTCTTGATATTTTACCCAAGTCAATAAAATTGATAAATTTGTCCCTTTAGTCCAACAAGGTTTTGCAATGCTTTAGCATTTCAAAGCCTTTTGCACTCAAGGGACGAAATACACCACCACCCATGTTATTCTGTAGTCTACAACATAAAACAAACCAAAAACATGAACATTTGTTGGCAAAGAAATAATTACAAAAATAAAATAAAAAACTCCCACCAACATGTAATTTTCCAAACAATGGCCTGAGAAACAGAAGATCTACTTTGTGGGACCTTAACAAGATTTAATAGATTAAATGCTTTCATTGAAAGTATTGAGGTAATAAAGGTCAGTTAAGTTAGTTGTCGGAATATTTTTCTATAGATCATTGCATTATGTCCTCAATTAACACAGCTTCATAAACTCAAAAAGCTATGTACAATTAACAGGTTAACTTTGTATGAAGAGTATGGTATATGGGTTGATGTTTACAAATTAAAGAAAAAATATAATCAGTTAAGAGGGTTTTTCCCATTACAAAAAGCTCTTTAGTGTAACTCAGAAAAACAGTGTGCTCAACAATTCTATACCAATAAATAGAGGTCATTAAAACCATTCCTACCCTTTACTGGGATGCATGTATATTTAATGACGTGAATAGATATTAAAATTTGACTGCATATACAGAGTGAACAGAGTGTATTACTACTTAATCGCAGCGCCATATATTCTCCACTCGAAAAGTATTTATAATTGTTCATAACTGCAAGGGAAACACTTGCAAACTTTCATCACATGGACCACCGGGTAACACCCGGTGGTCCATCTGATGAAAGTTTGCAAGTGCTTCTTGTGTCTTATTCTCAGTAATTGTAAATAATTATTGACTGAAAAATCTATCCCACATCGATTTAGTAATAATCCACCCTTCACATACTGTAGTCTCAATATTTTCTTTCTGTTTGATCAGTTCAGTTGATGATTTCACTACCGACTTCGCAAATAGGGCTTTATATTTTGCATTGCAAAGTGCAAACGTTCCTGTGTATTTCGGACTACTTCATTTTTCTGCAGTAAGGAGCGCATTATCTAACGAGCACTTTCTGCGCTAATTGTGACAGGACTTGTAGTTTCAACTGTAGTTGAGCATACAATCGGCCAATTGTGAGTGCCGATGTCAGATAGTCATAACCAAAAGGAGTAGTATGAATAGGATTAATTTTACAGTGCAGTCAGGTTGATTGGTTCATTGACCCCAAGAGTGTGTCAAAATGTTGAATCTGCTGTTAAGTTTTTTAGCTCACCAAAGGGAGCGAAACTTATCACTTACCGTCCATCGTCGTCATCCGGCCGGCGTCGCAAACATTTTTCTAACGACTTCTCCTCTGAAACCGCTAGGTCGATTTGCTCGAAACTTGTTATGGATGTTCATTACAATATGTCAATTCAAGTTTGTTCAAATGAAATGGACATGCCCACTTGAGGCTCCATAGGGTGCATAACTCCAATAGCACCCTATGTATATTAGAGAAATTACTAAAAAATCTTCTTCTCCCGCACAAGTGGACAGAATCATTGATATTTGGTATACAGCATTATGGGGTGGATCTGATTCAAGTTTGTTCAAATCGGCCACCTGGATTCATATTTGGGCTCACTATAGAAGCCGAAGTTCGAACTTAGTGCATTTCAGGAAAATTTCTTAAAAAATCTCCTTCTCCAGATCCAGCAGGCAGAATCTTTTGATATTTGGTATGCAACATTGTGGGGTGGATCTGATTCAAGTTTGTTCAAATCGGCCCCCTGGATTCATATTTGGGCTCATTATAGAAGCTTGAATTTGAATTTAGTGCATTTCAGGCAAATTTCTTAAAAAATCTTCTCCAGATCCAGCAGGCAGGCTCTTTTGATATTTGGTATGCAAGATTGTGGGGTGGATCTGATTCAAGTTTGTTCAAATTGGCCCCCTGGGTTTATATTTGGGCTCAGTATAGGCGCCCAAATTTGAACTTAGTGCTTTCAGGCAAATTTCTTTAAAAATCTTCTTCTCAAGATCCAGCAGGCAGAATCTTTTGATATTGGGTATGCAGCATGCTTAGGGGGTGAGATTCAAGTTTGTTCAAGCCAAGTCCCTGGGTTCATATTTGGGCTCACTGTGGTAGCCCGAATTATAACTCTGTTCAAAATGAGGAATATTTTTATACTGTACCAATGACCCAGACTTAGCTGGTGCTAACTCTTAAAAATTCAGGGCCAAACACAAATTTTGCCCCCCCAATCCCCAAAATTTGCATCCAAATCCAAAAAATCTATGTCCTACAGTTGAAACTAGAAGTCCTGTCCTGAAATGGCTCACAAATAGCACGTCGATTTGCACGTTAATCTACGCGTTATGACGATGGTAAGGCTATCAAATTCTGCACATACGGCCTGTGCACAAGCAAAGTTTCAGCCAATGGACCTCCGGGTAACCCGGAGGTCCATTGGCAGGAACATTGCTTGTGTTTGCTATGGGTAACACAGGGTTCCCGCGGGCCTTGAAAAGCCTGGAATTTCAAAAATGAAATTCAAGGCCTTGAAAAGCCTTGATTTGGCTCCCTGGGCCTGGAAAAGCCTTGAAAAATGAAGCATTGCATGCCGAGTTGAGATGAATGAAATACGTCCGAGATGGTTTGAGTGGTTCAAATACGATAAGCCTGGAAAAACCTTGAATTTAACTTTCTATTAGCCTTGAAACTCCTTGAATTTTGGGTGCATATGGCCTGGAAAAGCCTGGAATTTCATGTCAGGTCAGGTGCAGGAACCCTGTAACAAGGTGAAGCTGCCATGCTTTGGGTGCCATTTGATATGTCAATTGCGCGCAATTCCAATTCCTACTCTCAATTAAGCCTAGATAAGCGCACAGTTCGTGACAGGACTTCTAGTTTTAACTGTATATGGTCCTCCATACTTTTGTCCACTGCGCATGCGCAGTGTCAAGGAAGTACCGAAATTGGCGCCAAATCTTCATTCTTTGTTTGGCCCTTCAATCAGTAACATCTCACTGATATCTGTGCTTATAATCTCAGTTAAAATGATGCCAGACACAAAATCATGAAGGAAATGGTGGATCCAAGGATGAAATAAGAGGATGAGAGGAAGAAACAGTGGAAGGATGTGTTCAGGGCTGTAACTTATAATTTTTATGTAAAATTATTTCATGTCCCCTAATTTCGGGGCATGGGCTTGCTTTGAAATCTCCACTGTTTTGTTCAGTGTTTCCTCTCTCCCTTCCCTTGCTAATCTCCCATGCTTTTGATATAATTTTTGAATTTTTTTTATTGAAATTTCTTGGGAGTTTTAGCATAGTTACGGAATGTTTATTCTGTTATCCCATGGTTACGTCCTCACCCTAGGGGTGTTTAGGCGTTTTGGTCATGCATCTACCATCCGATGTACTGCAGCTTCTTCTGTGAAAGATTCTGTTTTACATCGGATAGTGTTTTAAATTGGTTACTGATTTCGGGCCATGTTTTTCAGTGCCTGGAGTCTTGTTTCTGGTTTTTATTGACTTTTGTTTTCGTTGACAACGGTTACTTCTGTCAGTGATTCCTTGTCTTCTGTAAGGTTCATTATATAGCCAGATACATTAATATTGTCTGTAAGTGTAACATTAATTTTTAAAAATGTTTTAAAATTTTGGTCCACACTTAGGCTTTTTTGGGATCCATTTGGCTCATCGTTCCCTTTGGGAACTTGGGCTCATGTCAAAATGTTTTCGAAAATTTTTTCTTTTTGAATTATTTTTCAAAATTTTTGTAATGGATTATATTATTATTATGTATCTTTGTATTTTCAAGGGTTAGTGCGAGTACTACTGCTGTTTAATATTTTCTAAATATGAAAGAATATTCAGTATATTGTTAGTGGTGAGTGGTCCATGCCACAGGGTCACTCTAGTTTTTCAGTCTCTTTTTCAGAGGAACAAGAACAGGGTAATGTTTCCGTGATGTCTTCAGGAAGTGTGCTGCCTTTGTCGCAATCAAATGAAGAGCTAGCGGCAAAAGTGCACAAGGAAATCCGACAAGTGCCTAGATCCTTAGTAGTATTGACGACCTTGTCGTCAGCTAGCTAGTGGGTGATGTGACGTCAGGTTTCTCCCTTGCGGTTCAGGAGAAGAGAAGGGGTGTTGCGAGCACTATAATCTCGGATCACGCACACCCGGCGACGACGGATTGGAGGATGGATCAGAGGAAACCAGTCGGTCTGGTAGCTAGCTCGTTCAGGTCTTCCCAGACTGCGAGCGAGAGAGGCCCCTCTCTCTTACAACAACATTTGGGGCCAGATGTTGTTGTACATAACGTTCGTCAGTCGGAGCATACGTCCACTCCTCCTACTCGGGACGCTCCGTCGCATAGACAGCTGGGGGCGGCTAGTCTATTTGCTTCCTCTTCCACACGCCAGCACACACGATCGCACCTTGGGTATGCGACCTCAGATATCCAGCCTGCTTCGCCGACCAAGGATTCCACGTCGACCAGGTCTCTCCATCCCGTAGCCAAGGGCACGAGGCCTTACCAGTCGGAACGTTTGCATAAAAGAATTATGCAGCAGGCACCGTCCCAGGAGCTTCCAGCGGCTAAACAACGTAAGACCGCAGCTCCACAGGCCTCCGTGATGGACTTGCTATCGTAGATAGCGCAACTCATCACAGCATCCCAGCAACCAGGGACCAGCCGTGAGGGCGACTAGGGCGATTAAGTCGCCCTTCTAAGCCCAAAGTCGCCTAGAAAAATAGTCGGGGCGATTACAAGTCGCCCTCTAAAAATTGGCCCAAATGAGAAAAGGCTGAACTGAGTGATGCGAGGTTTACATGAAAACGAGTATTTTCAAAACTCGAATGTGCTCGAGTGTGATAAATGGGCATTTTAATTCGTCAAATAAACGTCCATTTATTTGAAATCACACGACAAGCAATTGTCCATTGTCGCTTTCGGCAGATTTTTTTTATTTCTATTTTGTTGCGTTCCAGTCGGAGCTTCGTGTCGAAACGAAAATAAGTGACTTACGCGACTCAACAAAACAACCCAGTTTGAAAGTAGGTTACGTCGCTTAGGATGCCAAAAATGTATACACAACGGACGTATTTTATAACACATTATTTTCATTTCGATTTGCTGACGACTGTTAACAGTTGGGCTGTCTATTCCCAGAAGAACATGAATGGAATTGAAACACATGAAAAAAAGCCTTAGTGATGTCAAGAAAAGCTTTGTACAGGACACAAGTGTGCATGTGGACGATCTTGAAAAAGGGTCCTCCTAAACATCGGAATGACATGAAATGACGCGGAATGACACCGGAATGCCATAAAAATGATGCGGAATGACATTTCTTTTACAAAATACTCGACCCCAGAATGTATTTTGTTTATTAACTAACAAAGTACCTCCCAAGCAACCTTCTTACATCTGGTCCTGTTCACACTTTCAGACTTAGGAAATTATTAGCTTAGTAGACTTTGTTGAAAGGCAACCACAGGAGGGTGATGGGGGATTGGCACGAAGAAGAGGTGAGGGGTCATGAAGGAGAAGGTAGCAGTGGGGGATTTTCAGTCAATAATTACATTGTGATTTTTTAACCTGGCACAGATGCATCATAGACAACTGGACCTGGATTATTTGTACGTTAATGGAGGACCATAAATTGAAAATATGAAGGGGCGGCGGGGGTGGTACATGAATATTCTTAATTTTCCCCACTTGCCCATGAAGTCTCCCTACATGACTCTGCAGTCTCCCTATTTTTTCTGGAGGGAGACTTGAAGTCTCCCTAACATTCCCCCCTAGGCTGGTCCCTGCCAGAAACCTTCGTAAACTCTTTCAGATCAGGAACTGTTTGAGGAAGCTGGGTCGGTACGCTCCCCTGCAATGTCAGATAGGGATGACTGAGATTCACGTTTGGTCCAGTCGGATGGTGAAAGGGAATCTGCGGAGCTGGATTTTTCCCTTCTAGAACAACATAATGTGTCCGTAGATTTCATCCGGCAACACCTTCCAGAAGTTGTTCCTCCGGACCAAAGAGCTGCGATATCAGATAAGAGACTGATAGCGTCACTGGACACAGACTAAGGACGTCGCGCCTGAGTTTCCAGCCCAGTCCAGAAATGTCTCACGGACGTTTGAATTGCTGAATGACGCTATTTTTAGGCTAGCCTCTAAGACTGGCAGATCCAGTTTCTTATCGCACCAAGCTCTACATCTGCCATTCATCAACAGTAGATATAAATTTGAAACGGTAGGACAGAGCATTCCGAGAGTTCCTTAGACGACCAGGCAGAAGACTTGGAGTTGTCATTGCCAGCATCTATGTCGGTTCTCTCCAGTACGTTGGAGACGACAGTCTCGTCTAACAGAGCCAGTTTAGACGCCTCATCTTACGCAGATCACCTTACCAGAGCGTTATCACAACATCTCGATGGTAAAGAATTCCAGGATGTTCAAACTTCCTTGAGAGTTCTTTCGAGGGCAATCGCATATTCCACGTATAACTCCGCCCTTTCAGTGGCAAATTTGGAGTTAGTCAGACGTGATGCTGCCCTGGCTTCATCCACTAGGGTGGATTCTAAGGTGAAAAACTCTCTTCGAGTCACTCCGGCTTCAGGAGAACTTCTCTTCGATGGTAAGCTTTCACTAATCTGCGATCAGATTACCAAGAAAGCTTCGGACTCTCTGCTCTTTAAGTTCATTTCAAAAAAAACAGACTCAGCAGAGAGGAGTAAGTCAGGGACTTCTGGAGCGAGTACATCCAAGGGAAGTTCCTATAGAGGATATAAGAAAGCCTCTGAGTCTTACTCCAGAAACCGTCAGAGTAGCGACTCAGGTAGGGGATGTAATGCTGGCCGAGACACCCGGTCAGATGCCCCTTGGTCGACTGGTCGAGGTGCGGGTTGGGGAGCAAGTAGTTTCTCCTCCCGCCAGCCTCGCAGGTCCAGGAGGTGAAGGTCAGAACCCCTATTGCGCTCCAGTAGGCGGAAGGCTGTTGAGATTCTTAACCAATTGGTTGTCAATTACGGATGACCGATGGGTTCAGGAGGTTATTTCGGAAGGTCAAAAACTCCTTCAGAGAAAAACCTCCGTTAACACGAAGTCCACGATGGGCTCAGCTTCCGTCAAACCTTCAGAAGAGAGATTCGCTTCTATCAGAGGTGCAATCTCTTCTGGAGAAGAACGCAATAGAGGTCATAGAAAACCAGGAATCTCCCGGTTTTTACAGTCACCTGTTCCTGGTACCAAAACCAGACGGCTTGTTCCGTCCAGTTATAGATCTAAGCTGGATAAACAAGCTGATCGTGGCTCTGAAATTTTATATGGAGACCATTCGATCGGTGAGAGCGAGCATTCAAGTGAAGAACTATGCTGCGAGCATAGATCTCAAGGATGCGTACTTTCACGTCATGGTACATCCGGCGTTCAGAAAGTACCTTCGTTTCGCTGTACTAGGAGTCATTTATCAGTTCCGAGCAATGTGCTTCGGACTGAATCTAGTGCCCTGGGCCTTCACTTGAATAATGAACTCGGTAATGACTCATTTCCGAGCTCATTCGTCTGCGGTAACGTCAGCCTACTTGGACGACATTCTTCAGAGGTACGGCGACAGATTAACGCTTCAGAACAATGTTCAGAGTCTGCTTCAATTGCTCCAACATCTCGGTTTCATAGTAAACGAAAAGAAGTCGGATCTAGTTCCATCCAAGTCGTTCATTCACTTGGGAATGAGCTTCGAGATGCACAACAATCTGGATCATCTGCCGTTACCCAGAGCGAAATTTGTCAGTTGTGACGCTTGCTTTTGTCTACACTCAGATGTAGTAACAGCGAGAGAATTTATGTGACTGATAGATTTGTGTGGAGCCGCCGCAGACCTTATTCCGATGGGGCACCTACGCACTCGTCCACTCCCGATATTTTTTACTCAGAATTGGAGTGTGAAGATTCATTCGCTTGAAACGAACATCGTCTTGTCGAACCAAGTAAAACAAGAGATTCAGACTTGGGCAGATATACAGTGGTTAACTGAGGGAGTTCCATTGCAACTGCCGTTTCCGATTTTTACGATTATGACGGATGCGCGACATTGGGCCCAACAGATTCGAGGTGCCAGGGCCTTTGGGATCTGCAATTCCTGAACAAGCACATAAACATCAAAGAGATGATGTCAATTTGGCTTGCGCTGCGTCATTGGATGAACATTATTCAGAATTCACATGTTCAAATACTGTCCGACAATTCGACAGTAGTAGAGTATATTCGGAACCAGGGAGGCCCTCTTTCCATTCCATTGTTCAACTTAACGGAAAGAATCCTTCTGTTTGTCCTAGAGCATCAGGTTCTTCTGTCGGTCCGTCATATTCCGGGTCGTCGGAACTTTCTAGCAGACTCCCTCTCTCGGAAAGGTTGTATGTTGCCGTCAGAATGGACTCTCAACAAACGAGTATTCAATCAGATCTGCTACCAATGGGATCGTCCGATGATAGACTTGTTTGCGATGCATCTCAACAATCAGTTGCAGACGTATGTGCCGCCATGCCCAGATCCTCGAGCGTTCGCAGTAGACGCTCTCTCGATCTCTTGGGACGGAATGATCGGATACGCATATCCTCCAGCTCCGTTGATTCAACAGATATTGCTAAAAATCAAGCAATCTCACTGCAAGATTCTGTTGGTTGCATCTCTGTCACCCCACAGACCATGAATAAATTTACTCAGGTGTCTGTTATGGGACATTCCTCGGAAGCTTCCTCTGTGGGAGGACCTTCTTTCGCAGGGGAAATCGCGCACACTGCATCACAACCCGCAAGGTCTCAACCTTCACATATTTCCAGTGTGCGGTCCTTCTTGCTCAGCAAGCAATTTACAGGACGAGCCGTGGACGCAATTTCTAACTGTAGGAGGACCTCCTCTTCGCTAAATTATGCTGCTTAGTGGAAGGTTTTCTCTCGTTGGTGTAGGGATCATTCTATTGATATTTATGATCCCTCCATTCTAGACATTGCTAATTTTTTGGTCTACTTGTTTGACGACGAGATCAAACTGCAGCCAATAACTATTAAGGGTTATAGGTCTATGCTATCGGATACTTATGCTCATCATGATAGCTTACAAATTGGATCTAATGTCTCTTTATCAAAGTTAGTTAAAAACTTTTCGATAAATAGACCTAGAACCCTTTGGTTAATTCCTAAGTGGAATTTAGCTTGGGTTCTTCTGAAGCTGAAAGAAGCTCCATTTGGACCCCTTGATACGGTAGACTTCAAATACTTATCTTATAAGACAGCTTTTCTGTTGGCCTTCTCTTCTGCTAGAAGAGTTAGTGAGCTTCATGCTCTGTCTGTTGATGATTCTCGCTATCGTAGTGTTGGTAATACTATTACTTTGACTTCCAATGTGGGATTTTTGGCTAAGAATCAGGCTCCTAATAAGTATCCTGAACCTATTGTTATTAAGGCTCTTCTGTCCTCAGATGGCCATAGGCCTTTGCTGTGTCCAGTTAGAGCTATGCGTATTTACAAACGTAGATCTGAGTTTATCAGAAAGGGATGAAAATGTTTCTTTCTGTCTCTGCTGCCTAATAGAAGGGACATCACGGTCCTTTCTATTTCAAGGTGGATTCAGTTGACTATTCATACTGCTTATGAAAGACTATCTTCTACTCAGCAGTCTGTGCTTAAGATTTCAGCGCATGAAGTTAGAGCGCTGTCTACATCTTGGGCTTATGCTAATAGTATTGCTACTATAATTACCGATTTGATGAAGGCTGCATACTGGTCTCAGCCTTCTACATTCACAAATTTTTACCTTAGAAATATTGAGTCTATTTCTGACGACCTTCGTTGTTTAGGTCCGTTATCTGTTGCTCAGAATGTCGTCCACTAAACAGTTGCAACTATAGTTATGCAGGCTTTCTGTTCCAGCAGTGACTCTGTCCTGCTGCCCTCTTCGTTCTGGGGTGATTGACCCAGAGCAAGGGGAAGGTGTGGTGGGGATGGTGTTCCCTTATATCTCCTGCTTTATAGTGAAAAGCAAGGGAATACCTCCTCTGGAGTCAGTAGTTCCGAGTCGGTGCTGGGATGGTTTTAAGCGTAAAGCTAATGTTTATCTCATTTATGTAATATTTTTAAAGTGTAGCTCGGTGTGAAGCATTTGTATATGTCACGTGTCATACGAGCGTTAATATACAATCCTCGGCTACTTTTAAATGAGTATAAAGAGTCTCATTCTCTGGACTATCTTTATGCATTGGCTTTCCTTTAAAAAAATTAGTATAATGGGTTATACTGGATGTTAATAGAGATCATTGATGTTATTGTGCTCAATTACGGAATGGTAATATGTCTTTCTTTTTTTGTATAAACAAGAAAGATATATGTAAATCCTGTTCTCCTCTTCTCCTTGAGGGGATAATTCTGTTTACATTTAATTGAGCCTATTAGATTTTCCTTTATGTCCTAGGCCCTCCAGCCTTTTTTTCTATTCAGCTAAGTCTGGGTCATTGGGACAGTATAAAAATATGAAAAAATTTATAGCAATTTATATATTTTTTATACTTACCAATGACCCAGACGGGGATGGCCCTCCCATGACTATTCGTACTGCTTATGAAAGATTATCTTACCAATGACCCAGACGGGGATGGCCCTCCCAACTTATGGGAGGGCCTTCCCCGTCTGGGTCATTGGTAAGTATAAAAAATATATAAATTACTATAAATTTTTTCATTTTCTTTAAAAATCTTCTTCAGATCCAGCAGACGGAATGTTTTGATATTTGGTATGCAGCATCCTAAAGCGGGTGAGATTCAAGTTTGTTCAAGCCATGTCCCTAGGTCCATATTTGGGTTCACTGTGGAAGCTTGAATTGTAACTTAGTTCGAAATGAGGAATTTTCTTAAAAAATCTTCTTCTTCCGATCCAGCAATCGGAATGTTTTGATATGTGGTGTGTTGCATCCTTATGGGGGTGAGATTCAGGTTTGATAAAATGAAGTCCCTGGGTCCATATTTGGGCTCCCTGTGGAAGCACGAATTATAACTTAGTCAATATGAGGAATTTTTCTTTAAAAATCTTCTTCTTCAGATTCAGCAGTCAGAATGTTTTGATATTTGGCATGCAGTATCCTTACGGGGTGAGATTCAAGTTTGTTCAAGCCAAGTCCCTGGGTTCATATTTGGGCTCACTGTGGGAGCCCGAATGATAACTTAGTTCAAAATGAGGAATTTTCTTTAAAAATCTTCTTCTTCAGATCCAGCAGATGAATGCTTTTGATATTTGGTATGCAGCATCCTTAGGGGGGTAAGATTCAAGTTTGTTCATGCCATGTCGCTGGTTCCATATAATTTGTCTCTCATGACTTCATTCCTTTGTAGTGTTGATGAACCATGTCTAACTGAATGTGACCCCAAATACTTCTTTGAACCACTTTGCCGGTGAACGATTAAGGCTCCTTGGGGCCTCTTGTTTAGTTCAACGAAGGGAGCTTAACTTATCACTCGTCGTCCGTTGTGAACTTTACATTATCGATTTCGTCTCACAAACTCCTGGACCAAATTGAACCAAATTTGGTGTGCATATTCCTCATTATATGTCAATTCAAGTTTGTTCAAATAAAGTTGCACGCCCACAGGGGGCAACACAAGGCCCATAACTCTAATAGCACCCTATATTTTGTCAAAAATTAAAAAAAACTCTTCTTCTTCAGATCCACCAGTCAGAATCTTTTCATATTTGTTATACAACATTTCTAGGGAGGTCAGATTCACGTTTGTTCAAATCAAGTCCCTGGGTTGAGATTTGGGCTCTCTATTGGAGCCCGAATTTTAACTTAGTGCTATATGTGGAATATTCTTTAAAAATCTTCTGATCCACCAGTTGAAATCGTTTGATATTTGGTATACAACATCTGTAGGGGTTCAGATTCAAGTTTGTTCAAATCGGTTCCCTGAATTAGTATTTGGGCTCTCTATTGGAGCACAAAGTTTAACTTCGTGCAATTTGAGGAAATTTCTTTAAAAATCTTTTTCTTCAGATCCACTAGTCAGAATCCTTTCATGTTTGGTATACAACATCTGTAGGGGGTGAGATTCAAGGTTGTTCAAATCGAGTCCCTTTGTTAATAATTGAGCTCCCTGTAGGAGCCCAAATTTTAACTTAGTGAAATATGAGGAAATTTCTTGAAAATCTTCTTCGGATCCACGGGTCAGAATCCTTTCATATTTGATATACAACATCTCTTGGAGGGTGTGATTCAAGTTTTGTTCAAACCAGATCCCTGGGTTAATATTTGGGCTCTCTTCTGGAGCCCAAAGTTTAACTTGGTGCATTATGAGGATTATTCAAAAATCTTCTTCGAATCCACCAGTCAGAATCCTTTCATGTTTGGTATGCAACATCTATAGGGGGCTGGGGGGGGGGGGGGAGGAGGAGGGGGTGGTCAGATTCAAGTTTGTTCAAATCAAGTCACTGGGTTAATATTTGGGCTCTCTAAGGAAGCCCAAATTTTAACTTAGTGCAATATGAGGAAATTTCTTTAAAAATCTTCTTCAGATCCACCAGTCAGAATCCTCTCATATTTGGTAAACATCATCTCTAGGGGGCGAGATTCAAGTTTGTTCAAATCGAGTTCCTCGGTTAATATTTGGGCTCCCTATGGGAGCATGAATTTTAACTTAGTGCAATATGAGAAAATTTCTTTTCAGATCCACCAGTCAGAATCCTTTAACATTTGGTATACATCATCTCTGGGTGGGGGGTGGGGGGGGGGGGGGGCAGATTCAAGTTTGTTCAAATTGGGTTCCTAGATTGAAGATTTTGGGTCTGGTTCGGACTTAGAAAATTTTTATACTGTACCAATGACCCAGACATAGCTGGTGCTAACTCTTAAAATATAGGGCCAAACACAAATTTTGCCCCCCAATCCCCAAAATTTGCATCTAAAACTAAAGAAAACATGTCCTGAAAGGCCCTCCACACTTCGCCCCTACTGCGCATGCGCAGTGTCAAGGACGTTCCGAAATTGGCGCCATTTATCATTCTAAGTTTGGCCCTTCATCAGTTAACATCTGACTGATCTTTGTGCTTTTAAATCTCAGTTTAAATGATGCCAGACACATAAATATTAGTGAAATGGTGATTCTAAGGAGGATAGAGAAGGAGGAGAGGAAAAGAATGTGTGACAGAATATTATCAGGGCTGTAACTTAAAATTTTTTAATGAAATTATGTTAAGTTACCTATTTTCAAGGCAGCAGCCATTTTGTTGTCATTCTGATTATTTAGTTACACTGTTTTTTCAAGTGTTTTCCTCTCTCCCTGTCCTTTAAGTTCCCCCTTGCTATTCTCCCATGCTTTTGGCATAGTTTCTGTAATTATTATTACTAAAATTTCTTGGGAGTTTTAGCTGAATAACAGAATGAATTCTGTTCTTTCCCCATGTTTACGTCTTCACCTACGGGTGGTTAGGCGTTGTGTTCTGCATCTACCATCTGATGTTCTGCAGTTTCTTCCCTGGAAGTCTCTGTTTTGCATCAGATAGTGTATTTTTGGTAACTGATTTCGGGCCTGGGTTCCTGGAGTCTTATTTTAGTGTTTTTACACTCATTGTTTACATTTACAACAGCCCTCTGTGTGAGGGGGGGATTTCTAAATAATAATATCTTTATGTTATTTTAATCATAACTAGATACATTATTATTGTTCGTAAGTGTTGAATAAATTGTTTAAAATATTTTAAAAATTTTTGTCCACACTTAGGCTTGGGATCCATTGGGGCTCAACGTTACTTTTCAGAAACTTGGGCTGTTCTGAAAAAATTTTTTTTCAAAATATTTTGATTTCAATTATTTTTTCTATATTAATGGATCATATTATTATTATGTATTTTGATTGCCAGGGGTTAGTGCGAGTACCAGGACTTGTTTTCTTTTCACATTGAAAGGATATTGATCAATTGTTTTAAGAGGAAGTCTTCCTCTGACTTTATTATCATTCTATATGTGGTCAGTGTACTCGCATTAACTCCTGTTCTGTATCGTATGATTTCGATGACAATATGGGAAGCGTATGTCACGGTATGTTGTTGGGGATTTGGACACTCCGGTCCTTTCCCCGCAGGGTCACTCTACTTTATCAATTTCTATTTCAGACGATCAAGATTAGGGTGATGTATCTGTGATGTCTTCCAACAGTGTGCCTCCGTCGTCACAATTAATGAAGGGCTAGCGGAAAAGTGCTCATGTAATACGCCAATTGCCTAAGAGGACCCTAGTAGGTTCGACGGCCTTTGACGTCCGCTAGCTCGCCCGGTGTAGCGTCCATTCACCGAATGGTTCGGCAGCCGGGTTTGTCCGTTGCGGTCTAGAAGGAATTTTGGGGTGATGCGAGCACTATAAAATTAACTTAATGCACACCCAGTGACGGCGGATCGGAGGGAGAACGGAGGAAGCCTTTTAGTCCGGTTCATAGCTCGTTCCGGTCCATCCGGACGGCAAGCGAGAGAGGCCCCTCTCTCGTTCAACAACATCTGGCCCCAGATGTTGTGGTACAAAATGTGTCGCTAGCGGAGCATACGTCCGTCGCTCGGGACGCTCCGTTGTATAGGCAGTCCGCTGAGACTGCTAAGGCTTCCTCTTCTCGTCAGCGCACACGACCGCACCTTGGCTGCGTGACCGCCGATATATTACCAGCTTCGCCGATAAAGGATTCTTCGGCGACCAGGTCACACCATCCGGCAGCCAGGGATTCGAGACCGATGGACTCCGGACGTTCGCATAGGAAAAGTATGCGGGAGCCATCTGATGCGGAGCTGCCCTCGGCGAAGCAGCGATAGACTGCGCCTCCGCAGGTCTCGACGCCGGACATTCTTGTGCACATAGCACAGCTTATCGCAGCATCCCAGCAGCCGACCGAAACGGTGTCGGATCGAGAATTATCCGACGGCGCTGGGTCGGTAGCCGGGGACACGAGGCCTGCAGACTCCGGACGTTCGCATAGGAAGTGTGCGGGAGTCAACGTACACGGAGCTTCCGGCGGCAATGCATCGTAAGTCCGCTACTGCACAGGCCTCGGGAACGGACGTGCTTTCCTTAATAGCACAGTTTATCGCAGCATCCCAGCATCAACTGAATCTGTCGCATATATTTTATCCGACGATGCTGGGTTGGGACGCTCCGCGGAAGCGGGTACGGACGTCCGAAAGTTTCATCCGGTCCGACGGGATACCGAAAGGGATTCGGAGGATTTCAAGCTTTCCCTTTCGGAACAACATATGCTGCGATGCCGGATAAGAAACTGATAGCGTCGGTGGACTTAGAAATTTTTGGTTCGGTTCAGGGACATCGTCCCTCAGTTCCGACATAGTCCAATAATGTCACACAAACTTTCGAATTATTGAACGACGCTATATATATTATTATTTTATGCTTGCTATCCAAGCATTTCTGGTTTCTTATTCGAAGAGTTATGGAGATGTCTTTCAAAAGTGTGCCTCTGTCGTCATAGTTAATGAAGAGTTAGCGGCAATAAGTGCTCATGGAATATGTCTATCGCTTACGGAGTGACATTCGCTAGCTCACCCGGTGTAGCGTACATTCATCGAATGGTTCGGCTGCCGGGTTCGTCCGTTGCGGTCTAGGAAGGAGATTTGGGTGATGCGAGCACTTTAATTACTTTAGTACTCACCCAGTGACGGCAGATTGAGGACAGATCGGAGGAAGCCTGTTAGTCCGGTTCCTGGCTTGTCCAGGTCCGTCCGGGCTGTGAGCGAGAGAGGTTCCTCTCTCGCCCAACAACATAGGGGACCGCATGTTGTGGTTCAGATATTTTACATTCGGAGCATATGTCCGTTGCTCGGGACGCTCCGTTATATTGACAGTCCGAGAGACTGTCTTTAATGCTTCCTCATCCTCACAGCAGGGCACACGACCGCACATTGGCTACATGACCTCGAGTATCCGATCAGTTTCGGCATTCAGTGATTCCACGGCGAATAGGTCGCGCCATCCGGTAGCCAAGGGACACGAGGCCTATACACTCCGTTCGCTCGCATATTGGAAGTATGCACGGGGGTAACGATCACGGAGCTTCCAGCGGCAATGCATCGTAAGACCGCTTCTCCTCAGGCCTCAGTGACGGACGTGCTATCCGAGTTAGCACAGTTATTTTGCAGCATCCCAGCAATTGACAGTTTCTCGGTCGAATCAGGAATTATCCGACGGCGCTGGGTCGGTGCGGTCCGCGGTTGCATCAGCTACGGACGACCGAACGCTTTATAGGGTCCGACAGGATGGCGAAAGGGATTCGAAAGATTTCGAGTTTTCCCTTTAGTAGTATCGGAAGATGCCTTTCATATCTTCTGGCATTATCTTCCTGTGATTATTATTTCGGACTTCATTGCTGCGATCTTGGATAAGAGACTTATAGCGTCATTGGACTCGGTTTTTTCGATTGGTACAGGGACATTGTCCCTGACTTACCGACGCAGTCCAATATTGTCATTACAACATGTGTTTTATTTTTCGACGCTATATATATATATATATATACAAGCCTGCTACTAAGCATGATAGTTTAGTTTCTTGTCCGCGTTGCTCATTTCTGCCATTTTATCATTTTTACAAATATTTTATTTTGGCAGAGCAGGGCATACCGAGAGTTCATATGCGTCTAGACGGTGTGATTAAAGACTGCATATATTCTTTTTCGCCGTTTTATGTCTTTTCAATTTCAATGTTGGGAACGACATTATGTATAGTAGACTTAACTTAGACGCTTTATTATACGTAATCCGCCTTACTGAGGCGTTATCATTACGTCTTCAAGAAAAGATTTACGGATATTATTCTCAATGTAATTTCTTTTGAGGGCAGTAGTTTGTTCACGTATAACTCCGCCCTTCAGTGGCTGATTGGAGTTGGTTAGACGTGACGCAGCCCTAGCTACATCCACACGCATGGATAGTAAGGTTAAGAACTCTCTCAGAGTCGCTTCGTTCTCGGAGGAGCTTCTCTTCGACGGCAACTTTCCGGCAATCCATGATTGCTCGATTTATACGTTCTCTTGTCTATCTAGTGTTACAAGAGATTCAGACTGGGGCAAACATTCGGTGGTTGACTCAGAGAGTGCCGCCGCAGTTGCCGGACCCGAGTGTGGCTGTTATGACGGTTGCCAGTCAAACAGATTGGGATATATACTGATCCCTACGGATTCGAAGTGCCAGGGTCTTTGGTTCCGCAGTCTTTTAGCAATCAGTTTAACTTCCGCGGAATAATGTTTTTTAGGCTTGCTTTATGTCATTGCATGAACATTATTCAGAAACGCATGCCCAAATTCCTGTCCCTTTAATTCGACAGTAGTGGCGTATCTCCGGAACCAGGGAGGCACTCTTTCGTTTCCGTTATTCAATTTAATGGAAAGAATCCGGTCTGTTGGTTATAGTACACCAAGTTCAGTTTTGGTCCGTCATATTCCGGGTCGTCTGATTGTTTTATCGGACTCCCGTTCTCTTACGGGTCGCTTGTTGCTGTCAGAATGGACTCTCAACAAACAAGTATTCAATCAGATTTGCTATCTATGGGAGTGCCCAATGATGATTTATTTATGACACAGCTTGCTAATCAATTGCAGACGTATGTGTTGGCTTGTCCAGATCTCTGAGCTAATAGTGTTAATGCTCTATTGATCTATAGGACGGAATGATAGGATACGCGTATCCTCCGGCGCTGTTGTTTTAGCAGGTATTGCTAAGATAAACAACCACAATACATTTCTGTTGATAGCATCTCTATCTTCACAGAGATCATGAGTAATTTACTCTCTTGTCTACTGTGGGTCTTAACGTGAAATCTTCCTCTATGTGAGGATCTTTTTTCACTGGGTAAATCGTGTCATCTTTATCACAACCAGCAAGGTCGCAACCTTCATGTATTCCGTTGTGTGGTCCGTATTGCATTGTAAGCACTGTACTGGACGAGCTTTGGACGCGATTTCTTACTATAGGAGATCCTCTTCTTCGCTATTCTATGCGACTAAAGTGGAGGCTCTTCCGTCGTGGTGTGGGGATCATTATGTTCATATTCCTGATCCCTCCATACTACTCATTGCTATTTTTTAGTATACTTGTTTCATAAGATCTACTGCAGCCTGTTATTATTTAGGTTATAGGTTTATGTTACCTCATACTTATGCACTCTACGATAGTTTACAATTGAGTCTTTTGTCTCTTTATCTAAGTCAGTTAAAAACTTTTTGATAAATAGACTTAGAATCTTTAGATTAAATTCCTATACGGATTTTAACTTCGGTTCTTATTTAGCTAAGTAATCATTTGAGCCTCTGGAAACAGTAGTTTTCAAATTCTGACCTTTTAGACAGTAATTCTGTTGGTTTCTCTTTTACTGTAGAGTCAGTGAGTTTCATGCACTATCGATGGATGATTTTCACTTTCATAGTTTCGGAATCAATACTTCCGTTACTATTTAGGTTGGATTGTTGCATAAGAGTTAGGCTCCTATTATCCGGAACCTATTATTTTAAGGTCCTTCCGTCTTCGTATGGGCATAGGCCTTTACTCTTTCCGGGTACAGTTTATGTATTTATAAACAGATATCTGTTTATTACAAGGGCGTAAGCTTCTTCTGTCTTTGATGTCTAGTAGAAGGACGTTATGCTCCATTTTATTGTTAATGGATTCTATTAACTATCGGTACTGCTTATGGTATATCATTGACTTAGCAGTTGTGCTTAAGATTTCGGCTCATGAAGTAAGAGTTCTTCTACTTCTTGGGCTTACATTAATAGTGTCGCTATTATAGATTTTTGAAGGCCGCTCATTGCGCTCAGCCATCCACATTCATGAATTTTATCTTAGAAATATCGAGTCAATTTCTGGAGGTCTCTTTTGTTAGGTCTATTATCTACTGCTCAGAATGTCATTCACTTAACAGTTGCTACTATAGCTAGGTAGGCTGTCTGTTTCGGCAGTGTCTCCGTTCGGCTGCCCTCTTCGCTCTGGGCTATTTGACCCAGGGCAAGAAAAAGGGGGGGGGGGGGGGGAGGGTGTTCCCTTGGGTCACCTGTTTTACTATGAAAACAAGGGGATACCTCCTCCGGAGTTAGTAATTCTGAGCTGTTATTGGGATGGTTGTTTAGTGAGAAGTTTAAGTTTTTAAAATTCATTCAAGTCTTAGTTTTTAAAGTATAGCTTTTGAATATTGCATATGTCAACGGACATGATTATGCAATTCTCAGACACTTTTAGGAGTATAAGAGTCTCTATTCTCTAGACTTACTTTATTATTGGCTTACTTTAAAAATTATTAGTATAAGGATTATATTGGATATTAATAGAGTACATGGATGTATGAAGCTCAATTTTGGAAGGTGTTGTATCTTTCTAATTTATCATAAATAAGAAAAATACATGTAAGGCCTATTACTTCTTTTCCCTACAGGGGATGACTCTGTTTTATTTTATTGAGCGTATTCCATTTTGCTCTATGTCCTTGGCCCTCCAGCCTTTTTACTATTCAGCTATGTCTGGGTCATTGGTACAGTATAAAAATGTTAAAAAATTTATAGTAATTTATATATTTTTTATACTTACCAATGACCCAGACGGGGATGGCCCTCCCAGGAGTTGGGAACTCTTGCCTCCCCGCTGAGTACATAGCGCTTACCAGGCACTGGTTATTAGAATGATAAATGGCGCCAATTTCGGAACGTCCTTGACACTGCGCATGCGCAGTAGGGGCGAAGTGTGGAGGGCCTTTCAGGACATGTTTTCTTTAGTTTTAGATGCAAATTTTGGGGATTGGGGGGCAAAATTTGTGTTTGGCCCTATATTTTAAGAGTTAGCACCAGCTATGTCTGGGTCATTGGTAAGTATAAAAAATATATAAATTACTATTTTTTAACTTTTTTACCAAAATTCGAAGCAAATTTTTTTCCCGATTTTTATGCATTTTGAAACGGAGAAAAAAATTTAGCCTGAAAATCATGGGTCCAGTTCCGACGTGGAAATTTTAGACCAAAATTTGGAAATTTTTGGGTTTTTTTTTATGTGTTTTGTTCAATTTTGAGACGAAAAAAGATATTTAGCTTGAAAATTTTGGGTCCAGTTCCGACTCCAAAATTTGGAATTTTTTTTGGTGATTTTCTATGTGTTTTGTTCAATTTTGAGGTGGAAAAAATGGGGGGGGGGGGGGGGGGGGGGGGGGGGGGGCAGTTAGATGTAAGAAAATGTTTGTCTGCAAACTATATTTTGAAAGATTTAGAGTGATTTTATTGCAACCCCCCAAAAATAAAATTACCCCTATGACCACCAACCCACTCCTCACCCCCTGGGGTCAATTAAGCAGAGGAAAAAAATAGCTACAAGATGCATCTTGAAGGCATTGGAGTTAAATTATGTAAAAAAAAAAGGACCCCTATAATAATTTCATGACTTCATTCCTCTGAAGTGTTAATGAGCCATGATTAGCTGAATGTGATCCAAAATACTTCTTTGAACAACTTGTCAGGTGAGCAATTAAGGCCTGTTGGGGCCTCTTGTTTATGTTGAAATATCTGATTTGGGGAACAATATTCAACCATACTCTAGCCATACTGCAAAGAAGATTACTCAGTATCTTGTAGTAAAATATTACAACCATGAAACAAATTCATTAATAAATATATGTTGTACTTCACCACTGCTACAGTAAGTTACAGATGGCAGGTTATTTTTAGTTCAGTTGTGACGAAGTCAAACTTGACTTATAGTTTGATGAATGGAGGGCGGGCTGGCTCATAAACAATTGGTTTCCGGACGATAACTTGATAATGGTTCGACCCATGTTCATGAAACTTCATAGGTAGGTTGGCCTCAGTGAGGGGAAGAACCCTATTTATTTTGGACTCGCCAAGTCAACGGTCAAGGTAACAATGACCTTGAACATACTAAATCGTAAACAATTGGTTTCCAGATGATAACTTGTCTATGATTGAACCCACATTCATAAAACTTCATATGTAGGTTGACCTTGGTGAGAGAAAGAACCCTATTTATTTTGGACATGCTAGGTGAAAGGTCAAGGTCACAGGGACCATGAACATAGTAATCAAAACAATTGGTTTCTGGACGATAACTTGATAATGGTTTGACCCACATTCATGAAACATCATAGGTAGGATGGCCTTGGTGAAAGGAAGAACCCTATGTATAGTGGATGTGCTAGGTCAAAAGTCAAGGTCACAGTGACCCTGAACATAGTAAATCGTAAACAATTGGTTTCTGCACGATAACTTGATAATGGTTCAACCCACAATCATGAATCTTCATGAATCTTCATAAGGAGGTTGGCCTTGGTGAGAGGAAGAACCCTATATATATTTGACTTGCTAGGTTAAAGGTCAAGGTCACAGTGACCTGGAATATAGTAAATCGTAAACTATTGGTTTTCGGATGATAATTTTACAGTGGTTCAACCTAAATTTTGAAACTTCATAGGTAGGTTGGCCTTGGTCAGAGGAAGAACCCAATTTATTTTGGAATCAGTAGGACAAAGGTGAAGGTCACAGTGGCCCTTTACATAGTAAATCATAAACAGTTGGTTTCCCAACGATAAGTTGATAATGATTAAACCCACTTTTGTGCTGTCACAACTGAACATTGGATTGGTGGTCCTATCAGCATTTTCCATGCTTCTTGTCTAATGATTTGAAAGGTATTTATCCCCAGCTCGCATACCTTTCATATCTCTGTATAGTGGAACCTGTTAATTGAATAGCCAATTTGCCAATGGAAATTATTCATTTAACCCTTTACCCAACGTAATGACCAAAACCGGCCAGCGCTATTCTCAAAAATTAATTTTTATTATTTTTTTCATTTTTTGTCTCAAAAACATAGGTTATGACCCCTCATTGGAACGAGCTTGTCGAGCTCGTTCCAATGAGGGGGTCATAACCTATGTATTTTTATACTGTACCAATGACCCAGACATAGCTGGTGCTAACTCTTAAAATATAGGGCCAAACACAAATTTTGCCCCCCAATCCCCAAAATTTGCATCTAAAACTAAAGAAAACATGTCCTGAAAGGCCCTCCACACTTCGCCCCTACTGCGCATGCGCAGTGTCAAGGACGTTCCGAAATTGGCGCCATTTATCATTCTAAGTTTGGCCCTTCATCAGTTAACATCTGACTGATCTTTGTGCTTTTAAATCTCAGTTTAAATGATGCCAGACACATAAATATTAGTGAAATGGTGATTCTAAGGAGGATAGAGAAGGAGGAGAGGAAAAGAATGTGTGACAGAATATTATCAGGGCTGTAACTTAAAATTTTTTAATGAAATTATGTTAAGTTACCTATTTTCAAGGCAGCAGCCATTTTGTTGTCATTCTGATTATTTAGTTACACTGTTTTTTCAAGTGTTTTCCTCTCTCCCTGTCCTTTAAGTTCCCCCTTGCTATTCTCCCATGCTTTTGGCATAGTTTCTGTAATTATTATTACTAAAATTTCTTGGGAGTTTTAGCTGAATAACAGAATGAATTCTGTTCTTTCCCCATGTTTACGTCTTCACCTACGGGTGGTTAGGCGTTGTGTTCTGCATCTACCATCTGATGTTCTGCAGTTTCTTCCCTGGAAGTCTCTGTTTTGCATCAGATAGTGTATTTTTGGTAACTGATTTCGGGCCTGGGTGCCTGGAGTCTTATTTTAGTGTTTTTACACTCATTGTTTACATTTACAACAGCCCTCTGTGTGAGGGGGGGATTTCTAAAAAATAATATCTTTATGTTATTTTAATCATAACTAGATACATTATTATTGTTCGTAAGTGTTGAATAAATTGTTTAAAATATTTTTTAAATTTTTGACCACACTTAGGCTTGGGATCCATTGGGGCTCAACGTTACTTTTCAGAAACTTGGGCTGTTCTGAAAAAATATTTTTTCAAAATATTTTGATTTCAATTATTTTTTCTATATTAATGGATCATATTATTATTATGTATTTTGATTGCCAGGGGTTAGTGCGAGTACCAGGACTTGTTTTCTTTTCACATTGAAAGGATATTGATCAATTGTTTTAAGAGGAAGTCTTCCTCTGACTTTATTATCATTCTATATGTGGTCAGTGTACTCGCATTAACTCCTGTTCTGTATCGTATGATTTCAATGACAATATGGGAAGCGTATGTCACGGTATGTTGTTGGGGATTTGGACACTCCGGTCCTTTCCCCGCAGGGTCACTCTACTTTATCAATTTCTATTTCAGACGATCAAGATTAGGGTGATGTATCTGTGATGTCTTCCAACAGTGTGCCTCCGTCGTCACAATTAATGAAGGGCTAGCGGAAAAGTGCTCATGTAATACGCCAATTGCCTAAGAGGACCCTAGTAGGTTCGACGGCCTTTGACGTCCGCTAGCTCGCCCGGTGTAGTGTCCATTCACCGAATGGTTCGGCAGCCGGGTTCGTCCGTTGCGGTCTAGAAGGAATTTTGGGGTGATGCGAGCACTATAAAATTAACTTATTGCACACCCAGTGACGGCGGATCGGAGGGAGAACGGAGGAAGCCTTTTAGTCCGGTTCATAGCTCGTTCCGGTCCATCCGGACGGCAAGCGAGAGAGGCCTCTCTCTCGTTCAACAACATCTGGCCCCAGATGTTGTGGTACAAAATGTGTTGCTAGCGGAGCATACGTCCGTCGCTCGGGACGCTCTGTTGTATAGGCAGTCCGCTGAGACTGCTAAGGCTTCCTCTTCTCGTCAGCGCACACGACCGCACCTTGGCTGCGTGACCGCCGATATATTACCAGCTTCGCCGATCAAGGATTCTTCGGCGACCCGGTCACACCATCCGGCAGCCAGGGATTCGAGACCGATGGACTCCGGACGTTCGCATAGGAAAAGTATGCGGGAGCCATCTGATGCGGAGCTGCCCTCGGCGAAGCAGCGATAGACTGCGCCTCCGCAGGTCTCGACGCCGGACATTCTTGTGCACATAGCACAGCTTATCGCAGCATCCCAGCAGCCGACAGAAACGGTGTCGGATCGAGAATTATCCGACGGCGCTGGGTCGGTAGCCGGGGACTCGAGGCCTGCAGACTCCGGACGTTCGCATAGGAAGTGTGCGGGAGTCAACGTACACGGAGCTTCCGGCGGCAATGCATCGTAAGTCCGCTACTGCACAGGCCTCGGGAACGGACGTGCTTTCCTTAATAGCACAGTTTATCGCAGCATCCCAGCATCAACTGAATCTGTCGCATATATTTTATCCGACGATGCTGGGTCGGGACGCTCCGCGGAAGCGGGTACGGACGTCCGAAAGTTTCATCCGGTCCGACGGGATACCGAAAGGGATTCGGAGGATTTCAAGCTTTCCCTTTCGGAACAACATATGCTGCGATGCCGGATAAGAAACTGATAGCGTCGGTGGACTTTGAAATTTTTGGTTCGGTTCAGGGACATCGTCCCTCAGTTCCGACATAGTCCAATAATGTCACACAAACTTTCGAATTATTGAACGACGCTATATATATTATTATTTTATGCTTGCTATCCACGCATTTCTGGTTTCTTGTTCGAAGAGTTATGGAGATGTCTTTCAAAAGTGTGCCTCTGTCGTCATAAGTAATGAAGAGTTAGCGGCAATAAGTGCTCATGGAATATGTCTATCGCTTACGGAGTGACATTCGCTAGCTCACCCGGTGTAGCGTACATTCATCGAATGGTTCGGCTGCCGGGTTCGTCCGTTGCGGTCTAGGAAGGAGACTTGGGTGATGCGAGCACTTTAATTACTTTAGTACTCACCCAGTGACGGCAGATTGAGGACAGATCGGAGGAAGCCTGTTAGTCCGGTTCCTGGCTTGTCCAGGTCCGTCCAGGCTGTGAGCGAGAGAGGTTCCTCTCTCGCCCAACAACATAGGGGACCGCATGTTGTGGTTCAGATATTTTACATTCGGAGCATATGTCCGTTGCTCGGGACGCTCCGTTATATTGACAGTCCGAGAGACTGTCTTTAATGCTTCCTCATCCTCACAGCAGGGCACACGACCGCACATTGGCTACGTGACCTCGAGTATCCGATCAGTTTCGGCATTCAGTGATTCCACGGCGAATAGGTCGCGCCATCCGGTAGCCAAGGGACACGAGGCCTATACACTCCGTTCGCTCGCATATTGGAAGTATGCACGGGGTAACGATCACGGAGCTTCCAGCGGCAATGCATCGTAAGACCGCTTCTCCTCAGGCCTCAGTGACGGACGTGCTATCCGAGTTAGCACAGTTGTTTCGCAGCATCCCAGCAATTGACAGTTTCTCGGTCAAATCGGGAATTATCCGACGGCGCTGGGTCGGTGCGGTCTGCGGTTGCATCAGCTACGGACGACCGAACGCTTTATAGGGTCCGACAGGATGGCGAAAGGGATTCGAAAGATTTCGAGTTTTCCCTTTAGTAGTATCGGAAGATGCCTTTCATATCTTCTGGCATTATCTTCCAGTGATTATTATTTCGGACTTCATTGCTGCGATCTTGGATAAGAGACTTATAGCGTCATTGGACTCGGTTTTTTCGATCGGTACAGGGACATTGTCCCTGACTTACCGACGCAGTCCAATATTGTCATTACAACATGTGTTTTATTTTTCGACGCTATATATATATATATATACAAGCCTGCTACTAAGCATGATAGTTTAGTTTCTTGTCCGCGTTGCTCATTTCTGCCATTTTATCATTTTTACAAATAGTTTATTTTGGCAGAGCAGGGCATACCGAGAGTTCATATGCGTCTAGACGGTGTGATTAAAGACTGCATATATTCTTTTTTGCCGTTTATGTCTTTTCCAATTTCAATGTTGGGAACGACATTATGTATAGTAGACTTAACTTAGATGCTTTATTATACGTAATCCGCCTTACTGAGGCGTTATCATTACGTCTTCAAGAAAAGATTTACGGGATATTATTCTCGATGTAATTTCTTTTGAGGGCAGTAGTTTGTTCACGTATAACTCCGCCCTTCAGTGGCTGATTGGAGTTGGTTAGACGTGACGCAGCCCTAGCTACATCCACACGCGTGGATAGTAAGGTTAAGAACTCTCTCAGAGTCGCTTCGTTCTCGGAGGAGCTTCTCTTCGACGGCAACTTTCCGGCAAGCCATGAATTGCTCGATTTATACGTTCTCTTGTCTATCTAGTGTTACAAGAGATTCAGACTGGGGCAAACATTCGGTGGTTGACTCAGAGAGTGCCGCCGCAGTTGCCGGACCCGAGTGTAGCTGTTATGACGGTTGCCAGTCAAACAGATTGGGATATATACTGATCCCTACGGATTCGAAGTGCCAGGGTCTTTGGGTTCCGCAGTCTTTTAGCTATCAGTTTAACTTCCACGGAATAATGTTTTTTAGGCTTGCTTTATGTCATTGCATGAACATTATTCAGAAACGCATGCCCAAATTCCTGTCCTTTAATTCGACAGTAGTGGCGTATCTCCGGAACCAGGGAGGCACTCTTTCGTTTCCGTTATTCAATTTAATGGAAAGAATCCGTCTGTTGGTTATAGTACACCAAGTTCAGTTTTGGTCCGTCATATTCCGGGTCGTCTGATTGTTTTATCGGACTCCCGTTCTCTTACGGGTCGCTTGTTGCTGTCAGAATGGACTCTCAACAAACAAGTATTCAATCAGATTTGCTATCTATGGGAGCGCCCAATGATGATTTATTTATGACACAGCTTGCTAATCAATTGCAGACGTATGTGTTGGCTTGTCCAGATCTCTGAGCTAATAGTGTTAACGCTCTATTGATCTATAGGACGGAATGATAGGATACGCGTATCCTCCGGCGCTGTTGTTTTAGCAGGTATTGCTAAGATAAACAACCACAATACATTTCTGTTGATAGCATCTCTATCTTCACAGAGATCATGAGTAATTTACTCTCTTGTCTACTGTGGGTCTTAACGTGAAATCTTCCTCTATGTGAGGATCTTTTTTCACTGGGTAAATCGTGTCATCTTTATCACAACCAGCAAGGTCGCAACCTTCATGTATTCCGTTGTGTGGTCCGTATTGCATTGTAAGCACTGTACTGGACGAGCTTTGGACGCGATTTCTTACTATAGGAGATCCTCTTCTTCGCTATTCTATGCGACTAAAGTGGAGGCTCTTCCGTCGTGGTGTAGGGATCATTATGTTCATATTGTTGATCCCTCCATACTACTCATTGCTATTTTTTAGTATACTTGTTTCACAAGATCTACTGCAGCCTGTTATTATTTAGGTTATAGGTTTATGTTACCTCATACCTATGCACTCTACGATAGTTTACAATTGAGTCTTTTGTCTCTTTATCTAAGTCAGTTAGTAACTTTTTGATAAATAGACTTAGAATCTTTAGATTAAATTCCTATACGGATTTTAACTTCGGTTCTTATTTAGCTAAGTAATCATTTGAGCCTCTGGAAACAGTAGTTTTCAAATTCTGACCTTTTAGACAGTAATTCTGTTGGTTTCTCTTTTACTGTAGAGTCAGTGAGTTTCATGCACTATCGATGGATGATTTTCACTTTCATAGTTTCGGAATCAATACTTCCGTTACTATTTAGGTTGGATTGTTGCATAAGAGTTAGGCTCCTATTATCCGGAACCTATTATTTTAAGGTCCTTCCGTCTTCGTATGGGCATAGGCCTTTACTCTTTCCGGGTACAGTTTATGTATTTATAAACAGATATCTGTTTATTACTAGGGCGTAAGCTTCTTCTGTCTTTGATGTCTAGTAGAAGGACGTTACGCTCCATTTTATTGTTAATGGATTCTATTAACTATCGGTACTGCTTATGGTATATCATTGACTTAGCAGTTGTGCTTAAGATTTCGGCTCATGAAGTAAGAGTTCTTCTACTTCTTGGGCTTACATTAATAGTGTCGCTATTATAGATTTTTGAAGGCCGCTCATTGCGCTCAGCCATCCACATTCATGAATTTTATCTTAGAAATATCGAGTCAATTTCTGGAGGCCTCTTTTGTTAGGTCTATTATCTACTGCTCAGAATGTCATTCACTTAACAGTTGCTACTATAGCTAGGTAGGCTGTCTGTTTCGGCAGTGTCTCCATTCGGCTGCCCTCTTCGCTCTGGGCTATTTGACCCAGGGCAAGAAAAGGGGGGGGGGGAGGGTGTTCCCTTGGGTCACCTGTTTTACTATGAAAACAAGGGGATACCTCCTCCGGAGTTAGTAATTCTGAGCTGTTATTGGGATGGTTGTTTAGTGAGAAGTTTAAGTTTTTAAAATTCATTCAAGTCTTAGTTTTTAAAGTATAGCTTTTGAATATTGCATATGTCAACGGACATGATTATGCAATTCTCAGACACTTTTAGGAGTATAAGAGTCTCTATTCTCTAGACTTACTTTATTATTGGCTTACTTTAAAAATTATTAGTATAAGGATTATATTGGATATTAATAGAGTACATGGATGTATGAAGCTCAATTTTGGAAGGTGTTGTATCTTTCTAATTTATCATAAATAAGAAAGATACATGTAAGGCCTATTACTTCTTTTCCCTACAGGGGATGACTCTATTTTATTTTATTGAGCGTATTCCATTTTGCTCTATGTCCTTGGCCCTCCAGCCTTTTTCCTATTCAGCTATGTCTGGGTCATTGGTACAGTATAAAAATGTTAAAAAATTTATAGTAATTTATATATTTTTTATACTTACCAATGACCCAGACGGGGATGGCCCTCCCAGGAGTTGGGAACTCTTGCCTCCCCGCTGAGTACATAGCGCTTACCAGGCACTGGTTATTAGAATGATAAATGGCGCCAATTTCGGAACGTCCTTGACACTGCGCATGCGCAGTAGGGGCGAAGTGTGGAGGGCCTTTCAGGACATGTTTTCTTTAGTTTTAGATGCAAATTTTGGGGATTGGGGGGCAAAATTTGTGTTTGGCCCTATATTTTAAGAGTTAGCACCAGCTATGTCTGGGTCATTGGTAAGTATAAAAAATATATAAATTACTATAAATTTTTTAACTTTTGAGACAAAAAATGAAAAAAATTAGTTATTCAATCATTTTTTGGTAAGTGTCGTCTGCTTTTCATGTTAGGTAAAGGGTTAACAGGAGTGTTCAATTAACAGGGATTGTGTCAATTTCCTGTATTCTAGAGATAAACTTCACATTTATTCTTCTATTATTTATGAAGCCATCATGGACTGGAAAACCCCACTTGCAATGAGCAATAAATAAGAACTAATACAGTAAAACCTGTCTTGAGAGACCACTGTCTTGAGAGACCACCTGTCTTGAGAGACCACTGTGACCTGGCTGAGAGACCACTGTCTGCCAGGCACCGATTGGTTTTACTCTATTATGGACCTGCTATGGGAGACCACCTGTCTTGAGAGACCACCTGTCTTGAGAGACCACTGTGACCTGGTACCAACTTGTATTTTTATGCCATAATGGACCTGTCTTGAGAGACCGCCCCTTTGAAGACTGAAACCATGACACAAACTTTTTACCTGTTCTGGAATTGGAAAATCCATTGTGGTTATAATAACATAATTAAAAGTATTAAAAGCTCTTAATTGGGTTTCAATTGCTATTCAGTTACATAACTCATTAAAGATTGATATATTTTTATAAGACCCCTGTGAAAAGATTAGGATTATTGCTGAATAAACAATTTCATACATACCTGAAATGTGACAGATAGGATTATAAAAATAAATTTGTGTTGAAAATCTTCAATGAAGATTTTCAACACTAATTTATTTTTATAATTTTTATAACAGTCCATTTCAATTTGTTACAAAAACTTCATAAAAAAGAACAACTACAAAGTAATTACAAAAATCCATTCTTCTCCATTTCTGAATTTTGTGGTTGGTTATTCACTGACTTGAGAAAACCTGAAACCTGTTATGAGAGACCACCTGTCTTGAGAGACCACTTTTGTGTGGCCCAAAGGGCGGTCTCTCAAGACAGGTTCTACTGTATATGTGTTTTAGGACTACACTGTAAATTACTAATGTAGATTTTATTGTTTGATATATGTATCATAAGTACAGTGTAGCCAATAAAGGAGTAGTAGAATAATTATAATGACTGCTCTATGGGTAGTTTCATTTTGGAAAATGTTGCCTACATTGTGGGCGGTATGAAAAAATGGCCAAAATGTATCTCCTAACCCTTTACCCAACGCAGACGATAACAAAATTTATTATTTTAAATATCATTTTCGTTCCAACGAGGGGTCACATGATATAGTTTTGTTGAAATTTTTTGAAAAATAATATTTTTCCAACTGCTGAATTTGCATATTACGCAGGCGGATGCGGGCGATTCGTTGGGTAAAGGGTTAACCAGACCCACCTGTGACATCTGTGTTGAGGGATGCATTCCGCCCACAAAACAGCAGGGAAGGAAGGAAAATGGGAAACAAAAAGGAGTGGGAATATAAGACGAGAAACTCCCCTTACAAAAACCTGCAATGAAATAAGGAGACAAGTACATGAATGAAAGAAGCAAAGCTCAAAATGGAAAGAACAGTATCCCTACACTGTAAGAAAAGTATCAACTGAAATATCAGCCGACCCTGATCACCCATACGAATGACAAGCCTTACACAGCAAGTGTAGCCAAATCCCATGAAAAGCCATGGGCAGGCAACGATAAGGCTCCATCGTAGCACAAAACCACGCTAGCAAGGAACGAATAATGAATAACAGCTTTTTACCAAAATTATTTTTCAGTACTGTTATAGTAGAAGATTTTAGAAAGAGAATGTTTTATGTACTGCATCTTTATCCCTTTACCTTGTGTTAACAAGTTGAAGCCAACAGTACAAAATATTTTTCTGAAACATCAGATTTTTTCACTTTTTGTGTCGCCGCCCCACGAAGTGGGGAGCGACATATAGGGATTACTTTTGTCGTCTTGCGTTGTCCGCGTCGTCCGCATCACACTTTCTCTTATCCGCCACTCCTCTTTAACCTATGAATGGATTTTGATGAAAATTTCAGTGATTCTTGATCACATAATGGCATTGTGCACCTCCTATTTTATTTTTTGTGGGGAGCGACATATAGGGATTACTTTTGTCGTCTTGCGTCGTCCACGTCACACTTTCTCTTATCCGCCACTCCTCTTTAACCTATGAATGCATTTTGATGTAACTTTCAGTGATTCTTTATCACATAATGGCATTGTGCACCTCCTATTTTATTTTTTGATCCGCTGTATTTTTAGCTCAACTTTGACGAAGTCAAATTTGAGCTATTGTCATGGCCCGTCGTCCGTCTGTCCGTACGACAACAATTGGCTATGGCTCGGGCTAGAGGTCGTATTTATGAACTGATCTTTACGAAACTTCTTGGGTACCTTTGTTATGATCGTGGGACGAGAACGAGTGTTTTTGGGTGCGGTCCGAAATTCAAGATGGCTGCCAGCTGCCATTTTGTACCGATGATGCAGAAATCTGTTTTTTGTACAGAACTTCCATATGAAAGCTCTGATTTGAATAACTTTTTGTATGAATGTTTAGTAACATGGGGTACATCACATATAATACGGGTTTTTTTCTCGTGCGTAAATTGTGCAAATTAGACTAATTTTGATGTTTTTTGGTGTTAATTTCAGCACTGTAAGTGCAAATGCCAATACGGCTTGGGCTAGAGGCCGTATTTATGAACCGATCTTTACGAAACTTCCTGGGTACCTTTGGTATCACCGTGGGACGAGAACGAGTGTTTTTGGGTCCGGTCCGAAATTCAAGATGGCCGATGGCAGCCATTTTGTACAAAATTAGGTGCAATCAGATTTTTGCACAGAACTTCCATATGAAAGCGCTGATTTGAATAATTTTTTGTGTGAATGTTTAGTACCATGGGATACATCACATATAATACGGGTTTTTTTCTCGTGCAGAAATTATGCAAATTAGATGAACTTTGATATTTCAGTGCGACTTACACACATTAAGTACACATGTCAATACGGCTCAGACTTGAGTCTGTATTTATGAACTGATCTTCACGAAATGTCTTGGGTACCTTTGTTATCACCTTGGGACGAGAACGAGTGTTTCTGGGTGCGGTCTAAAATTCAAGATGGCTGCCAGTGGCCATTTTGTACCGAAATTAGGTCTAATCAGTTTTTTGTACACAACTTCTATACAGCTCAGACTAGAGGCCATATTTATGAACCAATCTTTACGAACCTTGTTGGGTACCTTTGTTATCACCGTGGGATGAGAGCAAGTGTTTTTGGGTGTGGTCCGAAATTCAAGATGGCCACCAGCAGCCATTTTGTACCAAAATTAGTGCAATCAGTCTTTTGTACAGAACTTCTGTATGAAAGTTCTGATTCGAATAAATTTTTGTATGAATGTTTAGTAACATGGAATACATCACATATTCTAAGGGGTTTTTTTTCGTGCAGAAATTATGCAAATTAGATGAACTTTGACTTATTCAGTGCTACTTGCACAATGTGAGCACACATGTCAATACGGCTCAGGGTAGAGGATGTATTTATGAACCGATCTTCACAAAACTTCTTGGGTACCTTTGTTATCACCTTGGGACGAGAATGAGTGTTTCTGGGTACGGTCCAAAATTCAAAATGGCTGCCAGTGGCCATTTTGTACCAAAATTAGGTCCAATCAGTTTTTTGTCACAAGTTCTATACAGCTCGTATTTATGAATTGATCTTCACAAAACTTCTTGGGTACCTTTGTTTTCACCTTGGGACAGGAACGAGTGTGTTTTGGGGTGCCTTTGTTATCACAGTGCTATGAGAACAAATATTTTGGGGTTCAGTCAGACCCACTCTGGGACTCAAAGTTTTCTTTTCTAGTTTAGCATCTGACTGTCACCCACCTTTACAATACTTTACCTATACATTTGTTACAGGCAACGGTCAGTATTTATGTACAGACCATTACAATACTTTATATGTACCTTTGTTATCAGGTCATTACCTAGATGTTTGTCATTGCTGTGTCACATACTATACATGTGCATGTCTTTGTCTTGACAAGTTGAGCTAGTGTCATTGACACTTTCATTTCCAGAGTTATGCCTCTTTTCCACTTAGAATTCTGTCTGAAATATTAAAATATAGTGCAGGCGACACACGTCTTCCATGGAAGACTCACATCTAAGTTACATCAAACTATGCTGATTAGTCCTTATTGGAACAAGCTTGTTCCATTAATAAGTCAAGGGGTTTGTTTTGGGCTAGAAAAATGAAAAAATAAAATTTGAATAGCAATTTTTGTATATCACGAGTGCAGATATGGCAGATGCGTTAGGTAAACGGTTAACAAAAAATAGCACAGACTACTATGTGTCTAAGCATTGTCATTACTGGGACAGTCAGGCTCTATGTGTGACATCACTCTAGTATATGTAATATCAATACTGTTTTTACAGTTTGATATTTTAAAAATGATTGAATATGTTAAATTCGGATAATATGGCGAGCATCTGTGCTTCTGATTCTCCATCTTGCAATTGCAGTGTGGTTTAGTGAATGGAAAAATGTTGTTACAAGGAAATTAACATGATTTATGCGATGTAATATAAAAATCTTGATTACCGCGATGATATAATGTTTTAATGAGGAAAGTACTTGTCCACGATTTTCATGACACTGGCTTAGTTTCACGAATTAGGTGTTGTGTAATGTAGAATTCGCACTTAGTGCCTCACTGTTCTTCTTCTTTCCCTTTGAGAATCAACTCAAAAAACCGACACGGCAATATCATGTCAACACACAGTGATTAAAATCGTGTAACACCTTGACATCGTGGAAAAAGCAAAATACATGTTGAGTTGGCCGATAAGACAATGGGAGATATGGAAGCCATTGGACTATCTTGTCACTATAAAAATGAAATGAAAAATAGAAAGAAAAGTAAGCATGTATTATAATTGTTCTTTTTTTCTGTATTGAGCAGCTCTTTTTGTCTATGTTTTATAGGTTGTATGACGTTTTCTGATTTTTGTGATGTTTGCCGTATAGAGCCTGTGACTTCAAAAGAAGAAATTTTGAAGGCTTTTCGAAATATAGACACAAATAAGGATGGTTACATTTCGTTAGAAGAGCTGTATAAAATTATGACCGCAGTGAGTAGATTTTTAAACAAAACCTCTGAAGAAAGTAATGTACAGACCTTAAAATTTGTCCCGAATCCAAACTGATTCTTGCAAATTCCTGTGCAAGAATGAATTTTCAGTTCTTAATTCAGAATTTGATAGTACTGTTATACTCTTTTCTTGTGAGTACAACCAGTCCATAATTCCTGATAAAAAAACAATCCTCATATTTATATATAATAATATTTACTAAGGTTTAACCCTAAAGGGCCTATTTCCAGGCAGCCAAGACTTCACCAGACACCACTGCTAAGTCAGTGTGTCACCTTATTAGAGAAAGCAATAAAATAAGTAGAATCCTCCAGGCATTTAAGGACACTTTTCGAATCTATGATGAGAATCAAATGACCATTTTGCAAGAACAAATTCTCATTCATTTCCTTGCGAGAATCGATTCTGATTCTCGCATGAATTTTAAGTCCTGATGTAAATTGAAGAATATTTTTATACTGTTCCAATGACCCAGACTAAGCTGGTGCTAACTCTTAAAAATTCAGGGCCAAACACAAATTTTGCCCCCCCCAATCCACAAAATTTGCATCAAAATCCAAAAAATCATTGTCCTGTATGGTCCTCCATACTTTTATCCACTGTGCATGCGCAGTGTCAAGGAAGTACTGAAATTGGCGCCAAATCTTCTTTCTTTGTTTGGCCCTTCAATCAGTAACATTTCACTGATATCTGTGCTTAAAATCTCAGTTAAAATGATGCCAGACACAAAGTCATGAAGGAAATGGTGGATCCAAGGATGAAATAAGACGATGAGAGGAAGAAACAGTGGAAGGGGTGTGTTCAGGGCTGTAACTTATAATTTTTATGTAAAATTATTTCATGATCCCTAATTTCGGGGCATGGGCCTGATGTTTTCATTCTTGCTATGAAATCTCCACTGTTTGTTCAGTGTTTCCTCTCTCCCTTTCCTTGATACCCCCATTGCTAATCTCCCATGCTTTTGGTATAATTTTGGAAATTTTTTTATTGAAATTTCTTGGGAGTTTTAGCATAGTTGCAGAATGTTTATTCTGTTATGCCCATGGTTACGTCCTCACCCTAGGGGTGTTTAGGCGTTTTGGTCATGCTCCGATGTACTGGAGCTCCATCTCTGGAAGATTCTGTTTTACATCAGATAGTACTTTAAATTGGTTTCTGATTTCGGGCCATGTTTTTTAGTGCCTGGAGTCTTGTTTCCGGCTTTTACTGATTTTTGTTTGCGTTGACAGCAGTTACTTCTGTCAGTGATTCCTTGTCTTCTGTAAGGTTCATTATATAGCCAGATACATTAATATTGTCCGTAAGTGTAACATTAATTTTTTGAAATGTTTTTGTCCACACTTAGGCATTTTTGGGGTCCATTTGGGCTCATCGTTCCCTTTGGGAACTTGGGCTCATGTCAAAATTTTTTTTGAAAATTTTTTCTTTTGAATTATTTTTCGAAATTTTTGTAATGGATTATATTATTATTATATATCTTTGTATTTTCAAGGATTAGTGCGAGTACTACGGATGTTTAATATTTTTTAAATATGAAAGAATATTGTTCAAATTGTAAATCGAGTTAGTCTTCCTCTGATTCTCATGCTCATTGTATTTGCTGTAGTCACTGTACTCGCACTAATTCTTGCTCAGGATGAAAACGTTGGAGACGTGTGTCACGATATATTGTTAGTGGTGAGAGGTCCATGCCGGTCCTCTCGCCACAGGGTCACTCTAGTTTTTCAGTCTCTTTTTCAGAGGAACATGAACAAGGTGATGTTTCTGTGATGTCTTCAGGAAGTGTGCTGCTGTCGTCGCAATCAAATGAAAACCTAGCGGCTAAAGTGCTCAAGTAAATTCAACACGTGCCTAGATCCTTAGTAGGATTGATGACCTTGTCGCCAGCTAGCTCGCCCGGTGAAGCTATTACTGGTAGATCGGGTGATGTGACGCCGGGTTCCTCCGTTGCGATCCAGGAGAGGAGGAAGGGTGTTGCGAGCACTATAATCTCGGACACGCACACCCGGCGACGATGGATCAAAGGAAGGATCAGAGGAAGCCAGTCAGTCCAGTAGCAAGCTCGTTCAGGTCTACCCGGACCGCGAGCGAGAGAGGCCTCTCTCTCTTACAACAACATCTGGGGCCAGATGTTGTCGTACATAACGTTTGTCAGTCAGAGCATACGTCCACTCCTCCTGCTCAGGACGCTCCGTCGCATAGACAGCCGGGGGTGGCTAGTCTATTGGCTTCCTCTTCCACACGCCAGCACACACGACCACACCTTAGCTACACAACCTCAGATATCCAGCCTGCTTTGCCACCAAGGATTCCACATCGACCAGGTCACTCCATCCGGTAGCCAAGGACACAAGGCCTTACCAGTCGGGACGCTCGCATAAAAGAATTATGCAAGAGGCACCACCCCACAGGGTAGCCGCAGCTCCTTGAAATCCTTGAAAGTCCTTGAATTTTAAAAATTTGTTCAAGGACCTTGAATCTCCTTGAAAAAAGGTCTAAAACCCGGGAAACTCCTTGATGCCGTCTCCGGGTTCTTTCCCGTGTCCGTTACCAGATTCGACTTTTTTATGCAACCGAAACTTCAAAGGCGCCTAGTGCATTAATAAGCTCCATTCTCATTGGCTATTTGCTTTCTCTCTTCCATTGAACTACACAACTATTCGTCCAATCAGGGTGTCGCATACAAAATGAACAGAACCACCTCGTATGTTTCTAAAAGTTTTCTGTATGCTTCGGTTGGCGTGAATTGAATTGTTTTCTCTCGTGTTTGAAATAAAAATACCTGGAGGGAAAAGTAAATTCCAGGACAGGTGGTATAGCGATGAAAAGTACAAAGCATGGATAACTGCAGTCCCAAATGATAGAAATTCTGCGCGTTGTAAACTCTGTAAACGGAACATAAATATTTGTACCATGGGCGAGTCGGCTCCCCGGTCACATTTAACTGGCAAGTTACATACACAAAATACATTACTCAATCAGCCAGAAATTACAGTTAAAGACTTTTTTCATTCTAAAATTTCAACGTCATCGGAGTGCACCAGTGTTCGGCCTACATTAGCAACAATGACAACGGTCAGCTCCCAAAGTGCGTTGGTGAAAGACGCCTGCAGCACAAACGACGTCCACTCTGCTGAAATAATATGGACACTAAAGTGCGTCCAATCGCACTACAGCCTGAATAGTTCTGAAAACGGGGACAAATTATTTGCCAGGATGTTTCCTGACAGTGCCATCACCGGAAAATTCACTTGTGGCAGGAATAAAATTTCATACTTAATGAACTTTGGTATTCGACCATATTTACAAAACTGAAGGAATGAGCATTATTTTGTGAGTATTTTTTCTTATTACCATATATTTTGGTACTTTGTCCAACAAAAACATACAGATATGGATATAATTGGAACTGGCCCAATGAGCCAGTTTGAATTATAGCAATATTTGTGTCTGTTTTTGTTGACAAATTGTCAACTTTATGCTCAGCTAAGCAGACAGACACTTGATTCTAAAATTTAGACATAAGCACATAACAGTGATTTCCATCCAAGATTTGTCCTGAACCTCCTTGAATTTCCTTGATTTGGGGCCTAAAACCTCCTTGAACCTCCTTGAATTTCATCTGTCCAATTGTGGGGATACCCTGCCCCAGGAGCTTCCAGCGGCTAAACAACGTAAGACCGCAGCACCACAGGCCCCGTGACGGACTTGCTATCACAGATAGCTCAGCTCATTGCAGCATCCTAGCAACCTTCGGAAACTCTTTCAGATCAGGAACTGTCTGAGGAAGCTGGGTCGGTACGCTCCCCTGCAATGTCAGATAGGGACGACTGAGATTCACATTTGGTCCAGTCGGATGGTGAAAGGGAATCTGCAGAGCTGGATTTTTCCCTTCTAGAACAACATAAGGTGGCCGTAGATTTCATCTGGCAACACCTTCCAGATGTTGTTCCTCCGGACCAGAGAGCTGCGATACCAGATAAGAGACTGATAGCATCACTGGACACTGACTTCTTCAGCCGGACTAAGGACATCGCCCCTGAGTTTCCGTCCCAGTCCAGAAATGTCTCACGGATGTTTGAATTGCTGAATGACGCTATATTTTTATACTGTACCAATGACCCAGACTTAGCTGGTGCTAACTCTTAACTGGTAAAGTGCTGAGTTTTTTCGGACAACATATCAAAGCTCATCATATACTGCTCTATTACATTTAATTGGATAGTGCCTTATAGGCACTATCCAATTAAATGTCAGAGAGCAAGGTATTGTATAAAAAATCTGATCCATATCAGGGACAATAAAGGCTTCCTCAGGCAGAATGTAGCTACAGACAGTTATTGCCTGTCACTTTTAGTAAAGCCCAAAATAGGGCTTCCAGCACTCTACCAGTTAAAAATCTAGGGCCAAACACAAATTTTACCCCCCAATCCCCAAAATTTGCATCTAAAACCGAAAATTACATGTCCTAAATGGTCCTCCATACTTTTACTCCACTGCGCATGCGCAGTGTCAAGGAGGTCGTGAAATTGGCGCCAATTATCATTCTTTGTTTGGCCCTCAATCAGTTCACATCTGACTGATATTTGTGCTTGTAAATCTCAGTTTAAATGATGCCAGACACATAAATATGAGAGAAATGGTGGATCTAAAGAGGAAATAGAAGGATGAGAGGAAAAATCAGTGGCAGGAAATAATCAGGGCTGTAACTTAAAAATTTTTTATGAAATTATGTTATGTTCCCCAATTTCGAGGCATGGGCCTGTTGTTGTCATTCTTGCTATGACAGTTCAACTGCTTGATCAGTGTTTCCTCTCTCCCTTTCCTTTATTACCCCCTTGCTGTTCTCCTATGCTTTTGGCATATTTTCTGTAATAATTATTACTAAAATTTCTTGGGTGTTTTGGCTTGGTAACAGAATGATTTTCTGTTTTTTCCCCATGTTTACGTCCTCACCCTTGGGTGTTTAGGCGTTGTGACCTGCATCTACCATCTGATGTTCTACAGTTTCTTCCCTGAAAGTCTCTGTTTTGCATCAGATAGTGTTTAATTTGGTAACTGATTTCGGGCCATGTTTATCAGTGCCTGGAGTCATGTTTCCGTTTTTTTGTACACTTTTTGTTTACATTGACAACAGTTACTATTGATAGTGATTTCTTGTCTTCGCATTAGTTTAGACATAGCAAGATACATTAATATTGTACGTAAGTGTTGCATTAATTTTTTGAAATGTTTTAAAAAATTTTGTCCATACTTAGGCTTTTTGGGGATCCATTTGGACTCAACGTTCCCATTGGGAACTTGGGCTCTTCTGAAAAAAAATTTTCAAAATTTTTTTTTTTTTTTAATTATTTTTTCTGTATGTTTTAATGGATTATGTTATTATGTATCTTTGTTTTCAGGTGTTAGTGCGAGTACTTGGACTGTTTGTGTTCTTTTCGCAATGAAAGGATATTGTTCAAATTGTAATGAGAGGAAATCTTCCTCTGACTTTCATGATCATTGTATTAATTGTAGTCAGTGTTCTCGCACTAACTCCTGCTCAGTGTGTGTCAATTGGGATGACAAACATTGGAGACGTGTGTCACGGTATGTTATTAGCGGGGATAGGTCCATGCCGGTCCTTTCTCCGCAAGGTCACTCTAGTTTTTCAATCTCTTTTTCAGAGGAACAAGAACAGGGTGTGCCTCCGTCGTCACAGTCGAATGAAGAGCTAGCGGCAAAAGTGTTCATGGAGATACGTCAATTGCCTAAGAGGTCCCTAGTAGGATCGATGGCATTGGCATCCGCTAGCTCGCCCAGTGTAGCGACCATTCATCGAATGGCTCGGCAGCCGGGTTTGTCCGTTGCGGTCCAGGAAGGAGATTTGGATGATGCAAGCACTATAAAAACACAAAGTGCACACCCAGTGACGACGGATCAGAGGATGAAACGGAGGAAGCCTATTAGTCCGGTTCCTAGCTCGTCCAGGTCCACCCGGGCTGCGAGCGAGAGAGGTCCCTCTCTCGTACAACAACATCTGGAACCAGATGTTGTGGTACAAAACGTGCCGCATTCGGAGCCTACGTCCACCGCTCGGGCGCTCCGTTATATAGACAGTCCGGAGAGACTGTTATAATGGCTTCCTCATCCTCACGGCAGCACACACGACCGCACCTTGGCTACGTGACCACTGATATCCAGCCAGCCTCGCCGACCAGGGATTCCTTGGCGACCAGGTCACGCCATCCGGTAGCCAGGGATACGAGGCCTGTAGACTCCGGATGTTCGCATAAAAGAAATATGCAGGAGTCAACGTCCAGGGAGCTTTCAGCGGCTAAGTACCGTAAGACCGCTACTCCACAGGCCTCCGTAACAGACATGATATCACAAATAGCACAACTTATCGCAGCATCCCAGCAGACGACAGAGTCTCTGTCGGATCAGGAATTATCCAACGACGCTGGGTCGGTATGCTCCGCTGAAGCATCAGGTACGGGCGACCGAGATTTTCAAGTGGTCCGACAGGATGGCAAAAGGGATTTGGAGGAGTTGGAATTTTCCCTTTCGGAACAACATAAAGTTGCCGTAGAATTCGTCCGGCATTATCTTCCAGAAGTTGTTCCGTCGAACCAAAATGCTGCGATGCTGGATAAGAGACTGATAGCGTCACTGGACACGGAATTTTTTGATCGGTTTAGGGACATCGTCCCTGAGTTTCCGACACAGTCCAAAAAATGTCACAAGAACATTTGAACTATTTATTGTATAACGCTATATATAAGCTTGCTACCAAAACGAGCAAGTCAAGTTTCTTATCGGCGAATGCTCTACATCTACCTTTCATCAATTCAAGGAATAAATTCGAAACGGCAGGAAAGGGCATACCGAGAGTTCCTCTGCGTCTAGACGACCAGGGTGAAGACCTAGAATTGTCTATACCGTCATCTATGTCAATTCCAACCGCGACGTTGGAAACAACATTTATGTCTCACAGAGTTAACTTAGACGCATTATCATACGCAGATCACCTTACCAAAGCGTTATCATTATGACTTGAAGGGAAAGAATTCCAGGATGTACAATCTTCCTTAAGAGTTCTGTCGAGGGCCATAGCATATTCCACATATAACTCCGCCCTTTCAGTGGCAAATCTGGAGTTGGTTAGACGTGACGCGGCCCTGGCTGCATCCACACGCATGGATAGTAAGGTGAAAAACTCTCTCAGAGTCGCTCCGGTCTCCGGAGAGCGTCTCTTCGATGGTAAGCTTTCCTCTATCTATGATCAGTTTACTAAGAAAGCTTCTGATTCTCTGCTATTCAAATCCGCTTCCAAAAAGTCGGATTCAGCGGAGAAGGATAAGACAGGCACTTCTGGGACGAGTACGTCCAAGGGAAGTTCCTATAGAGGTTCCTATGCGTCCTCTAGGTCTTATTCTAGAGACCGTCTAGGCAGCAACTCAGGTAGGGGACGTTATACTGGCCGAGACAACCGGTCAGACGTCCCTAGGTCGACGGGGCGAGGTGCGGGTCGTGGAGGACGTGGTTTCTCCTTCCGCAAGCCCCGCAGGTCCAGGAGGTGATGGTATGCACCTCTATTGTGTTCCGGTAGGCAGAAGACTGTCGAGTTTTGCAATCAATTGGGCGTCAGTTACGGACGATCCTTGGGTTCAATGATAGACTTATTTGCGACACATCTCAACAATCACTTGCAATCGTATGTGTCACCATGTCCGGATCCTCGAGCATATGCAGTAGATGCTCTATCGATCTCGTGGGACGGAATGATAGGATATGTATATCCTCCAGCGCCGTTGATTCAGCAGATATTGCTAAAGATAAAAAACCTCAACGCAAAATTCTGTTGGTAGCCTCTCTGTCTTCACAGAGACCATGGATAAATCTACTCAGGTGTCTGCTGTGGGACATACCGTGGAAGCTTCCTCCACGAGAGGATCTTCTTTCGCAAGGGAAATCGTGCAGACTGCATCACAACCCGCAAGGTCTCAACCTTCACGTATTTCCGTTGTGCGGTCCTTCTTGCACGGCAACCTTTTTACAGGACGAGCAGTGGACGTGATTTCTTACTGTAGGAGGACCCCCCTTCGCTAAACTATGCTGCTAAGTGGAAGGTCTTTTGTCGGTGGTGTAGGGATCATTCTGTTGATATTTATGATCCCTCCATTCCAGACATTGCAAACTTTCTAGTATACTTGTTTGATGAGATCAAACTGCAGCCTGTTACTATTAAAGGTTATAGGTGTATGCTATCTGATACCTATGCACACCATGATAGTTTACAAATTGGATCTAATATCTCTTTATCTAAATTAGTTAGAAACTTCTCGATAAATAGACCTAGAACCCTTAGATTAATTCCTAAATGGAATTTAGCATGGGTTCTTCTTAAGCTAAAAGAAAAGCCATTTGAGCCTCTTGATACAGTGGACTTCAAATTCTTATCTTATAAGATAGCATTTCTCTTAGCCTTCTCTTCGGCTAGAAGAGTCGGTGAGCTTCATACACTATCTGTTGATGATTCTCACTATCGTAGTGTCGGAAATACTATTACCTTTACTACTAATGTTGGATTTTTGGCTAAGAATCAGGCTCCTAATAAATATCCGGAACCTATTGTTATTAAGGCTCTTCCATCTTCAGACAGGCATAGGCCTTTACTATGTCCGGTTAGAGCTTTACGTATTTATAAATGAAGATCTCAGTTTATCAGAAAGAGACATAAACACTTCTTTCTGTCTCTGATGCCTAATAGAAAGGACATTATCGTCCATTCTATTGCTAGGTGGATTCAATTAACTATCCGTACTGCTTATGATAAATTATCTTCAACTCAGCAGTTTGTGCTTAAGATTTCAGCTCATGAAGTAAGAGCTCTATCTACATCTTGGGCTTATGCTAATAGTGTCAATATTACAGATTTAATGAAGGCTGCATATTGGTCTCAGCCATCTACATTCACAAATTTTTACCTCAGAAATATTGAGTCCATTTCTGGAGACCTACATTGTTTAGGTCCATTATCTGTTGCTCAGAATGTCGCCCACTAAACAGTTGCAACTATAGTTATGCAGGCTTTCTGTTCCGGCAGTGACTCTGTCCTGCTGCCCTCTTTGCTCTGGGGTATTTGACCCAGGGCAAGGGGAAGGGTGGGGGGGAGGGTGTTCCCTTAGGTCACCTGCTTTATAGTGAAAAGCAAGGGGATACCTCCTCTGGAGTCAGTAATTCTGAATCGGTGCCAGGATGGTTTTAAAGTGTAAAGCTAATGTTTAAATTCATTTATGTCATATTTTTAAAGTGTCGCTCGGTGTGAAGCATTTGTATATGTCACGTGTCAAACGGGCGTTAATATACAATCCTCGGACACTTTTAATGAATATAAAGAGTCTCAATTCTCTGGACTTCCCTTATTTATTGGCTTACTTTAAAAATAATTAGTATAACGGGTTATACTGGATGTTAATAGAGAACATTGATGTTATTGTGCTCAATTATGAAAGGTGTTGTGTCTTTCTCCTTTGTTATAAATAAGAAAGATGCATGTAAAGCCTAATTCTCCTTTGCTCCTCGAGGGGATAATTCTATTATATATAGTTGAGCTTATTGGATTTTCATCTATGTCCTAGGCCCTCCAGCCTTTTTTCTATTCAGCTAAGTCTGGGTCATTGGTACAGTATAAAAATGTTAAAAATTTTTATATTTTTTATACTTATCAATGACCCAGACGGGGATGGCCCTCCCAGGAGTTGGGAACTCGTACCTCCCCACTGAGTACATAGCGCTTACCAGGCACTGCTTGTAAGAATGATAATTGGTGCCAATTTTGAGACCTCCTTGACACTGCGCATGCGCAGTGGAGTAAAAGTATGGAGGACCATTTAGGACATGTAATTTTCAGTTTTAGATGCAAATTTTGGGGATTGGGGGGTAAAATTTGTGTTTGGCCCTAGATTTTTAAGAGTTAGCACCAGCTAAGTCTGGGTCATTGGTAAGTATAAAAAATATATAAATTACTATAAATTTTTTAACTTTTTAAGCTAGCCTCTAAGACTGGCAGATCCAGTTTCTTATCGCACCAAGCTCTACATCTGCCATTCATCAACAGAAGAAATAAATTTGAAACGGCAGGACAGGGCGTTCTGAGAGTTCCTCTGCGTTTAGACGACCAAGCAGAAGACTTGGAGTTGTCATTGCCGGCGTCTATGTCGATTCCCTCCAGTGTGTTGGAGACGACAATCTAATCTAACAGAACCAGTTTAGGTGCCTTATCTTATGCAGATCACCTTACCAGAGCGTTATTACAACGTCTCGTTGGTAAAGAATTCCAGGATGTTCAAACTTCCTTGACTGTTCTTTTGAGGGCAATCGCATATTCCATGTATAACTCTGCCCTTTCAGTGGCAAATTTGGAGTTAGTCAGACGTGATGCTGCCCTGGCTTCATCCACTAGGGTGGATTCTAAGGTGAAAAACTCTCTTCGAGTCACTCCGGTTTCAGGAGAACTTCTCTTCGATGGTAAGCTTTCACTCATCTACGATCAGATTACCAAGAAAGCTTCGGACTCTCTGCTCTTTAAGTCTGTTTCGAAAAAAACGGACTCAGCAGAGAGGAGTAAGTCAGGGACTTCTGTTGCGAATACGTCCAAGGGAAGTTCCTATAGAAGATCTAAGAAAGCCTCTACATCTTACTCCAGAGACCGTCAGAGTAGCGACTCAGGTAGGGGATGTCATGCTGGCCGAGACAACCGGTCAGATGCCCCTAGGTTGACTGGTCTAGGTGTACGTCGGGGAGGATGTAGTTTCTCCTCCTGCAAGCCTCGCAGATACAGGAGGTGAAAGTCAGAACCTCTATTACGCTCCAGTGGGCGGAAGGCTGTAGAGATTCTTATCCAATTGGTTGTCAATTACGGACGACCAATGGTTTCAGGAGGTTATTTTGAAAGGTCTAAAACTGTCCTTCAGAGAAAAAACCTCCGTTAACACGAAGTCCACGATGGACTCAGCTTCCGTCAAACCTTCAGAAGAGAGATTCGCTTTTACCAGAGGTGCAATCTCTTCTGGAGAAGAACACAATAGAGGGCGTAGAAAACCAGGAATCTCCCGGTTTTTACAGTCACCTGTTCCTGGTACCAAAACCAGATGGCTCGTTCCGTCCAGTTATAGATCTAAGCTGGATAAACAAGCTGATCGTGGCTCCAAAATTTTATATGGAGACCATTCGATCGGTGAGAGCGAGCATTCGAGTGAATGACTATGCTGTGAGCATGGATCTCAAGGATGCATAGTTTCACGTCATGGTACATTCGGAGTTCAGAAAGTACCTTCGCTTCGCCATCCTAGGAGTCATTTATCAGTTACGAGCAATGTGCTTCGGACTGAATCTAGCGCCCTGGGCCTTCACTCGAATAATGAACTCGGTAATGACTCATTTCGGAGCTCATTCATCTGCGGTAACGTCGGCCTACTTGGACAACATTCTTCAGAGGTACAGCGACAGATTAACGCTTCAGAACGATGTTCAGAGTCTGCTTCAATTGCTCCGACGTCTCGGTTTCATAGTAAACAAAAAGAAGTCGGATCTAGTTCCGTCCAAGTCGTTCATTCACTTGGGAATGAGATTCGAGACGCACAACAATCTGGTTCATCTGCTGTAACCCAGAGCGAAATTATTCAGTTGTTACGCTCGCTTTTGTCTGCACTCTGATGTAGTGACAGCGAGAGAATTTATGCGACTGATAGGTTTGTGCGGAGCTGCCATGGACCTTATTCCGATGGGGCGCCTATCCACTCCAGATATTTTTTACTCAGAATTGGTGTGTGAAGATTCATTCACTCGAAACGAACATTGCCTTGTCGAACCAAGTAAAACAAGAGATTCAGACTTGGGCAGATATTCAGTGGTTAACTCAGGGAGTTCCACTGCAACTGCCGGATCCAATTTTTACGATTATGACGGATGCGAGTCAAACAGGTTGGGGCGCGACATTGAGCCCAACAGATTCGAGGTGCCAGGGTCTTTAGGATCTACAATTCCTAAATAAGCACATAAACATGAAGAGATGATGTTAATTTGGCTTGCGCTACGTCATTGGATGAACATTATTCAGAATTCACATGTTCAAATACTGTCGGACAATTCGACAGTAGTAGTGTATATTCGGAACCAGGGAGGCACTCAATCCATTCCGTTGTTCAACTCAACGGAAAGAATCCTTCTGTTTGTCCTAGAGCATCAGTTCTTCTGTCGGTCCGTCATATTCCGGGTCGTCTGAACGTTCTAGCGGACTCCCTTTCTCGGAAAGGTTGTGTGTTGCCGTCAGAATGGACTCTCAACAAACGAGTATTCAGTCAGATCTGCTACCAATGGGATCATCCAATGATAGACTTGTTTGCGACGCATCTCGACAATCAGTTGCCGACGTATGTGCCGCCATGCCCAGATCCTCGAGCGTTCGAGGTAGACGCTCTCTCGATCTCTTGGGACGGAATGATAGGATACGCATATCATCCAGCTCCGTTGATTCAACAGATATTGCTAAAAATCAAGCAATCTCACTGCAAGATTCTTTTGGTAGCATCCCTGTCACCCCGCAGACCATGGATAAATCTACTCAGGTGTCTGTTATGGGACATTCCTTGGAAGCTTCCTCCGTGGGAGGACCTTCATTCGCAGAGGAAATCGCGCACACTGCATCACAATCCACAAGGTCTCAACCTTCACGTATTTCCGTTGTGCGATCCTTCTTGCACAGCAAGCAGTTTACAGGACGAGCAGTGGACGCAATTTCTAACTGTAGGAGGACCCCCCTCTTCGCTAAATTATGCTGCTAAGTGGAAGGTTTTCTCTCGTTGGTGTAGGGATCATTCTATTGATATTTATGATCCTTCCATTCCAGACATTGCTAATTTTTTGGTCTACTTGTTTGACGACATCAAACTATAGGTCTATGCTATTGGATACTTATGTTCCCTTATATCACCTGCTTTATAGTGAAAAGCAATGGAATACCTCCTCTGAAGTCGGTCCGAGTCGGTGCTATGATGGTTTTAAGTGTAAAGCTAATGTTTATCACATTTATGTAATATTTTTAAAGTGTAACTCGGTGTGAAGCATTTGTATATGTCACGTGTCATACGAGCGTTAATATACAATCCTCGGACACTTTTAAATGAGTATAAAGAGTCTCATTCTCTGGACTATCTTTATTTATTGGCTTTCCTTTAAAAAATTAGTATAATGGGTTATACTGGATGTTAATAGAGATCATTGATGTTATTGTGCTCAATTACGGATTGGTAATATGTCTTTCTTTTTTGTATAAACAAGAAAGATATATGTAAATCCAGTTTCTCCTTTTCTCCTTGAGGGGATAATTCTGTTTACATGTAATTGAGCCTATTGGATTTTCCTTTATGTCCTAGGCCCTCCAGCCTTTTTTTCTATTCAGCTAAGAGCTAAGTCTGGGTCATTGGTACAGTATAAAAATATGAAAAAATTTATAGTAATTTATATATTTTTTATACTTATCAATGACCCAGATGAGGATGGCCCTCCCATGAGTTGGGAACTCATACCTCCCCACTGATTATATAATATTTACCAGGCACTGGTTGTAAGAATGAAGATTTGGCGCCAATTTTGGTACTTCCTTGACACTGCGCATGCGCAGTGGAGAAAAGTATGGAGGACCATATAGGACATTGATTTTTTGGATTTTGATGCAAATTTTGGGGATTGGAGGGCAAAATTTGTGTTTAGCCCTGAATTTTTAAGAGTTAGCACCAGCTAAGTCTGGGTCATTGGTAAGTATAAAAAATATATAAATTACTATAAATTTTTTTATATTTTTATACTGTACCAATGACCCAGACATAGCTGGTGCTAACTCTTAAAATATAGGGCCAAACACAAATTTTGCCCCCCAATCCCCAAAATTTGCATCTAAAACTAAAGAAAACATGTCCTGAAAGGCCCTCCACACTTCGCCCCTACTGCGCATGCGCAGTGTCAAGGACGTTCCGAAATTGGCGCCATTTATCATTCTAAGTTTGGCCCTTCATCAGTTAACATCTGACTGATCTTTGTGCTTTTAAATCTCAGTTTAAATGATGCCAGACACATAAATATTAGTGAAATGGTGATTCTAAGGAGGATAGAGAAGGAGGAGAGGAAAAGAATGTGTGACAGAATATTATCAGGGCTGTAACTTAAAATTTTTTAATGAAATTATGTTAAGTTACCTATTTTCAAGGCAGCAGCCATTTTGTTGTCATTCTGATTATTTAGTTACACTGTTTTTTCAAGTGTTTTCCTCTCTCCCTGTCCTTTAAGTTCCCCCTTGCTATTCTCCCATGCTTTTGGCATAATTATTATTACTAAAATTTCTTGGGAGTTTTAGCTGAATAACAGAATGAATTCTGTTCTTTCCCCATGTTTACGTCTTCACCTACGGGTGGTTAGGCGTTGTGTTCTGCATCTACCATCTGATGTTCTGCAGTTTCTTCCCTGGAAGTCTCTGTTTTGCATCAGATAGTGTATTTTTGGTAACTGATTTCGGGCCTGGGTGCCTGGAGTCTTATTTTAGTGTTTTTACACTCATTGTTTACATTTACAACAGCCCTCTGTGTGAGGGGGGGATTTCTAAATAATAATATCTTTATGTTATTTTAATCATAACTAGATACATTATTATTGTTCGTAAGTGTTGAATAAATTGTTTAAAATATTTTTAAAATTTTTGTCCACACTTAGGCTTGGGATCCATTGGGGCTCAACGTTACTTTTCAGAAACTTGGGCTGTTCTGAAAAAATATTTTTTCAAAATATTTTGATTTCAATTATTTTTTCTATATTAATGGATCATATTATTATTATGTATTTTGATTGCCAGGGGTTAGTGCGAGTACCAGGACTTGTTTTCTTTTCACATTGAAAGGATATTGATCAATTGTTTTAAGAGGAAGTCTTCCTCTGACTTTATTATCATTCTATATGTGGTCAGTGTACTCGCATTAACTCCTGTTCTGTATCGTATGATTTCGATGACAATATGGGAAGCGTATGTCACGGTATGTTGTTGGGGATTTGGACACTCCGGTCCTTTCCCCGCAGGGTCACTCTACTTTATCAATTTCTATTTCAGACGATCAAGATTAGGGTGATGTATCTGTGATGTCTTCCAACAGTGTGCCTCCGTCGTCACAATTAATGAAGGGCTAGCGGAAAAGTGCTCATGTAATACGCCAATTGCCTAAGAGGACCCTAGTAGGTTCGACGGCCTTTGACGTCCGCTAGCTCGCCCGGTGTAGCGTCCATTCACCGAATGGTTCGGCAGCCGGGTTCGTCCGTTGCGGTCTAGAAGGAATTTTGGGGTGATGCGAGCACTATAAAATTAACTTAATGCACACCCAGTGACGGCGGATCGGAGGGAGAACGGAGGAAGCCTTTTAGTCCGGTTCATAGCTCGTTCCGGTCCATCCGGACGGCAAGCGAGAGAGGCCCCTCTCTCGTTCAACAACATCTGGCCCCAGATGTTGTGGTACAAAATGTGTCGCTAGCGGAGCATACGTCCGTCGCTCGGGACGCTCCGTTGTATGGGCAGTCCGCTGAGACTGCTAAGGCTTCCTCTTCTCGTCAGCGCACACGACCGCACCTTGGCTGCGTGACCGCCGATATATTACCAGCTTCGCCGATCAAGGATTCTTCGGCGACCAGGTCACACCATCCGGCAGCCAGGGATTCGAGACCGATGGACTCCGGACGTTCGCATAGGAAAAGTATGCGGGAGCCATCTGATGCGGAGCTGCCCTCGGCGAAGCAGCGATAGACTGCGCCTCCGCAGGTCTCTACGCCGGACATTCTTGTGCACATAGCACAGCTTATCGCAGCATCCCAGCAGCCGACAGAAACGGTGTCGGATTGAGAATTATCCGACGGCGCTGGGTCGGTAGCCGGGGACACGAGGCCTGCAGACTCCGGACGTTCGCATAGGAAGTGTGCGGGAGTCAACGTACACGGAGCTTCCGGCGGCAATGCATCGTAAGTCTGCTACTGCACAGGCCTCGGGAACGGACGTGCTTTCCTTAATAGCACAGTTTATCGCAGCATCCCAGCATCAACTGAATCTGTCGCATATATTTTATCCGACGATGCTGGGTCGGGACGCTCCGCGGAAGCGGGTACGGACGTCCGAAAGTTTCATCCGGTCCGACGGGATACCGAAAGGGATTCGGAGGATTTCAAGCTTTCCCTTTCGGAACAACATATGCTGCGATGCCGGATAAGAAACTGATAGCGTCGGTGGACTTAGAAATTTTTGGTTCGGTTCAGGGACATCGTCCCTCAGTTCCGACATAGTCCAATAATGTCACACAAACTTTCGAATTATTGAACGACGCTGTATATATTATTATTTTATGCTTGCTAACCAAGCATTTCTGGTTTCTTGTTCGAAGAGTTATGGAGATGTCTTTCAAAAGTGTGCCTCTGTCGTCATAGTTAATGAAGAGTTAGCGGCAATAAGTGCTCATGGAATATGTCTATTGCTTACGGAGTGACATTCGCTAGCTCACCCGGTGTAGCGTACATTCATCGAATGGTTCGGCTGCCGGGTTCGTCCGTTGCGGTCTAGGAAGGAGATTTGGGTGATGCGAGCACTTTAATTACTTTAGTACTCACCCAGTGACGGCAGATTGAGGACAGATCGGAGGAAGCCTGTTAGTCCGGTTCCTGGCTTGTCCAGGTCCGTCCGGGCTGTGACCGAGAGAGGTTCCTCTCTCGCCCAACAACATAGGGGACCGCATGTTGTGGTTCAGATATTTTACATTCGGAGCATATGTCCGTTGCTCGGGACGCTCCGTTATATTGACAGTCCGAGAGACTGTCTTTAATGCTTCCTCATCCTCACAGCAGGGCACACGACCGCACATTGGCTACATGACCTCGAGAATCCGATCAGTTTCGGCATTCAGTGATTCCACGGCGAATAGGTCGCGCCATCCGGTAGCCAAGGGACACGAGGCCTATACACTCCGTTCGCTCGCATATTGGAAGTATGCACGGGGTAACGATCACGGAGCTTCCAGCGGCAATGCATCGTAAGACCGCTTCTCCTCAGGCCTCAGTGACGGACGTGCTATCCGAGTTAGCACAGTTATTTCGCAGCATCCCAGCAATTGACAGTTTCTCGGTCGAATCAGGAATTATCCGACGGCGCTGGGTCGGTGCGGTCCGCGGTTGCATCAGCTACGGATGACCGAACGCTTTATAGGGTCCGACAGGATGGCGAAAGGGATTCGAAAGATTTCGAGTTTTCCCTTTAGTAGTATCGGAAGATGCCTTTCATATCTTCTGGCATTATCTTCCTGTGATTATTATTTCGGACTTCATTGCTGCGATCTTGGATAAGAGACTTATAGCGTCATTGGACTCGGTTTTTTCGATCGGTACAGGGACATTGTCCCTGACTTACCGACGCAGTCCAATATTGTCATTACAACATGTGTTTTATTTTTCGACGCTATATATATATATATATATACAAGCCTGCTACTAAGCATGATAGTTTAGTTTCTTGTCCGCGTTGCTCATTTCTGCCATTTTATCATTTTTACAAATAGTTTATTTTGGCAGAGCAGGGCATACCGAGAGTTCATATGCGTCTAGACGGTGTGATTAAAGACTGCATATATTCTTTTTCGCCGTTTATGTCTTTTCCAATTTCAATGTTGGGAACGACATTATGTATAGTAGACTTAACTTAGACGCTTTATTATACGTAATCCGCCTTACTGAGGCGTTATCATTACGTCTTCAAGAAAAGATTTACGGGATATTATTCTCAATGTAATTTCTTTTGAGGGCAGTAGTTTGTTCACGTATAACTCCGCCCTTCAGTGGCTGATTGGAGTTGGTTAGACGTGACGCAGCCCTAGCTACATCCACACGCGTGGATAGTAAGGTTAAGAACTCTCTCAGAGTCGCTTCGTTCTCAGAGGAGCTTCTCTTCGACGGCAACTTTCCGGCAATCCATGAATTGCTCGATTTATACGTTCTCTTGTCTATCTAGTGTTACAAGAGATTCAGACTGGGGCAAACATTCGGTGGTTGACTCAGAGAGTGCCGCCGCAGTTGCCGGACCCGAGTGTGGCTGTTATGACGGTTGCCAGTCAAACAGATTGGGATATATACTGATCCCTACGGATTCGAAGTGCCAGGGTCTTTGGGTTCTGCAGTCTTTTAGCAATCAGTTTAACTTCCGCGGAATAATGTTTTTTAGGCTTGCTTTATGTCATTGCATGAACATTATTCAGAAACGCATGCCCAAATTCCTGTCCTTTAATTCGACAGTAGTGGCGTATCTCCGGAACCAGGGAGGCACTCTTTCGTTTCCGTTATTCAATTTAATGGAAAGAATCCGTCTGTTGGTTATAGTACACCAAGTTCAGTTTTGGTCCGTCATATTCCGGGTCGTCTGATTGTTTTATCGGACTCCCGTTCTCTTACGGGTCGCTTGTTGCTGTCAGAATGGACTCTCAACAAACAAGTATTCAATCAGATTTGCTATCTATGGGAGCGCCCAATGATGATTTATTTATGACACAGCTTGCTAATCAATTGCAGACGTATGTGTTGGCTTGTCCAGATCTCTGAGCTAATAGTGTTAACGCTCTATTGATCTATAGGACGGAATGATAGGATACGCGTATCCTCCGGCGCTGTTGTTTTAGCAGGTATTGCTAAGATAAACAACCACAATACATTTCTGTTGATAGCATCTCTATCTTCACAGAGATCATGAGTAATTTACTCTCTTGTCTACTGTGGGTCTTAACGTGAAATCTTCCTCTATGTGAGGATCTTTTTTCACTGGGTAAATCGTGTCATCTTTATCACAACCAGCAAGGTCGCAACCTTCATGTATTCCGTTGTGTGGTCCGTATTGCATTGTAAGCACTGTACTGGACGAGCTTTGGACGCGATTTCTTACTATAGGAGATCCTCTTCTTCGCTATTCTATGCGACTAAAGTGGAGGCTCTTCCGTCGTGGTGTGGGGATCATTATGTTCATATTCCTGATCCCTCCATACTACTCATTGCTATTTTTTAGTATACTTGTTTCATAAGATCTACTGCAGCCTGTTATTATTTAGGTTATAGGTTTATGTTACCTCATACCTATGCACTCTACGATAGTTTACAATTGAGTCTTTTGTCTCTTTATCTAAGTCAGTTAGTAACTTTTTGATAAATAGACTTAGAATCTTTAGATTAAATTCCTATACGGATTTTAACTTCGGTTCTTATTTAGCTAAGTAATCATTTGAGCCTCTGGAAACAGTAGTTTTCAAATTCTGACCTTTTAGACAGTAATTCTGTTGGTTTCTCTTTTACTGTAGAGTCAGTGAGTTTCATGCACTATCCATGGATGATTTTCACTTTCATAGTTTCGGAATCAATACTTCCGTTACTATTTAGGTTGGATTGTTGCATAAGAGTTAGGCTCCTATTATCCGGAACCTATTATTTTAAGGTCCTTCCGTCTTCGTATGGGCATAGGCCTTTACTCTTTCCGGGTACAGTTTATGTATTTATAAACAGATATCTGTTTATTACAAGGGCGTAAGCTTCTTCTGTCTTTGATGTCTAGTAGAAGGACGTTACGCTCCATTTTATTGTTAATGGATTCTATTAACTATCGGTACTGCTTATGGTATATCATTGACTTAGCAGTTGTGCTTAAGATTTCGGCTCATGAAGTAAGAGTTCTTCTACTTCTTGGGCTTACATTAATAGTGTCGCTATTATAGATTTTTGAAGGCCGCTCATTGCGCTCAGCCATCCACATTCATGAATTTTATCTTAGAAATATCGAGTCAATTTCTGGAGGCCTCTTTTGTTAGGTCTATTATCTACTGCTCAGAATGTCATTCACTTAACAGTTGCTACTATAGCTAGGTAGGCTGTCTGTTTCGGCAGTGTCTCCGTTCGGCTGCCCTCTTCGCTCTGGGCTATTTGACCCAGGGCAAGAAAAAGGGGGGGGGGGGGGAGGGTGTTCCCTTGGGTCACCTGTTTTACTATGAAAACAAGGGGATACCTCCTCCGGAGTTAGTAATTCTGAGCTGTTATTGGGATGGTTGTTTAGTGAGAAGTTTAAGTTTTTAAAATTCATTCAAGTCTTAGTTTTTAAAGTATAGCTTTTGAATATTGCATATGTCAACGGACATGATTATGCAATTCTCAGACACTTTTAGGAGTATAAGAGTCTCTATTCTCTAGACTTACTTTATTATTGGCTTACTTTAAAAATTATTAGTATAAGGATTATATTGGATATTAATAGAGTACATGGATGTATGAAGCTCAATTTTGGAAGGTGTTGTATCTTTCTAATTTATCATAAATAAGAAAAATACATGTAAGGCCTATTACTTCTTTTCCCTACAGGGGATGACTCTATTTTATTTTATTGAGCGTATTCCATTTTGCTCTATGTCCTTGGCCCTCCAGCCTTTTTACTATTCAGCTATGTCTGGGTCATTGGTACAGTATAAAAATGTTAAAAAATTTATAGTAATTTATATATTTTTTATACTTACCAATGACCCAGACGGGGATGGCCCTCCCAGGAGTTGGGAACTCTTGCCTCCCCGCTGAGTACATAGCGCTTACCAGGCACTGGTTATTAGAATGATAAATGGCGCCAATTTCGGAACGTCCTTGACACTGCGCATGCGCAGTAGGGGCGAAGTGTGGAGGGCCTTTCAGGACATGTTTTCTTTAGTTTTAGATGCAAATTTTGGGGATTGGGAGGCAAAATTTGTGTTTGGCCCTATATTTTAAGAGTTAGCACCAGCTATGTCTGGGTCATTGGTAAGTATAAAAAATATATAAATTACTATAAATTTTTTAACTTTTCCGTAAAACAAACCTTTGTTTGCTGGATGGTTTATGTTGCTGATCTGATTTTTATTCATGATGTATTTGAATTTGATCACAAACTGTATGATTGTCATTCCAAGGTATTTTTTATTCGGGTTCGCATCGCTACATTGCAGTTTGCAAAGCAAGATCTTCCATGTGCGATCCAATCACCGGAAATTTGGTTCGAAAATGTTATGTGCTCATCCAGTATTCCAATTAAAAAATGGTAAGACTTAAATTTATTCACCATTTTACGAGTGTTTTCAGATCAGTTGACAAAACTCCACAAGTGTTTTCTATGATGTCGGTGCCTATAAATTAGCTCCCTTTTGTGCACCAAGCATTCTTTATAATCATCTTTCACAACTTTTTTCGTTCGGGTGGATAGATGGTTAATGTTGCTCATCTGATTTTTATCCAGGATGTTTTTGAATTCTGATCACAAGTATGATTTGTCTTTCCATGAATTTGCCGTAGTTTGTTTTGAGTAAACCATTAATCATTTCAATAAGGGTACATTTCAGTGAACTATTCTGGTTTACTTGGTTTACTATTCCATGTAAACCTAAACTGTGGTTTAATATACCCAATTGAATGGTACGTTTAATGCGAATACTACTCCATGTAAACCCCTGCTTGATGTCGCTGGGACACGCGAAGCATGAATGCATTGTTAGGAGGGGGGATATCCAAAGTGTGGGAAACATGCCTGCTTTCATTTTTAAACAGCCTTAGAAAACCATCATTAAAAAGGCCCTCATATGAAACTTTCCAGTGATGGTGTCAGAAATTGCGTTACTGCTATCATGGAAATAAAATGGCCAAAAAGTTGTTACAATTTTTCTGAGAGAAAAATAACCTTTCAGATGAGAATCGAATATTTTTGAAAAGCCACTTTTATGAGCTAAATAAACTTTATTAACTGTTTTATAGTTTCTCTCTCTTCAATTATAGCATTTTTCATGAACCTTGCACTGTTTATTTCTATTTTTTTGACACTTGAAATCAGAATATTTTTTTACTGTTGTTGTGCCAGCAGCCATACCATTGGCCTCTCTGGGGAGGGTTAGCACCATAGTCCAGCTGGGCCCTGGTCCACACCCAGAGGACTTTGAAAGGGCCAAGTGCAAGAGGAAGAATAAAAGCCCATCCACTAAGCGCTGGGATGCCAAGCGCCTGGAGGAGAAAGTCTGAAGAAAACCGCAGAGAGAAGGAAGAGGAATTGGAAGTCCACTCCCCCATCCAGACAGAAAAACCAGCACCAGACACCACCCAGTCATCAAATCCCCCCTCTCCAGTTCTTTCTCCCAGCTTGGATCCCCACGCTAAGGAGGAACATGATGAAGAATTAAGTAACCTCGCCCACGAACTGGAACAACAGATCATGGGAGCAGAAGAGTCAACCGACAGCTCTCCTGTTAAAACCGAGTTAACCACACAGCTCCAGGAAAACGTTCTTTTAATGCTCAAAACGAAGCTCAGAGAGACCAAGAATGCCCTAGATTCCCAACAGGCAGAAGTGAGAATGAAAGCAGATGAACTACTGTCCGAAATCATGGCATGAAATCAGGATCAGCAACCAAACACCACCACTGATCCGCAGCCCCCACCAACAAAACTCAAGGAAACTCCACCTCCACAGCCACCTCCAAAGAAAAAGAGGAAGAAGCAGAGGAAGTAAGTGAGCGACTCAACAAGCAAAGCACACCGCCAAGTCACATCCACTTATGGGATGCATGTCTCATCCCGAAGTGAAGAATCTTTCGGAGACATTAAAAAAAAAATCATCACGTGATATGTACACGTAATTGATGAACGGTAGTACTGAAATGGTTAACCAGATAATCGGTTTGAAACCAGTTAGCTACCTGACCAATTAGAAAAACCGTCAACCGGTTATACGAAAAATATCGATAGTGATCGTCATTCCACGTTTAAAACATAGTAAATTTGACACTTCTCCTTTGTGATAGATTACACCTCAAAGCTTTGTTGTATATATTGAGAAATAATCCATTTTGGCGTTCAAGACTTCGTTAATGATTGGCAGTTTCCATGAGTACTGAGTTATCGCAGAAACTATTCCGTAGTGTGTATACAAACGAACATTGTCGAGTACTCGACAACGTTCATTTGTATACACACTACGGAATAGGTTGAGAGTACTGCTTTCTAATTCTTATAGTTTTGATCCCATATTCGGTGAAATAATGGCCACGGATAACCGGATATTATCCGGTTATAGCTCTTGGTTAGTCAGTTACGAAAATGAGCCAACTGTTTCAGCCCTAATGAAAGGTCAATGTCAATGATAAAACAAAAAAGCAAACAATTGTTTCGTAAAGGTTACACCATAGAAAGTAAGTGATGTTGAATATACAGTCTACACCCAAAGGTTGAAATACCACTTTTCAGCAGTAACATTTTCCCACAATGCAACTGAGAATTTAATCATCTTTTCCTTGTGTCACAGATTAATATACAATTAACCCTTTACCCAACATAATGTCCAAAACTGGCCAATGCTATTCACAAAAGTCGCCAGTTAATTTTCATTATTTTTTTCATTTTCTGTCTCAAAAACATTGGTTATGACACCTATTTGGAATGAGGGGGAAGGGGGTGTCATAACCTATGTTTTTGAGACAAATTATGAAAAAAGTTAGTTATTCAAAAATTTTGTTTGCAAGTGTCATCTGCTTTTCATGTTAGGTTATTGTTTTTTTAGCATTTTTCAAAAATTTTCTATGAAACCATATAATGTGACCCTCATTGGAATAAGCTTGATGAGCTCGTTCGAATGAAGAGGTCACATGATATGGTTTTGTTGAAACTTTTTGAAAACTATATATTTTTATACTGTACCAATGACCCAGACATAGCTGGTGCTAACTCTTAAAATATAGGGCCAAACACAAATTTTGCCCCCCAATCCCCAAAATTTGCATCTAAAACTAAAGAAAACATGTCCTGAGAGGCCCTCCACACTTCGCCCCTACTGCGCATGCGCAGTGTCAAGGACGTTCCGAAATTGGCGCCATTTATCATTCTAAGTTTGGCCCTTCATCAGTTAACATCTGACTGATCTTTGTGCTTTTAAATCTCAGTTTAAATGATGCCAGACACATAAATATTAGTGAAATGGTGATTCTAAGGAGGATAGAAAAGGAGGAGAGGAAAAGAATGTGTGACAGAATATTATCAGGGCTGTAACTTAAAATTTTTTAATGAAATTATGTTAAGTTACCTATTTTCAAGGCAGCAGCCATTTTGTTGTCATTCTGATTATTTAGTTACACTGTTTTTTCAAGTGTTTTTCCTCTCTCCCTGTCCTTTAAGTTCCCCCTTGCTATTCTCCCATGCTTTTGGCATAATTTCTGTAATTATTATTACTAAAATTTCTTGGGAGTTTAGCTGAATAACAGAATGAATTCTGTTCTTTCCCCATGTTTACGTCTTCACCTACGGGTGGTTAGGCGTTGTGTTCTGCATCTACCATCTGATGTTCTGCAGTTTCTTCCCTGGAAGTCTCTGTTTTGCATCAGATGGTGTATTTTTGGTAACTGATTTCGGGCCTGGGTGCCTGGAGTCTTATTTTAGTGTTTTTACACTCATTGTTTACATTTACAACAGCCCTCCGTGTGAGGGGGGGATTTCTAAATAATAATATCTTTATGTTATTTCAATCATAACTAGATACATTATTATTGTTCGTAAGTGTTGAATAAATTGTTTAAAATATTTTTAAAATTTTTGTCCACACTTAGGCTTGGGATCCATTGGGGCTCAACGTTACTTTTCAGAAACTTGGGCTGTTCTGAAAAAATATTTTTTCAAAATATTTTGATTTCAATTATTTTTTCTATATTAATGGATCATATTATTATTATGTATTTTGATTGCCAGGGGTTAGTGCGAGTACCAGGACTTGTTTTCTTTTCACATTGAAAGGATATTGATCAATTGTTTTAAGAGGAAGTCTTCCTCTGACCTTATTATCATTCTATATGTGGTCAGTGTACTCGCATTAACTCCGGTTCTGTATCGTATGATTTCGATGACAATATGGGAAGCGTATGTCACGGTATGTTGTTGGGGATTTGGACACTCCGGTCCTTTCCCCGCAGGGTCACTCTACTTTATCAATTTCTATTTCAGACGATCAAGATTAGGGTGATGTATCTGTGATGTCTTCCAACAGTGTGCCTCCGTCGTCACAATTAATGAAGGGCTAGCGGAAAAGTGCTCATGTAATACGCCAATTGCCTAAGAGGACCCTAGTAGGTTCGACGGCCTTTGACGTCCGCTAGCTCGCCCGGTGTAGCGTCCATTCACCGAATGGTTTGGCAGCCGGGTTCGTCCGTTGCGGTCTAGAAGGAATTTTGGGGTGATGCGAGCACTATAAAATTAACTTAATGCACACCCAGTGACGGCGGATCGGAGGGAGAACGGAGGAAGCCTTTTAGTCCGGTTCATAGCTCGTTCCGGTCCATCCGGACGGCAAGCGAGAGAGGCCCCTCTCTCGTTCAACAACATCTGGCCCCAGATGTTGTGGTACAAATGTGTCGTTAGCGGAGCATACGTCCGTTGCTCGGGACGCTCCGTTGTATAGGCAGTCCGCTGAGACTGCTAAGGCTTCCTCTTCTCGTCAGCGCACACGACCGCACCTTGGCTGCGTGACCGCCGATATATTACCAGCTTCGCCGATCAAGGATTCTTCGGCGACCAGGTCACACCATCCGGCAGCCAGGGATTCGAGACCGATGGACTCCGGACGTTCGCATAGGAAAAGTATGCGGGAGCCATCTGATGCGGAGCTGCCCTCGGCGAAGCAGCGATAGACTGCGCCTCCGCAGGTCTCGACGCCGGACATTCTTGTGCACATAGCACAGCTTATCGCAGCATCCCAGCAGCCGACAGAAACGGTGTCGGATCGAGAATTATCCGACAGCGCTGGGTTGGTAGCCGGGGACTCGAGGCCTGCAGACTCCGGACGTTCGCATAGGAAGTATGCGGGAGTCAACGTACACGGAGCTTCCAGCGGCAATGCATCGTAAGTCCGCTACTGCACAGGCCTCGGGAACGGACGTGCTTTCCTTAATAGCACAGTTTATCGCAGCATCCCAGCATCAACTGAATCTGTCGCATATATTTTATCCGACGATGCTGGGTCGGGACGCTCCGCGGAAGCGGGTACGGACGTCCGAAAGTTTCATCCGGTCCGACGGGATACCGAAAGGGATTCGGTGGATTTCAAGCTTTCCCTTTCGGAACAACATATGCTGCGATGCCGGATAAGAAACTGATAGCGTCGGTGGACTTAGAAATTTTTGGTTCGGTTCAGGGACATCGTCCCTCAGTTCCGACATAGTCCAATAATGTCACACAAACTTTCGAATTATTGAACGACGCTATATATATTATTATTTTATGCTTGCTATCCAAGCATTTCTGGTTTCTTGTTCGAAGAGTTATGGAGATGTCTTTCAAAAGTGTGCCTCTGTCGTCATAGTTAATGAAGAGTTAGCGGCAATAAGTGCTCATGGAATATGTCTATCGCTTACGGAGTGACATTCGCTAGCTCACCCGGTGTAGCGTACATTCATCGAATGGTTCGGCTGCCGGGTTCGTCCGTTGCGGTCTAGGAAGGAGATTTGGGTGATGCGAGCACTTTAATTACTTTAGTACTCACCCAGTGACGGCAGATTGAGGACAGATCGGAGGAAGCCAACAACATAGGGGACCGCATGTTGTGGTTCAGATATTTTACATTCGGAGCATATGTCCGTTGCTCGGGACGCTCCGTTATATTGACAGTCCGAGAGACTGTCTTTAATGCTTCCTCATCCTCACAGCAGGGCACACGACCGCACATTGGCTACGTGACCTCGAGTATCCGATCAGTTTCGGCATTCAGTGATTCCACAGCGAATAGGTCGCGCCATCCGGTAGCCAAGGGACACGAGGCCTATACACTCCGTTCGCTCGCATATTGGAAGTATGCACGGGGTAACGATCTCGGAGCTTCCTGCGGCAATGCATCGTAAGACCGCTGCTCCTCAGGCCTCAGTGACGGACGTACTATCCGAGTTAGCACAGTTGTTTCGCAGCATCCCAGCAATTGACGGTTTCTCGGTCGAATCAGGAATTATCCGACAGCGCTGGGTCGGTGCGGTCCGCGGTTGCATCAAGCTACGGACGACCGAACGCTTTATAGGGTCCGACAGGATGGCGAAAGGGATTCGAAAGATTTCGAGTTTTCCCTTTAGTAGTATCGGAAGATGCCTTTCATATCTTCTGGCATTTCTTCCAGTGATTATTTTTCGGACTTCATTGCTGCGATCTTGGATAAGAGACTTATAGCGTCATTGGACTCGGATTTTTCGATCGGTACAGGGACTTTGTCCCTGACTTACCGACGCAGTCCAATATTGTCATTACAACATGTGTTTTATTTTTCGACGCTATATATTTATATATACAAGCCTGCTACTAAGCATGATAGTTTAGTTTCTTATCCGCGTGGCTCATTTCTGCCATTTTATCTTTTTTACATATAGTTTATTTTGGCAGAGCAGGGCATACCGAGAGTTCATATGCGTCTAGACGGTGTGATTAAAGACTGCATATATTCTTTTTCACCGTTTATGTCTTTTCCAATTTCAATGTTGGGAACGACATTATGTATAGTAGACTTAACTTAGACGCTTTATTATACGTAATCCGCCTTACTGAGGCGTTATCATTACGTCTTCAAGAAAAGATTTACGGGATATTATTCTCAATGTAATTTCTTTTGAGGGCAGTAGTTTGTTCACGTATAACTCCGCCCTTCAGTGGCTGATTGGAGTTGGTTAGACGTGATGCAGCCCTAGCTACATCCACGCGTGGATAGTAGGTTAAGAACTCTCTCAGAGTCGCTTCGTTCTCGGAGGAGCTTCTCTTCGACGGCAACTTTCCGGCAATCCATGAATTGCTTGATTTATACATTCTCTTGTCTATCTAGTGTTACAAGAGATTCAGACTGGGGCAAACATTCGGTGGTTGACTCAGAGAGTGCCGCCGCAGTTGCCGGACCCGAGTGTGGCTGTTATGACGGTTGCCAGTCAAACAGATTGGGATATATACTGATCCCTACGGATTCGAAGTGCCAGGGTCTTTGGGTTCCGCAGTCTTTTAGCTATCAGTTAACTTCCGCGGAATAATGTTTTTTAGGCTTGCTTTATGTCATTGCATGAACATTATTCAGAAACGCATGCCCAAATTCCTGTCCTTTAATTCGACAGTAGTGGCGTATCTCCGGAACCAGGGAGGCACTCTTTCGTTTCCGTTATTCAATTTAATGGAAAGAATCCGTCTGTTGGTTATAGTACACCAAGTTCAGTTTTGGTCCGTCATATTCTGGGTCGTCTGATTGTTTTATCGCACTCCCGTTCTCTTACGGGTCGCTTGTTGCTGTCAGAATGGACTCTCAACAAACAAGTATTCAATCAGATTTGCTATCTATGGGAGCGCCCAATGATGTTTTATTTATGACACAGCTGGCTAATCAATTGCAGACGTATGTGTTGGCTTGTCCAGATCTCTGAGCTAATACTGTTAACGCTCTATTGATCTATAGGACGGAATGATAGGATACGCATATCCTCCGGCGCTGTTGTTTTTAGCAGGTATTGCTAAGATAAACAACCACAATACATTTCTGTTGATAGCATCTCTATCTTCACAGAGATCATGAGTAATTTACTCTCTTGTCTACTGTGGATCTTAACGTGAAATCTTCCTCTATGTGAGGATCTTTTTTCACTGGGTAAATCGTGTCATCTTTATCACAACCAGCAAGGTCGCAACCTTCATGTATTCCGTTGTGTGGTCCGTATTGCATTGTAAGCACTGTACTGGACGAGCTTTGGACGCGATTTCTTACTATAGGAGATCCTCTTCTTCGCTATTCTATGCGACTAAAGTGGAGGCTCTTCCGTCGTGGTGTAGGGATCATTATGTTCATATGGTTGATCCCTCCATACTACTCATTGCTATTTTTTAGTATACTTGTTTCACAAGATCTACTGCAGCCTGTTGTTATTTAGGTTATAGGTTTATGTTACCTCATACCTATGCACTCTACGATAGTTTACAATTGAGTATTTTGTCTCTTTATCTAAGTCAGTTAGTAACTTTTTGATAAATAGACTTAGAATCTTTAGATTAAATTCCTATACGGATTTTAACTTCAGGTTCTTATTTAGCTAAGTAATCATTTGAGCCTCTGGAAACAGTAGTTTTCAAATTCTGACCTTTTAGACAGTAATTCTGTTGGTTTCTCTTTTACTGTAGAGTCAGTGAGTTTCATGCACTATCGATGGATGATTTTCACTTTCATAGTTTCGGAATCAATACTTCCGTTACTATTTAGGTTGGATTGTTGCATAAGAGTTAGGCTCCTATTATCCGGAACCTATTATTTTAAGGTCCTTCCGTCTTCGTATGGGCATAGGCCTTTACTCTTTCCGGGTACAGTTTATGTATTTATATACAGATATCTGTTTATTACTAGGGCGTAAGCTTCTTCTGTCTTTGATGTCTAGTAGAAGGACGTTACGTTCCATTTTATTGTTAATGGATTCTATTAACTAGCGTACTGCTTATGGTATATCATTGGCTTAGCAGTTGTGCTTAAGATTTCGGCTCATGAAGTAAGAGTTCTTCTACTTCTTGGGCTTACATTAATAGTGTTGCTATTATAGATTTTTGAAGGCTGCTCATTGCGCTCAGCCATCCATTCATGAATTTTATCTCAGAAATATCGAGTCCATTTCTGGAGGCCTCTATTGTTAGGTCTATTATCTACTGCTCAGAATGTCATTCACTTAACAGTTGCTACTATAGCTAGGTAGGCTGTCTGTTTCGGCAGTGTCTCCGTTCGGCTGCCCTCTTCGCTCTGGGCTATTTGACCCAGGGCAAGAAAAAGGGGGGGGAGAGGGTGTTCCCTTGGGTCACCTGTTTTTACTATGAAAACAAGGGGATACCTCCTCCGGAGTTAGTAATTCTGAGATGTTATTGGGATGGTTGTTTAGTGAGAAGTTTAAGTTTATAAAATTCATTCAAGTCTTAGTTTTTAAAGTATAGCTTTTGAATATTGCATATGTCAACGGACATGATTATGCTATTCTCACACACTTTTAGGAGTATAAGAGTCTCTATTCTCTAGACTTACTTTATTATTGGCTTACTTTAAAAATTATTAGTATAAGGATTATTGGATATTAATAGAGTACATGGATGTATGAAGCTCAATTTTTGGAAGGTGTTGTATCTTTCTAATTTATCATAAATAAGAAAGATACATGTAAGGCCTATTACTTCTTTTCCCTACAGGGGATGACTCTATTTTATTTTATTGAGCGTATTCCATTTTGCTCTATGTCCTTGGCCCTCCAGCCTTTTTACTATTCAGCTATGTCTGGGTCATTGGTACAGTATAAAAATGTTAAAAAATTTATAGTAATTTATATATTTTTTATACTTACCAATGACCCAGACGGGGATGGCCCTCCCAGGAGTTGGGAACTCTTGCCTCCCCGCTGAGTACATAGCGCTTACCAGGCACTGGTTATTAGAATGATAAATGGTGCCAATTTCGGAACGTCCTTGACACTGCGCATGCGCAGTAGGGGCGAAGTGTGGAGGGCCTCTCAGGACATGTTTTCTTTAGTTTTAGATGCAAATTTTGGGGATTGGGGGGCAAAATTTGTGTTTGGCCCTATATTTTAAGAGTTAGCACCAGCTATGTCTGGGTCATTGGTAAGTATAAAAAATATATAAATTACTATAAATTTTTTAACTTTTTTCAGCTGCTAAATTTGAGAATTATGTAGACATATGCGCCTGATTTGTTAGACAAAGTATTAGTCATTCAAGAATTCTCAAATTAGATCTAATGTTGCTCAGGCCATTTTTAGCTCAACTTTGGCAAAGCCAAATTTGAACTTTTGTCATGGCCCGTCATCCGTCTGGCCGTCTGTCCGTCTGGGACGAGAACAGGTATTTTTGGGTGCGGTCCGAAATTCAAGATGGTTGCCAGCCGCCATTTTGTACCGACGATGCAGAAATCTGTTTTTTGTACAGAACTTCCATATGAAAGCTCTGATTTGAATAATTTTTAGCTCACCTGAGCGAAGCTCAAGGGGAGCTTTACTATTCACTTTCTGTCCGTCGTCCGTCCGTCCCTCCGTCGTAAACTTTACATTTTCGACTTCTCACAAACTACTGGACCAAATTCAACAAAATTTGCTGTGCATGTTCCCTATCATATGTCAATTCAAGTATGTTCAAATAAAGTTGCCACGCCTACAGGGGCTACCACAGGGGGCATAACTCTGATAGCACCCATGAACTTCGTTTCCAAAATCAAAAAAAATCTTCTTCTCCAGATCCAGCAGGCAGAATCTTTTGATATTTGGTATGCAACATTGTGGGGTGGATCTGATTCAAGTTTGTTCAAATTGGCCCCCTGGGTTTATATTTGGGCTCAGTATAGAAGCTCGAATTCGAACTTAGTGCATTTCAGGCAAATTTCTTCAAAAATTCTTCTCCAGATCCAGCAGGCAGAATCTTTTGATATTTGGTATGCAACATTGTGGGGTGGATCTGATTCAAGTTTGTTCAAATCGGCCCCCTGGGTTTATATTTGGGCTCAGTATAGAAGCTCGAATTCGAACTTAGTGCATTTCAGGCAAATTTCTTCAAAAATCTTCTTCTCCAGATCCAGCAGGCAGAATCTTTAAATATTTGGTATGCAACATTGTGGGGTGGATCTGATTCAAGTTTGTTCAAATCGGCCCCCTGGGTTTTTATTTGGGCTCAGTATAGAAGCTTGAATTCGAACTTAGTGCACTTCAAGCAAATTTCTTCAAAAATCTTCTTCTCCAGATCCAGCAGGCAGAATCTTTTGATATTTGGTATGCAACATTGAGGGGTGGATCTGATTAAAGTTTGTTCAAATCGGCCCCCTGGATTCATATTTGGGCTCACTATAGAAGCTCGAATTCGAACTTAGTGCATTTCAGGCAAATTTCTTAAAAAATCTTCTTCTCCAGATCCAGCAGGCAGAATCTTTTGATATTTGGTATGCAACATTGTGGGGTGGATCTGATACAATGTTTGTTCAAATCGGCCCCCTGGATTCATATTTGGGCTCACTATAGAAGCCCGAAATCGAACTTAGTGCATTTCAGGCAAATTTCTTAAAAAATCTTCTTTTCCTGATTCAGCAGGCAGAATCTTTTGATATTTGGTATGCAACATTGTGGGGTGGATCTGATTCAAGTTTGTTCAAATCGGCTTCCTAGATTCATACTTGGGCTCACTATCGAAGCTCGAATTCAAATTCAAACATTTCAGGCAAATTTCTTTGAAAATCTTCTTCTCAAGATCCAGCAGGCAGAATCTTTTGATATTGGGTATGCACCATGCTTAGGGGGGTGAGATTCAAGTTTGTTCAAGCCAAGTCCCTAGGTTCATATTTGGGCTCACTGTGGTAGCCTGAATTATAACTTAGTTCAAAATGAGGAATTTATTTTCTTTAAAAATCTTCTTCAGATCCAGCAGTTGGAATGTTTTGATATTTGATATGCAGCATCCTTAGGGGGGTGAGATTCAAATTTGTTCAAGCCATGTCCCTAGGTCCATATTTGGACTCACTGTGGGAGCTTGATTGTAACTTAGTTCAAAATGAGGAATTTTCTTTAAAAATCTTCTTCTTCAGATCCAGCAGTCGGAATGTTTTGATATTTGGTGTGCAGCATCCTTGGGGGGTGAGATTCAAGTTTGTTAAAGCCAAGTCCCTGGGTTCATATATGGGCTCCCTGTGGGAGCCCGAATTATAACTTAGTTCAATATGAGGAATATTCTTTAAAAATCTTCTTTTTTATTTAGATCCACTGGTCAGAATCTTTGGATATTTGGTATAAGCTTTTCTTAGGAGGAGCAGATGCAACTTGTTAAAATCAATTCTCTGGGTTGATATTTAGGCTGCCATGTCAGGTGAGCGCCCTCAGGTCCCTTGGGGCCTCTTGTTTGTATGAATGTTTAGTACCATGGGATACATCACATATAATACGAGTTTTTTTCTCGTGCGTAAATTATGCAAATTAGACTAACTTTGATGTTTTTTTGTGTTACTTTCAGCACTGTAAGTGCAAATGCCAATACGGCTCGGGCTAGAGGCTATATTTATGAACCGATCTTTACGAAACTTCTTGGGTACCTTTGTTATCACCATGGGACGAGAACAAGTGTTTTTGGTCTGGTCCAAATTCAAGATGGCCGATAGCAGCCATTTTGTACAAAATTAGGTGCTTCAGATTTTTGCACAGAACTTCCATATGAAAGCACTGATTTGAATAATTTTTTGTATGAATGTTTAGTACCATGCGATACATCACATATAATACAGGTTGTTTTCTCGTGCAGAAATTATGCAAATTAGATGAACTTTGATTTTTTCAGTTCTACTTACACACAGTAGGTACACATGTCAATACGGCTCGGGCTAGAGTCTATATTTATGAACCGATCTTCACGAAACGTCTTGGGTACCTTTGTTATCACCTTGGGATGAGAATGAGTGTTTCTGGTGCGGTCCAAAATTCAAGATGGCTGCTGGTGGCAATTTTGTACCGAAATTAGGTCTAATCAGTTTTTTGTACACAACTTCTATACGGCTCAGGCTAGAGGCCGTATTTATGAACTGATCTTTACGAAACTTCTTGGGTACCTTTGTTGTCACTGTGGGATGAGAACGAGTGCTTTTGGGTGTGGTCCGAAATTCAAGATGGCCACCAGCAGCCATTTTGTACCAAAATTAGTGCACTCAGTCTTTTGTACAGAACTTCTGTATGAAAGTTCTGATTTGAATAAATTTTTGTATGAATGTTTAGTAAAATGGAATACATCACATATAGTACAGGTTTTTTTCTCGTGCAGAAATTATGCAAATTAGATGAACTTTGATTTATTCAGTGCTACTTATACACTGTAATTGCACATGTCAATATGCCTCGGGCTAGAGGCTGTATTTAGGAACCGATCTTCACAAAACTTCTTGGGTACCTTTGTTATCACCTTGGGACAAGAACGAGTGTTTCTGGGTGCGGTCCAAAATTCAAGATGGCCATTTTGTACCGAAATTAGGTCCAATCAGTTTTTTGTCACAACTTCTATACAGCTCGTATTTATGAACTGATCTTCACGAAACTTCTTGGGTACCTTTGTTTTCACCTTGGGACATGAACGAGTGTGTTTTGGGGTGCCTTTGTTATCACTGTGCTATGAGAACACATCTTTTGGGGTTCAGTCAGACCCACTCTGGGACTCAAAGATTTCTTTTCTAGTTTAGCATCTGACTGTCACCCACTTTTACAATACTTTACCTATACATTTGTTACAGGCAATGGTCAGTATTTATGTACAGACTGTTACAATACTTTATATGCACTTTTGTTATCAGGTCATTACTCAGATGTTTGTCATTGCTGTGTCACATACTATACATATACATGTCTTAACAAGTTGAGCTACCGTGTCATTGACACTTTCATTTTAAAAATTGCATATGGATGGGCATTTTTTAATTTTATTTTTTTTTATTTCTGTAATTATTTCTTTGCTGGTAATTATTTCTTTGCCAGCAAAAGTTAATGTTCTTGGTTTGTTTTATGTTTTAGGCCTCATAATCTACAGAATAGCATGGGTGCTGGTGTACAAGAAGGATTGTAAAGCAGCCTTCTTGCACTCTATAGACAAATTTATCAATTTTAATAACTTGGGTAAAATATTTTTTTAATTTTTGGGGTTATAAAAAGAGAGAATGCGGCAGCCAGAAGGACCATGTGAGAGGGCCTGGGAAACGGATTTTTAACTTTTTTTTAGGCCTTAAGTATACTTTACTGTACTTATTTTCAGAAAGGAGAGAAAATGTCACTTCATGAGGTACGAGAAATGATTGGACCATGTGAGAGGGCCTGGGAAGCAGATTTTTAACATTTTTTAGGCCTCAAGTATACTGTACCAAGCCAGAAAATAAGCAGTCTGACATCTGCTAAACGAGGTCCCCAGAGGGTGAATTTAGTGATGCTACCCTGCATAGCAAGGTAGCATTACTAAATTCACCCTCTGTGAACCTCAATCTTAATCAGGGTCTCAAAACTAAACAGAAAGACGTATCCAGAGGATAATTGGCGCACTGTATGGGATAACATCATCAAATTCACCCTCTGGGGACCTCATTCTGCAAATGTCAGCCTGCTTATATTTTTATACTGTACCAATGACCCAGACTTAGCTGGTGCTAACTCCACAAAAACCAGGGCCAAACACAAATTTTGCCCCCCAATCCCCAAAATTTGCATCCAAAACAAAAAGAAATCATGTCCTAAAGGACCTCCATAGTACGACTCTACTGCGCATGCGCAGTGACGCAGTCGTCCCGAAATTGGCGCCAAATATCATTCTCTGTTTGGCCCTTCATCAGTCAACATCTCACTGATCTTTGTGCTTGTAAATCTCAGTTTAAAGGATGCCAGACACGTAATTCTTGGAGAAAATGTGATTCTAAGGAGGATAGAAGGAGGAGAGGAAAAAAGAAGTGGCAAAAAATAATCAGGGCTGTACTTAAAATTTTTTGTTAAAATTATGTTAAGTTGCCTATTTTCGAGGCAAACGCCTCTTGTTGTCATTCTTGCTAATTGTTGCACTGCTTATTCAGTGTTTCCTCTCCCCTAACCTTCTAAAGTCCCCCCTTGCAATTCTCCCATGCTTTTGGCATATTTTTGAGAAGTTTCATTTCTAAAAATTCCCTGGGAGAGTTGCTTGGTTACAGAATGTTTTCTGTTATTTTCCCCATAGTTACGTTTTCACCCATGGGTGTATAACGTTTGTGTTCTGCATCTTCCATCTGATGTTCTGCAGATTCTCCCCTGGGAGTCTCTGTTTTGCATCAGATAGAGTGTAATTGAGGACTGATTCCGGGCCAGTTTTTTCAGTGCCTGGAGTCATGTTTTCTTCTGTGTTTACACTGTTTGTTTTCATTGGCAACAGCCTTTTTTGAGGGGGGCTGTTTGCCTTTGAGGTAGTTTATCTCATTATAAGATACATTTATATTATCCGAAAGTGTCTCATTAATTATTTTATATAATTTTAAAATTTTTGACCACACTTTGCCATCGGATCCATCGGGGCTCAACGTTACTTTTCAGCAACTTGGGCTTCTCTGAAAAAATATTTTTTCAAAATTATTTTGTTTTGCAATTGTTTTTTCATTTATTATTGGATCATGTTATTATGTATCTTTGTGTCAGGGGTTTTTGCGAGTAACTAGGACTTATTGTTGTTCTTTCACAATGAAGGGAACTTGTTCAAATTGTAATAGGAAGAAATCTTCCTCTGACTTTCATGATTATTGCATAAATTGTAGTCAGTGTTCTCGCATTAATCCCTGTCCTGTATGTGAACATTGGGATGAGAAACATTGGAAACGTGTGTCACGATATGTTGTTTCTGGAGAAAGAGCGATGCCGGCTCTTTCTCCACAAGGTCACTCTACTCTCTCAGTTTCTATTTCAGAGGAACCAGAACAGGGTGATGTTTCCATGTTATCTTCTTCAAGTGTGCGTCCGTCGTCACAATTAAATACAGAGCTAGCGGCAAAAGTGCTCATGGAGATTAGACAAATGTCGTCCGCTAGCTCGCCCGGTGTAGCGTCCATTCACCGAATGGTTCGGCAGCCGGGTTCGTCCGATGCGGTCCAAGAGGAAATTTTGGGTGATGCGAGCACTATAAAAATAATAGATGCACACCCAGTGACGGCGGATAGTGAACGAGAACGGAGGAAGCCTTTTAGTCCGGTTCCTAACTTGTCTAGGTCCACCCGGGCCGCGAGCGAGAGAGGCCCCTCTCTCGTACAACAACATCTGGGACCAGATGTTGTGGTACAAAATGTGTCTTTAGCGGAGCATACGTCCGTCGCTCGGGACGCTCCGTTGTATAAGCAGTCCGCAGAGACTGTTAAGGCTTCCTCTTCTCGCCGGCGCACACGACCGCACCTTGGCTGCGTGACCTCCGATATCTTGCCAGCTTCGCCGATGAAGGATTATTCGGCGACCAGGTCACACCATCCGGCGGCCAGGGATTCGAGACCGATGGACTCCGGACGTTCGCATAGGAAAAGTATGCGGGAGCCATCTGATGCGGAGCTGCCCTCGGCAAAGCAGCGAAAGACCGCTCCTCCGCAGGTCTCGACGTCGGACATTCTAGTGCAGATAGCACAGCTTATCGCAGCATCCCAGCAGCCGACAGAGACGGTGTCGGATCGAGAATTATCCGACGGCGCTGGGTCGGTACGCTCCGCCGAAGCATCGGGGGCGGACGACCGGGAACATCGGGAGGTCCGACCGGATGGTGAAAGGGATACGGATGAATTGGAGCTATCCCTTTCGGAACAACACAAAGCTGCCGTAGACTTCATCCGGCACTTTCTTCCTCAAGTTGTTCCGTCGGGCCAGACTGCTGCGCTTCCAGACAGGAGAATTATAGCGTCATTGGACTCTGATTTTTTCGAGCGGTTCAGGGACATCGCTCCCGAGTTTCCGTCGCAGTCCAATAATGTTGCAAGAACATTTGAATTATTGAACGACGCTATTTTTAAACTTGCTTCCAGGACAGGGAAAGCAGGCTTCTTGTCCGCAAATACTCTCAACCTGCCTTTCATTAATGCAAGGAATAAATTCGACACGGCAGGTCAGGGTATACCGAGAGTTCCTCTGCGTATGGACGACGAGGCGGAAGACTTAGAGCTATCATTACCGTCGTCAGCTTCTATTCCAACCGCAGTGTTGGAAACAGCTATTGCGTCTAACAGAGCCAATTTAGATGCCTTATCTTACGCAGATCACCTTACGAAGGCGTTATCACTGCGTCTTCAAGGGGAAGAGTTTCAGGATATACAATCCTCCTTAAGACTTCTTTCAAGGGCAGTAGCTTATTCCACGTGTAACTCCGCCCTTTCAGTGGCAAATCTGGAGTTGGTTAGACGTGACGCAGCCCTAGCTACATCCACACTAGTGGATTCTAAGGTGAAGAACTCTCTTAGAGTCGCTTCGGTCTCAGGAGATCTTCTCTTTGACGGCAAGCTTTCCGCTATTTATGATAATATTAAAAAGAAAGCTAGTGATTCTCTGTTGTTTAGATCCGCTCCTAAAAGGTCGGATTCAGCAGACACGAATAAGGCGGGCACTTCTGGGTCTTATCCGCCCAAGAGAGGTTCCTATAGAGGTTCCGGTGCGTCCTCTAGCTCTTATTCGAGAGACCGTCAGGATAGCGACTCTCGTTCGGGACGTCCTTCAGGCCGGGACAATCGGTCGGACGCCCCGAGGTCGACGAGGCGAGGTGCGGGTCGTGGAAGACGTGGTTTCTCCTACCGCAGGCCTCGCAGATCCAGGAGGTGATGGCTCAAACCTCTATCGCGTTCCGGTTGGCGGAAGGTTGTCGAGTTTTTCTCAAGAGTGGGCGTCGATTACGGACGATCCGTGGGTGAGAGGAGTGACTTCGGAAGGTCTAAAGATATCCTTCAAACGAAAGCCTCCATTAACTCGAAGTCCAAAGTGGACTCATCTTCCGTCAAACCCTCAGAAAAGAGACGCTCTGCTATCAGAGGTGCAGTCTCTTTTAATGAAGAACGCGGTAGAGGTCGTAGAAAACCAGGAATCGCTGGGATTCTACAGCCATCTGTTTCTGGTTCCGAAACCAGACGGCTCGTTCCGTCCAGTCATAGATTTGAGCTGGATAAACAAGCTGATCATCGCTCCGAAGTTTTATATGGAGACGATTCGATCGGTCAGAGCGAGTATTCGGGTGAACGATTATGCAACGAGCATAGATCTCAAAGATGCGTACTTTCACGTCATGGTACATCCGACATTCCGAAAGTATCTACGCTTCGCAGTCCTAGGAGTGGTGTATCAGTTCCGGGCCATGTGCTTCGGATTGAATCTAGCACCCTGGGCTTTCACTCGGGTAATGAACTCGGTAATGATCTACTTCCGAGCTCATTCGTCTGCGGTAACGTCGGCCTACCTGGACGACATTCTTCAGAGGTACGGCAACGAGTTAACGCTTCAGAACGATGTTCAGAATCTTCTTCTATTGCTCCGACGTCTCGGTTTCATAGTAAACGAGGAGAAGTCGGATCTGGTGCCGTCCAAGTCATTCACTCATCTGGGAATGAGCTTCGAGACGCACAACAATCTCGTTCGTCTGCCGTTAACCAGAGCGAAATTAGTCAGTTGTTACGCTCGCTATTGTCTAAATACAGACAAAGTCACAGCGAGAGAATTTATGAGACTGATAGGTCTGTGCGGAGCCGCTGCGGATCTCATTCCGATGGGACGGCTACGCACACGGCCTCTTCAAATTTTCTTGACTCAGAATTGGAGTGTGAAAATTCATTCGCTCGATGTAGACGTTCTCTTGTCAGATCAAGTGAAACAAGAGATTCAGACTTGGGCAAACATTCAGTGGTTAACTCAAGGAGTTCCGCTGCAGTTGCCGGATCCGAGTTTTACCATTATGACGGATGCCAGTCAAACAGGTTGGGGTGCATCATTAATCCCAACGGATTCGAGATGCCAGGGTCTTTGGGATCCGCAATTCCTGTGCAAGCACATAAACATCAAGGAAATGATGTCAATTTGGCTTGCGTTACGTCACTGGATGGACATTATTCACGATGCTCATGTCCAAATCCTATCCGACAATACGACAGTAGTGGCGTATATACGGAATCAGGGAGGCACTCATTCAGTTCCGTTGTTCAATCTAACGGAAAGAATCCTTCTGTTTGCGTTGGAACATCACGTTCTTCTTTCGGTCCGTCACATACCGGGTCGTCTGAATGTGCTAGCAGACTCCCTTTCTCGAAAGGGTCGCTTGTTGCCGTCGGAGTGGACTCTCAACAAACAAGTATTCAATCAGATTTGCTACCAATGGGAACGGCCAATGATAGACTTATTTGCGACACATCTCAACAATCAGTTGCAGACGTATGTGTCCCCGTGTCCGGATCCAAGAGCATTTGCTGTAGACGCTCTATCGATCCCTTGGGACGGAATGATAGGATATGCGTATCCTCCAGCGCCGTTAATTCAACAAGTATTGCTAAAGATAAAACAATCTCAATGCAAGATTCTGTTGGTAGCATCTCTGTCGCCACAGAGACCGTGGATAAATCTACTCAGGTGTCTGTTGTGGGACCTACCGCGGAAGCTCCCTCCACGAGAGGATCTTCTTTGGCAGGGGAAATCGCGCCAACTGCATCACAACCCGCAAGGTCTCAACCTTCACGTTTTTCCGTTGTGCGGTCCTTCTTGCATGGCAAGCACTTTACAGGACGAGCAGTGGACGCGATTTCTAACTGTAGGAGGACCTCCTCTTCGCTAAACTATGCGGCTAAGTGGAAGGTTTTCCGTCGTTGGTGTAGGGATCATTCTGTTGATATATTTGATCCCTCTATACCAGACATTGCTAACTTTCTAGTATACTTGTTTGACGAAATCAAACTGCAACCGGTTACTATAAAGGGTTATAGATCTATGTTATCTGATACCTATGCACATCATGATAGTTTACAAATTGGATCTAATGTCTCTTTATCGAAATTGGTTAGAAACTTTTCGATAAATAGACCCAGAACTCTTAGATTAATTCCTAAGTGGAATTTAGCTTGGGTTCTCCTTAAATTGAAGGAAAAGCCATTTGAACCTCTTGGGACAGTAGATTTCAAATTCTTATCTTATAAGACAGCTTTTCTCTTAGCTTTCTCTTCTGCCAGAAGAGTCAGTGAGCTTCATGCACTATCGGTGGATGATTCTCATTATCGTAGTGTTGGGAACACTATCACCTTCACTACTAACGTCGGTTTTTTAGCTAAGAATCAGGCTCCTAATAAATATCCGGAACCTATTGTTATTAAGGCTCTTCCGTCTTCAGACGGGCGTAGGCCTTTACTCTGTCCTGTTAGAGCACTACGTATCTATAAACAGAGATCTCAGTTCATCAGAAAGGGACGAAAACGTTTCTTTCTGTCTTTGATGCCTAATAGAAAGGACATTTCAGTCCATTCTATTGCTAGATGGATTCAGTTAACTATCCGTACTGCGTATGAAGATTTATCTTCTTCTCAGCAGTCTGTGCTTAAGATTTCTGCTCATGAAGTAAGAGCTCTTTCTACTTCCTGGGCTTATGCTAATAGTGTTGCTATTACAGATTTAATGAAGGCTGCTTATTGGTCTCAGCCATCCACATTTACTAATTTTTATCTCAGAAATATTGAGTCCATTTCTGGAGACCTGCATTGTTTAGGTCCGTTATCTGTTGCTCAGAATGTCGTCCACTAAACAGTTGCAACTATAGTTATGCAGGCTTTCTGTTCCGGCAGTGACTCCGTCCGGCTGCCCTCTTCGCTCTGGGCTATTTGACCCAGGGCAAGGGGAAGGGGGGGGGGGGGGGGGCGGGTGTTCCCTTAGGTCACCTGCTTTATAGTGAAAAGCAAGGGAATGCCTCCTCCAAGACAGTATTTCTGAGTCGCTTCCGGGATGGTTTTAAAGTGTAATATTAATGTTTAATTTCATTCATGTCTTATTTTTAAAGTGTAGCTCGGTGTGAAGCATTTGTATATGTCAAGTGTCAAACGGGCTTTAATATACAATACTCGGACACTTTTAAATGATTATAAAGAGTCTCAATTCTCTGGACTACTTTATTTATTGGCTTGTTTTAAAAATAATTAGTATAAAGGTTATACTGGATGTTAATAGAGAACATGAATGTTATTGTGCTCAATTATTAAGGGTAGTGTATCTTTCTAATTTAAATATTAAATAAGAAAGATACATGTAAAGCCTAATACTCCTTTTCTCCTTAAGGGGTTACCTCTTTATTTTATAATTGAGCTTATTGGATTTTCCTCTATGTCCTAGGCCCTCCAGCCTGTTTACTATTCAGCTAAGTCTGGGTCATTTTTACAGTATAAAAATGTTAAAAAATTTATAGTAATTTATATATTTTTTATACTTACCAATGACCCAGACGGGGATGGCCCTCCCTGAGTTGGGAACTCTTGCCTCCCTGCTGAGTACATAGCGCTGTCCAGGCACTGCCAGTAAGAATGATATTTGGCGCCAATTTCGGGACGACTGCGTCACTGCGCATGCGCAGTAGAGTCGTACTATGGAGGTCCTTTAGGACATGATTTCTTTTTGTTTTGGATGCAAATTTTGGGGATTGGGGGGCAAAATTTGTGTTTGGCCCTGGTTTTTGTGGAGTTAGCACCAGCTAAGTCTGGGTCATTGGTAAGTATAAAAAATATATAAATTACTATAAATTTTTTAACTTTCAGGCTTGTACTGTACTGTACTTATTTTCAGAAAGGAGAGAAAATGTCACTTCATGAGGTACGAGATATGATTAATAGTGTTGATGAGAATCAAGATGGGAAACTGGATTATAAAGAGGTAATAATGTCTGGAAACCTTTACTATAATAAGGTAACATCTAAATCATATTCTTTCTTGAAGCAGCATGATACAGTGATTGCATCAACACACACTTCTGTATTGAGCACGCTGACATGGAATGGTTGAGAATGCAAGATACACTTGTCAAAGCGAGGTTACTGCATCCACATGCTGGTAATGGGTAGTTTTTCTTTTTTGTCAAGCATGCTTTCTTTGAGTGAAAATTGCAACTCATTGTTTTGGTTGAGCACAGAATGAGCATGCATGAATATCTTCAAATGTGTTTGCTTTCCATAGTATTCATAGGAGCAATTGTCGACAAGCCAATCATGAGATTTTCCCCATGTGAGCTGTACTGCTGCCCAGTTTTGAGAAAGTTGTCGAATTAATTCTATATCAGGGTTCGTATTCCATACTGGAAAATAATGGGAAAATGGTTTTGTATTTTCCAGTCCGGATCTCATGTTGGTAAATACTGGAAATCCACTTGAGTTGTAATTTTTGCGACCTCTACACTAATTTACCACCCCAAACAAACTCTTGTAAATATGATAAATATAAGTTGTTTGGTATAGATAAAGCCAGGTACTAGCTGTCGTGAAGGTGGTTTCAACTACTTCTCTTGCCACTGAAATATGTATAATTTGGGCTCATTTACTCAAATTTTCTTCCTGTTAATTGAATGGGTTTTGTTTGAACCATTGATTTATTAAATAGAATAAAAGGGGGCGCAGTGGATCAGTAGGGAGAGGTGCAGGCTGCAAGCCGAGAGGTCCTCGGTTCGAATCCCACCTGCGGCAACAGCGTTGTGTCCTTGGGTAAGTCACTTCACCCCCATTGCCCACGTGGGGGCACGGTGGCGTTGTGTACTAAGGCGTACTGCACGTCGATGGTGCACTTGCCTTCAACCAATGCTAACCCTGCTTGTGTGGAGTTAGTATGTTGGGGAGCTGACAGTTGCTCGCTGGTTCTCTCCGGGTACTCCGGCTTCCTCCACCTGTAAAATTGTCGCGGTCATGATTAGCCATTGTGCAGAAATATGTGACCATAAACACAAATAAATAAATAAATAAATATAAATAGAATAAAAAATATCTTGAAAATACAGGCCTGTCATTCTGAGGGGGGTGATTGCGCCAGATCCTTACAGTCCGCCTGAAATTTTGTTGAGAGCAAGTAATTGCCCTCCTCAGTAGCCTGATTCCAATGATATTTTTATACTGTACCAATGACCCAGACATAGCTGGTGCTAACTCTTAAAATATAGGGCCAAACACAAATTTTGCCCCCCAATCCCCAAAATTTGCATCTAAAACCAAAGAAAACATGTCCTGAATGGCCCTCCACACTTCACCTCTACTGCGCATGCGCAGTGTCAAGGACGTTCCGAAATTGGCGCCATTAATCATTCTAAGTTTGGCCCTTCATCAGTTAACATCTGACTGATCTTTGTGCTTGTAAATCTCAGTTTAAATGATGCCAGACACATAAATATTAGTGAAATGGTGATTCTAAGGAGGATAGAGAAGGAGGAGAGGAAAAATGTATGACAGAATATTATCAGGGCTGTAACTTAAAATTTTTTAATGAAATTATGTTAAGTTACCTATTTTCGAGGCAGCAGCCATTTTGTTGTCATTCTTGTTGTTTAGTTACACTGATTTTCCAGTGTTTTCCTCTCTCCCTTTCCTTTAAGTCCCCTCTTGCTATTCTCCCATGCCTTTGGCATAGTTTCTGTAATTATTATTACTAAAATTTCTTGGGAGTTTTAGCTGAATAACAGAATGAATTCTGTTCTTTTCCCCATGTTTACGTCTTCACCTACGGGTGGTTAGGCGTTGTGTTCTGCATCTACCATCTGATGTTCTGCAGTTTCTTCCCTGGAAGTCTCTGTTTTGCATCAGATAGTGTATTTTTGGTAACTGATTTCGGGCCTGGGTGCCTGGAGTCTTATTTTAGTGTTTTTACACTCATTGTTTACATTTACAACAGCCCTCTGTGTGAGGGGGGGGGATTTCTTGAAAATAATATCTTGATGTTAATTTAATCATAACTAGATACATTATTATTGTTCGTAAGTGTTGCATAAATTGTTTAAAATATTTTTAAAATTTTTGTCCACACTTAGGCTTGGGATCCATTGGGGCTCAACGTTACTTTTCAGAAACTTGGGCTGTTCTGAAAAAATATTTTTTCAAAATATTTTGATTTCAATTATTTTTTCTATGTTAATGGATCATATTATTATTATGTATTTTGATTGTCAGGGGTTGGTGCGAGTACCAGGACTTTGTTTTCTTTTCACATTGAAAGGATTTTGATCAATTGTAATAAGAGGAAGTCTTCCTCTGACTTTTATAATCATTCTATATGTGGTCAGTGTACTCGCATTAACTCCTGTTCTGTATCTGATGATTTCGATGACAACATGGGAAGCGTATGTCACAGTATGTTAGTGGGGAATTGGACATTCCAGTCCTTTCCCCGCAGGGTCACTCTACTTTATCAATTTCTATTTCAGACGATCAAGATTAGGGTGATGTATCTGTGATGTCTTCCAACAGTGTGCCTCCGTCGTCACAATTAATGAAGGGCTAGCGGAAAAGTGCTCATGTAAATACGCCAATTGCCTAAGAGGACCCTAGTAGGTTCGATGGCCTTTGACGTCCGCTAGCTCGCCCGGTGTAGCGTCCATTCATCGAATGGTTCGGCAGCCGGGTTCGTCCGTTGCGGTCTAGAAGGAGTTTTGGGGTGATGCGAGCACTATAAATCAACCTAATGCACACCCAGTGACGGCAGATTAGAGGGAGAACGGAGAAAGCCTTTTAGTCCGGTTCATAGCTCGTTCTGGTCCATCCGGACGGCGAGTGAGAGAGGCCCCTCTCTCGTACAACAACATCTGGCCCCAGATGTTGTGGTACAAAATGTTTCGCATTCGGAGCATACGTCCGTCGCTCGGGACGCTCCGACATATAGTCAGTCCGGAGAGACTGTCAATAAGGCTTCCTCATTCTCATGGTAGCGCACACGACCACTCTTGGCTACGTGACCTCGGATATCCAGTCAGCTTCGCCAGTCAGAGAATCATCGGCGACCAGGTCACACCATCCGGTAGCCAGGGACACGAGGCCTGCAGACTCCGGACGTTCGCATAGGAAAGTGTGCGGGAGTCAACGTACATGGAGCTTCCGGTGGCAATGCATCGTAAGACCGCTACTGCACAGGCCTCGGGGACGGACGTGCTATCCTAAATAGCACAGCTTATCGCAGCATCCCAGCAACAACTGAATCTGTCGCATATGTTTTATCCGACGATGCTGGGTTGGGACACTCCGCGGAAACGGGTACGGACATCCGAAAATTTCATCCGGTCCGACGGGATACCGAAAGGGATTCGGAGGATTTCGAGCTTTCCCTTTCGGAACAACATATGCTGTTGTGTATGTCATCTGAAATTTCAGTTCCGACATAGTCCAGTAATGTCACACAAACTTTCGAATTATTGAACGACGCTATATATTATTATTATATGCTTGCTATTACCAAGCATTTCTGATTTCTTGTTCGCAAAGTTACGGAGATGTCTTTCAAAAGTGTGCCTCTGTCGTCATAGTTAATGAAGAGCTAGCAGCAATAAGTGCTCATGGAATATGTCTATCGCCTAAGTGGTCCCTTGTAAGATCGACGGACTGACATTCGCTAGCTCACCCGGTGTAGCGTACATTCATCGAATGGTTCGGCTGCCGGGTTCGTCCGTTGCGGTCTAGGAAGAAGATTTGGGTGATGCGAGCACTATAATTACTTTAGTACTCACCCAGTGACGGCGGATTGAGGACAGATCGGAGGAAGCCTGTTAGTCAGGTTCCTGGCTTGTCCAGGTCCGTCCGGGCTGTGAGCAAGAGAGGTCCCTCTCTCGTCCAACAACATAGGGGACCGCATGTTGTGGTTCAGATATTTTACATTCGGAGCATATGTCTGTCGCTCGGGACGCTCCGTTATATTGACAGTCCGAGAGACTGTCCATAAAGCTTCCTCATCCTCACAGCAGTGCACACGACCGCACATTGGCTACGTGACCTCGAGTATCCGATCAGTTTCGTCATTCAGTGATTCCACGGCGAACAGGTCACGCCATCCGGTAGCCAAGGGACACGAGGCCTATACACTCCGTTCGCTCGCATATTAGTAGTATGCACGGGGTAACGATCACGGAGCTTCCAGCGGCAATGCATCGTAGGACCACTTCTTTACAGGCCTCAGTGACGGACGTGCTGTCCGAGTTAGCACAGTTTTTTTGCAGCATCCCAGCAATCGACAGTTTCTTAGTCGAATCAGGAATTATCTGACGGCGCTGGGTCAGTGCGGTCCGCGGTTGCATCAGGTACGGACGACCGAACGCTTTATAGGGTCCGACAGGATGGCGAAAGGGATTCGAAAGATTTCGAGTTTTCCCTTTTGTAGCATCGGAAGCTGCCATTCATATCTTCTGGCATTATCTTCCAGTGATTGTTTTTTCGGACTACATTGCTGCGATGTTGGATAAGAGACTTATAGCGTCATTGGACACGGAATTTTGGATCGGTTCAGGGACATTGTCCCTCACTTACCGACACAGTCCAATAATGTCATTAGAACATGTGTATTATTTATCGATGCTATATATACATATAAGCCTGCTACCAAGCATGATAGTTTAGTTTCTTGTCCGCAATGCTCATTTCTGCCTTTTATCATTTATACGAATAATTTATTTTGGCAGAACAGGGCATACCGAGAGTTCATATGCGTCTAGACGGCGTGGTTAAAGACTGGAAATAATCTTTTTCGCTGTCTATGTCTTTTCCAACCACAATGTTGGAAACGACAATGATGTCTAATAGACTTAACTTAGACGCTTTATCATACGTGATCCACCTTACCGAGGCATTATCATTATGTCTTCAAGAGAATGAATTACGGGATATTATCCTCAATGTGATTTCTTTTGAGGGCAGTAGTTTGTTCACGTATAACTCCGCCCTTCAGTGGCTGATTGGAGTTGGTTAGACGTGACGCAACCCTAGCTACATCCACGCGCGTGGATAGTAAGGTGAAGAACTCTCTCAGAGTCGCTTCGTTCTCGGAGAAGCTTCTCTTCGATGGCAACTTTTCAGCAATCCATGAATTGCTCGATTTACACGTTCTCTTGTCTATCTAGTGTAGCAAGAGATTCAGACTGGGGCAAACATTCGGTGGTTGACTCAGAGAGTGCCACTGCAGTTGCCGGATCCGAGTTTTATAATTATGACGGTTGCCAGTCAAACAGGTTGGGATATAATATTGATCCCAACGGATTCGAAGTGCCAGGGTCTCTGGGTTCCGCAGTCTCTAAGCAAGCACTTATCTTCCACGGAATAATGTTTTTTTAGGCTTGCTTTATGTCATTGGATGAACATTATTCAGAAACGCATGTCCAAATCCTGTACGTTAATTCGACAGTAGTGGCGTATCTCCGGAACCAGGAAGGCACTCATTCGTTTCCGTTATTCAATTTAATGGAAAGAATCCTTCTGTTTGTTATAGTACACCAAGTTCTGTTTCGGTACGTCATATTCCGGGTCGTCTGATTGTATTACCGGACTCCCGTTCACTTATGGGTCGCTTGTTGCCATCAGAATGGACTCTCAACAAACAAGAATTCAATCAGATTTGCTATCAATGGGAGCGCCCAATGATAATTTATTTAGGACACAACTTGCTTGTCAATTGCAGACGTATGTGTTTGCTTGTCCGGATCTCTGAGCTAATGTTGTTAACGCTCTATTGATCTAATAGGACGGAATGATAGGATATGCGTATCCTCCTGCGCTGTTGTTTCAGCAAGTATTGCTAAGATAAACAACCACAATACATTTCTGTTGATAGCATATCTGTCTTCACAGAGACCGTGGGTAAATTTACTCTGATGTCTACTGTGGGACTTAACGCGAAATCTTCCTCAATGAGAGGATCTTTTTTCGATGGGTAAAATCGTGTCATCTTTATCACAACCCGCAAGGTCGCAACCTTCATGTATTCCGTTGTGTGGTCCTTATTGCATTGTAAGCATTGTACTGGACGAGCTTTGGACGTGATTTCTTACTATAGGAGAACCTCTTCTTCGCTATTCTATGCGGCTAAAGTGGAGGCTCTTCCGTCGTTGGTGTAGGGATCACTATGTTGATATTGTTGATCCCTCCATACTACTCATTGCAACTTTTTAGTATACTTGTTTGACAAGATCTACTGCAGCCTGTTATTATTAAGGTTATAGGTTTATGTTACCTCATACCTATGCACTCTATGATAGTTTACAATTGAGTCTTATGTCTCTTTATCTAAGTCAGTTAGTAACTTTTCGATAAATAGACTTAGAATCATTATATTAAATTCCTATATGGAATTTAACTGCGGTTCTTATTTAGCTAAGTAATCATTTGAGCCTCTGGAAACAGTAGTTTTCAAATTCTGACCTTTTAGACAGTAATTCTGTTGGCTTCTCTTTTACTGAAGAGTCAGTGAGTTTCATGCACTATCGGTGGATGATTTTCACTTTCGTAGTTTCGGAATCACTACTTCCTTTACTATTTAGGTTGGATTTTTGCATAAGAGTCAGGCTCCTAATTAATATCCGGAACCTATTGTTATTAAGGTCCTTCCGTCTTCGTACGGGCATAGGCCTTTACTCTGTCCGGTTAGAGTTTATGTATTTATAAACAGATATCTGTTTATTACTACGGGCGTAAGCTTCTTCTGTCTTTGATGCCTAATAGAAGGACATTACGCTCCATTCTATTGGTAATGGATTCAATTAACTTTCGATACTGCTCATGGTATATCATTGACTCAGCAGTTGTGTTTGAGATTTCGGCTCATGAAGTAAGAGTTCTTCTACATCTTGGGCTTACATTAATAGTGTCGCTATTATAGATTTTTGAAGGCTGCTCATTGCGCTCAGCCATCCACATTCATGAATTTTTATCTCAGAAATATTGAGTCCATTTCTGGAGGCCTCTATTGTTAGGTCTATTATCTACTGCTCAGAATGTCATTCACTTAACAGTTGCTACTATAGCTAGGTAGGCTGTCTGTTTCGGCAGTGACTCCGTTCTGCTGCCCTCTTCGCTCTGGGCTATCTGACCCAGGGCAAGAAAGGGGGGGGGGGGTGTTCCCTTGGGTCACCTGTTTTACTATGAAAACAAGGGGATACCTCCTCCGGAGTTAGTAATTCTGAGCTGTTATTGGGATGGTTGTTTAGTGAGAAGTTTATGTTTTAAAAATTCATTCAGGTCTTAGTTTTTAAAGTATAGCTTTTGAATATAGCACGTGTCAACGGACATGATTATACAATCCTCAGACACTTTTAAGGAGTATAAAGAGTCTCTATTCTCTAGACTTACTTTATTTATTGGCTTACTTTAAAAATTATTAGTATAAGGATTATACTAGATATTAATAGAGTACATGGATGTATGATGCTCAATTTTGGAAGGTGTTGTATCTTTCTAATTTATAAATAAGAAAGATACATGTAAGGCCTAATACTTCTTTTTCCCTAGAGGGGATGACTCTATTTTATATAATTGAGCGTATTCCATCTTGCTCTATGTCCTTGGCCCTCCAGCCTTTTACTATTCAGCTATGTCTGGGTCATTGGTACAGTATAAAAATGTTAAAAAATTTATAGTAATTTATATATTTTTTATACTTACCAATGACCCAGACGGGGATGGCCCTCCCAGGAGTTGGGAACTCTTACCTCCCCGCTGAGTACATAGCGCTTACCAGGCACTGGTTATTAGAATGATTAATGGCGCCAATTTCGGAACGTCCTTGACACTGCGCATGCGCAGTAGAGGTGAAGTGTGGAGGGCCATTCAGGACTGTTTTCTTTGGTTTTAGATGCAAATTTTGGGGATTGGGGGGCAAAATTTGTGTTTGGCCCTATATTTTAAGAGTTAGCACCAGCTATATCTGGGTCATTGGTAAGTATAAAAAATATATAAATTACTATAAATTTTTTAACTTTGTTTGGTACCAGCCTGCCTGGGTGGGCTTGTGCCTGTCTGAACATATATATCAAAGAGTGCCAGCAACTGCCCTCCTATGATTTTCAAAAAGACAGGCCTGAAAATACTCAGTGGGATGAGAGTTAATTTCTCAGTGAATTTTGAAGACTGTTCATTACTTCTGCATCTTCTGAAATATGGTATATGCCTTTGTTATCACAAGTTTAAGTAGTTGTATAGTCAAAAATTTTGGATACAGTTCTGGAAAATTCTCAATGGACAATGGAAATATACTCGAAAAGTACTGGAATTCAACCAAGTTTGGGTGTACGAACCCTGTGTATATTCTTCTTTAGTTCTTCAGTTTGCAGTTTCACCATGCTCTCAAGTCACCAGTAACGTTCTGTAAGTAATTTGGTGCTGTTATGGCCTTGAACCAATTTAGCCCTTAACTCTTTACCCAACGCAGAACGATGTCAAAATTTATTATTTTAATTACTATTTTTTAAAATTTTACAAAAGATTTCAACAAAACCATATCATGTGACCCCTCATTGGAACGAGCTCAATGAGCTCGTTCCAATGAGGGGTCACATGATATGGTTTTATTGAAATATTTTTAAAAATGTATTTCTTTCAACAGCTAAATTTGCAAATTACGCGGACGGATGTGAGCGATTCATTAAGTAAAGGGTTAAATAGTCAGATGCCTATGTTTAGATTAACTCGTCTGGAGTATTTCATTTGGTCAGAAAAGGAAACTTAGTTTATTTTTCCAACCAACTGAAATATTCCAGATGACTGAATTAGAATATGTGTAACTGGAGCACTGAAGAATGTATGAAAAGAATGTAGTAAAAGGATGTCAGGTTAAATCAGCAGTAGTCTGTGTGCTAACTCCACAAAAAGTGGGTAAACAAATGGCTGATTACAGTATCAGATTTTTTGCAGAATTTGACTGGTGATCTGAAAGCTTGATGTTTCGTATGTAAATTGGATCTTTTTGACAGTAAGGACAGTAAAATACAGTCGCCATAGAAAGTGACCCGAGGATGCGGTGGCATTGTGTTAACTGGTTCTTGTCAGATCACCGAAGTTAAGCAATGTCGAGCCCGGTTAGTCCTCGGATGGTCGACCGTCTGAGCGATCGATTCGGACTCCAGCATTGTGTCCTTGGGCAAGGCACTTAACCCCGATTGTCCACATGTGGGCACGATGACGGCGTGTACCAAGGCGTACTGCACGTCGATGGTGGGCATGTCTTCAACCAGTCTAACCTTGCCTGTGCTGCAGTGTGGAGTTACGATGTTGGGGAGCTGGCAGCTGCTCGCTGTTGCTCGGTGGTTCTCTCTGGGTACTACAGCTTCCTCCACCCGAAAAACTGTCACGGTCATGATTAGCCATTGTGCATAAGTATGTGACCTTAAACACCAGAAAATAAATAAATAAATAGAAAGTGACCAGTCCGTGGCTACCGTACTGTAAATATATAGATTTTCTGAGCTGTCTGGTCAACATTTGTACTTGAGACCCAAATATTTTAGGCCCACTCTACAATATTCTATACTAGTAAATAGAGATCATTAACATCATTCCTAATGTCTACTGGGATAATGTAATAATGTAAATATATAATAATGTAGATATTAAAAATTCAACTGCATATACAAAATCTAAGGAGTGGATTACTACTGAATCACAGCACCATATATTCTCCACTCGAAAAGTATTTTTTTAGTGTTAAAACGATGATCGGAACCGGCCACCACAATCGGCCGATTGTGGGCAATCAGATGACAACAGCTCCTGGAACATCAGTTCAACCAATTGTTGCCAAGCATTTTGTGATGATTCATAAACTGCATTTTATTATCTTCTGCAATTGTTTAATCTCTCTAGACATCCCTTTACGAGATATAAAAGTTAAGTGACATGTAAAGCTTACGATTGAGCGTATTTGCGGCAATTACCAGTTCATACTGGAAAAATTAACGTTGCACTCCATTGACTCAGGTCACAGTAAAAATTAGCAGTTGCGCTCTCTTGGGTGGTAAACGTGGCTCTGAGAGACACGTTTACCACCCAAGTGTGCGTGACTGGCAATTGTACTGTACCTGAGTCAACGGAGTTTAACACTATGAAATATGTTCACATTGATGTAGTTCTTTTGAGTGTCAATTTATCTGGTAATGAACGGACTGTAAACACTGCAACATATGTTCAGTTTAATGTAGTTCTTTCAAGTCTCGACTTATCTGTTTGTGAATGGACTATAAACACTGCAAAACACTGTAAAATATGTTCAATTTAATGTACCGTATTTACTCTATGTATTGGGACAGCTAAAAATAATTATATTTTTATACTGTACCAATGACCCAGACATAGCTGGTGCTAACTCTTAAAATATAGGGCCAAACACAAATTTTGCCCCCCAATCCCCAAAATTTGCATCTAAAACTAAAGAAAACATGTCCTGAAAGGCCCTCCACACCTCGCCCCCACTGCGCATGCGCAGTGTCAAGGACGTTCCGAAATTGGCGCCATTTATCATTCTAAGTTTGGCCCTTCATCAGTTAACATCTGACTGATCTTTGTGCTTTTAAATCTCAGTTTAAATGATGCCAGACACATAAATATTAGTGAAATGGTGATTCTAAGGAGGATAGAAAAGGAGGAGAGGAAAAGAATGTGTGACAGAATATTATCAGGGCTGTAACTTAAAATTTTTTAATGAAATTATGTTAAGTTACCTATTTTCAAGGCAGCAGCCATTTTGTTGTCATTCTGATTATTTGTTACACTGTTTTTTCAAGTGTTTTTCCTCTCTCCCTGTCCTTTAAGTTCCCCCTTGCTATTCTCCCATGCTTTTGGCATAGTTTCTGTAATTATTATTACTAAAATTTCTTGGGAGTTTTAGCTTAATAACAGAATGAATTCTGTTCTTTCCCCATGTTTACGTCTTCAACTACGGGTGGTTAGGCGTTGTGTTCTGCATCTACCATCTGATGTTCTGCAGTTTCTTCCCTGGAAGTCTCTGTTTTGCATCAGATGGTGTATTTTTGGTAACTGATTTCGGGCCTGGGTGCCTGGAGTCTTATTTTAGTGTTTGTACACTCATTGTTTACATTTACAACAGCCCTCTGTGTGAGGGGGGGATTTCTAAATAATAATATCTTTATGTTATTTTAATCATAACTAGATACATTATTATTGTTCGTAAGTGTTGAATAAATTGTTTAAAATATTTTTAAAATTTTTGTCCACACTTAGGCTTGGGATCCATTGGGGCTCAACGTTACTTTTCAGAAACTTGGGCTGTTCTGAAAAAATATTTTTTCAAAATATTTTGATTTCAATTATTTTTTCTATATTAATGGATCATATTATTATTATGTATTTTGATTGCCAGGGGTTAGTGCGAGTACCAGGACTTATTTTCTTTTCACATTGAAAGGATATTGATCAATTGTTTTAAGAGGAAGTCTTCCTCTGACCTTATTATCATTCTATATGTGGTCAGTGTACTCGCATTAACTCCTGTTCTGTATCGTATGATTTCGATGACAATATGGGAAGCGTATGTCACGGTATGTTGTTGGGGATTTGGACACTCCGGTCCTTTCCCCGCAGGGTCACTCTACTTTATCAATTTCTATTTCAGACGATCAAGATTAGGGTGATGTATCTGTGATGTCTTCCAACAGTGTGCCTCCGTCGTCACAATTAATGAAGGGCTAGCGGAAAAGTGCTCATGTAATACGCCAATTGCCTAAGAGGACCCTAGTAGGTTCGACGGCCTTTGACGTCCGCTAGCTCGCCCGGTGTAGCGTCCATTCACCGAATGGTTCGGCAGCCGGGTTCGTCCGTTGCGGTCTAGAAGGAATTTTGGGGTGATGCGAGCACTATAAAATTAACTTAATGCACACCCAGTGACGGCGGATCGGAGGGAGAACGGAGGAAGCCTTTTAGTCCGGTTCATAGCTCGTTCCGGTCCATCCGGACGGCAAGCGAGAGAGGCCCCTCTCTCGTTCAACAACATCTGGCCCCAGATGTTGTGGTACAAATGTGTCGTTAGCGGAGCATACGTCCGTCGCTCGGGACGCTCCGTTGTATAGGCAGTCCGCTGAGACTGCTAAGGCTTCCTCTTCTCGTCAGCGCACACGACCGCACCTTGGCTGCGTGACCGCCGATATATTACCAGCTTCGCCGATCAAGGATTCTTCGGCGACCAGGTCACACCATCCGGCAGCCAGGGATTCGAGACCGATGGACTCCGGACGTTCGCATAGGAAGTATGCGGGAGCCATCTGATGCGGAGCTGCCCTCGGCGAAGCAGCGATAGACTGCGCCTCCGCAGGTCTCGACGCCGGACATTCTTGTGCACATAGCACAGCTTATCGCAGCATCCCTGCAGCCGACAGAAACGGTGTCGGATCGAGAATTATCCGACAGCGCTGGGTCGGTAGCCGGGGACTCGAGGCCTGCAGACTCCGGACGTTCGCATAGGAAGTGTGCGGGAGTCAACGTACACGGAGCTTCCAGCGGCAATGCATCGTAAGTCCGCTACTGCACAGGCCTCGGGAACGGACGTGCTTTCCTTAATAGCACAGTTTATCGCAGCATCCCAGCATCAACTGAATCTGTCGCATATATTTTATCCGACGATGCTGGGTCGGGACGCTCCGCGGAAGCGGGTACGGACGTCCGAAAGTTTCATCCGGTCCGACGGGATACCGAAAGGGATTCGGTGGATTTCAAGCTTTCCCTTTCGGAACAACATATGCTGCAATGCCGGATAAGAAACTGATAGCGTCGGTGGACTTAGAAAATTTTGGGTTCGGTTCAGGGACATCGTCCCTCAGTTCCGACATAGTCCAATAATGTCACACAAACTTTCGAATTATTGAACGACGCTATATATATTATTATTTTATGCTTGCTATCCAAGCATTTCTGGTTTCTTGTTCGAAGAGTTATGGAGATGTCTTTCAAAAGTGTGCCTCTGTCGTCATAGTTAATGAAGAGTTAGCGGCAATAAGTGCTCATGGAATATGTCTATCGCTTACGGAGTGACATTCGCTAGCTCACCCGGTGTAGCGTACATTCATCGAATGGTTCGGCTGCCGGGTTCGTCCGTTGCGGTCTAGAAAGGAGATTTGGGTGATGCGAGCACTTTAATTACTTTAGTACTCACCCAGTGACGGCAGATTGAGGACAGATCGGAGGAAGCCAACAACATAGGGGACCGCATGTTGTGGTTCAGATATTTTACATTCGGAGCATATGTCCGTTGCTCGGGACGCTCCGTTATATTGACAGTCCGAGAGACTGTCTTTAATGCTTCCTCATCCTCACAGCAGGGCACACGACCGCACATTGGCTACGTGACCTCGAGTATCCGATCAGTTTCGGCATTCAGTGATTCCACAGCGAATAGGTCGCGCCATCCGGTAGCCAAGGGACACGAGGCCTATACACTCCGTTCGCTCGCATATTGGAAGTATGCACGGGGTAACGATCTCGGAGCTTCCTGCGGGAATGCATCGTAAGACCGCTGCTCCTCAGGCCTCAGTGACGGACGTGCTATCCGAGTTAGCACAGTTGTTTCGCAGCATCCCAGCAATTGACGGTTTCTCGGTCGAATCAGGAATTATCCGACGGCGCTGGGTCGGTGCGGTCCGCGGTTGCATCAAGCTACGGACGACCGAACGCTTTATAGGGTCCGACAGGATGGCGAAAGGGATTCGAAAGATTTCGAGTTTTCCCTTTAGTAGTATCGGAAGATGCCTTTCATATCTTCTGGCATTTCTTCCAGTGATTATTTTTCGGACTTCATTGCTGCGATCTTGGATAAGAGACTTATAGCGTCATTGGACTCGGATTTTTCGATCGGTACAGGGACTTTGTCCCTGACTTACCGACGCAGTCCAATATTGTCATTACTACATGTGTTTTATTTTTCGACGCTATATATTATATATATATATACAAGCCTGCTACTAAGCATGATAGTTTAGTTTCTTGTCCGCGTGGCTCATTTCTGCCATTTTATCTTTTTTACATATAGTTTATTTTGGCAGAGCAGGGCATACCGAGAGTTCATATGCGTCTAGACGGTGTAATTAAAGACTGCATATATTCTTTTTCGCCGTTTATGTCTTTTCCAATTTCAATGTTGGGAACGACATTATGTATAGTAGACTTAACTTAGACGCTTTATTATACGTAATCCGCCTTACTGAGGCGTTATCATTACGTCTTCAAGAAAAGATTTACGGGATATTATTCTCAATGTAATTTCTTTTGAGGGCAGTAGTTTGTTCACGTATAACTCCGCCCTTCAGTGGCTGATTGGAGTTGGTTAGACGTGATGCAGCCCTAGCTACATCCACGCGTGGATAGTAGGTTAAGAACTCTCTCAGAGTCGCTTCGTTCTCGGAGGAGCTTCTCTTCGACGGCAACTTTCCGGCAATCCATGAATTGCTTGATTTATACATTCTCTTGTCTATCTAGTGTTACAAGAGATTCAGACTGGGGCAAACATTCGGTGGTTGACTCAGAGAGTGCCGCCGCAGTTGCCGGACCCTAGTGTGGCTGTTATGACGGTTGCCAGTCAAACAGATTGGGATATATACTGATCCCTACGGATTCGAAGTGCCAGGGTCTTTGGGTTCCGCAGTCTTTTAGCTATCAGTTTAACTTCCGCGGAATAATGTTTTTTTAGGCTTGCTTTATGTCATTGCATGAACATTATTCAGAAACGCATGCCCAAATTCCTGTCCTTTAATTCGACAGTAGTGGCGTATCTCCGGAACCAGGGAGGCACTCTTTCGTTTCCGTTATTCAATTTAATGGAAAGAATCCGTCTGTTGGTTATAGTACACCAAGTTCAGTTTTGGTCCGTCATATTCTGGGTCGTCTGATTGTTTTATCGCACTCCCGTTCTCTTACGGGTCGCTTGTTGCTGTCAGAATGGACTCTCAACAAACAAGTATTTAATCAGATTTGCTATCTATGGGAGCGCCCAATGATGTTTTATTTATGACACAGCTTGCTAATCAATTGCAGACGTATGTGTTGGCTTGTCCAGATCTCTGAGCTAATACTGTTAACGCTCTATTGATCTATAGGACGGAATGATAGGATATGCGTATCCTCCGGCGCTGTTGTTTTAGCAGGTATTGCTAAGATAAACAACCACTATACATTTCTGTTGATAGCATCTCTATCTTCACAGAGATCATGAGTAATTTACTCTCTTGTCTACTGTGGATCTTAACGTGAAATCTTCCTCTATGTGAGGATCTTTTTTCACTGGGTAAATCGTGTCATCTTTATCACAACCAGCAAGGTCGCAACCTTCATGTATTACGTTGTGTGGTCCGTATTGCATTGTAAGCACTGTACTGGACGAGCTTTGGACGCGATTTCTTACTATAGGAGATCCTCTTCTTCGCTATTCTATGCGACTAAAGTGGAGGCTCTTCCGTCGTGGTGTAGGGATCATTATGTTCATATGGTTGATCCCTCCATACTACGCATTGCTAGTTTTTAGTATACTTGTTTCACAAGATCTACTGCAGCCTGTTGTTTTTTAGGTTATAGGTTTATGTTACCTCATACCTATGCACTCTACGATAGTTTACAATTGAGTCTTTTGTCTCTTTATCTAAGTCAGTTAGTAACTTTTTGATAAATAGACTTAGAATCTTTAGATTAAATTCCTATACGGATTTTAACTTCGGTTCTTATTTAGCTAAGTAATCATTTGAGCCTCTGGAAACAGTAGTTTTCAAATTCTGACCTTTTAGACAGTAATTCTGTTAGTTTCTCTTTTACTGTAGAGTCAGTGAGTTTCATGCACTATCGATGGATGATTTTCACTTTCATAGTTTCGGAATCAATACGTCCGTTACTATTTAGGTTGGATTGTTGCATAAGAGTTAGGCTCCTATTATCCGGAACCTATTATTTTAAGGTCCTTCCGTCTTTGTATGGGCATAGGCCTTTACTCTTTCCGGGTACAGTTTATGTATTTATAAACAGATATCTGTTTATTACAAGGGCGTAAGCTTCTTCTGTCTTTGATGTCTAGTAGAAGGACGTTACGCTCCATTTTATTGTTAATGGATTCTATTAACTAGCGTACTGCTTATGGTATATCATTGGCTTAGCAGTTGTGCTTAAGATTTCGGCTCATGAAGTAAGAGTTCTTCTACTTCTTGGGCTTACATTAATAGTGTTGCTATTATAGATTTTTGAAGGCTGCTCATTGCGCTCAGCCATCCATTCATGAATTTTATCTCAGAAATATCGAGTCCATTTCTGGAGGCCTCTATTGTTAGGTCTATTATCTACTGCTCAGAATGTCATTCACTTAACAGTTGCTACTATAGCTAGGTAGGCTGTCTGTTTCGGCAGTGTCTCCGTTCGGCTGCCCTCTTCGCTCTGGGCTATTTGACCCAGGGCAAGAAAAAGGGGGGGGGGGGGGAGGGTGTTCCCGTGGGTCACCTGTTTTTACTATGAAAACAAGGGGATACCTCCTCCGGAGTTAGTAATTCTGAGCTGCTATTGGGATGGTTGTTTAGTGAGAAGTTTAAGTTTATAAAATTCATTCAAGTCTTAGTTTTTAAAGTATAGCTTTTGAATATTGCATATGTCAACGGACATGATTATGCAATTCTCACACACTTTTAGGAGTATAAGAGTCTCTATTCTCTAGACTTACTTTATTATTGGCTTACTTTAAAAATTATTAGTATAAGGATTATTGGATATTATTAGAGTACATGGATGTATGAAGCTCAATTTTTGGAAGGTGTTGTATCTTTCTAATTTATCATAAATAAGAAAGATACATGTAAGGCCTATTACTTCTTTTCCCTACAGGGGATGACTCTATTTTATTTTATTGAGCGTATTCCATTTTGCTCTATGTCCTTGGCCCTCCAGCCTTTTTACTATTCAGCTATGTCTGGGTCATTGGTACAGTATAAAAATGTTAAAAAATTTATAGTAATTTATATATTTTTTATACTTACCAATGACCCAGACGGGGATGGCCCTCCCAGGAGTTGGGAACTCTTGCCTCCCCGCTGAGTACATAGCGCTTACCAGGCACTGGTTTTTAGAATGATAAATGGCGCCAATTTCGGAACGTCCTTGACACTGCGCATGCGCAGTGGGGGCGAGGTGTGGAGGGCCTTTCAGGACATGTTTTCTTTAGTTTTAGATGCAAATTTTGGGGATTGGGGGGCAAAATTTGTGTTTGGCCCTATATTTTAAGAGTTAGCACCAGCTATGTCTGGGTCATTGGTAAGTATAAAAAATATATAAATTACTATAAATTTTTTAACTTTTACAGGTGTCCCAATTCTTAGAAAATGGGGAAAGAACAGAGCCTGGTCTTGATTTGATGCTGAATAAAGTTGTGTGTGATTCGGTTTCCATCACTATATACGAAAATCGCCGTCCAATTTTTTTTTATATTTTCATTTTTTGCTTCCAAAACATAGCTTATACTCCCTCATTAGAACAAGCGTATTGCGCTCGTTCCAATGAGGGATCATAAGCTATGTTTTGGAAGCAAATAATGAAAATTTTTAGTTACCCAAGAATTTTTTTTATGAGTGTCGTCTGCTACTAGTGATGGGCCAACTGGAACAAATCTCCTGAATGTCCCAAACTTTGGAGCATAAAAAAAATATAGTTTTCTGGAAAAAATGTGTGTCCCAAATCATAGAGTGTCCCAATACATAGAGTAAATACTGTAGTTCTTTCCAGTCTCGACGAAACTAGTAGTGAACGGACTGCAAACACTGTAAAATATGTTCAATTTAATGTAGTTCTTTGTGAGCTTCAACTTGTCAAGTAGTGCACGGTATTACAATCGGAATTGGCCTGAGATTCGGCCGATTGTGAGCTCAAATAACCAGTAATCGGTCATCGCCCATTTTTGGTAATCGGTTGAAAACTATATTTTTTCATTTTTCAAAATTACATAAAAAAAACACTTGCAAACTTTCAATGTGATAAAAGTTTGCAAAGTGCTTTTTGTGTTTTGTCAATAGAAATTTAAACACTTGTTAAGTGAAAGATCTACCCCTCAGCGATTTAGTACAGTGGAACCCTGTTAATTGAATAGCGACTTTGTTAATGAAAATTATTCAATTAACAGGAGTATTCAATTAACAAGGATTGTGTCAATTTCCTGTATTCTAGAAATAAACTTAGCATTTATTCCATTATATCTTGTTTGGCAGAGCTCTATGAGCTCTGTCAAACAAGATATAATAGATTAAGTGCCTGTATTAGATGTACTGAGGCTAAATAGGTCTATAAACAAAGGAAAACTTGGGCGTGCCAGAGTGATTTCTCGACAGGTTACAAGATTTTTTATTCAATTAACAGGAGTTTACTCTATAATCCATATTCAATTAACAGGTAAAATTTGTACTGAAAGTATGAGAAATGGTTTTGTGTTTGGAAGTTATATTCAATTAACAGGGATATACAATTGAGAGATATCCAAATAAGTGGGCTCCACTGTAGTAATCCACCCTCCAAATACAGTAGTCAACATTTTTCTGTTTGATCGGTTCAGTTAGTGGCTGAGTTACTGATCTAGCATATGGGGCAATATATTTTGCATTACATAGAGTAAATGCTCTGGAGTATTACAGTTGGACTACTTCATTCTTCTGCAGTAAAGAGCTCATTAACTAACGAGCAAGTTCTGTGCTAATTGTGACAGAACTTCTTGTTTCAACTTTATGACCAAACTATCTAAAAAAGACAAAAAGCTTGCCCCACATATTCCCTCTCATCTACCATCCATTCACTATGTAGAAAACTTGAGTCAGATAACTGTTTTAGGTCGCTTGAGCCTTTAATTCACAGCTTGAATTCAGGAGTTTTTTTCTCCTTTTGTAAAAGCCTAGAAGATGTCAGGTTTCACTTTGCATTCATAATTTTATTATACATTGCTTACTTCTTTATCAAACACAGCTAGAATATGACATTGGTGAAAAAATTCCTGAATATTAAATGACAGAGAATTAATTTTTATTCTCAAAAACATAATTTATGTTCCTACATTAGAATGATCTTGACAAGCCCATTCTAAAAGAGGAATCATAAGTTATGTTTTGGAGGTTTATTTATTTATTTATTGGTGTATAAGGTCACATATTTCTGCACAATGGCTAATCATGACCACAACAGTTTTACGGGTGGAGGAAGCCGGAGTACCCAGAGAAAACCACCGAGCAACGGCGAGCAACTGTCAGCTCTCCAACATACTAACTCCACACAAGCAGGGTTAGCATTGGTTGAAGACAGGTGCACCATCGACGTGCAGTATGCCTTAGTACACAGCATCACCGTGCCCCCACGTGGGCAATGGGGGCGAAGTGTCTCGCCCAAAGACACAACGCGGTTGGCGCAGGTGGGATTCGAACCGAGGACCTCTCAGCTTGCAGCCTGTACCTCTACCAACTGAGCTACTTGGAGGTTAAAAATTGTAAAAAATAATTTTTGTAAACAACATCAGACCAATATGATCATTACGTTAGGTAAAGGGTTAATTTATATTCACTGCAGTATTCATTCTAAAAACAGTGTATGTACTTAATATGAATTTTTTCATCATTTTGTATAATATTTGTGATATATATTCATTGTCATGACCATGTGCATGTACTGTAATTTGTATCAGATTTGATGTTATATTTACAATCAGATCGCAAGCCCATCAGGGCGAGTTGCGCACCAGTTGTAAACACAATCTGATTGTAAACCCATTACATAAAGCCTGTTTCTCTCATTTTTCAGTTTAAATTGCATTGAAATTGGTCCTAATTTTGATTTTCAGGAACTTTATTTTAATGCATAAATACAAGACATATATGTGATAGTGCTGTGTTTACCAGGAATTGAGTCTGTCTAATACAGAATCGGAAGGGGTGTGTTGGAGGGGGAGGGGTGGGGGATTGGCTAATACAAACATTTTTTCTGAGTTTTGGGGTGCAAATTAAGTTGATTGTTAGATAAATGAAATGTGTCCTTAAAATGCTTTACCTAACGAATCACCAGCATCTGCCCACATAATTTGTAAATTGAGCAGCTGAAAAAAAATTAATTTTTCAAAGTATTTCAACAAAACCATATCATGTGGCCCCTCATTAGAACAAGCTCATTGAGCTCGTTCCAATGAGGGGTTACATGATTTGGTTTTGTTGAAATCTTTTGTAAAATTTAACAAGAGCACCGCTGAGGCATGGCAAAATACGCCCGTTTTTTTTTTTTTGGTTGTCAAGTACAATTTAGACATGTTAATAGCATTTAGGTAATAGAGTAGACTCCTGTTAAATGTTCCAATTTTTTTTTAATATCTTCTCTTCAACCAGTGGCTGCAATGACTTGATATTTGGTATGGAGTTTCTTTTTGTGGTGAAGAATGAAGTTTGTTCAAACAAAAAAGTTCATGGAGTGATATTTGCCTTTGTAATGGGAGGGAGAATTTTTTTGGCTGAGTCCAAACTATGGTCCGATTTTAACCCAATTTGGTATGTGGTATTATTGAGCCATAAGTACTTGATTCATGGCCCAAAATAATTTCCTGTGTCCCCGTGGGAACGCCTGGAGCTAAAAATAGAAATATTTTCAAATGCTCATCTTTCCCAAACCACACAGAACAGAGAACTGTTATTTGGTATGAAGCATCCTTAGGACCAGCAGAATGGAATTGTGAAAAAAATTTCTATCAGTTATGTCTGGGTGTTATGTAGGGTGGTAGTGTGGGGGGGGGGGGGGAGGGGCATCAGAATATTTGCAAAAATTGTTTAAAAATTCTTCTCCAGAACCACTGATAAAAATCTTTTTGATATTTAGTATTCAACATTCAGAAAGGGGGTGGGGTGGGGGTGCAGGTAGAGGGGAGCTGGGGGCAGAGATTGCAAGTTTGTTAAAATAAAGCCTGTTGGTTCATATTTGGGCTCTGTACAGGAACCCAAACTTTAACTTACGGCGATATGGGGAATGATCTTTAAAAATATACTTCTGCAGAACCACCAGTTTCCTTTGGGGGGCCCAAATTTTAATTTAGTGCTATATGGGGGATAATCTTTAAAAATCCTCTTCTGACTCACCAATCCAGATCTTATGATATTTGGTATACAACATCCATATGGAGGTTAGATCTAATTTTGTTCAAACCAAGCCCAGGGGTAATATTTGGGCTCCCTATTGGAGCCCAAATTTTAACTTAGTCCAGTATGATGAATAATCAATAAAACTCTTTTTCTTCAAAAACTCAAGTTGGAATCTCTTTATAAATGGTTCACAGAGGGGTTGGATTCAAATTTGTTCAACGCAAGTCCATCGGTTAATAATTGGGTGAGCATGTTGGCAGGGGATATAGAAATGGATTCCATCTGTCCAATCAACCATCCGTCCATTCATTCATCCATCTGTCTGTCCCTTTGTGCATCCATAACAACTTTGGACCTTAATATCTTTAGTCAGTTGATGTTGGATTTAAATGATCTTTGGTATGTTGATAGACCACCATGGGGACAAGGATATTCACAAGTAACAGGTTTTGTTCATTTTTAGCCTGTGTACAGTCAGGGCTATAGTCTTGACTTTCATCCATCTGTCCTTCCATCTATCCATCTGTTAACATTTAAAGTTACACCTTTAATTTTTCAAACAGTTTAGTGGAATGTCACTCTTTCTCATTTGGGACAATGTATTCTGTCTACTAAACCTTTCTACAGTGATTTCAATTAATATTGACATGATTTTAACCCCTTTTAAAATTGTTTTCAGACTTAGCTTTTTGGTATTTGAAATTAGGCTTTTACCACATACTTTGTTACTTTAATTCTTGCATGCTCAATACAACTTAATGATTGCATTTACATCACTGATTTCTTTTTATCAGTTTTCAGAAATATTTAATCCTTTTTTGCAGTCAATTTTACTTAGTATTCCCAGCTTAAAGTTTCGGATTAAAGTTTTGCTTTTCAAGGTTGTACCTTTCATTCTTCAAGCACTACAACGTCATTGTTTTTCATTTGGGGCAAGGTCTACTGAACCTGTATATAGTGGTTTCCTGTATATAGTTGGCCTTAATTTAACCCTTTTCAAAATGGTTTTTGAACTTAGTTTCTGTAAATTTGAAATTAGGCTTCTACCATATACTTTGTTACATTTTATCCCCCCGCAGGGGAGGGATGTAGCGTAGATCCCACTATCTGTCTGTCCGTCCATCCATTGTTTATGGCATAACTTAAACAATAGTTAATGGATTTCATTTCTTTTTGGTGCATGTCTCTATAGCAACAATGTCTACATCAAGTTCAATGACCAGCGATATCCGATGAAAATTATGGGAATTATTGCTCTTTGTTTAATAAAAATATAGTGTTATGCTTGTTTATGGCACAACCCCTACCCCCCCCCCCCACCTCCCCCACCCCCACCCCCATATGGTGAATTAGGCATGCATTTTGAAGGATTAGAGGTGCATACATGCGGAACAATTTGTTTACACCTATGACCCCCCCCCCCCCCCCCCCCCCCCCCACCCCCCACCCCATGTCATTTTTGCATTTTTTTTTTTTCCTCCAAGATTGATTTGGCAGGATTTAGAGTGATTTTATGTGACGAAAAAGCCCACCTATGCTCCCCTTCCCCAATTGGGGGGTACAGGGGGATTAGCAGCACTTGTTGCTGGGATAGTCAGGCTCTATGTGTGACATCACTCTAGTTTAATGTTTGCATTGGTTATAATAAGAAAGCATGTAGCAACCAAAATGACTATGCAGGAGGGCCTGAGAGGCTGAGAAATAGATTCTTAACTTTCTGAGGCCTAATATATCTATATCCTGTAGATTTGCAGTTATTTCTAGGCAAGCCTTGGCTGCCTATATAGCAGCCAAGGCTAACATAGAAGCAACTGCAAAGATATTTATAATGTTAGTTTGTGTTTACCGAGAGAATGCATGTTAGGGAACATGCTCTATTGCTGTAAAAAATGATCACAGTTGGAATTTGGTCCCAAAAAGCCCCTCCAAACATGAGATTTCAAGTAATCAATACAGTAGAATCCTCTTAATTGAATATCCATTTTGCCAGTGAAAATTATTCAATTAACAGGAGTATACAATTAACAGGCAATTGGTCAGTTTCCTGTGTTCTGGAGGTAAACTGAGCATTTATTCTATTATATCTTGTTTGACAGAGCTCATAGAGCTTGTCAAACAAGATATAATAGAATAAATGCCTGTATTTGATGTAGTGAGACCAAAAAGGTTGATAAATGAGGGGAATTTGGTGCGTGTCACAGTAATATTTTTATACTGTACCAATGACCCAGACATAGCTGGTGCTAACTCTTAAAATATAGGGCCAAACACAAATTTTGCCCCCCAATCCCCAAAATTTGCATCTAAAACCAAAGAAAACATGTCCTGAATAACCCTCCACACTTCACCTCTACTGCGCATGCGCAGTGTCAAGGACGTTCCGAAATTGGCGCCATTATTCATTCTTAGTTTGGCCCTTCATCAGTTAACATCTGACTGATCTTTGTGCTTGTAAATCTCAGTTTAAATGATGCCAGACACATAAATATTAGTGAAATGGTGATTCTAAGGAGGATATTGAAGGAGGAGAGGAAAAATGTGTGACAGAATATTATCAGGGCTGTAACTTAAAATTTTTTAATGAAATTATGTTAAGTTACCTATTTTTGAGGCAGCAGCCATTTTGTTGTCATTCTTGTTATTTAGTTACACTGATTTTTCAGTGTTTTCCTCTCTCCCTTTCCTTTAAGTCCCCTCTTGCTATTCTCCCATGCTTTTGGCATAGTTTCTGTAATTATTATTACTAAAATTTCTTGGGAGTTTTAGCTGAATAACAGAATGAATTCTGTTCTTTTCCCCATGTTTACGTCTTCACCTATGGGTGGTTAGGCGTTGTGTTCTGCATCTACCATCTGATGTTCTGCAGTTTCTTCCCTGGAAGTCTCTGTTTTGCATCAGATAGTGTATTTTTGGTAACTGATTTCGGGCCTGGGTGCCTGGAGTCTTATTTTAGTGTTTTTACACTCATTGTTTACATTTACAACAGCCCTCTGTGTGAGGGGGGGATTTCTTGAAAATAATATCTTGATGTTAATTTAATCATAACTAGATATATTATTATTGTTCGTAAGTGTTGCATAAATTGTTTAAAATATTTTTAAATTTTTTGTCCACACTTAGGCTTGGGATCCATTGGGGCTCAACGTTACTTTTCAGAAACTTGGGCTGTTCTGAAAAAATATTTTTTCAAAATATTTTGATTTCAGTTATTTTTTCTATGTTAATGGATCATATTATTATTATGTATTTTGATTGTCAGGGGTTGGTGCGAGTACCAGGACTTTGTTTTCTTTTCACATTGAAAGGATTTTGATCAATTGTAATAAGAGGAAGTCTTCCTCTGACTTTTATAATCATTCTATATGTTGTCAGTGTACTCGCATTAACTCCTGTTCTGTATCTGATGATTTTGATGACAACATGGGAAGCGTATGTCACGGTATGTTAGTGGGGAATTGGACATTCCGGTCCTTTCCCCGCAGGGTCACTCTACTTTATCAATTTCTATTTCAGACGATCAAGATTAGGGTGATGTATGTGTGATGTCTTCCAACAGTGTGCCTCCGTCGTCACAATTAATGAAGGGCTAGCGGAAAAGTGCTCATGTTAATACGCCAATTGCCTAAGAGGACCCTAGTAGGTTCGACGGCCTTTGACGTCCGCTAGCTCGCCCGGTGTAGCGTCCATTCATCGAATGGTTCGGCAGCCGGGTTCGTCCGTTGCGGTCTAGAAGGAGTTTTGGGGTGATGCGAGCACTATAAATCAACCAAATGCACACCCAGTGACGGCGGATTAGAGGGAGAACGGAGGAAGCCTTTTAGTCCGGTTCATAGCTCGTTCTGGTCCATCCGGACAGCGAGCGAGAGAGGCCCCTCTCTCGTACAACAACATCTGGCCCCAGATGTTGTGGTACAAAATGTTTCGCATTCAGAGCATACGTCCGCCGCTCGGGACGCTCCGACATATAGTCAGTCCGGAGAGACTGTCAATAAGGCTTCCTCATTCTCATGGTAGCGCACACGACCGCTCTTGGCTACGTGACCTCGGATATCCAGTCAGCTTCGCCAGTCAGAGAATCATCGGCGACCAGGTCACACCATCCGGTAGCCAGGGACACGAGGCCTGCAGACTCTGGACGTTCGCATAGGAAAGTGTGCGGGAGTCAACGTACACGGAGCTTCGTAAGACCGCTACTGCACAGGCCTCGGGGACGGATGTGCTATCCTAAATAGCACAGCTTATCGCAGCATCCCAGCAACAACTGAATCTGTCGCATAATGTTTTATCCGACGATGCTGGGTCGGGACGCTCCGTGGAAGCGGGTACGGACGTCCGAAAATTTCATCGGGTCCGACGGGATACCGAAAGGGATTCGGAGGATTTCGAGCTTTCCCTTTTGGAACAACATATGCTGTTGTGTATGTCATCTGACTTGATCTTCTACAGGTTCTTTCGTCGGACCAGAATGCTGCGATGCCGGATAAGAAACTGATAGCGTCGGTGGACTTAGAAATTTTTGGTTCGGTTTAGGGACATCGTCCCTCAGTTCCGACATAGTCCAATAATGTCACACAAACTTTCGAATTATTGAACAACGCTATATATTTATTATTATATACTTGCTATTACCAAGCATTTCTGGTTTCTTGTTCGCAAAGTTACGGAGATGTCTTTCAAAAGTGTGCCTCTGTCGTCATAGTTAATGAAGAGCTAGCAGCAATAAGTGCTCATGGAATATGTCTATCGTCTAAGAGGTCCCTTGTAGGATCGACGCTAGCTCACCCGGTATAGCGTACGGCTGCCGGGTTCGTCCGTTGCGGTCTAGGAAGGAGATTTGGGTGATGCGAGCACTATAATTACTTTAGTACTCATCCAGTGATGGCGGATTGAGGACAGATCGGAGGAAGCCTGTTAGTCCGGTTCCTGGCTTGTCCAGGTCCGTCCGGGCTGTGAGCGAGAGAGGTCCCTCTCTCGTCCAACAACATAGGGGACCGCATGTTGTGGTTCAGATATTTTACATTCGGAGCATATGTCCGTCGCTCGGGACGCTCCGTTAGACTGACAGTCCGAAAGACTGTCGATAATGCTTCCTCATCCTCACAGCAGTGCACACGACCGCACATTGGCTACGTGACCTCGAGTATCCGATCAGTTTCGTCATTCAGTGATTCCACGGCGAACAGGTCACGCCATCCGGTAGCCAAGGGACACGAGGCCTATACACTCCGTTCGCTCGCATATTAGTAGTATGCACGGGGTAACGATCACGGAGCTTCCAGCGGCAATGCATCGTAGGACCGCTTCTCCACAGGCCTCAGTGACGGACGTGCTATCCGAGTTAGCACAGTTTTTTCGCAGCATCCCAGCAATCGACAGTTTCTTGGTCGAATCAGGAATTATCCGACGGCGCTGGGTCGGTGCGGTCCGCGGTTGCATCAGGTACGGACGACCGAACGCTTTATAGGGTCCGACAGGATGGCGAAAGGGATTCGAAAGATTTCGAATTTTCCCTTTCGTTGCATCGGAAGCTGCCATACATATCTTCCGGCATTATCTTCCAGTGATTGTTATTTCGGACTACATTGCTGCGATGTTGGATAAGAGACTTATAGCGTCATTGGACACGGAATTTTGGATCGGTTCAGGGACATTGTCCCTGACTTACCGACACAGTCCAATAATGTCATTAGAACATGTGTATTATTTATCGATGCTATATATATATAAGCCTGCTACCAAGCATGATAGTTTAGTTTCTTGTCCGCAATGCTCATTTCTGCCTTTTATCATTTATACGAATAATTTATTTTGGCAGAACAGGGCATCCCGAGAGTTCATATGCGTCTAGACGGCGTGGTTAAAGACTGGAAATAATCTTTTTTGCTGTTTATGTCTTTTCCAACCACAATGTTGGAAACGACAATGATGTCTAATAGACTTAACTTAGACGCTTTATCATACGTAATCCACCTTACTGAGGCGTTATCATTACGTCTTCTAGAGAAAGAATTCCGGGATATGATCCTCAATGTGTTTTCTTTTGAGGGCAGTAGTTTGTTCACGTATAACTCCGCCCTTCAGTGGCTGATTGGAGTTGGTTAGACGTGATGCAGCCCTAGCTACATCCACGCGCGTGGATAGTAAGGTGAAGAACTCTCTCAGAGTCGCTTCGTTCTCGGAGAAGCTTCTCTTCGACGGCAACTTTTCAGCAATCCATGAATTGCTCGATTTACACGTTCTCTTGTCTATCTAGTGTAGCAAGAGATTCCGACTGGGGCAAACATTCGGTGGTTGACTCAGAGAGTGCCACTGCAGTTGCCGGATCCGAGTTTTATAATTATGACGGTTGCCAGTCAAACAGGTTGGGATATAATATTGATCCCAACGGATTCGAAGTGCCAGGGTCTTTGGGTTCCGCAGTCTCTAAGCAAGTACTTATCTTCCACGGAATAATGTTTTTTTAGGCTTGCTTTATGTCATTGGATGAACATTATTCAGAAATGCATGTCCAAATCCTGTCCGTTAATTCGACAGTAGTGGCGTATCTCCGGAACCAGGGAGGCACTCATTCGTTTCCGTTATTCAATTTAATGGAAAGAATCCTTCTGTTTGTTATAGTACACCAAGTTCTGCTTCGGTCCGTCATATTCCGGGTCGTCTGATTGTATTACCAGACTCCCGTTCACTTATGGGTCGCTTGTTGCCGCCAGAATGGACTCTCAACAAACAAGTATTCAATCAAGTTTGCTTTCAATGGGAGCGCCCAATGATAATTTATTTGCGACACAACTTGCTAATCAATTGCAGACGTATGTGTTTGCTTGTCCGGATCTCTGAGCTTATGTTGTTAACGCTCTATTGATCTAATAGGACGGAATGATAGGATATGCGTATCCTCCTGCACTGTTGTTTCAGCAAGTATTGCTAAGATAAACAACCACAATACATTTCTGTTGATAGCATCTCTGTCTTCACAGAGACCGTGGGTAAATTTACTCTGATGTCTACTGTGGGACTTAACGCGAAATCTTCCTCCATGAGAGGATCTTTTTTCGCTGGGTAAAATCGTGTCATCTTTATCACAACCCGCAAGGTCTCAACCTTCACGTATTCCGTTGTGTGGTCTTTATTGCATTGTAAGCATTGTACTGGATGAGCTTTGGACGCGATTTCTTACTATAGGAGAACCTCTTCTTTGCTATACTATGCGGCTAAAGTGGAGGCTCTTCCGTCGTTGGTGTAGGGATCACTATGTTGATATTGTTGATTCCTCCATACTAGTCATTGCAACTTTTTTGTATACTTGTTTGACAAGATCTACTGCAGCCTGTTATTATTAAGGTTATAGGTTTATGTTACCTCATACCTATGCACTCTATGATAGTTTACAATTGAGTCTTATGTCTCTTTATCTAAGTCAGTTAGTAACTTTTCGATAAATAGATTTAGAATCATTGGATTAAGTTCCTATACGGAATTTAACTTTGGTTCTTATTTAGCTAAGTAATCATTTGAGCCTCTGGAAACAGTAGTTTTCAAATTCTGACCTTTTAGACTGTAATTCTGTTGGCCTCTCTTTTACTGAAGAGTCAGTGAGTTTCATGCACTATCGGTGGATGATTTTCACTTTCGTAGTTTCGGAATCACTACTTCCTTTACTATTTAGGTTGGATTTTCGCATAAGAGTCAGGCTCCTAATTAATATCCGGAACCTATTGTTATTAAGGTCCTTCCGTCTTCGTACGGGCATAGGCCTTTACTCTGTCCGGTTAGAGTTTATGTATTTATAAACAGATATCTGTTTATTACTACGGGCGTAAGCTTCTTCTGTCTTTGATGCCTAATAGAAGGACGTTACGCTCCATTCTTTTGCTAATGGATTCAATTAACTATCGATACTGCTTATGGTATATCATTCACTCAGCAGTTGTGTTTGAGATTTCGGCTCTTGAAGTAAGAGTTCTTCTACATCTTGGGCTTACATTAATAGTGTCGCTATTATAGATTTTTGAAGGCTGCTCATTGCGCTCAGCCATCCACATTCATGAATTTTTATCTCAGAAATATCGAGTCCATTTCTGGAGGCCTCTATTGTTAGGTCTATTATCTACTGCTCAGAATGTCATTCACTTAACAGTTGCTACTATAGCTAGGTAGGCTGTCTGTTTTGGCAGTGACTCCGTTCTGCTGCCCTCTTCGCTCTGGGCTATTTGACCCAGGGCAAGAAAAAAGGGGGGGGGGAGGGTGTTCCCTTGGGTCACCTGTTTTACTATGAAAACAAGGGGATACCTCCTCCGGAGTTAGTAATACTGAGCTGTTATTGGGATGGTTGTTTAGTGAGAAGTTTATGTTTTAAAAATTCATTCAGGTCTTAGTTTTTAAAGTATAGCTTTTGAATATAGCACATGTCAACGGACATTATTATACAATCCTCAGACACTTTTAAGGAGTATTAAGAGTCTCTATTCTCTAGACTTACTTTATTTATTGGCTTACTTTAAAAATTATTAGTATAAGGATTATACTAGATATTAATAGAGTACATGGATGTATGATGCTCAATTTTGGAAGGTGTTGTATCTTTCTAATTTATCATAAATAAGAAAGATACATGTAAGGCCTAATACTTCTTTTTCCCTTGAGGGGATGACTCTATTTTATATAATTGAGCGTATTCCATCTTGCTCTATGTCCTTGGCCCTCCAGCCTTTTTACTATTCAGCTATGTCTGGGTCATTGGTACAGTATAAAAATGTTAAAAAATTTATAGTAATTTATATATTTTTTATACTTACCAATGACCCAGACGGGGATGGCCCTCCCAGGAGTTGGGAACTCTTACCTCCCCGCTGAGTACATAGCGCTTACCAGGCACTGGTTACAGTGACCATTGGGAACGGCAAGCGATCGCGCCAGCGCACCATCGCACCATCGCACACCGCTTTTTCGTATACCGCGAGTAATTAGTCGCGCACGTTTATCTTCCGGTCATGTTCAAAGCCTTCGTCGGAGAAGTGCAAAGTACAGAAGAACCTGTCATGAGCAGGGGTCAGCCGAGTGGGCGACTTGGGCGAAGAAGTCGCCTTGTCATTCCTCAAGTCGCCTTGGCTTGCATTGGAGGTGAAATTCAAGTCGCCCTCCCAAACTTCCTTGGGAGACATGGCAGTTTACAGTATTTTCTTATGTTTTATTTTTTAAAAACACACGATTCCGCAAAAAACAGTAAACACGGTTGCTGTTCTGTTAAAGTCCGTCACATGGCTATGAAAATAGCCTAAACTAGCCCAATTTTATATTTCTGAAAAGAATTGCAATGGCGTAGTCGTTCGAACAATTCGCCCCAACTGATAGCAACCAGCACAAAATGGCCATTTAAAAACAAAGTACCAGACAACAACGAATCACACAAGACACGCATCGAGTTAATTAGAATTTATTAAAGTTAACCATCGTTTCAAAACAAAAAAAAATGTATTGGAGACAGTCCGTCCATATCGAAATTGCTTGCGGTTACGCTCTGTTCCACTGAAAAATTGGCTGCATTGAAATTCGCCCCGCAATTTGCATTGAATGTTTTTCTTTGAAAACTTGTGAAGTTTGTTGGAAGGGGGTTAAATGTAATAAGGCTACAATAGAAATCACAGGTATTTGGATGGATAAGAATGGCAGACCTTCAAAGCACCAATCGCACGTGTCAGTGAAAGATGGTTGGCAGAAATTGTCTGTTTCCTGAACAGTGTATTATTAGTTTACCCAGCGCAGCTGGGAAGGGAGACAACTGAAATGTTTTGTCATTTACCAAAGAAATTAATTAACTCAAATTGTTAATAACGCTTAATTTACGAAGGATATCGAAAACTTTTTTAACTACGCTTTTCAACTCAGTTAGGGTATTCAGAAACCATGAATGACCCAGCTTCTTATATGAACTTGAAATTTATTTTAAACACTTTAAATATTTTTTTAAAAAGAATATACCTTCTGTTACAGAGAAGAACACTCTCACCATGGGTCATACTAAATTTCAAATCCACATCGTTGAGGCAAATACAAAATCAACTGCACGGTAACCTTAGTCATCACTGTTAGGCAAAGAGTTAGGGGGTATTCAGAAACCATGAACGACACAGTTTTTTGTAGGGTGGGGTGGGGGATTTTAACCTACATTCTGTTTTGTAACCATCTGGACTTAGTTTTGTGTGTGTTTGTATAAACTTTTATTTATTTTTTTCTCCACAATTGTGTCCTCTATGTTCATTTATTTTGTCACGATGTCATATACGTTTTATGTTTTTTTTTCTGATTTCTCCTTCATGTCCACTGACTTCTCCCTCCTGGGTCCTGACTTCTCCCTAAAGTCTCTGAAGGGAGAAGTCACTTCTCCCTAAAATCAGCTGCCAGGCTGACCCCTGGTCATGAGCGACCACCCTTGGGACTTGCCAAAAATGGTCGTTAAAGACAGGTGGTCGCTGACGACAGGTTTGCTGAGAAGGGGTGCATTTCGAGTTTCGCTTTCACGATGCTTGAAGAGAGAAACGAAATGCGCCGATACTGGCGATAGCATACTTTAACCCCCTCCACACAATCACATCTAAAAAAGAATTACCGAATGTGAAGACGTTTCGGCCCAATTTCTAAGACGTTTTGGCCTCTTAGGGCCGAAACGTCTCAAGGCCGAAACGTCATAAAACCAATTATTTTGGAAATCGCGCGTTATTAGGCCTACTGATTTCTCAACAGCAATCACCACCAATCCTCGTTATTCCACCTGAGGGCGAATTGGCCCGAGGCATTATTTTAAAAATCACTCTCCTAAAATTTTTCACTCTCGTAAAATCTAAAAGTGGAGAGTGAATTTCCACTCTCCTGCTCTCCCCGCTCCCAACGGTCACTGTGGTTATAAGAATGAATAATGGCGCCAATTTCGGAACGTCCTTGACACTGCGCATGTGCAGTAGAGGTGAAGTGTGGAGGGCCATTCAGGACATGTTTTCTTTGGTTTTAGATGCAAATTTTGAGGATGGGGGGCAAAATTTGTGTTTGGCCCTATATTTTAAGAGTTAGCACCAGCTATGTCTGGGTCATTGGTAAGTATAAAAAATATATAAATTACTATAAATTTTTTAACTTTTTTGACATATTACAAAAATTTATATACAATTAACAGGAGTTTACTCTACAACCCATATGCAATAAATGGAGGAAATCTGTTATGTTTGATACTGAATATTAGAATTATCTCAGGAGTAGGTATAAGGAACTAAACATTTTTGAGTTTCCCTCACAAAGATAACCAATTGATGGTGTGTAAGCTTGATTTATCCCCATAGTGATGGCTCCAGTCCTGCCTGATCAGTTATTCCAATTGCATCATCAAGGCATGCTTTCATGAATGCATGCCTTGATGTAGTTGGAATATTAGTCGGTCATTGTTATAGACAGAAAGTTCAAGAATATACATGAGGTGCAGTTAAAACTAGAAGTCCTGTCACGAACTGTGTGCTTATCTAGGCTTAATTGGGCATATGAATTGCGCACAATTGTCATATCGAATGACATCAAAGCACGGCAGGTTCTCCTGGTTACTCATAGCAAACACAGGCAATGTTTCTGCCAATGGCTGAAACATTACTTGTGCACAGGCCATATGTACAGAATTTGATAGCCTTACTATGGTCAGAACGCATAGATTAATGCGCAGATCGATGAGCTATTTGTGCGCATTTCATGACAGGACTTCTAGTTTTAACTGTAGTTGTGGCCCATCAATTAACAGTACTGTACCAGTACTTTAACTCTTTACCTAACATGAAATGCAGACGACACATGCAAACAAAATTCTTGAATAACTAATTTTTTGTCTCAAAAACGTAGGTTATGACCCCTCTTTGGAACGAGCATGACAAGCTCGTTCCAAAGAGGGGTCATAACCTATGTTTATGAGACAAAAAATGAAAAAAATAATAAAAATTAATTGGCGATTTTTGTGAATAGCGCTGGCCAGTTTTGGCTGTTACGTTGGGTGGGTAAAGGGTTAAACTGGTCATACTGGGCCCTGGCAGCCTGAATGAGGTGCTAGAGGTGACATAAATAGACTCGTTTAAATGGCAGAGTCATATTTCATTATTCCAACTCCTTATGTAAAACACCCACCAATTCAAACACACATCACGTTCTGTGTTTATTACACATCCCACGCATTAAAATTCATTTAAATAAACAAATTTTAATGCTGAAATATAAATCTATAGGTGAAGAGTCAGTTTGTTTTGTTTGAAGCTGTACTGATCAAATGGATCGATAAAAAATCAAAACAACCTTTTGAGAACCAGTCTAAATTACATTTGTTATCTTTTCTATTGGGCGTGTTTGTTGAAATTTGTATCGCTGTTTCTCTTGGGCTTGTGTCCATTCGTGCCTAACCATTTGGTGGCTATTACTGTTAGTAAAAATATAAGTACAAGTTTGGGCAGATTTGCAAAACAGCTAGGAGAAACTTTTTCAAAAGAAGTTTGAAGCATGTCAATATGTCCAAAGATTTACCAAAATAAGTTGACCAGTTTAGATAAAACGGGATCTGCAAATGAGACACGGGACAGGGTTAATGTTGTGGTTGGAAATGATTGTTTTTTTTTTAATATTATCTCATTTTTAGTTAACTAATTTTTAGCTCAACTTGACAAAGTCAAGATAAGCTATTGCCATCACGCGTACGGAAGTCTGTTAGTCTGTGAGTCTGTTCACATTTTCCTTTAGCACAGGCTACACCCCTCAGTTCTTGTCCGATCATCACGAAATTTCATATGCAGGTTTGGGGTCATGTCTAGATGAGAACGTCCCCTTTTGGTCGCGATCGGTCAACCGGTATGGCTGCCCAAGCCCAAAACCCGAAAACTATTAGCACAGTCTGCAGGTCGTATTTATGAAGGGATTTCATTGTAACTTGGTAGGATGCCTCTGTACAATGCCTAGATGAGAACATCCCCTTTTGGTCATGATCTGTCAACCGTGATGGCTGCCCAAGCCCGAAACCCAAAATTGTTTAATATGGAGGGATTTCATTGTAACTTGGTAGGATGACTCCGGATAATGTCTAGATGAGAATTTCCCATTTGGGCGCAATCTGTCAACCGTGACGACTGCCCAAGCCCAACACCTGAAAACCTTTAACATAGGTCATTTTTATGGAGGGATTTCATTGTAACTTGGTAGGTTGACTTCATATAATGTCAAGATGAGAACATTCCCTTTTGGACGTGATTGGGCAACTGTGACGGCTACAGGAGCCCGAAGCCCAAAAACCTTTAGCACAGTCTACAGGTCATATTTATGAAGGGATTTTATTGTAACTTGGTAGGATGACTCCAAATAATGTCTAGATGAGAACCTCCCCTTTTGGTCGCGATTATTCAGCCTTGATGGCTGCCCGAGCCCAAAAACCTTTAGCATAGTCCATAGGTCGTATTTATGTAAGGATTTCATTGTAACTTGTTAGGTTGACTCGATATAATGCCTAGATGATGACATCCTCTTTTAGTCGAGATTGGTCAACTATGACGGCTACAGGTGCCCGAACCCCAAAAACCTTGAGCACAGTCTATAGGTCATATTTATGAAGGGATTTCATTGTAACTTTGTAGGATCACTCCAGATGATGCCCAGATGAGAATTCCCCTTTTGGTTGCGATCATTCAACCATGATGGCTGCCCGAGCCCAAAGCCTGAAGCCCGAAAACCTTTAGCACAGTCTTTAGTTCATATTTATGAAGGGATTTCATTGTAACTTGGTAGGTTGACTTCATATAATGTCTAGATGAGAACGTCCCCTTTTGGACACAATTAGGCAACTGTGATGGCTACAGGGGCCTGAAGCCCGAAAACCTTTAGCACAGTCTACAGGTCATATTTGTGAAGGGATTTCATAGTAGCCTGGTAGGATGACTCCGGATAATGTCTAGATGAGAATTTCCCATTTGGGCGCAATCTGTCAACCGTGACGACTGCCCAAGCCCAACACCTGAAAACCTTTAACATAGGTCATTTTTATGGAGGGATTTCATTGTAACTTGGTAGGTTGACTTCATATAATGTCAAGATGAGAACATTCCCTTTTGGACGTGATTGGGCAACTGTGACGGCTACAGGAGCCCGAAGCTCAAAAACCTTTAGCACAGTCTACAGGTCATATTTATGAAGGGATTTTATTGTAACTTGGTAGGATGACTCCAAATAGTGTCTAGATGAGAACGTCCCCTTTGGTCGCGATCATTCAGCCTTTATGGCTGCCCGAGCCCAAAAACCTTTAGCATAGTCTGTAGGCCGTATTTATGAAAGAATTTCATTGTATCTTGTTAGGTTGACTCGATATAATGCCTAGATGATGACATCCCCTTTTGGTCGTGATTGGTCAACTGTGACGGCTACAGTGGCCTGAAGCCCAAAAACCTTGAGCACAGTCTACAGGTCATATTTATGAAGGGATTTCATTGTAACTTCATAGGATCACTCCAGATGATGCCCAGATGAGAATGTCCCCATTTGGTTGCGAAAATTCAACCATGAATGCTGCCCGAGCCTGAAGCCCTAAAACGCTTAGCACAGTCTACAGGTCATATTTATGAAAGGATTTCGTTGTAACCTGGCAGATGAGAACGTCCCCTTTTTGACGCGATTGGGCAACTGTGACGGCTACAGGGGCCCGAAGCCCGAAAACCTTTAGCAAAGTCTACAGCTCATATTTTTGAAGGGATTTCATTGTAGCTTGGTAGGATGACTCCAAATAATATCTAGATGAGAACGTCCCCTTTTGGTCGCGATCATTCAGCCTTGATGGCTGCCTGAGCCCAAAAACCTTTAGCATAGTCTATAGTCATATTTATGTAAGGATTTCATTGTAACTTGTTAGGTTGACTCGATATAATGCCTTGATGATGACAACCCCTTTTGGTCGTGATTGGTCCACTGTGACGGCTACAGGGGCCCGAAGCCCAAAAACCTTGAGCACAGTCTACAGGTCATATTTATGAAGGGATTTCATTGTAACTTTGTGGGATCACTCCAGATGATGCCCAGATGAGAATATCCTCTTTTGGTTGTGATCATTCAACATTGATGGCAGACCGAGCCCAAAGCCCGAAAACCTTTAGCACAATCTACAGGTCATATTTATGAAGTGATTTCATTGTAACTTGGTAGGTTGACTTCATATAATGTCTAGATGAGAATGTCCCCTTTTGGATGCGAATGGGCGACTGTGATGGTTACAGGGGCTCAAAGCCCGAAAACCTTTAGCACAGTCTACAGGTCATAATTATGAAAGGATTTCATTGTAACTTGGTAGGATGACTCCAAATAATGTCTAGATGAGAACATCCCCTTTTGGTCGTGATCATTCAGCCTTGACGGCTGCCTGAGCCCAAAACCTTTAGCATAGTCTATAGGTCATATTTATGAAGGATTTCATTGTAACATGTTAGTTTGACTCCATATAATGCCTAGATGATGACATCCCCTTTTGGTTGTGATTGGTCAACTGTGACGGCTTCAGCAGCCCAAAGCCTGAAAACCTTGAGCACAGTCTACAGGTCATATTTATGAAGAGATTTCATTGTAACTTTGTAAGATCACTCCAAATTATGCCCAGATAAGAATGTCCCCTTTTGGTTGCGATCATTCAACCATGATGGCTGCCCGAGCCCAAAGCCCAAAAACCTTTAGCACAGTCTACAGGTCATATTTATGAAGGGATTTCATTGTAACTTGGTAGGTTGACTTCATATAATGTCTAGATGAGAACGTTTCCTTTTGGACGCAATTGGGAAACTGACGACTACAGGTTGCCCGAAGCCCGAAAACTTTTAGCAGGCCACAGGCCATATATTTTAAGGGATTCCAATGTAACTTGATAGGATGAATCGTTTTGGGATAATTTCACTGTAACCTGGTAACTTTCTTTGATATATGTTAACTGTGAGGGCCACATACATTAACTGTGAGGTCATATTAACCCACCCCTCAACTCTTTAGTACAGTGTACACCTCATATTATTTTTATCAAAAACATAGCATACAGGGAACAGAAATGAACATATTCCCAATTATTACAATTCTGGGCTTATTTCATAATCCTTTCATAAACATTGAACTTTATCCTTTTCATCAAACACAACACACAAGTGAAGCTACAGTGTCATTGACACTTTCATTTTATGAACCGACTTTATTTTGCTTTGGACGATTTCATTTTCACACCATGCGACAGATTATTGATAATTGTATAACGAAATTTGGAAACTTTTCTCAGTGTAACTAATGATTCTATGGGAAAGAAACTATTATAAATGGTACTGGGAAAAAAGTTCTGGCTTGTACATCACCAGTTGAACACAAAAACATTTATTTCATAGCGGCGATTCCATTAAATACAAGGGTTTAAAGTTTAATAGATGTGTAATAAGTCCACATATCAAATTTAGTCTCCTGAGAAAGTGCATGACTACAAACAAGAGCGAATCAATATCTTAAGACTCCAATCCAGATGAAAAATGGCCTGACTGGAAAAATTATTGGGTGGTCCTCACCCTCCCCCCCCCCCCCCCCCCCCCAAAAAAAAAAAACAATAACAAGGTGCCCTTGGTTTTCCCTGTACTGATGAGAGATAATTACAGAATAAACTCAAAAGGTAGATTTTTTTTTTTGGAGGGGTGGGGAGAGGGGAGGGGTCATAGACAATATCTAACAAGTCCCCATTTCATAATGAACTTTACAAAACAAGTTCAATAACATAGGTCTGGACCTGAGTATTTGAGGAGGGCAAGACCTAATGTGTAGGAAGAGTTTTGTAAATTCCACTACAACCTTACAATTTCACCATCACTTGATCCAAAATGGTTGAGTAGGGTTTATTCTGAAGTGCTGGTAACACAACGTGAATAACAAGAATTTTCCTCCTTTTCTGCAAAGTTTTATGAACGAAAGGTCGAAAAATCTTCGGAGCAAACCATAAATGTTGTCTGTATCTGCTGAATGTGCTCAGGCGATGTTTGTCCTCTCCCATAAAAGTTTGACCATGCTGCTGTCTAAAATTGTGGAAAAATCCAGCACAGCAACACCCTCCACCCACTCTGTCATTAAATTTGGATTATGCCTGTTGTAACGATCACCCGAAAATCTCCTTGTCTAAAAATGCCAGGAATATTTGCTTCTTAAAGTGCATTTTCTAAATGTCCAGACATAAATTTAAAACAATGCCAAGTTTCATGGTCGTATGCAGAAGTCTAATTAAAAATGAAGTTTGGGCTTTTGGTGGAGGGTGGGGGGGGGGGGTCCACAGAAGACCCCTTCTCATCTGAAAATGCCATTAGAGAATGTTTGAGCTCTGCGATTGCAAAAGGGTAATTAAAAGTGGTTTTTGGTTGCCCTGAGCTCCTGAACGCCATGAATGCACAACTTAGCTGGTTGAGTGCTGGAAGCCTACATTTGGGCTTCACTCTTAAGTGCAGGTACTGCAAGTTAAAGGCTTCAAACTCTGTGGATGTCCTTTATATTACCTTTGAAGAGAAATTATTTAGTCTGCAGGAAATTTCCTTGTAAAAATTTATGGAAGAGTGCCTTCAGGCACTCTTCCATAAATTGTTACAAGGCAAAAATTTATGAAGAAATTTTAGCGACTAAAAATAATTTAGCACTCTACCAGTTAAGAAATGGGTTTTCTTCAGTTGTTTAACGGTACTAACAACTTGAGAGCATCAAACCTTCCATACACGATTGTGTAATTAAAACCCTCTGGGCTCTCTAACTAAAAGGAATACATATATTGCATAATACAAAATGCAAAATTGAATTCAGCAGCAAGCATAATATGCCTATATAAGCTGCCTCCATAACTTATACAATTTTAAGAAATTGATTCCACAATTTGCATGGAAATGCTAATGAGATGTATATATACCACCTTTCTTCTTTGTTTGTTCAGAGTAGGGCTGCACGATATTCAAAACTGAATACCGGTATCGGTATTCAAAATGATACCTCGGTATACCGGTATATCGAAAACTGTTCAGATATATGAACACCAGTACCACAATCAAGACTTGACGCATCATAGTCGAACGAATTGGCATGCCTTGATGATGCAGTTCGAACACCTTTACCCAACGCAGACGATATCAAAAATTATTATTTTCAAAATTAATTTATCAGATTTTCCCCAAAGATTTCAACAAAACTATATTATGTGACCCCTCATTGGAACGAGCTCAATTATGAAGTGATATAGTTTTGTTGAAATTTTTGAAAATTATTTTTTCAACTGCTGAATTTGTATATTACGAGGGCACAAGCAGTCGATTCCTTGGATAAAGGGATAATATTATTCATTCGGGGCTACAGTTAAAAAACTCAAGACATCTTGAAAATTAACTTGTGGGTAAATAAATAATGACGATAAACCGATATTTTTGTAATTACACCGGTATTCAATTGATATTGGTTTGAATACTGGTATATATCGTTTTATCAATGTACCCTGCAGCCCTAGATCAGAGCAGTGGACCGGTGGCATGCTAAAATTTTAATTATACATGCTTGTACAGAAGTGTCTGATTCCAATAATTAAGAATCCCGGATTTATGCCCAGGTAGGCAGTACCAAGAAATTAAAATTAATGAATGGGAACAAAAAATTAAATACAGTTCATGACAGCAATATCGCTATGTCTGTTGTAACAGTAGTCTCTGTAAGACTCCACCTCACCTCAGGCCTGCCTGAGCTTTAAGCCGAGGTAGGCCTGTGGTGAGGCATAGAAATTATTACTTTCTTTTGCTGCTGGTATTGTGTGAGTATGCGAAAAAGTTCCGCATTGGAACTCCAGGAAGTGGAGCATTGCTTGTTTACTGTGGTAAATGAGCTGTTTTACTGGTAAAATAGGTCCCCGTCACCAATACCTCAGGTTAAAATCCTCTAAAATGGTCAATGTGGATATAAACATTTGACTTTCTCTCCATGTTGCGGTCATGATTAGCCATTGTGCAGAAATATGTGGTCTCAAACACCAACAAATAAACTAGAGAATTGTAATTTGTTGGACAAATTACGGGCTTTCCCAACTTTTCAATGTGAAAATGCAGACTACATATAGCAAAGCAAAGTGATTGAAATTAACCTTTTCCAAAATGATAGACAAATGATAGACAAAAAGCATTCAAAGTTGGCTAATTTTGGCATTCTGTAATGGTACTCTTATTCTCGCCCTCTTGTGCTAGGGGGTTAAATCTTGAGATTAAAATGTAAACAGAAACTTTCTTCTGCAATCATTGTTGTATCTATCCATACCAAAATAATTGCTACAACAACCTTACAATTAGAGGAAATGAGTACAGATGTTTGCAAAATTCACCGAAAATCAATTTTTTTCGGACAGTTCGCACATTCATATGGGACAGAAAGTTTTGAGTTAAACTGCTTATTTTAGACCGTCCCAGCAGAAACTGACAACTCGATCCGGTGGAGAAAAAGCTGTCATCTGGCTAATTTGACATTCAAATTGAACAGATACAATTTCGGATATACGCCAATTATGTCCCGACCATGCAAGGCAGCAACTTGAAATTCTCAGAATGTTTTCTACTGTCCCTGCCCGACAGTTTAGTATCTTTGTCAAGTGCTGAGACCACGTGGAAATACCGTGGATCAGGTGGAAACCAAGGGCACTATTCGTTCCTACTTTACTCTTAATTCAACGACTTTTCCATTCATTATTTAACTCTCACCAGCTGAGTTAGGCATTATATCTGTCTATTTGATGAACTTTTCAACCATAACTATTTGCGGCTTCATGTAGCACCACCGAAAGGCCACTGTACGGTTACCAATATATTCAGGGATTGATTTTACGAAAATAACAATTATTCCGACTATACCCATATGGGAACTCCTAAATATGCCAAGAGGTGAACTTTTGATAATAACGTATAAAACAGAAGTTGTCATGCTATGCTTTCTGCATGCAGGCATAGAAAACATTCAGCACTCAATGAATTAGGAATGGAGTAACTTGTCACTTAAACCCACGGAATTCTGAAAAATAAGAGTATTTTTATACTGTACCAATGACCCAGACATAGCTGGTGCTAACTCTTAAAATATAGGGCCAAACACAAATTTTGCCCCCCAATCCCCAAAATTTGCATCTAAAACTAAAGAAAACATGTCCTGAAAGGCCCTCCACACTTCGCCCCCACTGCGCATGCGCAGTGTCAAGGACGTTCCGAAATTGGCGCCATTTATCATTCTAAGTTTGGCCCTTCATCAGTTAACATCTGACTGATCTTTGTGCTTTTAAATCTCAGTTTAAATGATGCCAGACACATAAATATTAGTGAAATGGTGATTCTAAGGAGGATAGAAAAGGAGGAGAGGAAAAGAATGTGTGACAGAATATTATCAGGGCTGTAACTTTTGGCATAATTTCTGTAATTATTATTACTAAAATTTCTTGGGAGTTTTAGCTGAATAACAGAATGAATTCTGTTCTTTCCCCATGTTTACGTCTTCACCTACGGGTGGTTAGGCGTTGTGTTCTGCATCTACCATCTGATGTTCTGCAGTTTCTTCCCTGGAAGTCTCTGTTTTGCATCAGATGGTGTATTTTTGGTAACTGATTTCGGGCCTGGGTGCCTGGAGTCTTATTTTAGTGTTTTTACACTCATTGTTTACATTTACATCAGCCCTCTGTGTGAGGGGGGGATTTCTAAATAATAATATCTTTATGTTATTTTAATCATAACTAGATACATTATTATTGTTCGTAAGTGTTGAATAAATTGTTTAAAATATTTTTAAAATTTTTGTCCACACTTAGGCTTGGGATCCATTGGGGCTCAACGTTACTTTTCAGAAACTTGGGCTGTTCTGAAAAAATATTTTTTCAAAATATTTTGATTTCAATTATTTTTTCTATATTAATGGATCATATTATTATTATGTATTTTGATTGCCAGGGGTTAGTGCGAGTACCAGGACTTGTTTTCTTTTCACATTGAAAGGATATTGATCAATTGTTTTAAGAGGAAGTCTTCCTCTGACCTTATTATCATTCTATATGTGGTCAGTGTACTCGCATTAACTCCTGTTCTGTATCGTATGATTTCGATGACAATATGGGAAGCGTATGTCACGGTATGTTGTTGGGGATTTGGACACTCCGGTCCTTTCCCCGCAGGGTCACTCTACTTTATCAATTTCTATTTCAGACGATCAAGATTAGGGTGATGTATCTGTGATGTCTTCCAACAGTGTGCCTCCGTCGTCACAATTAATGAAGGGCTAGCGGAAAAGTGCTCATGTAATACGCCAATTGCCTAAGAGGACCCTAGTAGGTTCGACGGCCTTTGACGTCCGCTAGCTCGCCCGGTGTAGCGTCCATTCACCGAATGGTTCGGCAGCCGGGTTCGTCCGTTGCGGTCTAGAAGGAATTTTGGGGTGATGCGAGCACTATAAAATTAACTTAATGCACACCCAGTGACGGCGGATCGGAGGGAGAACGGAGGAAGCCTTTTAGTCCGGTTCATAGCTCGTTCCGGTCCATCCGGACGGCAAGCGAGAGAGGCCCCTCTCTCGTTCAACAACATCTGGCCCCAGATGTTGTGGTACAAATGTGTCGTTAGCGGAGCATACGTCCGTCGCTCGGGACGCTCCGTTGTATAGGCAGTCCACTGAGACTGCTAAGGCTTCCTCTTCTCGTCAGCGCACACGACCGCACCTTGGCTGCGTGACCGCCGATATATTACCAGCTTCGCCGATCAAGGATTCTTCGGCGACCAGGTCACACCATCCGGCAGCCAGGGATTCGAGACCGATGGACTCCGAACGTTCGCATAGGAAAAGTATGCGGTAGCCATCTGATGCGGAGCTGCCCTCGGCGAAGCAGCGATAGACTGCGCCTCCGCAGGTCTCGACGCCGGACATTCTTGTGCACATAGCACAGCTTATCGCAGCATCCCAGCAGCCGACAGAACGGTGTCGGATCGAGAATTATCCGACAGCGCTGGGTCGGTAGCCGGGGACTCGAGGCCTGCAGACTCCGGACGTTCGCATAGGAAGTGTGCGGGAGTCAACGTACACGGAGCTTCCAGCGGCAATGCATCGTAAGTCCGCTACTGCACAGGCCTCGGGAACGGACGTGCTTTCCTTAATAGCACAGTTTATTGCAGCATCCCAGCATCAACTGAATCTGTCGCGTATATTTTATCCGACGATGCTGGGTCGGGACGCTCCGCGGAAGCGGGTACGGACGTCCGAAAGTTTCATCCGGTCCGACGGGATACCGAAAGGGATTCGGTGGATTTCAAGCTTTCCCTTTCGGAACAACATATGCTGCGATGCCGGATAAGAAACTGATAGCGTCGGTGGACTTAGAAATTTTTTGGTTCGGTTCAGGGACATCGTCCCTCAGTTCCGACATAGTCCAATAATGTCACACAAACTTTCGAATTATTGAACGACGCTATATATATTATTATTTTATGCTTGCTATCCAAGCATTTCTGGTTTCTTGTTCGAAGAGTTATGGAGATGTCTTTCAAAAGTGTGCCTCTGTCGTCATAGTTAATGAGGAGTTAGCGGCAATAAGTGCTCATGGAATATGTCTATCGCTTACGGAGTGACATTCGCTAGCTCACCCGGTGTAGCGTACATTCATCGAATTGTTCGGCTGCCGGGTTCGTCCGTTGCGGTCTAGGAAGGAGATTTGGGTGATGCGAGCACTTTAATTACTTTAGTACTCACCCAGTGACGGCAGATTGAGGACAGATCGGAGGAAGCCAACAACATAGGGGACCGCATGTTGTGGTTCAGATATTTTACATTCGGAGCATATGTCCGTTGCTCGGGACGCTCCGTTATATTGACAGTCCGAGAGACTGTCTTTAATGCTTCCTCATCCTCACAGCAGGGCACACGACCGCACATTGGCTACGTGACCTCGAGTATCCGATCAGTTTCGGCATTCAGTGATTCCACAGCGAATAGGTCGCGCCATCCGGTAGCCAAGGGACACGAGGCCTATACACTCCGTTCGCTCGCATATTGGAAGTATGCACGGGGTAACGATCTCGGAGCTTCCTGCGGCAATGCATCGTAAGACCGCTGCTCCTCAGGCCTCAGTGACGGACGTGCTATCCGAGTTAGCACAGTTGTTTCGCAGCATCCCAGCAATTGACGGTTTCTCGGTCGAATCAGGAATTATCCGACGGCGCTGGGTCGGTGCGGTCCGCGGTTGCATCAAGCTACGGACGACCGAACGCTTTATAGGGTCCGACAGGATGGCGAAAGGGATTCGAAAGATTTCGAGTTTTCCCTTTAGTAGTATCGGAAGATGCCTTTCATATCTTCTGGCATTTCTTCCAGTGATTATTTTTCGGACTTCATTGCTGCGATCTTGGATAAGAGACTTATAGCGTCATTGGACTCAGATTTTTCGATCGGTACAGGGACTTTGTCCCTGACTTACCGACGCAGTCCAATATTGTCATTACAACATGTGTTTTATTTTTCGACGCTATATATTTATATATATATACAAGCCTGCTACTAAGCATGATAGTTTAGTTTCTTGTCCGCGTGGCTCATTTCTGCCATTTTATCTTTTTTACATATAGTTTATTTTGGCAGAGCAGGGCATACCGAGAGTTCATATGCGTCTAGACGGTGTCATTAAAGACTGCATATATTCTTTTTCGCCGTTTATGTCTTTTCCAATTTCAATGTTGGGAACGACATTATGTATAGTAGACTTAACTTAGACGCTTTATTATACGTAATCCGCCTTACTGAGGCGTTATCATTACGTCTTCAAGAAAAGATTTACGGGATATTATTCTCAATGTAATTTCTTTTGAGGGCAGTAGTTTGTTCAGTGTTTAATAACTCCGCCCTTCAGTGGCTGATTGGAGTTGGTTAGACGTGATGCAGCCCTAGCTACATCCACGCGTGGATAGTAGGTTAAGAACTCTCTCAGAGTCGCTTCGTTCTCGGAGGAGCTTCTCTTCGACGGCAACTTTCCGGCAATCCATGAATTGCTTGATTTATACATTCTCTTGTCTATCTAGTGTTACAAGAGATTCAGACTGGGGCAAACATTCGGTGGTTGACTCAGAGAGTGCCGCCGCAGTTGCCGGACCCGAGTGTGGCTGTTATGACGGTTGCCAGTCAAACAGATTGGGATATATACTGATCCCTACGGATTCGAAGTGCCAGGGTCTTTGGGTTCCGCAGTCTTTTAGCTATCAGTTTAACTTCCGCGGAATAATGTTTTTTAGGCTTGCTTTATGTCATTGCATGAACATTATTCAGAAACGCATGCCCAAATTCCTGTCCTTTAATTCGACAGTAGTGGCGTATCTCCGGAACCAGGGAGGCACTCTTTCGTTTCCGTTATTCAATTTAATGGAAAGAATCCGTCTGTTGGTTATAGTACACCAAGTTCAGTTTTGATCCGTCATATTCTGGGTCGTCTGATTGTTTTATCGCACTCCCGTTCTCTTACGGGTCGCTTGTTGCTGTCAGAATGGACTCTCAACAAACAAGTATTCAATCAGATTTGCTATCTATGGGAGCGCCCAATGATGTTTTATTTATGACACAGCTTGCTAATCATTTGCAGACGTATGTGTTGGCTTGTCCAGATCTCTGAGCTAATACTGTTAACGCTATTGATCTATAGGACGGAATGATAGGATACGCGTATCCTCCGGCGCTGTTGTTTTAGCAGGTATTGCTAAGATAAACAACCACAATACATTTCTGTTGATAGCATCTCTATCTTCACAGAGATCATGAGTAATTTACTCTCTTGTCTACTGTGGATCTTAACGTGAAATCTTCCTCTATGTGAGGATCTTTTTTCACTGGGTAAATCGTGTCATCTTTATCACAACCAGCAAGGTCGCAACCTTCATGTATTCCGTTGTGTGGTCCGTATTGCATTGTAAGCACTGTACTGGACGAGCTTTGGACGCGATTTCTTACTATAGGAGATCCTCTTCTTCGCTATTCTATGCGACTAAAGTGGAGGCTCTTCCGTCGTGGTGTAGGGATCATTATGTTCATATGGTTAATCCCTCCATACTACTCATTGCTATTTTTTAGTATACTTGTTTCACAAGATCTACTGCAGCCTGTTGTTATTTGGGTTATAGGTTTATGTTACCTCATACCTATGCACTCTACGATAGTTTACAATTGAGTCTTTTGTCTCTTTATCTAAGTCAGTTAGTAACTTTTTGATAAATAGACTTAGAATCTTTAGATTAAATTCCTATACGGATTTTAACTTCAGGTTCTTATTTAGCTAAGTAATCATTTGAGCCTCTGGAAACAGTAGTTTTCAAATTCTGACCTTTTAGACAGTAATTCTGTTGATTTCTCTTTTACTGTAGAGTCAGTGAGTTTCATGCACTATCGATGGATGTTTTTCACTTTCATAGTTTCGGAATCAATACTTCCGTTACTATTTAGGTTGGATTGTTGCATAAGAGTTAGGCTCCTATTATCCGGAACCTATTATTTTAAGGTCCTTCCGTCTTCGTATGGGCATAGACCTTTACTCTTTCCGGGTACAGTTTATGTATTTATAAACAGATATCTGTTTATTACAAGGGCGTAAGCTTCTTCTGTCTTTGATGTCTAGTAGAAGGACGTTACGCTCCATTTTATTGTTAATGGATTCTATTAACTAGCGTACTGCTTATGGTATATCATTGGCTTAGCAGTTGTGCTTAAGATTTCGGCTCATGAAGTAAGAGTTCTTCTACTTCTTGGGCTTACATTAATAGTGTTGCTATTATAGATTTTTGAAGGCAGCTCATTGCGCTCAGCCATCCATTCATGAATTTTATCTCAGAAATATCGAGTCCATTTCTGGAGGCCTCTATTGTTAGGTCTATTATCTACTGCTCAGAATGTCATTCACTTAACAGTTGCTACTATAGCTAGGTAGGCTGTCTGTTTCGGCAGTGTCTCCGTTCGGCTGCCCTCTTCGCTCTGGGCTATTTGACCCAGGGCAAGAAAAAGGGGGGGGGGGGAGGGTGTTCCCTTGGGTCACCTGTTTTTACTATGAAAACAAGGGGATACCTCCTCCGGAGTTAGTAATTCTGAGCTGTTATTGGGATGGTTGTTTAGTGAGAAGTTTAAGTTTATAAAATTCATTCAAGTCTTAGTTTTTAAAGTATAGCTTTTGAATATTGCATATGTCAACGGACATGATTATGCAATTCTCACACACTTTTAGGAGTATAAGAGTCTCTATTCTCTAGACTTACTTTATTATTGGCTTACTTTAAAAATTATTAGTATAAGGATTATTGGATATTAATAGAGTACATGGATGTATGAAGCTCAATTTTTGGAAGGTGTTGTATCTTTCTAATTTATCATAAATAAGAAAGATACATGTAAGGCCTATTACTTCTTTTCCCTACAGGGGATGACTCTATTTTATTTTATTGAGCGTATTCCATTTTGCTCTATGTCCTTGGCCCTCCAGCCTTTTTACTATTCAGCTATGTCTGGGTCATTGGTACAGTATAAAAATGTTAAAAAATTTATAGTAATTTATATATTTTTTATACTTACCAATGACCCAGACGGGGATGGCCCTCCCAGGAGTTGGGAACTCTTGCCTCCCCGCTGAGTACATAGCGCTTACCAGGCACTGGTTATTAGAATGATAAATGGCGCCAATTTCGGAACGTCCTTGACACTGCGCATGCGCAGTAGGGGCGAAGTGTGGAGGGCCTTTCAGGACATGTTTTCTTTAGTTTTAGATGCAAATTTTGGGGATTGGGGGGCAAAATTTGTGTTTGGCCCTATATTTTAAGAGTTAGCACCAGCTATGTCTGGGTCATTGGTAAGTATAAAAAATATATAAATTACTATAAATTTTTTAACTTTTCGACGGCACCAATCTTTATGCATCTGAGATGGCGTTAAACTTTATAGCAACCTTATAACAGAAAATATTCTTGGAATTGAACTGTGAATCCGAATTTCGAAAGCATTTTCGGATATTCTATTCCAAACTACCACTGCACACTTATCAATATTCAGTGATTTTATGAAAATATCAATTATTCCGATCGTACCCATATGGGCAGTCTCGAATCTGCCAACGGTTAAACTTTTAATAATGACATATAAAACAAAAGTTGTCATACTATGACTGCTGCCTACAGCCATAGAAAACGTTCAGCACTCAATCAATTAGGAATGGAGTAAATCGTCACTTAAACTTACCAAATTCTGAAAAACTATAGTTTTTTTGGACTGCACCTATCTTTATGCAAACAGAACGAGCATAGGGTTAAACTTTACAACCTAACTTACAACAGCAAATATGCTTGGTAGTCAATTGTAAATACGAACATGTAAATCATTTTTCGATATTCCTTTCGAAAATGGAAGAAAAGTGAGCTCCAAATTAGCCAGTTTTATGAAGAATTTTAGGGCACTCAAATTCAAGGCCCGAAAATTGGGTGAAGATTAAAACTTTGAACAAAATATATAACAGCAAAATTGTTCTTGGATGAAGGCCCAATCCTGGAAAAGGTTTAGAGACAATATCGCTCCAGTGCTGAGAAAGTGCATGTAAACGTTGGCGAAAATAACAATTATTCCGACAGTACCGACAGTACCCTTATGGGAAGTCTCAAATCTGTTAAGGGTTAAACTTTTAATAATAACATATAGAACAAAATTTGTCATACTTTGACTGCTGCAAGCAGCTATAGAAAACATTCAGAGCTCAAGCAATTAAAAATGGAGTAAATCGCCACCTAAACTTACCAAATTCTGAAAAATTGGAGTTTTTTGGACGGTAGTTACTTTTATGCAACGAGAATGGGATAGGGTTAAACTTTACAACCAAACTTACAACAGCAAATATGCTCGGTAGTCAATTGTGAATACGTACATGAAAAGTTTTTTTTAAATTAACCCTTTCCAAAATGATAGAAAAAGCAATCAAAGATGGCTAATTTTGGCATTTTCAAACTGTACTCTTATTCTCGCCCTCATTGTGCTTGAGGGTTAAATCTGAGATTAAGAAGTAAACAGTAACTTTCTTCCACAATCATTGTTGCATCTAGCCATACCAAAATAATTGTTACAACTACCTTGTAATTAGAGAAATTTGCCCTTGAAGTTGGCGAAAATAACAATTATTCTGACAGTACCCTTATGGGAAGTCTCAAATCTGCCAAGGGTTAAACTTTTAATAATAACATATAGAACAAAATTTATCATCCGTTGACTGCTGCAAGCAGCTATAGAAAACATTCAGAGCTCAAGCAATTAAAAATGGAGTAAATCGCCACCTAAACTTACCAAATTCTGAAAAATTGGAGATTTTTTGGACGGTACCTACTTTTATGCAACCAGAATAAGATAGGGTTAAACTTTACAACCAAACTTACAACAGCAAATATGCTCAGTAGTCAATTGTGAATACGAACATGAAAAGTGTTTGAAATTAACCCTTTCCAATATGATAGAAAAGGCAACCAAAGTTGGCTAATTTTCGCATTTTCAAATGGTACTCTTATCCTCGCCCTCATTGAGCTTGAGGGTTAAATCTGAGATTAAAAAGTAAACAGTAACTTTCTTCCGCAATCATTGTTGCATCTATCCAAACCAAAATAATTGTTACAACAACCTTGTTATTAGAGAAATTTGCCCTTGAAGTTGGTCAATTTTGAAGAAAAAATCTATATTCATGTCATTTTTTGGCCAGTGGGGGTTAATGTTGAATGATTTGAGTGGTGATTGTGGTGTATCATATTATGCTCTAAATGTGTGGAAAATTTGAGCTAAGTAACTGTAAACAATTTTGAGACATCTGAAAAATGGCAAATTTTGAAGGTTTTGGCAGAATATTTTGAAAATACGCGTTGTCACAGATATGCCGATACCGCATTTCACTAGATTTTATGACATTACATAAGTGTGCCAAATTTGGTCAAGATCGTACAGCTTGTTTTCGAGCAGTTCAACAGGCAAAATTCAGGGAGGAAAAAAAAAAAAAATAGAGAAGAACAATTTTGAAAAAGAAGAATAACAAGAGTCTTTCCCAAACTGGGTTTGGGAAAGCCTAATACAGTAGAATCCTCTTTATTGAATATCCATTTTGCCAATGAAAATTATTCAATTAACAGGAGTATACAATTAACAGAGATTTGGTCAGTTTCCTGTGTTCTGGAGGTAAACTGAGCATTTATTCTATTATATCTTGTTTGACAGAGCTCATGCCTGTATTGGATGTAGTGAGGCCAAAAAGGTTGATAAATAAGGGGAATTTGGTGCGTGTCACAGTAATTTCTTCGACATATTACAAAAATTGATATACAATTAACAGGAGTTTACTCTACAACGCATATACAATTAACAGAACAAATTTGTACTGAAGGTATGGTAAATGGTTTTGTGTTTGAAAATTTTATTCATTTAACTGGGATATACAATTAAGAGATATCCAATTAAGTGGGCTCCACTGTTAATGAGAAAAAGTGTATCTCAGTTAAAAAAAGGTGTGTCATAGGTATGCAAGTGTGATATCCAAGATCAGATGTGGATCTCTGCATAAAGTGAAATTTTTTATCCCTTTTTTAATGTAGAAAGAAATATCTGACAACTACATGGGTGAATTTCCCTGTGGGAACATCGCAAAATGAAATAGTGCTTGTTTACTGTTGTAAACAAATTCTATTTTATGGGTAAATTAGGACAAGGTAACCAATGCTTGGGGTGGAAGTCCTCTAAAATAGGCAACATGGGTATAAACAATTGGCTGGTCTTGACTTATATCCATGCAGCAGTCACGGTTAGCCATTGTGGAGAAATATGTGACCTTAACCCTTAAGGGCCTAATACCGACTTTTGAATTTTTGCAACAGAACAGGTGCCCTACATGCAGTCTTGGGTTAACTCACAAGTTACATTCTAAACACCTTGGTAGTTGTTTTTAGACAAGCCTTGGCTACCTATATAGGCAGCCAAGACTTGCCAAAAAACAGCAACAAAGTCACAGGATACTGACTGTGAAAGTGTAGTAAAATTTGTAAAAATATCTAGGCCTTAAGGGTGAAACACAAATAAATAAATAAATACTTGGGTAAATTATATTAATGTAACCTTTCATATTTAATCCTTATAATTCACTGCAGTTCGCAAACCTTCTTATGGACACTACGTGTGAAGTTAAAAAACTCAGTTTTGAGGTTATGAGAAGAAAAGAAAAGAAGAAAGGAGGATCATCATCTGCATCATCAAAACGCTCAGGTAAATAATTGTTTAACTTATATCATATAACCATTGCAGTACAGTTGCAGGATCAGGCATGTCAGCCGGTACTTGTACCAGTACCAGTATTGCCAGTTCCCTCATGCTCCAACCAGTACTGGTACTGAAGCTGTTGTCCTGCCTGTACTGGGGAAAAATTATTTTATGGGGAAATTCCTAATGCGAACAGTCCGATAACTGTGTATGGCACACTTGCACGGCATACTTTCAACTTATTTGTGAATGAACATATCAAATCACTCTGAAAGTGCATGTTCTGTCATCACAACTACCTCGAAAAGGCCGACCACTGGCACCGGTTTTGGTGGGATAGGCCCTTTCTCCCACCACTAAGGCACCAAGATATATATAAAGTCATGTTGGACAGCTGGGACAGATATACTTGTCTCACCCCACCCACATGACAGCTATCTCACCCCACCCATGTGACTAACCTATTTGCATATTTAATTGGTACCGGAATTATTTAATCATTGCAAATCATGTTTGCACATATATAAACAAACAAAATGGAAGGCCGATTTTTTTTCCGTAAATACGACTGACTTTATAGACGAAAATTGAACCAGAAGACTCAAAAGAAAAACTTTTGGACACCTCAAATTGCTCTATCAGTTTATCGATGAGAGATAAACATGTGATATCATTACACCCTGTCAAACTGAAGTAGAAGTCTGGAAATGACATGTGGAGGTATGTTGATTTCATTTGAGGTTGCTTCAGTGGATTAACACTCAACATACGGTGCTAGTCTGCGTGGTTCGAAGTCTATACCTTTGGTATATACCACACCTCTCGACATGCTTTCCGAATATCTTATTGGTTTTCTCCTAGATTGAACGCACTAAGAAATATTTTTTCCTGGAAAGTATGGTATTTTCTTATTAATAGCGTCGCACCTCTAAAATGGTGGGAGAAAAGTCATCCCCGATAGGTATCTGGGTGGGACGGGTAAATCTCACCCTCGGGGCAAGATATTTGAGCCAGATACTTGGCAAGCCTTGTGTCTGGCTCAAATATCTTGCCCCTTGGGTGAGATATCCCCATCCCACCCAGATACCCATCGAGGATAATAATCGTCCCATCCCAATACCAGATACATTGGTACCGGTGGTACTTTGACATGCCTGTGCAGGATAGAGCTGGAGGGTTTTATACCCCCACTTTCGAAGAAAATGGGGATATACTGGATTACATTCGTCCGGCCGTCCGTCTGTGTGTGAGTCCATCCGAGAATATTTATAACTTTCATAACTTAAGTAAATTAGTATTATGGAACTTGGTATGTAATTAAATTGTAACATTTCCCAAGACTAGAATGATTTTCGGTATTGTCAGATTTTTTTTTTTTTATTACTTGTTGCAACAGAGTTATGGCCTTACTTTATTTTTAATTCATTTATGCTTCATTGGTCCACCACTGCAGTGGAGGTATGAATTGCCTTCAGCAATAGCTCTTGTTGGTTTTCCAGTTTGTGGAAAACCGAACCGCAATACACAGCAGAAACTGGCAGACCAGTTTTACTGTGTTTGTGCACATACTGATCAAACTATCTTACTGGGAGGGAACTGAACTAGTGGCCCCTATAAACTCTCATCACTTCGTCTATCCAATAAAGGGGTGAATATATTGTGTTCACATTGTCACATTTTCTCCCTCATGGAGAAATCAGACAAGTCAATGAGGGAGAAAATATGTCAATGAGAACACAGCATAGAATAGATGAACTTTTTTAACCCTTTACCCAATGCAGACGATTTTAAAATTTTTTATTTTAAATGTCATTTCTTTAATTTAAAAAAAAAAATTCAACAAAACCATATCATGTGACCCCTCTTTGGAACGAGCTCGATGGGCTCGTTCCAAAGAGGGGTCACATGATATGGTTTTGTTGAAATTTTTCGAAAATTTTTTTTTTTCAGCTGCTGAATTTGCACATTACGTGGGCGGATGCGGGCGATTCATTGGGTAAAGGGTTAATTTGTTACCCTAATTTATGTTTTTTAATTTATGTCTATAACCCCTAAGAATGATTAAAGGGAAGTTAGACTGAACCCAATGGAGATACTTACAGATAGGGTTTTTTGTGATGAGTGGTGTCGTACAAATTATTGTTGATTTTTTTTTAGATAGGTAACATACCGAAAAACCAAACTGATCGTGATATCATAGGGGTACTGAAAAACTGAACTGAACCAATCATTGAATACAGAAACCGTCTGAATTTTTAAATTTTCCGACATTCACTACAGGAATAGCCTACATTGAGGCTTGATAGCAGTTGAAGGGTTCATTTTCATGAAAGAAGTGGCTGATTTTTTTTCTCAGTTTTGTTAACCCTCAGGGGGGGGGGGGGGGGGTGGTGGCTCAGTTGGTAGAGGTGCAGGCTGCAAGCCGAGAGGTCCTCGGTTCGAATCCCACCTGCGGCAACCGCGTTGTGTCCTTGGGCAAGACACTTCACCCCGATTGCCTACATGGGGGCACGATGACGCTGTGTACTGAGGCGTACTGCACGTCGATGGTGCGCATGTCTTCAACCAATCTAACCCTGCCTGTGCTGCGGTGCAGAGTTCAGAGTTACGATGTTGGAGAGCTGACAGCTGCTCGTCGTTGCTCGGTGGTTCTCTCCGGGTACTCCGGCTTCCTCCACCCGTAAAACTGTCACGGTCACGATTAGCCATTGTGCATAAGTATGTGACCTTAAACACCAATAAATAAATAATAATAAATAAATAAATAGTTAACCCTCAGGGTCCTGGGCAATTGTCCTGAATTCTCACTAGACTACAACCTGTCCAGCTGCTTGACAGTGATTTCTAGCCAAGTCTTGGCTACCTTAACAGGCAGCCAAGACTTGACTAGAAATCATTGCCCATGTGATCTGTTTATTGTCAGCAGAACTTCTTGAAGATGGCACGGTCAGAGCACATGCTCTGAGATTGCATATACCTCAATACATCTTTAACTGGTAAAGTGGGAGCACAGTGGCTCAGTAGGTAGGGGTGCAGGCTGCAAGTCGAGAGGTCCTCGGTTCGAATCCCAACTGCGGCAACCGCGTTGTGTCCTTGGGCAAGACACTTCATCTCCATTGCCCGCGTGGGGGCACGATGACGCCGTGTACTAAGGCGTACTGCACGCCAATGGTACGCATGTCTTCAACCAATTTAACCCTGCTTATGCTGCAGTACGGAGTTACGATGTTGGGGAGCTGGCATATTTTTATACTGTACCAATGACCCAGACATAGCTGGTGCTAACTCTTAAAATATAGGGCCAAACACAAATTTTGCCCCCCAATCCCCAAAATTTGCATCTAAAACTAAAGAAAACATGTCCTGAAAGGCCCTCCACACTTCGCCCCCACTGCGCATGCGCAGTGTCAAGGACGTTCCGAAATTGGCGCCATTTATCATTCTAAGTTTGGCCCTTCATCAGTTAACATCTGACTGATCTTTGTGCTTTTAAATCTCAGTTTAAATGATGCCAGACACATAAATATTAGTGAAATGGTGATTCTAAGGAGGATAGAGAAGGAGGAGAGGAAAAGAATGTGTGACAGAATATTATCAGGGCTGTAACTTAAAATTTTTTAATGAAATTATGTTAAGTTACCTATTTTCAAGGCAGCAGCCATTTTGTTGTCATTCTGATTATTAGTTACACTGTTTTTTTACAAGTGTTTTCCTCTCTCCCTGTCCTTTAAGTTCCCCCTTGCTATTCTCCCATGCTTTTGGCATAGTTTCTGTAATTATTATTACTAAAATTTCTTGGGAGTTTTAGCTGAATAACAGAATGAATTCTGTTCTTTCCTCATGTTTACGTCTTCACCTACGGGTGGTTAGGCGTTGTGTTCTGCATCTACCATCTGATGTTCTGCAGTTTCTTCCCTGGAAGTCTCTGTTTTGCATCAGATAGTGTATTTTTGGTAACTGATTTCGGGCCTGGGTGCCTGGAGTCTTATTTTAGTGTCTTTACACTCATTGTTTACATTTACAACAGCCCTCTGTGTGAGGGGGGGATTTCTAATAAATAATATCTTTATGTTATTTTAATCATAACTAGATACATTATTATTGTTCGTAAGTGTTGAATAAATTGTTTAAAATATTTTTAAAATTTTTGTCCACACTTAGGCTTGGGATCCATTGGGGCTCAACGTTACTTTTCAGAAACTTGGGCTGTTCTGAAAAAATATTTTTTCAAAATATTTTGATTTCAATTATTTTTTCTATATTAATGGATCATATTATTATTATGTATTTTGATTGCCAGGGGTTAGTGCGAGTACCAGGACTTGTTTTCTTTTCTCATTGAAAGGATATTGATCAATTGTTTTAAGAGGAAGTCTTCCTCTGACTTTATTATCATTCTATATGTGGTCAGTGTACTCGCATTAACTCCTGTTCTGTATCGTATGATTTCGATGACAATATGGGAAGCGTATGTCACGGTATGTTGTTGGGGATTTGGACACTCCGGTCCTTTCCCCGCAGGGTCACTCTACTTTATCAATTTCTATTTCAGACGATCAAGATTAGGGTGATGTATCTGTGATGTCTTCCAACAGTGTGCCTCCGTCGTCACTATTAATGAAGGGCTAGCGGAAAAGTGCTCATGTAAATACGCCAATTGCCTAAGAGGACCCTAGTAGGTTCGACGGCCTTTGACGTCCGCTAGCTCGCCCGGTGTAGCGTCCATTCACCGAATGGTTCGGCAGCCGGGTTCGTCCGTTGCGGTCTAGACGGAATTTTGGGGTGATGCGAGCACTATAAAATTAACTTAATGCACACCCAGTGACGGCGGATCGGAGGGAGAACGGAGGAAGCCTTTTAGTCCGGTTCATAGCTCGTTCCGGTCCATCCGGACGGCAAGCGAGAGAGGCCCCTCTCTCGTTCAACAACATCTGGCCCCAGATGTTGTGGTACAAAATGTGTCGCTAGCGGAGCATACATCCGTCGCTCGGGACGCTCCGTTGTATAGGCAGTCCGCTGAGACTGCTAAGGCTTCCTCTTCTCGTCAGCGCACACGACCGCACCTTGGCTGCGTGACCGCCGATATGTTACCAGCTTCGCCGATCAAGGATTCTTCGGCGACCAGGTCACACCATCCGGCAGCCAGGGATTCGAGACCGATGGACTCCGGACGTTCGCATAGGAAAAGTATGCGGGAGCCATCTGATGCGGAGCTGCCCTCGGCGAAGCAGCGATAGACTGCGCCTCCGCAGGTCTCGACGCCGGACATTCTTGTGCACATAACATAGCTTATCGCAGCATCCCAGCAGCTGACAGAAACGGTGTCGGATCGAGAATTATCCGACAGCGCTGGGTCGGTAGCCGGGGACTCGAGGCCTGCAGACTCCGGACGTTCGCATAGGAAGTGTGCGGGAGTCAACGTACACGGAGCTTCCGGCGGCAATGCATCGTAAGTCCGCTACTGCACAGGCCTCGGGAACGGACGTGCTTTCCTTAATAGCACAGTTTATCGCAGCATCCCAGCATCAACTGAATCTGTCGCATATATTTTATCCGACGATGCTGGGTCGGGACGCTCCGCGGAAGCGGGTACTGACGTCCGAAAGTTTCATCCGGTCCGACGGGATACCGAAAGGGATTCGGAGGATTTCAAGCTTTCCCTTTCGGAACAACATATGCTGCGATGCCGGATAAGAAACTGATAGCGTCGGTGGACTTAGAAATTTTTGGTTCGGTTCAGGGACATCGTCCCTCAGTTCCGACATAGTCCAATAATGTCACACAAACTTTCGAATTATTGAACGACGCTATATATATTATTATTTTATGCTTGCTATCCAAGCATTTCTGGTTTCTTGTTCGAAGAGTTATGGAGATGTCTTTCAAAAGTGTGCCTCTGTCGTCATAGTTAATGAAGAGTTAGCGGCAATAAGTGCTCATGGAATATGTCTATCGCTTACGGAGTGACATTCGCTAGCTCACCCGGTGTAGCGTACATTCATCGAATGGTTCGGCTGCCGGGTTCGTCCGTTGCGGTCTAGGAAGGAGATTTGGGTGATGCGAGCACTTTAATTACTTTAGTACTCACCCAGTGACGGCAGATTGAGGACAGATCGGAGGAAGCCAGCAACATAGGGGACCGCATGTTGTGGTTCAGATATTTTACATTCGGAGCATATGTCCGTTGCTCGACGCTCCGTTATATTGACAGTCCGAGAGACTGTCTTTAATGCTTCCTCATCCTCACAGCAGGGCACACGACCGCACATTGGCTACGTGACCTCGAGTATCCGATCAGTTTCGGCATTCAGTGATTCCACGGCGAATAGGTCGCGCCATCCAGTAGCCAAGGGACACGAGGCCTATACACTCCGTTCGCTCGCATATTGGAAGTATGCATGGGGTAACGATCACGGAGCTTCCAGCGGCAATGCATCGTAAGACCGCTTCTCCTCAGGCCTCAGTGACGGACGTGCTATCCGAGTTAGCACAGTTGTTTCGCAGCATCCCAGCAATTGACAGTTTCTCGGTCGAATCAGGAATTATCCGACGGCGCTGGGTCGGTGCGGTCCGCGGTTGCATCAGCTACGGACGACCGAACACTTATAGGGTCCGACAGGATGGCGAAAGGGATTCGAAAGATTTCGAGTTTTCCCTTTAGTAGTATCGGAAGATGCCTTTCATATCTTCTGGCATTTCTTCCAGTGATTATTTTTCGGACTTCATTGCTGCGATCTTGGATAAGAGACTTATAGCGTCTTTGGACTCGGATTTTTCGATCGGTACAGGGACATTGTCCCTGACTTACCGACGCAGTCCAATATTGTCATTTCAACATGTGTTTTATTTTTCGACGCTATATATTTATATATATACAAGCCTGCTACTAAGCATGATAGTTTAGTTTCTTGTCCGCGTGGCTCATTTCTGCCATTTTATCATTTTTACAAATAGTTTATTTTGGCAGAGCAGGGCATACCGAGAGTTCATATGCGTCTAGACGGTGTGATTAAAGACTGCTTATATTCTTTTTCGCCGTTTATGTCTTTTCCAATTTCAATGTTGGGAACGACATTATGTATAGTAGACTTAACTTAGACGCTTTATTATACGTAATCCGCCTTACTGAGGCGTTATCATTACGTCTTCAAGAAAAGATTTACGGGATATTATTCTCAATGTAATTTCTTTTGAGGGCAGTAGTTTGTTCACGTATAACTCCGCCCTTCAGTGGCTGATTGGAGTTGGTTAGACGTGACGCAGCCCTAGCTACATCCACACGCGTGGATAGTAAGGTTAAGAACTCTCTCAGAGTCGCTTCGTTCTCGGAGGAGCTTCTCTTCGACGGCAACTTTCCGGCAATCCATGAATTGCTCGATTTATACATTCTCTTGTCTATCTAGTGTTACAAGAGATTCAGACTGGGGCAAACATTCGGTGGTTGACTCAGAGAGTGCCGCCGCAGTTGCCGGACCCGAGTGTGGCTGTTATGACGGTTGCCAGTCAAACAGATTGGGATATATACTGATCCCTACGGATTCGAAGTGCCAGGGTCTTTGGGTTCCGCAGTCTTTTAGCTATCAGTTTAACTTCCGCGGAATAATGTTTTTTAGGCTTGCTTTATGTCATTGCATGAACATTATTCAGAAACGCATGCCCAAATTCCTGTCCTTTAATTCGACAGTAGTGGCATATCTCCGGAACCAGGGGGGCACTCTTTCGTTTCCGTTATTCAATTTAATGGAAGAATCCGTCTGTTGGTTATAGTACACCAAGTTCAGTTTTGGTCCGTCATATTCTGGGTCGTCTGATTGTTTTATCGGACTCCCGTTCTCTTACGGGTCGCTTGTTGCTGTCAGAATGGACTCTCAACAAACAAGTATTCAATCAGATTTGCTATCTATGGGAGCGCCCAATGATGTTTTATTTATGACACAGCTTGCTAATCAATTGCAGACGTATGTGTTGGCTTGTCCAGATCTCTGAGCTAATAGTGTTAACGCTCTATTGATCTATAGGACGGAATGATAGGATACGCGTATCCTCCGGCGCTGTTGTTTTAACAGGTATTGCTAAGATAAACAACCACAATACATTTCTGTTGATAGCATCTCTATCTTCACAGAGATCATGAGTAATTTACTCTCTTGTCTACTGTGGATCTTAACGTGAAATCTTCCTCTATGTGAGGATCTTTTTTCACTGGGTAAATCGTGTCATCTTTATCACAACCAGCAAGGTCGCAACCTTCATGTATTCCGTTGTGTGGTCCGTATTGCATTGTAAGCACTGTACTGGACGAGCTTTGGACGCGATTTCTTACTATAGGAGATCCTCTTCTTCGCTATTCTATGCGACTAAGGTGGAGGCTCTTCCGTCGTGGGGTAGGGATCATTATGTTCATATTGTTGATCCCTCCATACTACTCATTGCTATTTTTTAGTATACTTGTTTCACAAGATCTACTGCAGCCTGTTATTATTTAGGTTATAGGTTTATGTTACCTCATACCTATGCACTCTACGATAGTTTACAATTGAGTCTTTTGTCTCTTTATCTAAGTCAGTTAGTAACTTTTTGATAAATAGACTTAGAATCTTTAGATTAAATTCCTATACGGATTTTAACTTCGGTTCTTATTTAGCTAAGTAATCATTTGAGCCTCTGGAAACAGTAGTTTTCAAATTCTGACCTTTTAGACAGTAATTCTGTTGGTTTCTCTTTTACTGTAGAGTCAGTGAGTTTCATGCACTATCGATGGATGATTTTCACTTTCATAGTTTCGGAATCAATACTTCCGTTACTATTTAGGTTGGATTGTTGCATAAGAGTTAGGCTCCTATTATCCGGAACCTATTATTTTAAGGTCCTTCCGTCTTCGTATGGGCATAGGCCTTTACTCTTTCCGGGTACAGTTTATGTATTTATAAACAGATATCTGTTTATTACAAGGGCGTAAGCTACTTCTGTCTTTGATGTCTAGTAGAAGGACGTTACGCTCCATTTTATTGTTAATGGATTCTATTAACTAGCGTACTGCTTATGGTATATCATTGACTTAGCAGTTGTGCTTAAGATTTCGGCTCATGAAGTAAGAGTTCTTCTACTTCTTGGGCTTACTTTAATAGTGTCGCTATTATAGATTTTTGAAGGCCGCTCATTGCGCTCAGCCATCCACATTCATGAATTTTATCTTAGAAATATCGAGTCAATTTCTTGAGGCCTCTTTTGTTAGGTCTATTATCTACTGCTCAGAATGTCATTCTCTTAACAGTTGCTACTATAGCTAGGTAGGCTGTCTGTTTCGGCAGTGTCTCCATTCGGCTGCCCTCTTCGCTCTGGGCTATTTGACCCAGGGCAAGAAAAAGGGGGGGGGGGAGGGTGTTCCCTTGGGTCACCTGTTTTTCTATGAAAACAAGGGGATACCTCCTCCGGAGTTAGTAATTCTGAGCTGTTATTGGGATGGTTGTTTAGTGAGAAGTTTAAGTTTATAAAATTCATTCAAGTCTTAGTTTTTAAAGTATAGCTTTTGAATATTGCATATGTCAACGGACATGATTATGCAATTCTCAGACACTTTTAGGAGTATAAGAGTCTCTATTCTCTAGACTTACTTTATTATTGGCTTACTTTAAAAATTATTAGTATAAGGATTATATTGGATATTAATAGAGTACATGGATGTATGAAGCTCAATTTTGGAAGGTGTTGTATCTTTCTAATTTATCATAAATAAGAAAGATACATGTAAGGCCTATTACTTCTTTTCCCTACAGGGGATGACTCTATTTTATTTTATTGAGCGTATTCCATTTTGCTCTATGTCCTTGGCCCTCCAGCCTTTTTACTATTCAGCTATGTCTGGGTCATTGGTACAGTATAAAAATGTTAAAAAATTTATAGTAATTTATATATTTTTTATACTTACCAATGACCCAGACGGGGATGGCCCTCCCAGGAGTTGGGAACTCTTGCCTCCCCGCTGAGTACATAGCGCTTACCAGGCACTGGTTATTAGAATGATAAATGGCGCCAATTTCGGAACGTCCTTGACACTGCGCATGCGCAGTGGGGGCGAAGTGTGGAGGGCCTTTCAGGACATGTTTTCTTTAGTTTTAGATGCAAATTTTGGGGATTGGGGGGCAAAATTTGTGTTTGGCCCTATATTTTAAGAGTTAGCACCAGCTATGTCTGGGTCATTGGTAAGTATAAAAAATATATAAATTACTATAAATTTTTTAACTTTCCTGAAAGAAGTGACTGATTTTATTTTCAGTTTTGTTAACCCTCAGGGACCTGGACAATTGTCCTGAATTCTCACTAGACTACAACCTGTACATGTCCAGCTGCTTGACAGTGATTTCTAGACAAGTCTTGGCTGCCTTAACTTGACTAGAAATCACTGCCCAGGTGATCTGTTTATTGTCAGCAGAACTTCTTGAAGATTGCAAACGCCTCAAATAGGCCTTAAAAGGTTAAAGTATGTTTAGAAGAAGTCACAAAATTACTGTAGATGTGATTTATGTTCATACAAGGATGCCACTGTTGAGCTTATTGGTGGTGGCATTTGTGGATCTGTGGTAGAATGATATAAGAACAACTTATTCTGTGTTTTCCTGATGTGAATTTCCCCTTGGCCCTATCAGCAAATCTCGGTCAAGTCCGATACCGAATCAATACCAAGGTATACCCCCCTTAAAAATACCGTACCCAATACTGCACCCAAAATTCCAATCTCACCCATCTTTAAATTTTTTTCCGAGTTAAGACGCCTGAATTGTTATTGTTCCCTGACAAAGGTTTTTATCGGAGGACTATTGTAAATGGCTGCGTCTGTTCATGTGTGCAGATGTCCATCCGTGTCTGTGTCCATTCATCCAGAGTGATAACTAAAGTTTGAGTCATCGAATCAATTTATTTATTGGTGTTTAAGGTCACATACCTATGCCCAATGGCTAATCATGACCGTGACAGGTGGAGGAAGCCAGAATACCTAGAGAGAACCACCGAGCTTTGACAAGCAACTCTCAGCTCAACATTCTCACTCTGTTCAGGCTCTGCTCAAGCAGGGTTACAGTGGTTGAAGATGCACCATCGACATGCAGTACACCTTAGTACACAGCATCATTGTACCCCCAAGCAGGCAATTGGGATAAAGTGCCTTGTCCAAGGGCACAAAACGGGTCGTCCCAGATGGGGATTGAACTCTGGACCTCCAGCATAGAAGTCCAACAGTCTACCACTGAGCCACCACGCTCCCTGGGTCATTGAATCAAAACCATATTTGGTGTGTATGTCCCTTTCCCAAAGGATTAGGTTAGTTCCAAATATCGGCTCCATCCGATATTTTTAGCTGCGACTAGCAGCTCAATAAGTGGCAATGTCGGTCTGTCGGTCTGTCTGTCGGTCTGTCGGTCGGTCGGTCGGTCGGTCTGTCTGTGACCAACGAGTTTCAAAACTCAATAACTTTTGAAATACGTGATGGAATGACTTTATATGTGGCATGTAAGTGTATCTTATTGATGTCTAGCCACTGTTCAATGCATGTGTTGTTCCAAATATTTTTCTTGGAGTTATGGCCCTTGATGAACTTAGAATTTTGTGAGATTGCACCACCCGTCGCGGCTACCGCGTCGATGTCGCGATTTTTTGTTGGAGTTATGCCCCTTTTTCAACGCTTTCCAGTCCAATTTTGTAACTGGAAATTTGGTGTCCGGATGATAACTTCAGTTTGAGTTATTGAATGAACACCAAATTTTGTACATAGGTTTGTCTCAAGCATACGCGGGTCAAGTTCGAATTTGGATTCTTCGGTCCGGCCAGTTTTGGCTGAGTTATGTCCCTTTTTCAATTTTTTTTACTTTGAAAATTGGATGTCCGGCAGATAACTTTAGTTTGAGTTATTGAATCAACACCAAATTTTGTATAAGGTTTGTCCCATGAATATGCAGGTCAGGTTCGATTTTGGGTTCAGTCTGATCAATTTTGGCCGAGTTATGGCTCTTTTTCCATTTTATCGGCTTTGAATATTTGTTGTCAGGAAATATGTCCAATGTAAGAACTTGTTGTTGGGGACATAGCCCACGCCTGGTGGTGGCCTTGTTTGCTATATGATCTTAACCCTTTACCCAACATATTGGCCAAAACCGGCCAGCACTATTCACAAAAATTGCCAATTAATTTTTTTTTTCATTTTTTGTCTCAAAAACATAGGTTTTGACCCCTCTTGGAATGAGTTTGTGGAGCTCGTTCCAGTGAGGGGTCAAAACCTATGCTTTTGAGACAAAAAAAATGAAAAAAATTAGTTATTCAAGAATATTGTTTGCAAGTGTCATATGCTTTTCATGTTACAGTTAAAACTAGAAGTCCTGTCATGAAATGCACACAAATAGCATGTCGATCTGCACGTTAATCTGCGCATTATGGCCATAGTAAGGCTATCAAATTCTGTACATATGGCCTGTGCACAAGCAATGTTTCAGCCAATGGACCTCCGGGTAACCCGGAGGTCCATTGGCTGAAACATTGCCTGTGTTTACGATGAGTAACCAGGAGAACTTACCATGCTTTGGATGCCATTCGATATGGCAATTGCGTGCAATTCATGCGCGCAATAAAGCCTAGATAAGCACACAGTTCATGACAGGACTTCTAGTTTTAACTGTAGGTAAAGGGTTAAAACATGGAAAAACCAAATCGAAACCAAGGTTTTTCCTGAAACCAAATCTGAGAAATCAAAACCTCCCACCTCTTAATGCAGTAAATACTAGCATGGTGCATCTCACCTGACATATTAATTACACTTTTCATTAGTAATCAGATATGGAAAAATGATGTCAGTAATTTCCACCAGGCAAGAGTGAAGCATCACAGATCTGTTGGGGGTCCCCGTATTTATGCCATAGTTTGCTTGCAATTAACTGGTTTGGAAACTCTATACTCTTGTGTTCCTAATAAACATACACGTATGTTTATTAATTTTGGGGAATATTTCTACCCTGTATGCACCTTATTTGGGCCTGTATGTTTATTAAAATTGTCCTTCCAACAGGGAGGAGATCTTCAGATTTGTAAATCTTCACTAGATTGTGTGATAGTCTTTTATTTAGCACAGTGTGTATTCATTGTTGTAATCATGATGCCTAAATGCCTATTAGTTTTCTTTAATAAAACTGACTGTGATACTGGAAAATAAGTTGGCTTTTAGATAAAATTAACTAGCATTACTCCACCACCCCCTCAATTGATTTCACCCTGTACTGTTATTTGGATCTGTATTTTTATTTAATTTTGATAAATGTTCCACCCCATACTTTTATTCTCAACTGTACTTTTATTTGGAACACAAGATTAGGGTCCTCTCTCCCAAGAAAGGCCCCTTCACCTTTAGAATACAGGAAAGTGACACAATCTCTGTTAATTGAATACTCCTGTTAATTGAATAATTTTCATTGGCAAAGAGGCTATTCAATTAACAGGGTTCCACTGTATCTTGATGAATGCTCCACAAAACAAATAAGGTCAAAAAAGTTAAAAATCTGTTTCTCAGGCCCTCTCGCATGTTTCTTTTGGCTGCCGCATTCTCTCTTTATAACCAACGCAAACTTGAAAAAATAAAAAATAAATGGTTTTATATGTCTGATATTTTATCCAAGTTAATAAATTGATAAATTTGTCCCATGAGTGCAACGAGGCTTGCATTCAAAGGACGAAATGCACCACCACCCATGCTATTCTGTAGATTATGAGGTCTAAAACATAAAACAAACCAAGAACATGAACTTTTGATAGTAACGAAATAATTACAAAAATACAACAACAAAAAATAAAAACCTTCCCGCCCACATGCAATTTTACCAAAAAATGACCTGAGAAACAGAAGATCTACTTTGTGGGGCCTAATGTAATTTACATTCATAATTTACCTTCATATGTTACATGACCATAAGGTGGACCTTACTGCAGAAAGAGACAGTGAAAAGATGTTGGTCCGAATTTTCAGAAGCTTGTTTCTACATTTTCAGGGAGACATATCTCTGGTTCAAGAAGACCAAGATTTGAAATAGATTGTAATGAATGTAACATTGACAATTTTGTGAACATTTTGCCTAATAGTGCAAGATGATTTTGCCAGAAAGAGATAATTTTTGCTTCATTTTTACTTATCTATTGCCTAGGTATATTTTTTTAACCATAACAGACCTAATTCCTACTTTGATCACTTTGTACCGAGACAAAACAGGCCAGAAAATAAGCAGACTGACTGACATCTGTAAAATGAAGTCCCCAGAGGGTGAATTTAGTGATGCTACTCTGATTCAGAATGAGGTTCACAGAGGGTAAATTTTATGATGCTACTCTGCACAGCAGGGTAGCATCACTAAATTTACCCTCTGTGAACCTCATTCTGTATCAGGGTCTCAAAACTAAACAGAAAGAGGTACCCAGAGGATAAATTTGCCCACTGTATGGAATAGCATCATCAAATTCACCCCTGGGGACCTCATTTTGCAAATGTCGGACTGCTTATTTTCAGGCCTGGTGACAAAACAGGTGCACCAACATGCAGTCTCTGATTCCCCTTGTAAGTTACATTCCAAGTACATTGCCATTTGGGAGCTCAGTGGCTCAATGGTTACGGCATTGAACTTCAAACCTAGAGGTTCATGGTTCGATACCTGCCCGATTGCCCATATGGGGGTGTGGTGGCGCTGTGTACTAAGGTTTACTGCACATCAATGGTGCACCTGTCTTCAACCAAAGCTAACCCTGTTTGTGTGGAGTTAAAACATTGGGGCATCTGACAGTTGCTTGCCATTGCTCAGTTGTTCTATCCGGGTACACCAGCTTCCTCCACCTGTAAAACTGTCTGACACGAGGTGACCCTGGCTGTCGAAAGTGTCGTAAAACTCAAATAGATTGTCTGTTGTTTCCAGGCAAGTCTTGGCTGTCTTTGTAGGTAGCCAAGAATTGCCTGGAAACAACCATATAGTCAACAAAGGAGGAAGCAAAAATGTACAAATCCTACAAGCCTATAAGGGTAAAATACAATACACACAGAGGGATTTAGAACTCAAGCAGCTTCGTAGTTCATGGACCATGAACTGCTGATTTGCTCCTTAAGTCTCCCAAGTTCCTTTTCTTGAATAACCTTTTCTGTGTGTATAGTATGAGCCTTTTGTTTTGATTGTCTTTTACAGTTTTAGTGTCATCATATCATATGCACTTTTTTGCTCAGTTGCAAGAGTTGCTCAGATCCCTCTTCACATCAAAGTCTGTTGGAATAGGCCTAACCATTGCCCAAACCTAACAACTGGGTGCTCAAATCTGGGCAACATCTTATAAAAAAAATAAGCAACACTTTTTATGTGTACCCATACTATGTATGGTACACATAATGGCGGCATCCGGAGTGACCATCCATCGTTCGTCCATCCTTTGTCCGTCTGTCTGTCCATCCTTCTGTCCATCCATCTGTCCGTCCGGCATCCGTATCCATTTCTTTGGCATTCGATAACTTGAAAAATATTACTTGGATTGTCAAGTTACTTTATATTTGTGTTCAGGTTACTGATGTGCTGAGCTGTATAGTTTTTGGAGTAAATCAGATAATTTGATCCTGAGATATTAACCCTTTATCCTTCAAACTGAAAATTCCTCCAATCCCTTTGGCATTCGATAACTAGAAAAATATTGCTTGGATTGTCTAGTTACTTCATATTTGTGTTCAGGTTACTGATTTGCCGAGCTGTATAGTTTTTGGTGTAAATCTGATGATTTGATCCCGAGATATTAACCCTTGATCCTTCAAATTGAAAATTCCTCCAATCCCTTTGACATTCGATAACTTGAAAAATATTGCTTGGATTGTCAAGTTACTTTATATTTGTGTTCAGGTTATTGATGTACTGAGCTGTATAGTTTTTGGTGTAAATCTGTTATTTTGATACTGAGATGATATTAACCCTTTATCCTTCAAATTGAAAATTCCTCCAATCCATTTGGCATTCGATAATCTGAAAAATATTGCTTGGATTGTCAAGTTACTGTATATTTGTGTTCAGGTTATTGATGTACTGAGCTGTATAGTTTTTGGTGTAAATCTGTTATTTTGATACTGAGATATTAACCCTTTATCCTTCAAATTGAAAATTCCTCCAATCCCTTTGGCATTTGATAACTTGAAAAATATTGCTTGGATTGTCAAGTTACTTTATAATTGTGTTCAGGTTACTGATGTGCTGAGCTGTATAGTTTTTGATGTTTATCTGATAATTTGATCCTGAGATATTAACCCTTTATCCTTCAAATTGAAAACTCCTCCAATCCCTTTGGCATGAGAAAACTCAAAAAATATCAATCCGATTGTCATGTTACTTTATATATTTATTCAGGTTACTGAAGTGCTGTGTTGTATAGTTTTTTATGTAAATCTGATAATTTGATCCGGAGATATTAACCCTTTATCCATCAAATTAGACACTCCTCCAATCCATTTCTATATGTACCCATACCTTGTATGGTGTACATAATGTCAGCATCTGTGGTGGCCCTCCGTCGTACAGCTTTCTACTAGTTGCGCGTATGGGTACACATCTGACGATTTCATCGGCCTATTTTTATTTTACCTTGGTATCTGTCTGAACCAGTGTGCAAAATTTCAAAAATGACTCTAACCGACCGACCGTTCACGTGGGTTGGTGATTCTTGGGAAACTGCCTTTTTATCATTAACAAGTATTCATATATTGCATGGAATTAAAATATATATAGCCCCTCACGGCAAAAGTCTAAAAATCTATCAAGACACGAGAAAGGCTGCTTAACTGGTAGAGTGCTGGAAGCCCTTATTTGGGCTTTATTCTGAACTGCAGGTACCGAAAGTTAAAGGCTTCATATTCTGTGGGTGCCCTTCATATTATCTTGTAAGTAAAATTACTTCATCTTCATCGATTTGCGTTGTTACAATTTATGGGAGAGTGCCTATAGCACACATGTGTGAACGAATCTTGAGGCTGAGAAAAAAAAATAGCACCATACCAGTTAAGTGACTCAGGCTTTTCCATTCAAGATGCAATCTTTGGCTAACCGGTCACCCGTTCGTGTAGATTTAAATTTCCGTAACCACCATGCGAATGAAACGAGTGTTCTCATCAAATTTTGCACACTGCTGAACAACATTGCAGTGTTGTCCATCATATATTTATGTCAAAATACAGTACTGTCATTAGAAAAGTTGAGATAATTTGTTTATCTGTAAACCCAACCACAACACTAGAATCTAACTTACAGGTAGCAAAATTACCTCCTTTTTTCAATGCAGTTGTGATGAAGTCAATCTTGACTCAAAAATTGTTGAAAACAAGCAGGTGGGTGGTCATATTAGATTGGTTTCCTGACAGTTACACTTTAACCCTTTACCTAACATGAAAAGCAGACGACACTTGCAAAAAATATTCTTGAATAACTTAATTTTTTTCATTTTTCGTCTCCAAAACATAGGTTATGACCCCTCATTGGAACGACCTCGACGAGCTCGTTCCAATGAGGGGTCATAACCTATGTTTTTGAGACAAAAAATGAAAAAAATAATGAAAATTCATTGAGAATAGCGCTGGCCGGTTTTGGCCGTTACGTTGGGTAAAGGGTTAATTCTGTGTGACCACTGAACTTGGAGTGTATATGCTCCAATTCAAAGAGAAAAATCCATTCGATACTCGGGTTTGTCATCAAAAGGCAGTGGTACTGTTATTAAAATTAAAAAATTTTGGTTTCCAAGCAATAACATTAGTTCTCTTTCTCACAACTGAACCTAATATGTAAAAAATAGTTGCATATGGAAAGCATTGTCAGTTTTTGAGTCTATAGCTGTAAGGTCAAATGTCACTGGAATCATATACATAGAACATAGAACTTAGTAAAATAACAGTTGTTCTGTTTGAGAAAGATTCACCAAATTTACAAGTTAGGTATCCAAATGGCAGGGGAAGGACCTTATTCTGTCAGTTTTGGAGACTGCGGTCATATAGTCAAAAGGTTATGGGACTGTTCAAATAAACTTCACCCCAATTGCCCACGTGGGGGCACGGTGACGCTGTGTACTAAGGCGTACTGCACGTCAATGGTGCACCTGTCTTCAACCAATGCTAACCCTGCTTGTGTGAAGTTGGTATGTTGAGGAGCTGACAGTTGCTCGCCGTTGCTCGGTGGTTCTCTCTAGGTACTCCGGCTTCCTCCACCTGTAAAACTGTCACGGTCATGGTTAGCCATTGTGCAGAAATATGTGACCTTAAACACCAATTAATAAATAAATAGGTATGATGTCAAAAGGTCAGGGTCAGTGTTTTGTATTTTTCTTTTTATATGTTTTTTAACCCTTGACCCCTTCTTTACATTTTTGTTAACTCGTGAAAATCTACATCCTGTGACCTTATAGTAGTTTCTGGATGATTCTTGGCTGCTTAGAAAGGCTACCAAGACCAAGAGAAACAACTGGTACAGCAGAGCCCACTTAATTGGGTATCTCTTAACTGAATGTCCCTGTTAATTGAATATAATTTCCCAACACAAAACCATTTACCATACCTCCAGTACAAATTTGACCTGTTAATTGAATATAGGTTATAGAGTAAACTGTTAATTGAATAAAAAATCTTGTAACCTGTCGAGAAATTATGCTGACCTTCCCCAGTTTTCCTTTGTTTATAGACATATTTGGCCTCAGTACATCCAATACAGGCATTTAATCATCTATTATATTTTGTTTGACAGAGCTCACAGAGCTCTGTCAAACAAGATATAATAGAATAAATGCTAAGCTCATCTCTAGAATAAGGAAAGTGACACAGTCTCTGTCAATTGAATACTCCTTTTAATTGAATAATTTTCATTGGCAAAGTAGCTATTCAATTAACAGGGTTCCACTGTACTTAGAACTTGTGTCCAGAGCCTGCATGTTGGGGCACTTGTTCTGCAGCAGTAAAACGTGTTCAAATCAGAAGGAGGCCTTTACAGATTAAATTAATTTGGTTTATCTGTATCACTTTGACAGCCTACAGGTCATGTTCACATCAGCTGATAAGTCACGTGGCACTGTTATTAAAATGTTGAGGATAATTTAATATCACAATTCCCTGTGTGTATGGATCTCTGATCCTCTTGCATTTTTTAAGCTTTATGCTAGTTATTTCATTTTTGGAGCTCTGTACATCCAACATTTCTGAAGATGGTCATCCTTGTGCTGAAATTTATCAAATGCTTTCTTAACGGACTATATGTTCTGTTATTCATCTTAATTTTCTGAAAAAAATGGCACATGGATGGAACTTTTCTATTCAGTTTTCATTTAAGGGAAATGTAAACAGAAACAATAAGGGAAGTATCACCAAAAAATGGATTATTAACTCTTTACCAGCTGAGTATTTTCAAGATGTTTTTCATTGAATCTAGTCATGGCTGCTTCACCGCAGTCCTGACTAGATTTGATGAAAAATTCATCTACATTTAACTCAAGAAATCACTGGTGAAAAATCCATTCAGTTTACAGGAGTATTTTTTTAGTCCCCTACCGGCATCGCCAGAGGGGACTATAGGTTTGCACTCCGTCCATCCGTCAGTCTGTCCATCTGTCAGTCACACTTTAGTTTTCCGGAGTTTTTTTGGAAACACTTCAACGGAATGATTTCATTTTTGGTAAGCTACTATAGAACGATGACTTACAGATCAAGTTTGAGTTTCATGCTGATTGCATTATTCTTGTGTGAGTTACGGCCCTTGGAAATATGGAAAACCACCAAAATATCAGTATTTTTATACTGTACCAATGACCCAGACATAGCTGGTGCTAACTCTTAAAATATAGGGCCAAACACAAATTTTGCCCCCCAATCCCCAAAATTTGCATCTAAAACTAAAGAAAACATGTCCTGAAAGGCCCTCCACACCTCGCCCCCACTGCGCATGCGCAGTGTCAAGGACGTTCCGAAATTGGCGCCATTTATCATTCTAAGTTTGGCCCTTCATCAGTTAACATCTGACTGATCTTTGTGCTTTTAAATCTCAGTTTAAATGATGCCAGACACATAAATATTAGTGAAATGGTGATTCTAAGGAGGATAGAAAAGGTGGAGAGGAAAAGAATGTGTGACAGAATATTATCAGGGCTGTAACTTAAAATTTTTTAATGAAATTATGTTAAGTTACCTATTTTCAAGGCAGCAGCCATTTTGTTGTCATTCTGATTATTTAGTTACACTGTTTTTTCAAGTGTTTTTCCTCTCTCCCTGTCCTTTAAGTTCCCCCTTGCTATTCTCCCATGCTTTTGGCATAATTTCTGTAATTATTATTACTAAAATTTCTTGGGAGTTTTAGCTGATTAACAGAATGAATTCTGTTCTTTCCCCATGTTTACGTCTTCACCTACGGGTGGTTAGGCGTTGTGTTCTGCATCTACCATCTGATGTTCTGCAGTTTCTTCCCTGGAAGTCTCTGTTTTGCATCAGATGGTGTATTTTTGGTAACTGATTTCGGGCCTGGGTGCCTGGAGTCTTATTTTAGTGTTTTTACACTCATTGTTTACATTTACAACAGCCCTCTGTGTGAGGGGGGGATTTCTAAATAATAATATCTTTATGTTATTTTAATCATAACTAGATACATTATTATTGTTCGTAAGTGTTGAATAAATTGTTTAAAATATTTTTAAAATTTTTGTCCACACTTAGGCTTGGGATCCATTGGGGCTCAACGTTACTTTTCAGAAACTTGGGCTGTTCTGAAAAAATATTTTTTCAAAATATTTTGATTTCAATTATTTTTTCTATATTAATGGATCATATTATTATTATGTATTTTGATTGCCAGGGGTTAGTGCGAGTACCAGGACTTGTTTTCTTTTCACATTGAAAGGATATTGATCAATTGTTTTAAGAGGAAGTCTTCCTCTGACCTTATTTTCATTCTATATGTGGTCAGTGTACTCGCATTAACTCCTGTTCTGTATCGTATGATTTCGATGACAATATGGGAAGCGTATGTCACGGTATGTTGTTGGGGATTTGGACACTCCGGTCCTTTCCCCGCAGGGTCACTCTACTTTATCAATTTCTATTTCAGACGATCAAGATTAGGGTGATGTATCTGTGATGTCTTCCAACAGTGTGCCTCCGTCGTCACAATTAATGAAGGGCTAGCGGAAAAGTGCTCATGTAATACGCCAATTGCCTAAGAGGACCCTAGTAGGTTCGACGGCCTTTGACGTCCGCTAGCTCGCCCGGTGTAGCGTCCATTCACCGAATGGTTCGGCAGCCGGGTTCGTCCGTTGCGGTCTAGAAGGAATTTTGGGGTGATGCGAGCACTATAAAATTAACTTAATGCACACCCAGTGACGGCGGATCGGAGGGAGAACGGAGGAAGCCTTTTAGTCCGGTTCATAGCTCGTTCCGGTCCATCCGGACGGCAAGCGAGAGAGGCCCCTCTCTCGTTCAACAACATCTGGCCCCAGATGTTGTGGTTCAAATGTGTCGTTAGCGGAGCATACGTCCGTCGCTCGGGACGCTCCGTTGTATAGGCAGTCCGCTGAGACTGCTAAGGCTTCCTCTTCTCGTCAGCGCACACGACCGCACCTTGGCTGCGTGACCGCCGATATATTACCAGCTCGCCGATCAAGGATTCTTCGGCGACCAGGTCACACCATCCGGCAGCCAGGGATTTGAGACCGATGGACTCCGGACGTTCGCATAGGAAAAGTATGCGGGAGCCATCTGATGCGGAGCTGCCCTCGGCGAAGCATCGATAGACTGCGCCTCCGCAGGTCTCGACGCCGGACATTCTTGTGCACATAGCACAGCTTATCGCAGCATCCCAGCAGCCGACAGAAACGGTGTCGGATCGAGAATTATCCGACAGCGCTGGGTCGGTAGCCGGGGACTCGAGGCCTGCAGACTCCGGACGTTCGCATAGGAAGTGTGCGGGAGTCAACGTACACGGAGCTTCCAGCGGCAATGCATCGTAAGTCCGCTACTGCACAGGCCTCGGGAACGGACGTGCTTTCCTTAATAGCACAGTTTATCGCAGCATCCCAGCATCAACTGAATCTGTCGCATATATTTTATCCGACGATGCTGGGTCGGGACGCTCCGCGGAAGCGGGTACGGACGTCCGAAAGTTTCATCTGGTCCGACGGGATACCGAAAGGGATTCGGTGGATTTCAAGCTTTCCCTTTCGGAACAACATATGCTGCGATGCCGGATAAGAAACTGATAGCGTCGGTGGACTTAGAAATTTTTTGGTTCGGTTCAGGGACATCGTCCCTCAGTTCCGACATAGTCCAATAATGTCACACAAACTTTCGAATTATTGAACGACGCTATATATATTATTATTTTATGCTTGCTATCCAAGCATTTCTGGTTTCTTGTTCGAAGAGTTATGGAGATGTCTTTCAAAAGTGTGCCTCTGTCGTCATAGTTAATGAGGAGTTAGCGGCAATAAGTGCTCATGGAATATGTCTATCGCTTACGGAGTGACATTCGCTAGCTCACCCGGTGTAGCGTACATTCATCGAATGGTTCGGCTGCCGGGTTCGTCCGTTGCGGTCTAGGAAGGAGATTTGGGTGATGCGAGCACTTTAATTACTTTAGTACTCACCCAGTGATGGCAGATTGAGGACAGATCGGAGGAAGCCAACAACATAGGGGACCGCATGTTGTGGTTCAGATATTTTACATTCGGAGCATATGTCCGTTGCTCGGGACGCTCCGTTATATTGACAGTCCGAGAGACTGTCTTTAATGCTTCCTCATCCTCACAGCAGGGCACACGACCGCACATTGGCTACGTGACCTCGAGTATCCGATCAGTTTCGGCATTCAGTGATTCCACAGCGAATAGGTCGCGCCATCCGGTAGCCAAGGGACACGAGGCCTATACACTCCGTTCGCTCGCATATTGGAAGTATGCACGGGGTAATGATCTCGGAGCTTCCTGCGGCAATGCATCGTAAGACCGCTGCTCCTCAGGCCTCAGTGACGGACGTGCTATCCGAGTTAGCACAGTTGTTTCGCAGCATCCCAGCAATTGACGGTTTCTCGGTCGAATCAGGAATTATCCGACGGCGCTGGGTCGGTGCGGTCCGCGGTTGCATCAAGCTACGGATGACCGAACGCTTTATAGGGTCCGACAGGATGGCGAAAGGGATTCGAAAGATTTCGAGTTTTCCCTTTAGTAGTATCGGAAGATGCCTTTCATATCTTCTGGCATTTCTTCCAGTGATTATTTTTGGACTTCATTGCTGCGATCTTGGATAAGAGACTTATAGCGTCATTGGACTCGGATTTTTCGATCGGTACAGGGACTTTGTCCCTGTCTTACCGACGCAGTCCAATATTGTCATTACAACATGTGTTTTATTTTTCGACGCTATATATTTATATATATATACAAGCCTGCTACTAAGCATGATAGTTTAGTTTCTTGTCCGCGTGGCTCATTTCTGCCATTTTATCTTTTTTACATATAGTTTATTTTGGCAGAGCAGGGCATACCGAGAGTTCATATGCGTCTAGACGGTGTGATTAAAGACTGCATATATTCTTTTTCGCCGTTTATGTCTTTTCCAATTTCAATGTTGGGAACGACATTATGTATAGTAGACTTAACTTAGACGCTTTATTATACGTAATCCGCCTTACTGAGGCGTTATCATTACGTCTTCGAGAAAAGATTTACGGGATATTATTCTAAATGTAATTTCTTTTGAGGGCAGTAGTTTGTTCACGTATAACTCCGCCCTTCAGTGGCTGATTGGAGTTGGTTAGACGTGATGCAGCCCTAGCTACATCCACGCGTGGATAGTAGGTTAAGAACTCTCTCAGAGTCGCTTCGTTCTCGGAGGAGCTTCTCTTCGACGGCAACTTTCCGGCAATCCATGAATTGCTTGATTTATACATTCTCTTGTCTATCTAGTGTTACAAGAGATTCAGACTGGGGCAAACATTCGGTGGTTGACTCAGAGAGTGCCGCCGCAGTTGCCGGACCCGAGTGTGGCTGTTATGACGGTTGCCAGTCAAACAGATTGGGATATATACTGATCCCTACGGATTCGAAGTGCCAGGGTCTTTGGGTTCCGCAGTCTTTTAGCTATCAGTTTAACTTCCGCGGAATAATGTTTTTTAGGCTTGCTTTATGTCATTGCATGAACATTATTCAGAAACGCATGCCCAAATTCCTGTCCTTTAATTCGACAGTAGTGGCGTATCTCCGGAACCAGGGAGGCACTCTTTCGTTTCCGTTATTCAATTTAATGGAAAGAATCCGTCTGTTGGTTATAGTACACCAAGTTCTGTTTTGATCCGTCATATTCTGGGTCGTCTGATTGTTTTATCGCACTCCCGTTCTCTTACGGGTCGCTTGTTGCTGTCAGAATGGACTCTCAACAAACAAGTATTCAATCAGATTTGCTATCTATGGGAGCGCCCAATGATGTTTTATTTATGACACAGCTTGCTAATCATTTGCAGACGTATGTGTTGGCTTGTCCAGATCTCTGAGCTAATACTGTTAACGCTCTATTGATCTATAGGACGGAATGATAGGATACGCGTATCCTCCGGCGCTGTTGTTTTAGCAGGTATTGCTAAGATAAACAACCACAGTACATTTCTGTTGATAGCATCTCTATCTTCACAGAGATCATGAGTAATTTACTCTCTTGACTACTGTGGATCTTAACGTGAAATCTTCCTCTATGTGAGGATCTTTTTTCACTGGGTAAATCGTGTCATCTTTATCACAACCAGCAAGGTCGCAACCTTCGTGTATTCCGTTGTGTGGTCCGTATTGCATTGTAAGCACTGTACTGGACGAGCTTTGGACGCGATTTCTTACTATAGGAGATCCTCTTCTTCGCTATTCTATGCGACTAAAGTGGAGGCTCTTCCGTCGTGGTGTAGGGATCATTATGTTCATATGGTTGATCCCTCCATACTACTCATTGCTATTTTTTAGTATACTTGTTTCACAAGATCTACTGCAGCCTGTTGTTATTTAGGTTATAGGTTTATGTTACCTCATACCTATGCACTCTACGATAGTTTACAATTGAGTCTTTTGTCTCTTTATCTAAGTCAGTTAGTTACTTTTTGATAAATAGACTTAGAATCTTTAGATTAAATTCCTATACGGATTTTAACTTCAGGTTCTTATTTAGCTAAGTAATCATTTGAGCCTCTGGAAACAGTAGTTTTCAAATTCTGTCCTTTTAGACAGTAATTCTGTTGATTTCTCTTTTACTGTAGAGTCAGTGAGTTTCATGCACTATCGATGGATGATTTTCACTTTCATAGTTTCGGAATCAATACTTCCGTTACTATTTAGGTTGGATTGTTGCATAAGAGTTAGGCTCCTATTTTCCGGAACCTATTACTTTAAGGTCCTTCCGTCTTCGTATGGGCATAGGCCTTTACTCTTTCCGGGTACAGTTTATGTATTTATAAACAGATATCTGTTTATTACAAGGGCGTAAGCTTCTTCTGTCTTTGATGTCTAGTAGAAGGACGTTACGCTCCATTTTATTGTTAATGGATTCTATTAACTAGCGTACTGCTTATGGTATATCATTGGCTTAGCAGTTGTGCTTAAGATTTCGGCTCATGAAGTAAGAGTTCTTCTACTTCTTGGGCTTACATTAATAGTGTTGCTATTATAGATTTTTGAAGGCTGCTCATTGCGCTCAGCCATCCATTCATGAATTTTATCTCAGAAATATCGAGTCCATTTCTGGAGGCCTCTATTGTTAGGTCTATTATCTACTGCTCAGAATGTCATTCACTTAACAGTTGCTACTATAGCTAGGTAGGCTGTCTGTTTCGGCAGTGTCTCCGTTCGGCTGCCCTCTTCGCTCTGGGCTATTTGACCCAGGGCAAGAAAAAGGGGGGGGGGGGGAGGGTGTTCCCTTGGGTCACCTGTTTTTACTATGAAAACAAGGGGATACCTCCTCCGGAGCTAGTAATTCTGAGCTGTTATTGGGATGGTTGTTTAGTGAGAAGTTTAAGTTTATAAAATTCATTCGAGTCTTAGTTTTTAAAGTATAGCTTTTGAATATTGCATATGTCAACGGACATGGTTATGCAATTCTCACACACTTTTAGGAGTATAAGAGTCTCTATTCTCTAGACTTACTTTATTATTGGCTTACTTTAAAAATTATTAGTATAAGGATTATTGGATATTAATAGAGTACATGGATGTATGAAGCTCAGTTTTTGGAAGGTGTTGTATCTTTCTAATTTATCATAAATAAGAAAGATACATGTAAGGCCTATTACTTCTTTTCCCTACAGGGGATGACTCTATTTTATTTTATTGAGCGTATTCCATTTTGCTCTATGTCCTTGGCCCTCCAGCCTTTTTACTATTCAGCTATGTCTGGGTCATTGGTACAGTATAAAAATGTTAAAAAATTTATAGTAATTTATATATTTTTTATACTTACCAATGACCCAGACGGGGATGGCCCTCCCAGGAGTTGGGAACTCTTGCCTCCCCGCTGAGTACATAGCGCTTACCAGGCACTGGTTATTAGAATGATAAATGGCGCCAATTTCGGAACGTCCTTGACACTGCGCATGTGCAGTGGGGGCGAGGTGTGGAGGGCCTTTCAGGACATGTTTTCTTTAGTTTTAGATGCAAATTTTGGGGATTGGGGGGCAAAATTTGTGTTTGGCCCTATATTTTAAGAGTTAGCACCAGCTATGTCTGGGTCATTGGTAAGTATAAAAAATATATAAATTACTATAAATTTTTTAACTTTCCGGAGTTTTTCTGGAAATGCTTCAACGGAATGATTTCATTTTTGGTAAACTACTATAGAACGATGACTTACAGATCAAGCTTGAGTTTCCTGCTGATTGCAGTATTCTTTGTGAGTTATGGCCCTTGGAAATATGGAAAAGTGTCAAAATTTCAGTTTTCCGGACTTTTTTTTGGAAACGCTTCAACGGAATGATTTCATTTTTGGTAACCTACTATAGAAGGATGACTTACAGATCAAGTTTGAGTTTCATGCTGATTGCCTTATTCTTGTGTGAGTTATTGCCCTTGGAAATATGGAAAAGCGCCAAAATATCAGTTTTCCGCACTTTTTCTGGAAACGCTTCAACGGAATGATATCATTTTTGGTAACCTACTATAGAACGATGACTTACAGATCACGTTTCATTTACACTCTGTCCATCTGAGTTACGGCCCTTGGAAATATGGAAAACCACCAAAATATCAGTTTTCCGGAGTTTTTTTGGAAACGCTTCAACGGAATGATTTCATTTTTGGTAAACTACTATAGACCAATGACTTACAGATCAAGTTTGAGTTTCATGCTGATTGCATTATTCTTGTGTGAGTTATGGCCCTTGGAAATATGGAAAAGCGCCAAAATTTTAGTTTTCCGGACTTTTTTTGGAAACCCTTCAACGGAATGATTTAATTTTTGGTAACCTACTATAGAAGGATGACTTACAGATCAAGTTTTAGTTTCATGCTGATTGCTTTATTCTTGTGTGAGTTATTGCCCTTGGAATTATGGAAAAGTGCCAAAATATCAGTTTTCCGGACTTTTTCTGAAAACGCTTCAACTGAATGATTTCATTTTTGGTAACCTACTATAGAACGATGACTTACAGATCACGTTTCATTTACACTCTGTCCATCCATCTGTCAGTCTGTCAGTGAATCTGTCGGTCGTACTTTAGTTTTCCGGACTTTTTTTGGAAAGGCTTCAACGGAATGATTTCATTTTTGGTAACCTACTATAGAACGATGACTTACAGATCAAGTTTCATTTACACTCTGTCCATCCATCCGTCAGTCTGTCAGTCAGTCTGTCGGTTATACTTGAGTTTTCTGGACTTTTTTTGGAAACGCTTCAACGGAATGATTTCATTTTTGGTAACCTACTATAGAATGATGACTTACAGATCAAGTTTCATTTGTACTCTGTCCATCCGTCAGTCTGTCAGTCAGTCTGTCAGTCATACTTTAGTTTTCCGGACTTTTTTTTGGAAATTCTTCAACTGAATGATTTCATTTTTGGTAACCTACTATAGAACGATGACTTACAGATCAAGTTTGAGTTTCATGCTGATTGCATTATTCTTATGTGAATTATGGCCCTTGGAAATATGGAAAAGTGCCAAAATATCAGTTTTCTGGACTTTTTGGGGAAATGATTCAACGGAATTCATGCTGATCACATCTAGGTTATAACATTTGTATAATTATTAATGCTCATTAGTCTGGTAGGGGACATTGTATTGCTTCAGCAATACGAGCGCTCTTGTTATTAAATGTGCCAAAATCATACTTATTTCAGTGGCAAGAGAAATTCTGTCCTTGGCACTTAGGAGTTAATTCCAGTTATGTTGTATTTTTAGTTTATTTGCATTCTATACAATAAATAATGTATCCTGAGAGCTACAATTTTATTTTTAACAATTTAAATATTTAATGAATTCACTTTTCAAAAATATTTTTTTCTAAGCACTCATTTTCATGGTTGTGAGGTTCAACCTCAACAAAACTAACATCAAAGGTTCTGTCGTTTTATGGTATATACGAGCTGTGGCCTGAAAAGTTGATATATTGTGCCACAAAGAAATGAAATTAGAAATGGTTGAAAGTAGGTAAATGAAGATAATGTAAACAAAACCTGCCGTGCTGGTCAGATGAACATTTTTTTTGTCTAGAAAGTATGGTAGGCCATTCAAGTTAATCATGTTTTTTATCTCACAATCGGGGAGTTTTTGCACTGTTACGCAACTGAAGTTTAATGTATCTGGACCCTTGTTCCGAATCCGTATCAAGGGCCCCTGATACAAGCCTGTGATTCTGCTGTTGCCAAAACAACAGCAATAATATTTTTCGATCGCTTCGCGTTTTTCCCGTCAGAGAAAACAATATTAGGTGAGGCGAAGCCAAACCTGATATTGTTTTCTCTGAACTGTAGGCTGTATCGGCCAGCTAAACACCCTGTAACATATTTATTATGCACAGCATGCTAAAATGTCACTGGGGAAGTTAACTCAACGAATAGTTAAATTATGCACACTTTTCGGCATCTTGGCCTGGTTTGTAGCCTATTGGGATTTTCCTGAACGCTCAAGTTGAGGCTGGGGGCGCGGTGGCTCAGTAGGTAGAGGTGCAAGCTGCAAGCCGAGAGGTCCTCGGTTCGAATCCCACCTGCGGCAACCGCGTTGTGTCCTTTGGCAAGACACTTCACCCCCATTGCCCATGTGGGGGCACGATGACGCCGTGTACTAAGGCATACTGCACGTCGATGGTACGCATGTCTTCAACCAATCTAACCCTGCCTGTGCTGCAGTGCGGAGTTGTGATGTTGGGGAGCTGGCAGCTGCTCGTCATTGCTCGGTGGTTCTCTCCGGGTACTCCGGCTTCCTCCACCCGTAAAACTGTTACGGTCATGATTAGCCATTGTGCATAAATATGTGACCTTAAACATCAATAAATAAGTTAAAGTATTAGCTTTCGCTATGAAATGTGGAAAACTCTACCTCAATAAACGATGAATGGCATATTTTAAAATATAATAAACCTTTAAACCAAAAGGGATATTTAATTCACCAGTAATTATTGCAAAAGTAACAACCAAATTCACGTTGACGAAACACACAGTTGCTCCACTTCGCAAGACAGTTTCAGTAAAGTGACATAATTTTCTCTGAAGTGTAATGTCATCACTGACCTCAATATGTAGATCAATGAACGCTATTCTATTTTTCAGTTTGCGTCTTTCCATCGATAAGGCAAATGAAAAAGTTATTCTTAAAATAGTTTTATAACACATTTTGTGGTCAATATTGTGAGATAAATTTATCACCACAGCCCTAACGGGCTCTACGAAATACTATTCTGTTCCTACAACGCGACTTGATCTGAATTCCCGGAGACACACACTGTGGTGATAATCTGTATGTACAAGTACCATTGTGTTGAAAACAGGGAACACTCAGATGTGACCCCAGGAATGTGATCTGAATAACCTTTATATTTGTGTCACATCCAGACGGAAAGAGTTCTGCTTGAAACCAGTCACTGAGGTTTCTCAAAGAAAGAGTTCTGCTTGAAACCAATCACTGAGGTTTCTCAAACAGTAGAGACATGACCATCCATAGAATTGCTGTGTTTCCACATTTGTTTTCGCAGGTTATCTGGACCAAACACACTCTGGATAACATCACTAACTGGTACTGCCTACCATACTTCTTTACATTGGCTTCATTTACCAGTTAACTGCGCGTAATCAAATCGGTTAAATTTTACCCCATTGCATAATAAATTTTGTAAAAAAACACCTTTTTGCATGTGTAATAAACAGTGGTTACATATGACAAAACAAGTGTAATTTTCTTATTTTTTCAGTCATTTGCAGCCCGCTCTGAATCTGAATCAGCAATACTGGAATCCCTGCATTCATTTTTAGCTCAACTTGATGAAGTCAAGCAGAGCTATTGCTGTCGCTTCTCGTCCGTCGGCATACATATGTCCACAATTTCCCTTGGCACATCGCACAGGTCGCATTTATGATCGGATCGCTTTGAAATTTGGTATGCTTGTTTGGGGTGACCTCCACATGGGAGCTATCGATTTTCTTCTATTTCCAGCAAAAAGTGTTGTCGATGACAACAGCCTTTGGACTTAGTTTAGTCAGGCATTAATATATTCCTTTGGCACACTCTACGGGGTACATTTATGATCAGATCACTTTGAAACTTGTTATGCTTGTTTGGTGTGACCTCTAGATGAGAGCTATGGATTTTATCCATTTCAGTCAAAAAATGTTTCTGCTGGCAAAGACTTTTTTAGTTTAGTCAGGCCTCAATATTTCCCTTTTGCACATTTTACAGGGCACATTTATGACTGAATTGCTTTGAAATTAGGTTGTTTGTTTGGGGTGACCTCTAGATGGGAGCTATCGATATTCTTCATTTCTGTCAAAAAGTGTTTCCTCTGGCAACGTCCTTTAAACTTAGTTTAGGCAGGCATCAATATATTCCTTTGGCATGCCCTACAGGGCACATTTATGATCGTATTGCTTTGAAACTTGGTATGTTTGTTTAGGGTTATCTCTAGATGGGAGCTATCGATTTTCTTCCATTTCCATAAAAAGAATGTAATTTCAGGCCTGTCGATTTGAGGTGAATGGCCATTTGGGTCATGTGGAGGTTACCTAAAATGACAAACACGCACACAAAAAATGGGTCGCACCAAATTATCGCCGGGTCACGCAAAATATTTGCCAAGTTGAATGATCTAGTTGGCCAATTTTAAAATAGTGTTTTCTGAAGACCTCTGCATATATTATATACAGTTAAAACTAAAAGTCCTGTCATGAAACGTGCACAATTAGCACGTTGATATGCGCGTTAATGTATGCGTTATGGCCCAAGTAAAGCTATCAAATTCTGTACATGTGGCCTGCGCACAAGCAATGTTTCAGCCAATGGACCTCCGGGTAACCCGGAGGTCCATTGGCAGAAACATTGCCTGTGTTTGATATGAGTAACCAGGAGAACCTGCTGTGCTTTGGATGCCATTCGATATGGCAATTGCGCGCAATTTCAACACGCAATTAAGCCTACATAAGCGCACTATTCGTGACAGGACTTCTAGTTTTAACTGTAGTGTAAAATGCTATTGCACGAAGATTGCATCACAAAATGTTAACAAAAGGAATTTTTTCTCGATGATTTTCTCCAAATTGTTTCTGTTTACATTCCCCTTAAAATAGTGCTGGTTATCATTTTTTTGTTGAAGGAATTTGCCTTTTAATTTGGCAAGAGCATCTGAATAATAATTTAATCAAGGTTTCATGTTGGTTTGAATAGGCATAAGCTAATACATGTAGCATTTTATAAAGTACAGTCACCGTGGACTGGTCATGATCCACACATGGACAGTGATGTCCACGCCTGCATTTACCATATAATAAAAATCTTCATCGGCAAAATTTTAATTAATGAAGCACCAGGTTGTACCCGGTGCTTCATTAATTAAAATTTTGATGATTATTCCTATAATTAATGTTTGGAATCTAATAATATATTATTGCACCTGTGGAAATAATACCCGTCCATGGAAAATGACCAGTCCACGGTGACCATACTGTACATATTAGTTTCTCCTGCTTTAATTATGCAGATTTGACAGTCCTCATGCTTCATTTTGGTGTGTGTCTCATCAGTTCTATTGCAACATATTACAGGGTTCACATTCATTTTGTTTTAAAATTAACTTGTTCATTGAATTTCTATGAAGCTTGCATTGTAATCCACACATTGGCTGTGATGTCCATGCATGTGTTTACCAGGTAATAAATATCATCAGAAAAATTTTAATAAATGAAGCACTAGGTACAACCCAATACTTAATTAATTAAATTTTTGATGATTTTTACTAAAATAAAAAAAAATAATATCCACACTGGCTGTACTGTATGTGTAAACCAGTGCGAGACCAGCTGCTTCTGCATTCCAAGAATTCACATTTTTAACAAACAACTCTTCCAGTTTTCTTATTTCCAACAATAAAAAAATTTACATGGGGAATAGAAGGCGCTTTAGATATTTAGCATATCATTTGTTTGTTTGTTTTTACACATAACTTATGCAAATTAGGCACAGAGTTTATTTTAGTGATATGCTTATCTATGCATTATTTAATTGATTGACTCAGACTACAAGCGTTATTAATTTAAGTTTTCCATTCCAGGTTGGGAAGCAGATGTAGTTCAGACATTGGGTGTATGTTTATGGTTTTCAGTCTGATCTCCCTTTAATAAAACAAAACTTTTTCACTCTCCGAGCATTAGGTCTTCAGTTCGGTGATCGCAAAAGTGGTCTCTTTTGCAATATGATCTTGATACACTTGCAACAGTGGGGCAAGATTTTTAGCTCACCTGACTGAAGGTCGGGAGCTTAACTGGTTGAGTGCTAAATTATTTTTCAAAGGTCATTTGAAGTAGGGGTATTTTTTTTCAGATACCCTGCTACCGGGGGTGCGGTAACCGGTTCTTTTCAGCTCACCAAGTTAAACAACGTCGAGCCAGGTTAGTCTTTGGATGGGTGACTGTCTGAGCGATCGATTCGGACCCCCGCATTGTGTCCTTGGGCAAGGTCCTTAACCCTGATTGTCCACAAGCAGGTACGATGATGCCGTGTACTAAGGCATACTGCACGTCGATGGTGTGCATGTCTTCACCCAATCTAACCCTGACTGTGCTGCGGTGTAGAGTTACGATGTTGGGGCGCTGGCAGCTGCTCGGTGGTTCTCTGGGTACTCCGGCTTCCTCCACCCGTAAAACTGTCACCGACACGATATGACCTTGGCTGTTAAAGTGTTGTTAAACCCTAATAAATAAAGAAATAAATACCCTGCTACCAGTACAAGTAGCCTTAGTTTTGCAAGAATTTGTTCGTAAATAATTGTTCTATTACAATTTATTGGAGAGTGCCAATAGGCACTCTCCAATAAATAGCAACCAAACAATTTTATATAAAAGATTTTTCTCCTGTTGATCAAACTTCAAGCTAATGCATACAGTGTATGCACTTTTCAATAGAGCCATGATAGTGGCTTCTAGCATTCAACCAGTTAAGCGATCACTTTCAGTCCATTATCCATTAGTCTGTCCATCCATTGTCCGTCCGGCATGAACTTTACATTATTGACTTCTCCTCATAAACAACTGAGCCAAATTGAACCTAATTAGATATGCATATTTCTTATCATATGTCAATTCAAGTTTGTTCAAATAAAGTTGCAATGCCACAGGGGGCATTGAAAGGGGCATACCGTATTTACTCTATGTATTGGGACAGCTAAAAATAATTATTTTCACAGGTGTCCCAATTCTTAGAAAATGGGGAAAGAACAGAGCTTGGTCTTGATTTGATGTTGAATAAAGTTGCGCGTGATTCAGTTTCCATCACTATATACGAAAGTCGTCGTCCAATTTTTTTTTATATTTTCAATTTTTGCTTCCAAAACATTGCACTCGTTCCAATGAGGGATCATAAGCTATGTTTTGGAAGCAAAAAATGAAAATTGTTAGTTACCCAAGATTTTTTTAGCTCACCTGAGCGAAGCTCAAGGGGAGCTTTACTAATCACTTTCTGTCCGGCGTCCGTCGTCCGGCGTCCGTCGTCCGTTGTCCATCGTCGTCCGTCCGGCGTTAACTTTACATTATCGACTTCTCCTCCTAAACCACTAGCCCAATTTTATTCAAATGTTGGCTAAATGTTTATTACCTAATGCCAATTCAGATTTGTTCAAATGAAGTTGCCCCTACTCCTGGGTGGTGCCACGCCCCCAAGGGGCACCAAAATCTTTGTAAATCTTCTTCTCATGAACCAGCAGTAGCAGAGACTTGATATTTGGTGTGCAGCTTCCTTTTGAGGTGTAGACTCAGATTTGTTCAAGAGAAGTTTGTGGGGCTATACTTGGCGTTGTTATGAGAGGGGCAAAATTTTTTGCCCCGCCCAAAATTTCTATTTTCCAAACCGAGAGGCTGATTTGAACCAAATTTTATGTGAGGGCTTATTGGGTCATGAGTACTTGATTTATGCAAAAAAAAATTTTCCCGCAGCCCCGTGGGAACCGCAGGAGCTAAAAATAGAAAAAATTTAAAACGCCCATATCTTCAAAACTGCACGGCACTGAGAATTTTTATTTGGTGTGCAGCTTCCTTAGGACCAACAGAAAGGATTGGTAAAAAAAAATCGCCATCGGTTTTATCATAGGGTACAGTTTCGGGACTTTGAAAAAGTGCTGAGTCAGCACTTTTTAACACTGTAGGCAATGGGAAAAACATTAAAAATCTTCTTCTCCAGATCCAGCAGGCAGAATCTTTTGATATTTGGTATGCAACATTGTAGGGTGGATCTGATTCAAGTTTGTTCAAATCGGCCCCCTGGGTTCATATTTGGGCTCAGTATAGGAGCCCGATTTCGAACTTAGTGCATTTCAGGCAAATTTCTTAAAAAATCTTCTTCTCCAGATCCAGCAGGCAGAATCTTTTGATATTTGGTATGCAACATTGTGGGGTGGATCTGATTCAAGTTTGTTCAAATCGGCCCCCTGGGTTTATATTTGGGCTCAGTATAGGAGCCCAAATTTGAACTTACTGCATTTCAGGCAAATTTCTTTGAAAATCTTCTTCTCCAGATCCAGCAGGCAGAATCTTTTGATATTTGGTATGCAACATTGTAGGGTGGATCTGATTCAAGTTTGTTCAAATCGGCTCCCTAGATTCATATTTGGGCTCACTATAGGAGCTTGAATTCGAATTTAGTGCATTTCAGGCAAATTTCTTCAAAAATCTTCTTCTCCAGATCCAGCAGGCAGAATCTTTTGATATTTGGTATGCAATGTTGCGGGGTAGATCTGATTCAAGTTTGTTCAAATCGGCCCCCTGGATACATATTTGGGCTTACTATAGAAGCCCGAATTCGAACTTAGTGCATTTCAGGCAAATTTCTTAAAAAATCTTCTTCTCCAGATCCAGCAGGCAGAATCTTTTCATATTTGGTAAGCAACATTGTGGGGTGGATCTGATTCAAGATTGTTCAAATCGGCCCCCTGGGTTAATATTTGGGCTCAGTATAGGAGCCCGATTTCGAACTTAGTGCATTTCAGGCAAATTTCTTAAAAAATCTTCTTCTCCAGATCCAGCAGGCAGAATCTTTTGATATTTGGTATGCAACATTGTAGGGTGGATCTGATTCAAGTTTGTTCAAATCGGCCCCCTGGGTTCATATTTGGGCTCAGTATAGGAGCCCAATTTCGAACTTAGTGCATTTAGGCAAATTTCTTAAAAAATCTTCTTCTCCAGATCCAGAAGGCAGAATCTTTTGATATTTGGTATGCAACATTGTGGGGTGGATCTGATTCAAGTTTGTTCAAATCGGCTTCCTAGATTCATATTTGGGCTCACTATAGAAGCTTGAATTTGAACTTAGTGCATTTCATGCAAATTTCTTAAAAAATCTTCTTCTCCAGATCCAGCAGGCAGAATCTTTTCATATTTGGTAAGCAACATTGTGGGGTGGATCTGATTCAAGTTTGTTCAAATCGGCCCCCTGGGTTTATATTTGGGCTCAGTATAGGAGCCCAAATTTGAACTTAGTGCATTTCAAGCAAATTTATTAAAAAATCTTCTTCTCCAGATCCAGCAGGCAGAATCTTTTGATATTTGGTATGCAACATTGTGGGGTGGATCTGATTCAAGTTTGTTCAAATCGGCTTCCTAGATTCATATTTGGGCTCACTATAGAAGCTCGAATTCGAACTTAGTGCATTTCAGGCAAATTTCTTAAAAAATTTTCTTCTCCAGATCCAGCAGGCAGAATCTTTTGATATTTGGTATGCAACATTGTGGGATGGATCTGATGCAAATTTGTTTAAATCGGCTCCCTAGATTCATATTTGAGCTTACAAAAGAAGCTCGAATTCGAACTTAGTGCATTTCAGGCAAATTTCTTAAAAAATCATCTTCTCCAGATCCAGCAGGCAGAATCTTTTGATATTTGGTATGCAACATTGCGGTTTGGATCTGATTCAAGTTTGTTCAAATTGGCCCCCTGGATTCATATTTGGGCTTAATATAGAAGCCCGAATTCGCACTTAGTGCATTTCGGGCAAATTTATTAAAAAATCTTCTTCTCCAGATCCAGCAGCCAGAATCTTTTGATATTTGGTATGCAACATTGTGGGGTGGATCTGATTCAAGTTTGTTCAAACCGGCTTCCTAGTTTCATATTTGGATTCACTATAGAAGCTTGAATTTGAACTTAGTGCATTTCAGGCAAATTTCTTAAAAAATCTTCTTCTCCAGATCCAGCTTCAGAATCTTTTCATATTTGGTAAGCAACATTGTGGGGTGGATCTGATTCAAGTTTGTTCAAATCTGCCCCCTGGGTTTATATTTGGGCTCCGTATAGGAGCCCAAATTTTAACTTAGTGCATTTCAGGCATATTTCTTAAAAAATCTTCTTCTCCAGATCCAGCAGGCAGAATCTTTTGATATTTGGTATGCAACATTGTAGGGTGGATCTGATTGTGATTCATGAACGTATTTATTTGTAAAGTTGATAGAATCTTAGACAAAATTTGCAGAAAAGATCTACTATAGAAGGGGTGGTATCCAGGGTGAACCGTTTACCCAAATCTAGCAGTACTAATGCATTATTCACACAAATCTTCGTTCAAATTTTATGACCCCTCATTGGAACACACGCATTCAGCTCATTCCAACAAAGGTCATATGCCATGTTTTCGAGACAAAGGAATAAAAATTTTAGTTATTCATGAAATTTTTAGGCAACTGTTGTCTGTTATTCACATTGCTTCATGAAATTTCAGTACTTTTAGAAGTTACCTCAGTAATCAAGGGTTAATTCCCCTTAATTAAATGTCGCCTCTAAAAAACAACCACTTTGTATATCTTACCTTTTTACCAGCATAACTGCCAAAACTTGTCAGCATTCTTCGCAAAAATCGCTATTCAAATTTTAATTTTTGTCTCTTAAACATACATGTACTTATCGCTTGTAAATACCCCATTGGAATGAGCTTTTTGAGCTCATTCCAATGAGAGGTCGCACACCATGCTTTTTGAGTCAAAAAAGCAATTTTTTTAGTTATTCCAGAATTTCGTACGTAAAACACAGCTTTATGACTTCACATTAAAATGAGCTCTCTAAGCTTGTTCCAATCAACATTCACGCACTATGTCTTTCACACAAAAAATAAAATTTTCCATTTATTCAGGAATTTTGTTTGCAAGAACACTCTTAACCCCCCCCCCCCCCCCCCCCACACACACACACACACAAACACACACACACACACAAACACAGACACACACATCTAAAAGTTCGTCAGCAAAAAAACAGTTACTTCAATTTTTAAATGCATTATAGGAACAACTTGCCTAATCAAATTTAAATACTTTTGCATCATTCTGTATCTAGAACAAACCATTTACCATATCTTTACGCAAAATTCTCCAGCATCATTCACAAAAAAACACCATTATTTATATATTCACATTTCTGTCTCAAAAATATACCTGATCTTCCCATACCCCTATTGGAATAAGCTGTTTGAGCTTGTTCCAATGATGATAAAAAAAAATAAAATTTGTGAAAATTTTTGTTTTCTTGCATGCAAATATATACATGTAGCACATGGAAGATATCCACAGTTGGGGAGAGATGTCCAAGGCTATCTCTTCACATTCCTTGTTTGTGCTTCATGCTAAACCAGTTTGTCTGCAGAGATAAATTTGCTTTATTAAAAATCATTGGAGATTGGCCACACACCAATGATTTTAAATAAAACTAATTTTAGGTAACAAATGTTGAACTTCAAACAAAATCTATCACTCAACCAGTTAATGTTGATGAGGCATGACATGGTGAAGGTGACCTAAAATACTTCTTAGAGTCACTTTGTCAGGTGAGCGATTAAGGCCACGTGGGGCCTCTTGTTTTAGGAGTGTCGTCTGCTACTAATGACGGGCCAACTGGAAACAAATCTCCTGAATGTCCCAAACTTTGGAGCATAAAAAAAATATAGTTTTCTGGAAAAAATGTGTTTCCCAAATCATAGAGTGTCCCAATACATAGAGTAAATACGGTAATTCTGTTGGCATCCCCACAAAATATTTTTTTTACAAATTAAAAATCTTCCTATCCAGAACAACCAATCAGAATCTTTGGATACTTAGAGGGGGGATACTTAGATAGGTCAGATTCAGGTTTGTTCGATACAAGTCCCATGGTTCATATTTGGGCTCCGGATAGGAACCTGAATTTTAATATGTTGCAATGAGAGGAAATTTATTTAAAAATCTTCTTGAGGTCCACCAGTCAGAATCTCTTGTTATATGGTATACTGCATCTTTAGGGGGTCAGCGTGAATTTTGTTCAGATCAAGTTCCTAGAGTCATATTTGAGCTCCCTGTAGGAGCCAGAAAATTAAATTAGCATTCTTAGCCCTTCACCCAATGAATCGCCTGCATCTACCTGCATAATTTGCAAATTGAGCAGTTGAAAAAATTAAAATTTTCAGAATGTTTCAACCAAACCATATCATGTGACCCCTCATTGGAATGAGCTCATGATATGGTTTTTGTTGAAATTTTTTTGAAAAATGTAAACAAATAGAAATTAAAATAATAAATTTTGATATTCTCTGTGTTGGGTAAAGCCCAAAACCTACATCAGATAATTCATTCCATCTTCGTTCAAATCATAAATTTGTTTGTAATTTAAACAACACTTCATTCGGAACACTGTCTGCTACACAGGTGCAAAATTCAGAAAAATGAAACGGCTTGCTAGTCACTCTGTCGATGAAGCAATTACAAAATTGGTGACGTCATTTCAAATATTTTGTGTTGTGACGTCAGATGGTAACATTTGCTACTGGACCCATAAACATAAAAGAAACTACGCCAACTCTCATCCAATCAGAGGGTGAGGATTTTACTCTTATTGGAACATTGGGTAGCCAGTGGTCTCTCTGTTGAAAAGTTACTGGTGCCTTTTTCCTCTATTTTACAGAAATTGTGGATATTTAGTAGGTAGAAATTTCCTGCCTTGGGAATTATTTACCATAGTGGAATGAAATATCATATATAAAATGCCTCTACAGTTAAAACTAGAAGTCCTGTCACGAAATGCGCACTTATCTAGGCTCAAATGACAACCAAAGCATGGCTGATTCTCCTGGTTACTCTTAGCAAACACAGGCAATGTTTCGGCCAATGGACCTTCGGGTTACCCGGAGGTCCATTGGCTGAAACATTGCTTGTGCACAGGCCATATGTACGTAATTTGATAGCCTTACTATGGTCATAACGCGTAGATTAACGCACACATCAACGTGCTATTTGTGCGCATTTCAGGACAGGACTTCTAGTTTTAACTGTAGGTAGTGCTCCTGTTGACATAGAAACAGGCTTTAGTAAAGATTGAAATATACAAAAAATGTTTTTCAATCTTATATATTGTTTGAATCAGGTCTGTAGTTAAAAAAAATATGAAAACATCAAGGTGAGCTACATTGTCACTGAACTCTTCATATTTTTTACATTTTTTCTTTCAAGATTGTCAGTGACACTCTCGTTGGAAAAAGCTCACCTATTTTATTTCCGAGAGTGGCCTGAGCAATCTTTTGCATGGATTTTTCTTTTTCTTTCAGTACAATATTGTTTAAAACCTCTACTTTGCAGCTCCCCCCCCCTCCCCTCCCCCCCTCCTCCCCTCCCCCTCAAAATAAATTAAATTTTTAGGAATTTGGGAAAAAACCAAATGCGATTTTTTTTTCATTCAAAATTGCTCTGCGGTATTTGCAAAAGTGATCTTTTTCTTGTAGAGGTTGTGATCTGGAGGCAAAACATTTTCACCAGTGGATGGAGATTTTGTATATGAAATATTGTAATAAAAACGTAATTAAAAAATGAACTGCAACAACATCATCTAAGGCGCAGTGTTTTCACATTTCGTTTTTTGAAATGTGAGAAACAGTGGAACCCTGTAAATTGAATAGCTACTTTGCCATCGAAAATGATTCATTTAACAGGAGTATTCAATTAATGGGGATTGTATTCTAGAGATAAACCTTGTATTTATTCTATTATATCTTGTTTGACAGAGTTCCATGAGCTCTGTCAAAGAAGATATAATAGATTAAACGCTTGTATTGGATGCACCGAGGCCAGGGCTCAAAATAAGTGGTTTCGCATCGCTATTTGCCATGCAAAACACGCTAAAAGCTACACAATTTTCAATTATGTATAGCATTTTGCGATACAGTATATTCAACTGCAGCCTAAAAGGCTGCAGTTGAATATCTTGTATTGCAAAATGTAAAAATGAAAATTTGCAACAAACTTTGCAAGCTTGTTCACTGATGCTTTACTCCTGGTATAAGATCAACTCTCCGTCTCGCATTAGCAACTTCATATGTAAAATGAATTTTATTGGTTTAAATTCATCCTGCATTGTTTCTGCATTTTGCATAAAATACCCAGTCAAAATAACTTTAAGCCCATCAAATTAAGAGATGTTTCGCATTTGGAAATATCTAAGTCCATGCAGTTGTTAAAGGCAGTTCAGTTGAAAAACATAGCTAGTGCTTCATGTGTTGCAGCTCATTTGAAAAAGCACAGAAATGGATGGACATTATTCTATCTGCTCAGAAGAGTTCAATACAAAACAGTATGGCATAACTTTGGTATACAGGAACTGCTATGCAATTTAAACAAAATGCTATTCATTTTCTGGAAATGTGTAGCATTTTGCTAAGCATAGAAAAAAAGGTATTTTGAGCCCTGACCGAGGCCAAATAGGTCTATAAACAAAGGAAAACTGGGGACAGCAAGGGTAATTTCTCGACAGGTAACAAGATTTTTTATTCAATTAATAGGAGTTTACTCTGTAACCTAGATTCAATTAACAGATCAAATTTGTACTGGAGGTATGGTAAATTGTTTTGTGCTGGGAAATTATATTTAATTAACAGGATTATTCAGTTACTGGATATCCAATTAAGTAGGCTTCACTGCATTACAGTGTTTGGGGCAGAAATTCGGACAGAATTTTGATCGGATCACAACCCAATTACATTCTGGTAAAAAGTCTACATTCAGTAAAAACAGCACAATGAATGATGGGGTTCAAGTTAATACATCGTTCTTTTCTCCCCATCCTAACAGTTTCTTATCTTTACAGTAAACAACTTTGGATCGAGACAGTCCTTAGTGACTGGTTCAAGACAGTCTCTGCATGGCTCACAACATTCTCTTCTTAGTATTGGTAAATAATTTGACTTGAAAGCTTGTTTTGCATTGAACTACTAATTCTAACTGCACTGCACTATAAGCCACATTTTAAAACCCATTGTTTGAACTACCACGATAGTGTATTTTTCAAAAAGAAAAAATGTGGTTATGTGTGGCCAAGTTTAAGGAAACAAATGCATGTGTTCACCCAAGTGCATATCCTTGTGTATGAAACTACAACATTCATGGTGGAGAGATCATTTTGAAAACTGTTGGCCAAAAAAGTGAACTGAACCCCCCTCCTCCTGTTTCCTCCATCCTCCTGTCTCCCCAACCACGGAAGAAAATGAAAATAATCAGTTATGTTGGTCAAAATGTTACTATTGTTGGCTTAGATATTCATTAATGGTTAACAGGTTAATTTCTTTGGATGTTGTCACATGTTGACCCTAAAAATATGCATCAAAGCACAATATATCTTATTTGTTCTGGACAGACACAAGTATAACTACTGTGATTAGGCTTAAAAAGTTAAAAATCTGTTTCTCATGCCTTCCCACATGGTCCTTTTGGCTGCCACATGCTCTCTTTTTTATAACCAATACAAACGTAAGAAAAAGAAAAATTAAATGGTTAGGGCTGATATTTTACCCAAGCTCATAAAATTGATAAATTTGCCCCTTGAGTGCAATATGGCTTTGCAGTGCTTGACCACACATTATTGAGCACATTATCCACATATTATGGGTTCTGCCATGCATATTCTTTGTATGAACTTTTTGCATTATTACTCACGCATCAGTTGTCAGATTTTGATGTTCTATTGTATGGTCGATTGTAGCAAAGAAACGGCAATGGCTTTGGGTGTTTCCCCAAAGATTTGACATAATTATTCTGACAAATTCGGTCATACAAAAACGTGGATTGCCATCTCAGATGTAAGGAAATGGCCTTCCTGCAGTGTTCAATTCTAAGATTTTCTTCGCCCGGCCCAAATCATGGCCACACATGGTGATCTGTGATTTTCCCCTCCTACTGGATCCACTAATTTATTTATCCCTAGCAGAAAACCTGCAAAATGGCAAAGTTTTCAGCAGCAAATATTTCCTGTAATACAGTTGGATATTTAACCAAATATACTTTGTTTGACAGAGCAATGAGCTCCGTCAAACAGGAGAAAATTGGTTGAATCCACAGTTAAACAAGAGAAAACACAAGAGTGGTTGAACGAAATTCTGATGCACTCCCATAGTGCTAGGTGTTTACATGTCATCATGAGTAAGTCTTACTGATGAGAGACAAATTATCTATGAAGTGCTTTCTAGTCAAGCCTGGACTGCCTTAACAGAATGCTTGGACTTGACTAGAAATCACTGCTAAGCCACTGTATGTATAGAGGCTGTGGGCTATTGGTAATTCAGAACCCATGTCCAGGCTCTTGAGATTTCAACTTGACTTGATACTTGGAAGTGTTGTGGTCATGACATATCCATAGATGCTGAAAGCGATCTTAACCCTTTACCCAATGCAGACGATATCAAAATTTATTATTTTAAATATCAATTTTTTAAATTTTTCAAAAAATTTCAACACAACCATATCATGTGAACCCTCATTGGAACGAGCTCAATGAGCTTGTTCCAATGAGGGGTCACGTGATATGGTTTTGTTGAAATATTTCGAAAAATTAAATTTTTTCAACTGCTCAATTTGTATATTATGCGGGCGGATGCGGGCGATTCGTTAGGTAAAGGGTTAAACACTCAGTAAATAAATATGGGAAAAAAAATAAATAAATAAGATCAACGAAAGTTGTAGTTCATTTGAAACATCTCTCAAGCCAAAGATTGTGGGATCGATCCTCTGTTGGGAGAAGTTTGAATGTGTCCAAATAGTCTTTGGCAGCAGTTTACTGAGTGCAGGAAGCCCATATTTGGGCTTTATTCTGAAGTGCAGGTACAACAACAAGAAGTCTTCATACTCTGTGGGTGTGCTTCATATTATCTATGAAGGGAAATTATTTCGACTGTATGGATTTGCCTTGTTGCAATTTATGGGAGAGTGCCGTTTGGCACTCTCCCATAAATTGCAACATGCCAAAGACTAGTGAATAAGTTTTGATGACCGGAAATAATTTGCCATTCAATCAGTTAATAATTATAGGGTGGGCGCTGTCAAAGCACATATTCCTATTGGGTTAGAGAATGTAAAATAGTTGCACCCCCCACCCCCCTCTGCACTAAAAGGCACCCATTGTGGAAGCTAAAGTTTCCTCCACAGCATTTGAGAAGAATGAGGCCTCAAAATTAACACTGTAGATGTCCTCCCACAAAATCTGCTCCATGGAGCCTAGGAGGGCATTAACCCTTACCGTAGATGAAAATAGATAGCAGGCAACACTTGCAAAATTGCAAAAAACATTCTGGAATAATTAAAAATATTAATTTTTGGCCTCAAAGACATAGCTTATGACCCCTTATAGGGATGAGCCAAGAAAATATGAAAAATAATAAAATTTAGGCAGCACTGGCCAGTTTGGGCCATTAGATTATACAAAGGGTTAACCCTTTACCCAGTGTAGTGAATATCAAAATTTATTATTTTAATTACTATTTTTTGAAATTTTACCAAAAATTTCAACAAAACCATAACATGTGACCCCTCATTGGAACGAGCTCGGTGAGCTCGTTCCAATGAGGGGTCACATGGTATGGTTTTGTTGAAATATTTGGAAAAATAAAAATTTTTCAACTGCTTAATTTGCAAATTACGCGGGCGGATGTGGGCGATTTGTTAGGTAAAGGGTTAATATAAGTTGCATAACTTGTTCACTAATTCTTAGCCTTGAGAAAGCTTCAGAAGTAAGAGCCCCCTTTCACATGCAAAATCAAACCATCACAGCAGATGGTAGAATAATCAGCCATCACATCAGAGCGTGTATATACGATTCCAAAAAAGTAGGGGATATCCAAACGGATATTGATATTTTCGGAAAATGGAATTGGATATGCCTGATTGGACACATCAACATGTTACCAAGTTTAGTGTGGATCATGAATGTCACCAGCCCACAAAAATTTCGTGCAGGATTTTCGCACAGGGGCCGTGTTAATGACTGTGGTGTACGTTTTGAAATTTTCATTTGTACTGAATGGGCTTTTCGGAGGTCTCATCATTCTTTTCTTGGAATAAACTCATTCATCGATAGTTTCTGGAAGGAAGCTGGCAACAGACAAACTCCAGTGACTCAAATTCTCAACGTTACTCGATCAGTGATTAGCGGGGTTGTCACGCTACTGTCAGAAAGGCAATGTTGATGACAGACATGGTCAGGTCGCCCAAGGGTGACAACTCCTAACCAGGATCATTTCATCCAATCATAACCGCCATCAAAGTGCCTCAGAAATTGGACAGCAGCTGCATCGAGCGACAGATGTGCAAGTCAGTGGTCAAACTATCCAAAATCGCCTACACAGCTGGAATTTGTATGTTCGACTACCTTGAATAATTCCACGTTTGAACATCACATCCCACCAAGGTGTAATTGGTGTGGAGCACGACAGCGCTGGGACAATCGTCAGTGGAGTAACGTCCTGTTTTTCGATGATTTGAGGTTCACTCTCGACTTCCACGACAGGTGAAACAGAGTTTGGGTGGCGGCAGAACAAACAATACCATGACATAACCGTTAGGCAGCACGATCGTTTTGGTGGTGGATCGGTTATGGTTTGGGGAGGCTTAACCATGACAAGCAGAACAGCATTACATGTCATCACAGGGCATTACTACTGTGACAACATGTTGGCAGCTCATGTGGTGCCATTTGTGCGATGTCACGGCCGTCGATTCATTTTCCAAGATGACAATTCAAGAACACACAGGGCCTGTGCCGCTACAAAGTTCCTCTTGGAGCAGAATGTCACTACACACAGCCTTGGCCAGCACTAAGTCCAGACCTTTCACCAATCGAGCACATCTGGGATATGCTTGGCAGGTGAGGTGCCTACGACAATGCCAACAGACCCCTACCAATGTCCAGGAGCTCATTGCTGTACTGCAGGAAGAATGGAATAACATCAGTCAAGCTGATATTGGATGTTTGGTGAGTAGTATGACACATCAGATCCCCGCTTGTCTTGCGAACCGAGGAGGATTTACAAGATATTGAGGTCTTGGACTGAATGTGGTAAACTCTCTCACTGACCATCCATGTCTTCTACAGCTCAGTGCATGGAATGTGTGCTTGTCAGACACCCAACTGTCACTGAAATCATTCACCAGATGTCACAGTGCAATGCCTTAACTGTCTTTTTGATGAAAATATAAATATATTTCTTCATATATCTCACTTCTATGAAATATCCCCTACTTTTTTTTAATAGTATATATAGAGAGAGACACAATTTGGAGGAGATAAGTCGTACTCATTTTCACTCTCCTTGTGATTCAATGAGGCGTGTGACTGATGTGCAGGTAAGAACCCATGCCTCAGACTCTAAGCCCTGTGAGGAGGTGTATTAACAATGGAAAGGTCAATGTGACAATACAAAATTAACCTACTTTCTGCCTACATTGAATGATGGCTGGGAATCAATCAAAACAAGGCTTACTAACTGAAATTGGTGTATTGGACTCAAGAGTATTTCATGACCCTTTGCAATTATTGTTGACATAGCTTCAGGAAAGGGCAGTTAACCTTTCCTGATGATGGACAACCATCCCAAGTTAGCCTTTCACTGTATGTGTAACTCAGATTATGATCAGTATTCCCAAGCTATTCATGATACACTGTAATATACATGAAACATGTGGTTTGGTTTTCACCAAATCATGATTTTATTTTGGGTACATAATTGATAAAAACAGTGATGAACTCTGTGGGTGGGTGGGTGGGTGGGTGTGTGTATGTATATGTAACTCATCTCCTTGCAAGGTGCTGGCAGATATGTCTGTCTAGGACACAAAATCTCTTGCTAGTGAAATATGCATAATTTGGACACTTTTAACCAAATTTCCACCCTGTGAACTGAATGGACCTTTGGACCAAACTGAATGATGGACCTTTGGACCAATGATTTTCTCGAGTGAAATTTAAATGATTTTTATGTGTACCCATACTATGTATGGTACACATAATGCCGGCATCCGGGGTGACCCCCCGTCGTTCGTCCATCCTTTGTCCATCCGTCTGTCCATCTGTCCGTCCGGCGTCCGTATCCATTTCTTTGGCATTCGATAACTTGAAAAATGTTGCTTGGATTGTCAAGTTACTTTATATTTGTGTTCAGGTTACTGATGTGCCGAGCTGTATAGTTTTTGGTGTAAATCTGATGATTTGATCCCGATATATTAACCCTTTACCTTCAAATTGAAAATTCCTCCAATCCCTTTGGCATTCGATAACTTGATAAATATTACTTGGATTGTCAAGTTACTTTACATTTGTGTTCAGGTTTCTGATGTGCTGAGCTGTATAGTTTTTGGTGTAAATCTGTTATTTTGATCCTGAGATATTAACCCTTTATCCTTCAAATTGAAAATTCCTCCAATCCCTTTGGCATTCGATAACTTGAAAAATATTGCTTGGATTGTCAAGTTACTTTATATTTGTGTTCAAGTTACTGATGTGCCGAGCTGTATAGTTTTTGGTGTAAATCTGATAATTTAATCATGAGTTATTAACCCTTTATCCTTCAAATTGAAAATTTCTCCATCCCTTTGGCATTCGATAACTTGAAAAATATTGCTTGGATTGTCAAGTTACTTTATATGTGTGTTCAGGTTACTGATGTGCCGAGCTGTATAGTTTTTGGTGTAAATTGGATAATTTGATCCTGAGATATTAACCCTTTATCCTTCAAATTGAAAATTCCTCCAATCCCTTTGGCATTCGATAACTTGAAAAATATTCCTTGGATTGTCCAGTTCCTTTATATTTGTGTTCAGGTTACTGATGTGCCGAGCTGTATAGTTTTTGGTGTAAATCTGATGATTTGATCCCGAGATATTAACCCTTTATCCTTAAAATTGAAAATTCCTCCAATCCCTTTGGCATTCGATAACTTGAAAAATATTACTTGGATTGTCAGGTTACTTTATATTTGTGTTCAGGTTACCGATGTGCCGAGCTGTATAGTTTTTGGTGTAAATCTGTTATTTTGATCCTGAGATATTAACCCTTTATCCTTCAAATTGAAAATTCCTCCAATCCCTTTGGCATTCGATAACTTGATAAATATTACTTGGATTGTCAAGTTACTTTACATTTGTGTTCAGGTTACTGATGTGCTGAGCTGTATAGTTTTTGGTGTAAATCTGTTATTTTGATCCTGAGATATTAACCCTTTATCCTTCAAATTGAAAATTCCTCCAATCCCTTTGGCATTCGATAACTTGAAAAATATTGCTTGGATTGTCAAGTTACTTTATATTTGTGTTCAGGTTACTGATGTGCCGAGCTGTATAGTTTTTGGTGTAAATCTGATAATTTAATCATGAGTTATTAACCCTTTATCCTTCAAATTGAAAATTTCTCCATCCCTTTGGCATTCGATAACTTGAAAAATATTGCTTGGATTGTCAAGTTACTTTATATGTGTGTTCAGGTTACTGATGTGCCGAGCTGTATAGTTTTTGGCGTAAATTGGATAATTTGATCCTGAGATATTAACCCTTTATCCTTCAAATTGAAAATTCCTCCAATCCCTTTGGCATTCGATAACTTGAAAAATATTGCTTGGATTGTCCAGTTCCTTTATATTTGTGTTCAGGTTACTGATGTGCCGAGCTGTATAGTTTTTGGTGTAAATCTGATGATTTGATCCCGAGATATTAACCCTTTATCCTTAAAATTGAAAATTCCTCCAATCCCTTTGGCATTCGATAACTTGAAAAATATTACTTGGATTGTCAGGTTACTTTATATTTGTGTTCAGGTTACCGATGTGCCGAGCTGTATAGTTTTTGGTGTAAATCTGTTATTTTGATCCTGAGATATTAACCCTTTATCCTTCAAATTGAAAATTCCTCCAATCCCTTTGGCATTCGATAACTTGAAAAATATTGCTTGGATTGTCAAGTTACTTTATATTTGTGTTCAGGTTACTGATGTGCCGAGCTGTATAGTTTTTGGTGTAAATCTGATAATTTAATCCTGAGATATTAACCCTTTATCCTTCCAATTGGAAATTCCTCCAATCTCTTTGGCATTCGATAACTTGAAAAATATTGCTTGGATTGTTAAGTTACTTTATAATTGTGTTCAGGTTGCTGATGTGCTGAGCTGTATATTTTTTGGTGTTAATCTGATAATTTGATCTGGAGATATTAACCCTTTGTCCTTCAAATTGAAAATCCTCCAATCCCTTTGGCATGAGATAACTCAAAAAAAATCAATCCAATTGTTATATTTCTTTATATATTTATTCAGGTTACTGATGTGCTGTGCTGTATAGTTTTTTTTGTAAATCTGATAATTTGATCCGGAGATATTAACCCTTTATCCATAAAATTAGACACTCCTTCAATCCATTTCTTTATGTACCCATACCTTGTATGGTGTACATAATGTCAGCATCCGCGGTGGCCTTCCATCATACAGCTTTCTACTAGTTGCGCATATGGGTACACATCTGACGATTTCATCGGCCTATTTTTTCATCAAATCTAGTCATGGCATCTTGTTGATTGATTTTCCCAGAGGGTGAATTTGCTGCTGCTATCCCACCCAGTGGGCTAAAATCCCCAAATTTGTGCTCTGGGTACCTGTTTCTGTTTAGGCCTGAGACCTTGATTCAGATTGAGGTTCACAGATGGTAAATTTAGTAATGGTACCTTGCTGTGCAGGGTAGCATTACCAAATTCCCCCTCTGTTGACCTCATTCTGCAGATGTCATTCTGCTTATTTCCAGACTTGAACATAATTCTTTTTAAAATTTTTGCATCAAGAACTTAGCTTATGACCCCGCATTGGAATTTCTTTTGCAAGTGTGGTGACTGTCTTCTTCTGTCTTGTTATGTATAGGGTTAACTCTTTACCTAACACAAAAGGCAGAGGACACCAGCAATCAAACTTCTTGAATAACTCATTTTTTTACGTCAAAAAGATAGTTTAAGACCCCTCTCATTAGAACAGGCCCAGCAAGCTCATTCCAATGAGGGATCATAAGCTATATTTCTGGGACAAAAAATGAAAAGATAATGAAAACTGAATGGTGATTTTTATTGTAAATAGTTCTGGCCGGTTTTGGACTTTAACATTGGGTGGTGTTGGCTCATTACTCCAGGGAAAGGTTGCAGGAATGAATGAAAATCAGATACATGTACATTGTGAAGCAATGGAATTTACAGTTCTTCATTTATGACAGTTTGTACAGTTAAAACTAGAAGTCCTGTCATGAAATGCGCACAAATAGCATGTCGATCTGTGTGTTAATCTATGCATTATGACCATAGTAAGGCTATCAAATTCTGTACATATGGCCTGTGCACAAGCAATGTTTCAGCCAATGGACCTCCGGATAGCCCGGAGGTCCATTTGCAGAAACATTGCCTGTGTTTGCTAGGAGTAACCAGGAGAATCTGCCATGCTTTGGATGCCATTCGATATTGCAATTGCGCGCAATTCCTGCACGCAATTAAGTCTAGATAAGCGCACAGTTCGTGACAGGACTTCTAGTTTTAACTGTACTTTCATGAATTCTTTTTGGTCTTGCTACAGACATTTTAAATTGCAATGTGTGGACAGTGTATTACCACTAACATACTAATAGTGTGGAGCTTTCCCTTCCCAGAATAACAACTCATTTTTTCTTCAAGAGCATAAGAAACAATTGTGATGGTACCACTTGGAGGTCCAATAGCTGAAACTGGACTTGTGCTTTTTATGCTTTTAAAATAGAATTTGCGAGTTATTCCAGTACAGTGGAACCAGCCTTTCAAGACCACCCTTTTTGCCAGGCAAAAGTGGTTTCACAAAACAGGTGGTCTCTCATGACAGGCCCATTGTGGAGTAAAACAACCAAATGGTACAAGGTCACAGCGGTTTCCCAAGATAGGTGGTCTATCACGACAGTGGTCTTTCAAAACAGGTTTTACTGTATAGTGATTTTGAAAGCGGACATACTTTTGATTAGATCACAACTGGACTGAAATGGCCAGGAAACATCTTCCTACTACCCACTCCCATCACATTTTAATTAGCATGTTGAGCATGTTATGACATTTAGTACTGTCATATCTAAAGTAGACAGTGAATTTTGACCAGATTGTGACTAGCAGTGTTCATGCTGTCGGGCGTCAATTTAGCCAATTGCACTAAAGGTTTTGATTTGGCACCCAAAAATCTTTTTTTTGCTGAAATTTTGGCATCAAAAAATCTTTGTTGGCTAAAATTTTGGCATCAAAAATATTCCTTTCACCTGTGAAGGAAAGCCATTGGTACCGATGATGAAACAAACAAACAAACAAAAATATTTTATTACCTCTAGTACAAGGGGATCATCAGTTGGCAATAGAAGTGGAAACAATAACCAATGAGGCAGGATGGAAGGACACACTCATATCCAGTGCGTTTGTCAATAAGGTGTTAGAATTAGTGTTTGGACAAACTTTCAGTACTTAGATAAATACTTCATACCGCCACGAGTGGAAGTCGCGAGTCACTCATGACAGTATGAAGTATTCAGCTACTTAAATACCGCCTTTTGTTGACTTGAGACCCGCTAAGCCCAGTCAATTAACAATAATTAGTCAATCGGTAATCATCTACATGCCACAACAAGTGTATGTACCAACATCATTCATTTTGACCATTAACTGGTAGAGTGCTAAATTATTTTTGGTCTTTAAAATTTGTCAACATATCTTTGCCTTGTTAAAATATATGGGAGAGTGCCTATAGGCACGGCTCACACAGCCCATAGGCACGGCTCACACAGCCCATAGGCACACTCCCATAAACTGTAACAAGACAAATCCTTAAAGACTAAATAATTTCACTTCAAGGATAATATGAAGTACATCCACGGAATATGAAGTCTTTAAGATGGGTTACCTGCACTTCAGATTAAAGCCCAAATACGGGCTTCCAGCATTCTACCAGTTAAAATGTGTTGCTTCTCCAGGGTTCGTACAGGTCTTTGAAGGTGCTTGAATTAAAAAATCGAAATTCCAGGACCTGGAAAGTACTTGAAAAATATGTAATGTCAATAATCTAGTGTGTTGTGAAAAAAATTGCTGTAATAACTTGCATAATTGCATAGATTGACAGTGCATAAAGTCGGTGTTTTTTTTATAAAAAAAAAAAAACAGAGTGTGCCTCCTTAACCCTTTACCTAACACGAAAAACAGACAACATTTGCAAACAAAATTCTTCAATAACTATTTTTTTTCATTTTTTGTCTCAAAAACATAGGTTATGACCCCGCTTTGGAACGAGCTCATATTTCATCATAATTAATTGCTAGTCTTTGGGTACCTCAGAGGCTGCATGACCAGTTAACTGGTATGCAGATGATTACATGCAGGATTTTAATGCTCACGCGCATAATAATTATTAGGCTGACGCTTTATTGTATATTATGGGCCTTTGAAATTATGAATTATTTCGGGGGGCGGTCCATGTCGGAGCCTGTTAATCATACCTACATCCATTTCTAGATCCAGGTTTCTATTAAGTGGTAGAGCGCTACATTATTTCTGGTCATTAAAATTTGTCAACATATCTTTGCCTTGTTAAAATTTATAGGAGAGTGCCTCTGGGCACTCTCCCATAAATTGTAACAAGACAAATCCTTAAAGACTAAACAATTTCACTTCAAGGATAATATGAAGTACATCCACGGAATATGAAGTCTTTAAGAAGGGTTACCTGCACTTCAGATTAAAGCCCAAATACGGGCTTCCCGCACTCTACCAGATGATTGAATCAGCAACATAAATATAACTTAGGTGACTGCCCTTTTCTCCTATCAAGGGTTTCTATACCACTTTCAAATTCAGTCAAATTTTTTCCGTGACTAATTTTCTGGTCACTCTTGAAATAATTTTCAGCTCATTTTTCAAAACTTGATCATTTTATTTGAATCAGACGGCAAAAAAAAACACCTCTGTGTCGTCCATTTTCATTTTGGCACCAAAACACTTTGTTTGGCACTAAAATATCCAGAATGGCAGAAGATTTGACTCCAAACAGTTACAGGTCAGCGTGAACACTCGTCACTAGGTCACAATCTGGTTGGAATTCTCAGTTTGCTTTCCTGTCCCACATTACTTTAGAATCTCAATTGTTCAAAATGAAATGCAAAAAGCATTTCATCTCAGTTGCTTTTTACATTTGTTTTTTTTCACTCACTTTTTTATTTCGCAATATTATGAAGTCCCAATCTACTAATGTAAATATGTCATGGTCTGCTTGAGAAAAAGACCACTTTTGCAGTCACCATATGGTACTGTATGTTAGGTTGGCACAATTATGATTCACAACTAACTTTTAAAAAAGAATGACTGACTGAAGTCGAGTTTAATCGTACTCTGTAACCTCAAGAAACAACTGTTCAGAAAACAATGTTTTTAGTCATTAGTTTCTCTGGTCAGACATTCTTTATGCATGCAGGCATGCTGCATGTCTACTGAACAAGAATAATCGATTAAAAATGATTTTAATCGCACTCTATGACCCATAGAAACAACTATACAGAAAACAATATTTTTAGTCATTATAGTTCTGAAGGCCGGACATTCTTTAGGCATGCAGGCATGCCACATGCCTACTGCTTTCCAGGGAGAAGTTGGATTGCTGACCACCTAGGCTCAGGTTTGGACCTGAGGTGGTTAAGAGTCTAATAATCACTGCATTAAGATTTAAGAAGGCAATTGCACTCATTTGCTAATCAAGAAGGGAAATTATATGTATTTCCATATAGAATGCCAGACCTAGTTTCATGTGTTGTATCTTTATACTTCTTTCCCATATCAATTACAATGTATTTTGATATTCTAGAGCCTCTGACACTTCTTACGAGCCTGATGGGGAGGAGGGTAATAACCAGGCCTGAAAATAAGCAGTCTGACATTTGTAAAATGTTGTCCCTTGGGGGTTAATTTGATGATTCTATCCCATACAGTGGGCCAATTCATCCTCTGGGTACCTCTTTCTGTTTAGTTTTGAGACTCTGATTCAGATTGAGATTCACAGAGGGTAAATTTAGTGATGCTACCCTGCATAGCAGGATAGCATCACTAAATTCACCCGCTGGGGACCTCATTTTGCAGATGACAGTCAGCTTATTTTCTGGTTTGATAATAAGTAATAATTCATCAGTAAAGGAGTGATGAAAATTGTCGACTTTGAAATCGTAGTCGATTATGTACGTTTCTGATGATAAGTTGACTTCTCGATTAATCATGACAGGTCTAACTGTATGTGGAGGGTAGATTATCACCAAAACACCCACAGAGTAGAGTTTACCATAAAATGACTGATATTCTGTGAAGAAAATGGAAGACTGAGGTCTGTTGGCCAAAATATTGCTTGTGCTTACTATGCTTTTCTACGGAATTTTAAGACTTATTGTTCATGTTGAACCTCCATTTTTCATGTGCTTTATTGATAATCTACTCTGCACATATTCTATCTGGTTGTGCAAATCCTTCCACCTCTATTTTTGGGGTAATTAAATGTCCATTTTGTAAAGCTGTATTTTGGTGATGGTGTGTGATGCTTTCTCTCTCAATGCTTGTGTGATTTTGCTTTGTCCAGCATTATGAATGATATGATGATGATCAGGGTGATTTGGTTCTTCACCACCTGTTTGGTGGACATTTGCCCTTGACCTTTTTTGGTAAATTAGTGGAAACTTGTTGACAAGACACACTCCTTGGAAACGTTGTGAAAGGAGCCATGCATGTTAAGCATAATAAACATGTTCTTTTTCACTGGTAAAATCAATGCATGTCTGAAAGTCCTCTAAACTTGGCAATTCAGTTATAAACAAGTGGCTATGCTTGAAAATATACGTATCTTGCATTTGTGATATAGCCATAGATGCTGAAACACAGGTAAGTTCCCATGTGAACAGCATGAAGTAGAGCAGTGTTTGTTTCCTTTGGTACACAAGGGGTTTTTTACTGGTAAAATAGGGGCCTATAACCACTGCCAGGGTCCAATACTGTAAAACTTTTACAATTGTATTTATCCGAATTGTATTTTCTACATGTGAATATAAATGTCGGAAATGAATCATTAGCATTTTAAAAGATATGGCAATTTGCCAACTGGCAAATTGCCATGTCTTTAAAAATACTAATGGTTCATTTCAATTATTTCCATGGGAGCGTGGGCTCAGTAGATATAGGTGCAGGCTGCAAGCCGAGGGGTCCTCGGTTCGAATCCCACCTGCGGCAACCGCGTTGTGTCCTTGGGCAAGACACTTCATCTCCATTGTGCGCATGGGGGCACGGTGGCGTTGTGTACTAAAGCGTACTGCACGTAGATGATGCACTTGTCTTCAACCAATGCTAACCCTGCTTGTGTGGAGTTAGTATGTTGGGGAGCTGACAGTTGCTCGGTGGTTCTCTCCGGGTACTCTGGCTTCCTCCACCTGCAAAACTGTCACGGTCATGATTAGCCATTGTGCATAAATATGTGACCTTAAACACCAATAAATAATAATAATAATTATTTCCCTGAATAGAAAATACAATTCTGAAAAATACAACCGTGAAAGTTTTATAGTATTGGCCTCTGATGTGAAAGTCTTTTACAGAGGGCAGTATTGGTGTAAATGATTGATTAAACTTCACTTTATACTTGTGTTGTACTCATGATAAAACCATAGATGCTGAAAGTTACATAGAATACCAATAAGTAATAATAAATGAACACAATAACTAAAGAATCTGAGGACCCAACAAGCATCTCATGGACTCACATTGATTGTCACATTCTCTAGTTTCTACTGGTAACAATCCATTAACGGGAAATTCCGCAATCAAATATAAGTATTTCCATTAGTATCTTGAATCCTGTAACCCATGTAACATGAAACCAACAATCTCTGTGCACTTTTACAGCCGTATTTATTTATTGGGGGTTTAATGACACTTTCAACAGCCAGGGTTACCTCGTGTCAGACAGTTTTGCAGGTGGGGGAAGTCACAGTACCCGGAGAGAACCACTGATCAATGGTGAGCAACTGTCAGGCTCTTCAACATACTAATCTCACACAAGCAGGGTTAGCATTGGTTGAAGACAAGTACCTCATCGACATGCTGTACGCCTTAGTACACAACGCCACAAGGACACAACGTGGTTGTTGCAGGTGGGATTCAAACCAAGGACCTCTTGGCTTGCAGCCACCGCGCCCCCCTTTACAGCCTTAGTCAGTGTATATTTTCATGTGTTGTGGGAATTGACAGATACCAATTATTTATAACTTGCACAGGGTTCGTCACACTTTCTCGTTATAAAAATTTTTCATTAACTGAGTCACTAACCCTGTTCACTGAACAACCTTAGTGTAAATCTCATCTATTTCAGCTCTACCCAACACAATGGTAAATAAGAGCCATTAATCTCTAAAAGTGTTCAAATTCAGCTTATGGCCCTTTATTGGAATTGATTGTGGAAAGTTTCTTCAGTGAATTCCAAAAATGAGAACATTCTATTTTCAATTAATAGCTTGTTTGGTCAGCAAGTAAGTGTATCCAGAACTGAGCGGCACGTGTTGTCACCAAATCACGTAAATTCTGTCATATTACACCAGTGCTGGAAAAGCTCCATTGGCTTCCTGTAAAACAGCGAATAGAGTACAAACTCCTTTTACTTGCCTTCAAATGTTTGAATGGCATGATGCCACAATACTTGAGTGATCTTATACCAGTCTACAAACCACCACGGTCACTGCGCTCGACGAATCTCAAAGCCCTGGTGCAGCCAAGGTCCAAGTTAAACACTGCAAGTGACAGGACTTTTTATGTGGCAGTCCCTAGGTACTGGAATGTATTACCTGCTCACCTAAGAAAACCCTGATCAATCACTTTAAGATAGGTCTAAAAACTTATCTCTATAAAATAGCTTTTGATAAATGCTAGGATTAGTTCATGTAAAGCCAAAGAGGAGTTTAGGCTTATAAATTATTATTCTTATTATTATTATTATTATTATTATTATTATTATTATTATTATTATTATACCCCCGCAAACAAAGTTTGAGGGGGAATATAGGAATCACCCTGTCCGTCCGTCCATCCGTCTGTCTGTCTGTCTGTCTGTCCATCCTTATAAGTGCAACTCCTCCTAAACCGTTTGAAGAATTTTCATGAAACTTTACACAATGGAAGAACTCCATATGAAGATGTGCATGAAGCAATATAATTCCGCTCTGACAGGCATGGGGGGTATCACTTTGTGAGCTTGCTCACAGTACCTCTAGTTATTATTTTTATTATTATTATTATTATTATAATTATTATTATAAGTAGATGTCCATTCACAGTTAACCAAGTACTAAAGCCTTTGTATATTGTACTTCAATCATTTTTGTAATTCATCACAATATACAGTTAAAACTAGAAGTCCTGTCACGAAATGTGCATTTATCTAGGCTTAATTGTGCATAGGAATTGCACGCAATTGCATATAATAGCATCCAAAGCATGGCAGGTTCTCCTGGTTACTCATAGCAAACACATGCAATGTTTCGGCCAATGGACCTCCGGATAACCTGGAGGTCCATCGGCTGAAACATTGCTTGTGCACAGGCGATATGGACATAATTTGATAGCCTTACTATGGTCATAACGCGTAGATTAACGTGCAGATCAACATAATGTTTGTGCGCATTTCATGACAGGACTTCCAGTTTTAACTGTAGCTACAGTGATATGTCAACTTGAAGTGTACGTTCCATGTTATTACTTTATTTACAGAATGTTCATGTCGACATCAGATTCTGATTTTCCTGGGATGGGTTAGGCCTAAAAAGTTAAAAATCTGTTTCACAAGCCCTCATGCATAGTCCTTTTGGCTGCCTTTATGCCCAATGCAAACTTAATAAAATAAAATTAAACGGTTTATGTCTGATATTTTACCCAAGTTAATAAAATTTATAAATTTGACCCTTCAGTGCAAGAAGGCTTTGCAATATTTATGCATTGCAAAGCCTTCTTGTACTCAAGGGATGAAGTACATTACCACCCATGCTATTCTGTAGATTATGAGGCCTAAAATATAAAACAAAACGAAGAACATGAGCTTTTGATGACAAAAATATAATTACAAAAATAAAATAAAAATTGCTCGCCCACATGCAGTTTTACAAAAAGTGGCCTGAGAACCAGAAGATCTACTTTTTGGGGCCTTACCTAACACGAGTAGCAGACAATGCTTGCAAATTGTTTGCTTAAATAACTGAAACATTTTTTTTGTCTTGAAAACCATAGCTTATGTTCTAATGACATCTGCCAAGTCTTTCAAATGAGGGGGTCTTTGTTTTGGAGGCAAGAATTAAAAACAATATTTCCTGTGGAAACCACAGAGTGTGGAGCCGTACTTGTGGGTTGGTTGGTGAGTCGTGTCTTGATTGGAAATTCCCTAAAGTGAGTAATTTGTGTATAAAAGATTGGCTGAACTTGATTTTATACTTGTATTGCAGTCATGATGTAGCCCCTTCCCTCCCAAATCTCAGTGCCTCCCCCTCCCCCCCAAAAAAAAATTCAAAACCAAAAAGATCATACGATTTGTATGAAGTGACAGCTTAATTATAAATGACATACCACATTCTGTGTAAATTGGCATTCTTTAGAGTCTTAGCATGCCCTAAGTATTGAAATACTTTTAAAAAACATTACCTGGATAAGGTTTTCTGGACCAATGACAGTGGGACACTCCCTTCCATACAGGCCTGAAAATAAGCAATCTGTCATATATAGAATGAGGTCCCAAGAGGGTGAATTTGCTGCTGCTATCCCATATAGTGGGCCAATTTACCTCTTTCTGTTCAGCCCTGAGACCTTGATTCAAATTAAGGTTCACAGAGGATTTACCCTGTGGGTACCTCTTTCTGTTCATCCCTGATTAAGGTTCACAGAGGGTAAATTTGGTGATGCTATCCTGCTTTCCACGGTATCATTACCAAATTCACCCTCTGGGAACCTCATTTTGCAGATGACAGTCTGTTTATTTCCTGGCTTGCTTCCATACCCTTCCTCACTTAGGCCTTCAGTATAACCCTGTGCCATGTCAAAAGACATTGTCACAATAAACATTGCAGTATGAACATTAAATAACAAGTTACAAATTGCTCATGTGTAAACTTTCTTAAATGCCTATTTCCGACATTTACGACCTCCGAACAGGAGCCCTTAACCCTTTACCTAACAAGAAAAGCAGACGACACTTGCAAAAAAAATTCTTGAATAACTAATTTTTTTCATTTTTTGCCTCAAAAACATAGGTTATGACCCCTCGTTGGAACGAGCTCGACGAGCTCGTTCCAACGAGGGGTCATAACCTATGTTTTTGAGACAAAAAATGAAAAAAATAATGAAAATTGATTGGCGATTTTTGAGAATAGCACTGGCCGGTTTTGGACGTTACGTTGGGTAAAGGGTTAACATGCCATCATGAGTAGGTCCTGCTGACAATAGACAAATTACATTGACAGTGGTTTCTAATTGAGTCTTGACTGCCTGTTAATTCAGGATACTTGTCCAGGCTCTTGAGGGTTAAATATAGAATGGAGTTTTCTTCCTTAGATCATGAAAGATAAATATGTCAGCATGCTGAAACAACACCATATTTACCACCAGCTAAATTTGACTACATGGAAGCCACCATGACAAGATTTGAAAAAGTTGATACTGTCCATTTAAAGAAATTATTTTTTAGGAGAACAACTACAATTTATTTGGGTACATTATATTAACACAAGTCACCAATATAACTTTTCCTGGTTAGGCTACACAAAGTAGATCTTCTGTTTCTCAGGCCATTATTTGTAAAATTGCATGCGGGCGAGCGTTTTTTTATTTTATTTTTTATTTCAGTAATTACTTCTTTGCATCAAAAGTTCATGTTCTAGGTTCAAGTTTTAGGCCTCATAATCTACAGAATAGCATGGGTGGTGGTGTATTTCATCCCTTGAGTGCAAGAAGGCTTTGCAATGCTAAAGCATTGCAAAGCCTTCTTGCACTCAAGGGTCAAATTCATCAATTTTTTTAATTTGGGTAAAATATCAGACATAAACCATTTAATTTTTATTTTTTTTTAAGTTTAAATTAGTTATAAAAAGAGAGCATGCGGCAGCCAAAAGGACCATGCGGGAGGGCCTGAGAAACAGATTTTTTATTTTTTGGGGCCTTAAACAGTAATTTTATTGCAGGAAAATCTGTGTGTAAAGAAGTTAGAACTTGTGATAATTTTATCAACCACAGCATTTATTTTAATATTTTTCTGTGAAAACCAAAAATAGTTTCAGATTTTTAGTCTATGAGTACTAAACTTTTGCTAGATATTTTTTTTATAGATATCATTTTTGGGAAGATTTTAATGTTTAGCTTTCTTTTTTTATTCTCGAAGATATTTCTACAAAATAGACAGTCACTGACATTTTCACAAAATTTTTAGTTTACGCCCCTCAAAGTAGATCTTCTGGTTCTCAGGTCATTTTTTGTAAAACTGCATGTGGGTGGGCGTTTTTTTTATTTTATTTTCTATTTTTGTAATTATTTTGTGGTCATCAAAAGTTCATGTTCTTGGTTTGTTTTATGTTTTAGGCCTCATTATCTACAGAACAACATGGGTGTTGGTGTATTTTGTCCCTTGAGTGCAAGAAGGCTTTGCAATGCTAAAGCATTGCAAAGCCTTGTTATACTCAAGAGAAAAATTTTGTAATTTTGATTAACTAGGGTGAAATATCAGATATAAACCATTTAATTTTTATCTGTTCATGTTTTCATTGGTTTTAAAAAGAGAGCATGCAGCAGCCAAAAGGACCATGCAGGAGGGCCTGAGAAACAGATTTTTAACTTTTTTTTAGGCCTTACTTGGTAACATCTCTTGAGAACATTGTTCTTTCTAGATTCATTTGATTGAATAACTGGTTGCCCAGTAAGGTGAATTTAACACACAACTAGTAGAGTGCAGCATTAATTTTGATTGTTATAATTTCTTCATCAATAGCTGATAAAGCACTGTTAACCCGTTACCTAACAAAGGTGTGATCATTGTAAGGCAGTATCTCAGTGATACACATGCCATCAGCCAGTACTAACCTTGCTTCCCTGAGTGAGTTAGAGAGTCCTACAGTTACTTGCTGCTACATGGTGGTTCTCTCCTCATGGTCTGGCTTTCTCCACTCATAAAATTGTTCAACATAAAATGCTCCTGTCTGTGGAAAGTGTTGTTAAACTATAATAATTTATTATTTATTTATCGGTGTTCAAGGTCATATGCTTATGCCCAATGGCTAATCATGGCCGTGAGAGTTTTACGGGTGAAGGAAGCCGGAGTACCCAGAGAGAACCACCGAGCATCAATGAGCAACTATCAGCTCATCGACGTGCAGTAAGCCTTAGTACACGGCATCATCGTGCCCCCATGTAGGCAACCGGGATAAAGTGCCTTGCCCAAGGACACAACGTGGGTCGTCCCAGACTGGGATCAAACTCGGGACCTCCAGCATAGAAGTCCAACAGTCTATCACTGAACCACCGCGCTCCCAAACTATAATAAATAAACAAACCTAAAGTAACAGTCATATCTGGCCATAGTTCAGCGATCTGAATGTATTGACTGCCCCTCTACGTTCAGATTCCTCCCATTCAAATGTGTAGAAAAAGTTCCCATAAAAACTTGATGGGGACTTTTTCTACACAATTGAATGGGAGGAATCTGAATGTGCCCCCTTGTGGGCAATGGGGGTGAAGTGTCTTGCCCAAGGATTCAGTGCAGTTGCCACAGTTGTGATTCGAACTGAGGACCCTTCGGCTTGCAGTCTGCACCTCTACCTACTGAGCCACCATGCCCTCTGCAGTGCATCAGTAAGGGGTAGTGTAAACAGGCACTCTTTATTAACCCTTTATCTAACATGACTAAAATATTGACACTTGCAAAAATATTTCTTGAATTAAGTAAAAAAAAAATTTTTGTTTTTGGCTCAAAAAAATAACTTATGACCCCTGATTGGAATCTGGAATGAACTCTACTAGGTTCTACCAAAAATTGAGCATTAGCTATGTTTTGGACACAAAAATTGAAAATTGAAGAAAAGAAAAAAAAATTAGAATGCCAATCCTTTTTGTGCCTCGCACTGGCCAGATTAGTTCAGCGATCTCAACATAGTGGCTACCCCTCTATGTTCAGATTCCTCCCATTCAAGTGTGTCGAAAAAGTTTTCATCAAGTTTTTATGGGAACTCAAAACTTGAAAATAGAACTATTTATCAAGGTTTCGCCTTTATTACCGGCTGCGATCGATAGTACACATATTTCCTTACATTTGGGCTGAGTTTATTGATCCAAACTATGTTTTATCCTTTAATTATCGATATTGGAATACTCGCGATGCGTCAAAGAATGTTTCGATATTGTCCATGTTTTTGTCTAAATATAAACCAGTAAAAACAATAACCCGGTAATGGCGCCAAAATGCATAGACCTTTTCATTGATGCGGAATCGGAAACTCGATCATATTCGTGCAGAGGAAGTTGATATCCTCCTCTGCGCGAATGCGATCGAGTTTGATAACCTCAATGTTTTAGTCATGTTAGATAAAGGGTTAATAAAGAGTGCCTGTTTACACTACCCTTTACTGATGCACACTGTAATGCACTGCAGAGGGCACGGAGGCTCAGTAGGTAGAGGTGCAGGCCGCAAGCCGAAAGGTCCTCAGGTCGAATAACACCTGTGGCAACTGCATTGAATCCTTGGGTAAGACACTAAACCCCACTGCCCACATGGGGGCATGGTGGCTCTGTGTATAAGGCGTACTGTACGTCGATGGTGCACCTGTCTTCAACCAATGCTAACCCTGCTTGTCTAGAGTTAGTATGTAGGGGAGCTGACAGTTGCTTGCCATTTCTCAGTGGTTCTGTCCAGGTACTCCGACTTCCTCCACCCGTAAAACTGTCATGGTCATGATTAGCCACTGTGCAGAAATATGTGACCTTAAACACCAATAAATAAAGAAATGTAACACATTGCTCTAGGTGATCTCATCCAAGAAATAGCAATCTGATGTGGTTCATGGGTAGATGGTACATTTTTTTTCAACTGGACCTTTCCAAGGCTGTCCTTGTGTTTTTGTTTGTTAACTCAAATAGGTCATTTTTTACCCCTTCCGTGTGTGTATTCACTGCTGGTGGGTGACTGCAGATTTTTAGCAGATATCAGACGTGATTAATAAACAGCATGTTATAAATCTTTTCTGGTGTGTACCACATAAAAGAGACTTCTCATCCTCTAAGTTGCAATGTGTCCTATGTGCCAGTAGGCACATAGCACACATTGGAACTCAGGGGTCGCTCTGGTGTGAAAACACCATTAACCCTTTACCCAACGAATCAGTCACATCCGCCCAGGTAATACATGTATGCAAATTCAGCAAGGGAAAAAATATTATTTTCAAAAAATTTCAATCAAACCATATCATGTGACCCCTCTGTGGAACGAGCTCTGAAATGTTTTGAAACTTTTTTTAAAAATAATATTTAAAATAATACATTTTGATATCGTCTGCATTGGGTAAAGGGTTAATCCATAACCCTTTGAGACTTTAATTATCCTGACGTTCAAACGTCACTGGGAATTCAGGTTCGTCAACGTTTTTCAAAATGCGAAGTCACACGTCGGAAAGTACAAATAACAAGATATTTTTCACATTAGTGATTATCTGGTTGAGGGCTGGATTATTTTTGGTGGTCTGAATTTGTTATTAAAAACTTGTTTTATTACAAATTATTGGAGAGTGCCCACAGGCACTCTCCAATAATTTGTAAAAAAACAAATTTATATATACAAAATATTATTTGTGTTTGACTGAATGTGAAATATAAGCAAGGAAAGCTTTTGCTCTGGTATCCTCATTTTTTGGAATATGAAATATAAGCAAGGAAAGCTTTTGCTCTGGTATCCTCATTTTTTTAATATGAAATATAAGCAAGGAAAGCTTTTGCTCTGGTATCCTCATTTTTTGAATCCCTGATTGTGGCTTCTAGCACTCAACCAGTTAAGAAGTCTTGACAGCAGGATTATATTAGTATTTTAAGCTGCGATAACATTTTGCTCAACGGTTATCACTGATTACTATTCAGGGGAAAATAGGAATTTGAGGTTAAAACTTTAAAAAATTGAAAAATAATAACAAAACAAATGACCACAAAGTATCAACGTGCTGTTTGATTTCGTACGTAATAACACTTACAAAAGTATCAAAGGGTTAAATTAAACAAAAGATTTCATACGTAATAACACGTCCAAAAGTATCAAAGGGTTAAATTAAACAAAAGATTTTGTACGTAATAACACGTCCAAAAGTATCAAAGGGTTAAGGGCCTGGAGATTTTTTAAATTTTTGCTACATTTTGGCAGTCGACATCTAGTGGCTTTGCAGTTGTTTCTAGGCAAGTTTGGTTGAATATAGGCAGCCAAAACTTGCCTTGAAACAACTGGTTAGGTACTTAGAGTGTTACTTGCAAGTTCACCAGGAGTCAACTTGTGGCTTTGCAGTTGTTTCTAGGCAAGTTTGGTTGAATATAGGCAGCCAAAACTTGCCTTGAAACAACTGGTTAGGTACTTAGAGTGTTACTTGCAAGTTCACCAGGGTTAAGGGCCTGGAGATTTTTTAAATTTTTGCTACATTTTGGCAGTCGACATCTTGTGGCTTTGCAGTTGTTTCTAGGCAAGTTTGGTTGAATATAGGCAGCCAAAACTTGCCTTGAAACAACTGGTTAGGTACTTAGAGTGTTACTTGCAAGTTCACCAGGAGTCAACATGCTGTAGTGCTTGTTTTGTGGTAGTAAAAAATGATCAAAGTTGGAATTAGGCCAATTAAGGGTTAAAAAAGTCTTGGAGTACCAATTGGTAGCTTTATAAGCCAGTATACTGGTACAGTGGAGCCCACTTAACTGGATATCTCTTAATTGTATATTCCTGTTAGTTGAATATAATTTTCAAACACAAAACCATTTACCATACCTTCAGTACAAATTTGATCTGTTAATTGCATATGGGTTGTAGAGTAAACTCCTGTTATTGTATATAAATTTTTGTAATATGTCAAAAAAATTACTGTGACACACACCAAATTCCTCTCATTTATCAACCTTTTTGGCCTGAATACATCCAATACAGGCATTTATTCTATTATATCTTGTTTGACAGAGCTCTATGAGCTCTGTCAAACAAGATATAATAGAATAAATGCTCAGTTTACCTCCAGAACACAGGAATCTGACCAAATCCCTGTTAATTGTATACTCCTGTTAATTGAATAATTTCACTGGCAAAATGGATATTCAATTAAGAGGATTCTACTGGAGTAACATTTGTAAAATATTTAAACTAAATATGAAATTAAACAAAGCTAGCGGGGCACTACCCAGATGTAATTAAACAAACATGTATGCAACATACTGTACTGACCCGGGTATAAGTCCATAATCAACAATAATCCCACCTACCAACTTCTCTTCCTCAGAGACCCCCTCATTTTAAATAAGCCCAGTCCCTGACTTCGTAATGATAACATCAATGACTCCCATGGGAACCCTGGGAAGTGAAGCAGTGCTTGTTTACTGTGGTAAGCAAGTTATGTTTTGCTAGTAAAATAGGACCCATAGAGTGACGAATGCTTGGGGTGGAAGTCTTGTAAAATGGGCAACATGGGCATAAACGAATGCAGACTTTCATTTTAATATCGCCTGATCGCTCTCATGCGCCATCGCTCACGCAATTACAATTTGCAGCGAATGATCAATGGCACGCATTGAAAAAAAGCAGTTAATTTTTTTAGTTTACATCAACAATGTCAGAGTTTCAGAAACTGTGACTGTAAACACTAGGCTGCCTTGCCTATTTGATTAATCGAATAACCATTGTAAGGTGTTATAGTCTACTATTATTTTTCATAGTCGACTATTTTTTTTTTTTAGCCATTTACATCATGCCACTGAATGATAATATTGGTCTGCGAGGGACACGTAATGTTTCTCGGTACCTGTTAATCCTTCGTATTCATTGTTTATATCACGAAAATAGGCAATAATTTTGACTTTACCCTCGCATATTATTTCATGAAATGGACATTGTCATATCTGAACTCCACTCTGGATCAAGCTATTGTGAACAAATTGTTGATAATCCATGTAAATTTTTGCCTTTTAAAATCCAATAAATTTAATATCGATATGGAATTTATTGACACTAAATTTCTGAAAGAATGTACATTCTTTGAAGTGTTAGCATCACGTGACAGTGACTGACACAAAGTTGATTACATCAGTGAGGAATTCCCGGTAAACCCTAGTTTTTAGATGACCCGGTTGGCTGGAATAAACACCGTGAGCTACATTCTTGGCAATTTTCATCAAGCAACAGTTTCTAGATCCCCAAAATGACTTAAACAAAAACTTCAGAGTCCAGACGGTGCTTTGATTTTCACTTGTGTTGTCAGGATTTTGAACTGCATTTACTTGTACATCGCTAGATATTCCACTGTATATTATGCTTAAAAATTAGAAATTTAGTGGTAAGAAATTGTAATGTTTGTATCATTAAATTTAAACCAACTTGCACTTTATTTCAGTGTGTTATATTATTATTTCGTAATTGCATTTCCTTTTTCCATTTTGTGCCCTAAGAGGCATTTTCCCAAATCGGCATGCTACCAAAGAAACCACATGCCTTGGCATCATCTTGGGCGTGTGATGTATAGCACGCCAGGATTTTTTTTAAGTGATGGTCTGCGATTGATTAAACTTTGCTTTATCTCCATGTTGTGGTCATGATTAGCATTTTTGCAGAAATATGTGACCTTAAACACCAATAAATAAATAAATAACATTGATGACAGCAATGCTGGGACCTGTAAGTTGTTACAACAAAAAAAGAACCTGTTAGGCCACACAAAGTAGATCTTCTGTTTCTCAGGCCATTATTTGTGAAATTGCGTGCGGGCGAGCGTTTTTTTATTTTATTTTTTAATTTCAGTAATTAGTTTTTTGCTATCAAAAGTTCATGTTCTTGGTTCAAGTTTTAGGCCTCATAATCTACAGAATAGCATGGGTGGTGGTGTATTTCATCCCTTGAGTGCAAGAAGACTTTGCAGTGCTAAAGCATTGCAAAGCCTTCTTGCACTCAAGGGACAAATTCATCAATTTTTTTAACTTGGGTAAAATATCAGACATAAACCATTTAATTTTTTTTTTTTTAAGTTTAAATTGGTTATAAAAAGAGAGCATGCAGTAGCCAAAAGGACCATGCGGGAGGGCCTGAGAAACAGATTTTTTATTTTTTTACGCCTTATGCAATGCCCATGATATCAATATTTTATGTTAAAATACTATTTTAATTAGTTTATTTTTCAAATGTTTCAAAAATTTTCAACAAAGCCATATCATGTGACCCCTAATTGGAACGAGCTCGATGAGCTCGTTCCAATAAGGGGTCACATGATATGTTTTTATTGTGTTTCAGGGTGAAATGTCTTGATGCCAGAAACCTCTGTTTACTAAAGAAATAACTGTTGTTTTCCTTCGGTTTACGCGATATAAACCGAAACTTTTCAGCATAAGCTTCATAACTCGCGTAGCGTTTCGATAATTTAATCCGGCTGTAATATTAAAATATAAAAACTATGTGTATGTGAACGAAAAACTTTTAATTTTCACAAAAGACAACAGTCAAACTCAGGAAAGTGAGCCACAAACAGGTCACGTCAATCATTGTCAAATTGTTTGTTGTTTTGATTTTTGGTCGCAGACGACAGATATTCAGCAAGTCACGTAACAGTATCATTAAAAACATTTTTTTTAAGTTCCCCCAAAATCATGTTTGGATGTATGATCTTTTATTCGTCTCCACTTCTGTATATTTTATTATTAAATTCAATTGTTCCCAAGAAATTATCATTATATTCTCGCTGACTGTAGGCGATGAAGAATCGACCATTGATCTTTGTTTACAAGCTTGTTATCCATCTATCAGTCAGCTGTCACCCCCTCACGATGACAATTGGATTGAGTGGATGGGGCTTCCAGTGTCTTCAAAGTTGGACCGGATGTGCGAACATGTAGACATTCCAAATCATTACGTGATTTGGTTTATACGATTTTGACGACTTTCACACTGTATGCTTTCAACCAATCAAATGCAGAGGCGGGGCAAATGATTAAATTACATGAATTTATTACTGAAGCAAACATATTTTCTTTATTAGCCAGTATTCATGAAAAATAGATTTTCCCTCAACTGAATGTTATACCTGCAGAAGAAATGTTTGAATTGATGTCATAATTTTGTTTATAGTATTTACTTTGTTAACTTACGGCCAGCAAGGGAAGGAAGTGGAACAAGGGGAAAAATGGCTATGAATTGACTTGCCATCTTCCAGAAAATTGATGGCACCTTTTACGATAATTAAGAATGAAATAACATCTTATTTTGCATCATATTGCAGCAATGCACTATTCTCTTTGAAACTTTAACTGGTTGAGCGCTAAATTATTTTCAAAGGTGATTATATTTTTGTAATGATATCATGTTACTAGCAAGAGTCCCCTTAGTTTAGCAAGATTTTGTTCATAAATTATTGTTTTGTTACAATTTATAGGAGAGTGCCAAAAGGCATAATCCAATACATTGCAACCGAACAATTTTATATACAAAATTTTCTTCTGCTTAACAGACATCAAGCTAATGCATGCAGTGTAAAGCCACAAAAGTGGCTTCCAGCACTTTTCAGTAGAGCCATAATAGTGGCTTCTAGCACTCAACCAGTTAAAAACTGTTTGCAAACATCATTTCTTTATTTCCAGATGATTATCCTTCCACCAGTAAAAAGTCCAGTACAAGGCCTTCATCTGGTAAAAAGAGTAGAGCTCATGCTCCTCCAAGGGTTCAGGTATGACTCCTTTAACCTCTAACCTAACAGTTTTTTGGCTACAACTTCTCATAAAAATCTAAAATATATTTTCTGACTCCTTGTTGAAATTAGCTCATTAACTCTTTACCCAACGAATCGGCTGCATCCACGCACGTAATATGCAAATTCAACAGTTGAAAAAACATTATCTTTTCGAAACATTTCAACAAAACGAGCTCGTCAAGCTCGCTCCAACGAGGGGTCACATGATATGGTTTTGTTGAAATTTTTTGAAAAATTTAAAAAAATAATATTTAAAATAATAAATTTTGATATCGTCTGCATTGGGTAAAGGGTTAAGCTCAACACTTTCAACACTGGCACCCTGAAAGGTATCATTTCAGTCAATACTGTCAATGGCGAAACCATTCTGGATTGTTGGGAGGTTCAGTAATAATTGAATTTGGATTAAATTATTACCGAGCCTTGCTTCAGGTTTTTTGCTCTTTGTATTGTCTGTTCATCCACTACCAATTTTTCTTCATGCAAAAATTTATGCACACCAGGTTGAAAGAATTAAGCTTCTTCCAGTGGGGGTGGGGAGGTGGGATGGGTAGTCATAAGTTATGTTATGGGGCAACAGGACCATGCGGGAGGGCCTTAGAAACATATTTTTAACTTTTTTAGGCCTTATCAATGAATTCCGAATTTTAAGCACTTTTAGAGAGTTTATATGATGAGCTTAACTCAACAGGCCCAACTTACCATTTTTCACTGTAACATAACTCAACAGCATGACTATGGTTCACACATATGTCTGTTAATTGTGAGCATCTCTTGGCATGTATTGAAGTTTCAAGCAGCCTATTTTTCCTGCATTGCCCCCAGGATTTGAACCAATTCAGTCTTGTGTAACAGAACTCAATGAGCTCTGTCAGACCTGACTGAATTGGTTAAATTCCTAATTGAATTATGGGAAAAATTTACATGTTGAAATTTTGATATTTTGACATCAGTGTGCAGAATGTTATATAGATCTGCTGTAAAAAACAATACAAAAGATCACATGATTTCAACATTTGATTTACAAGAAATCTGCTTGTCTCATAGATTAACTGTTGATTTATTTGAAAATACTCACCAAATCTAACCATGCCTGAAAATAAGCAGTCTGACATTTGCAGAATGAGGTTCCCAGAGGGTAAATTTGATGATTCTATCACATACAGTGGGCCAGTTTATCCCCTGGGTACTTCATTCTGTTTAGTTTTGAGACCCTGATTCAGATACCCTGATTCAGATTGAGGTTCACAGAGGGTAAATTTAGTGATGCTACCCTGCTGTGTAGGGTAGCATCACTAAATTCAACCTCTGAGGACCTCATTTGCAGTTGACAGTCTGCTTATTTTCTGGCTTGAACCTAACCTTCACTTGCCCAGGACAACAGGACAAATGATTTTCCTAAGCTTTGATCACAAGACTGCATTGTATATGTAGAAAGAATTGTATACAATATTTCTGTGTCCATTCTAGAATAGATCACAGCATTAAAACATTTAATTCTTTTCCTGGTGTATCATGCATGCAAAAACGGCCGGTGCTATTCACAAAAATCACTATGCAACTTTTATTATTAGACTTCATTCAATTCTAAGACACTTTGGTAAGGCCTAAAAAAAATTAAAAATCTGTTTCTCAGGCCCTCCCGCATGGTCCTTTTGGCTGCCGCATGCGCTCTTTTTTTAATCAATGCAAAACTTAAAAAAAAATAATAATTAAATGGTTTATGTCTGATATTTTACCAAAGTTAAAAAAAATTGATAAATTTGTCCCTTGAGTGCAAGAAGGCTTTGCAATGCTTTAGCATTGCAAAGCCTTCTTGCTCTCAAGGGACGAAATACACCACCACCCATGCTTCTCCGTAGATTATGAGGCCTAAAACATACCAAGGACATAAATTTTTGGTGGCAAAGAAATAATTACAGAAATAAAAAAAAATTTAAAAAAACGCTCGCCTGCATGCAATTTTACAAATAATGGCCTGAGAAACAGAAGATCTACTTTGTGTGGCTTAATTTCCCATAGTGGAACATCACCATCAACAATGTTTGCTGTGTTGACCACTCAGACAGAGATTTCTCCCACCTCTAAGGTGCTGAGAAATATATAAAGTCGTGTGAGACAGCTGGGAGAGATATGCCTGTCTTGCCCCACCCAAGTGACAGCTATCTTACCCCACTCATGTGACCAACCTATATTGGCTTATTTAGCATATTCAATCATTGCACGTTCGAAGAAAATAGAAATAAAAACACAGACTGCAAAACCAAAGGACACTTGACTCTTTTATATCAATTTTTGGATGAACGCCATTATGAGTGGAGCAAGTTGCACGAAATTCCTGTCGAAAAGTTATGCAAATACATTGCAGAATTTATAATATGACATCGTCGGAATGTATCAATGTTCATTTCGCTACAAGTCTTTAACCCCTGTCTTGTGGGCGTTGGGCTTTAAGTTTGTGATATATACCTGTGGTACATACAGAACTTTCGTGCGCTCTTTTCGATATAGCTGCACGTACCCCTGAATTACTTTTAATGACGTCAGGCTGTTTTGGTGGGGGGAGAAAAATTATCTCTGATGGGGTGGGTGTGAGATGTGGAAATCTCATCCTCTGGACAAGATATTTGGTCCAGACACTCGGCAAGCCTCGTGTCTGGCCTAAATATCTTACCCTCGGGTGAGATTTCCCCATCTCACACCCTCACCCACCAGGAATAATAATAGTCCCAAAGATGTATCACAGAAACACTCGAGATGAGATAAATTGCAGAGATCAGTAAACTGCAATCCAAATAAATATCTACAAATGTCAAGTCACAATGAATGTAAACAATGCGAGTCTGTCAGTGTCAAAACCAGAACAATCAAGTGATTAACACTGTCTCTAAAAGAAAAGTAAACTTTGAATGTGTTGTTATATTCAGTTGGAAATATTAAATTTATGTTACCATTATAAACACAACTTATTTGGGTCCCTTTAGAATCATTGTGTCCCTCGGCTACTGCTGCAGGAGACAAATTGTTCCTCGAGGAGACAATCCACAATGTTCACTTTGAACACTTTGAACCACGTCATCATTTTTAACTCACCTGTCCCAAAGGGCCATGTGAGCTGTTGCCATTATTTGCCTTCCTTTCGTCATCCATAAACTTTTCACATTTTCGGGAACTACTGAGCCAATGTGAATCAAACTTAGCAGGAATGGTCTGTGGAAGGTTCTCTACAAACGAAACTCATTTTATTCCTGTCAAATGAAGAACATGGCCGCCAGAGGCATTCTTTGATTCTGATTGGTTGATTTTCAATTTTTCTCCTTTGAAACTACAAGGCCAAATATTTTGAAACTTCGCATGATTGATGACTGTTACACCCTCTACCAACAATCCTCATTTAATGTTGATTGTGTTGTAAACATGTCTGGAATGGTGGCTCATAGTTATCATGGAAACCCAATGGGAAATCACATTTTCATCATCTTCTCTGAAACTACTTGGTCAATGTGAACCAAACATGGCACAAATAATGTATGGGAAGTCCACCTCATTTTGGTTTGATCAGATGAAGGAGCAGTGCATTCTTTGTTTCTGATTAGAAGTTTTTTAAGGATATATAGTTCTACCAGCAGGCGCCTTGACAATTCCATATTTTCATTAACCCATTAACAGGTCACCCATTTAGTTGTTCATTAATCTATTCTGAAGGTTAAGTAATTTTGTTTCATTAACCTGTTGGTTAACCAAAAATCCAAACACGATATGCCACAGGCATATCCCGAAAAGCGTAGGCCTGCGCCGGTGGGAAGGTTTGGGAGGCAAATGTAGAGTTATGCCCCTTCTGTTGGCAACATTGATGACTTCAGACGATAAAAATATCAACGAAACAGAAATACGCAATCACTAGAAATATAGAGTTGTGCCTCTTCTGTTGGCAGCATTGCATACAAGAGTTGTGCATCTTCTATTGGCAGCATTGCATATAGTGGTGAATAGGTCCAGAATTGATTTGGCTGTGGCCCCATCATACATCAGGTTGCAGTGCATTTCAATTTCGATAAACTGTAAAAACATGTATCTAATTATGCTTACAGTAGTCCAAACATGGCCTGAAAGTCTGTAATAGAATTTTTTGGTTTGGTACGTCCTTTCAAGGACGTACCAAACCAAAAAATTATTTTACTACCAAACCAAAACATTATTTTACAGACTTTCAGGCCATGTTTGGACTATGCTTACAGCTGAATAATAAGCACAAATTTAATATTTGTATGTGTACTACTTTCTGTTCAGGCATCTAATATGCCGATCATAAAATTGGTTAGCCGATAGATCCTTTTGGTTAACTGATAGTCCATTTGCCTCAATTTTTGTTTGCGTAACCTCTAGGGGAACAGAACAATCATTCGCCTGAATTGTCAAGGCCTGTACCAGGTGAGCGATTGCAGGCTCTTCAGAGCCTATAGTTATATTATCTTTTCATTTGTTTGCCAAAACATAGCTTATGACCCCATAATGGAACAAGCTCAGAAATGAACATATTTAGTTATTCCCATTATTCAGGAAATTTTTTTGCAGTGCTGTCAGGTAGTCAAGTTGGGAGGGTAACTCTGTACCTAACATTTCATTTGTTGCCTCCAAAACATAGCTTCTGACTGCCCCATTGGAATGGCCTTGTCAAACAAGATATAATAAATTAACTTTTAAGGGCCTAATTTGGACTTTGATCACATTTTTTTGCAATGCAACAGGTGCCCCTACATGCAGTCTTTGGGTTAACTCACAAGGTATATTCTAAGTACTTTAGTAGTTGTTTTTAGGCAAGTCTTGGCTGCCTATATAGGCAGCCATGAGTTACCAAAAAACAGCAGCAAAGCCACAGGATATAGACTGTCAAATTGTTGCAAAAATATGTAAAAATCTCGAGGCCCTTTAAGGTTAAATCGTTATATTGGATGTTTTTTAGTGGTTGTCAGCGTACTCCGAGAGATCACAAGATTTTCTATTCAATTAACAAGAGTTTACTCTATAACCTATATGCAATTAACAGGTTAAATTTGCCCTGAACATTTGGTAAATGGTTTGGTGTTTGGAAGTAATATGCAGTTAAAAGGATTGTCATCCAATTAAGAAATATCTAATTAAGTAGACTCCATTGTATTTATAACAGGTTTAATTTTCTCATTTTAGGACTGGCCACACACTGTTACAAAGGGTTCGTTCTTCATAGAGGAAGATGGGATCATCGCACATCATTATAAGCTGGTTATCACAAAGAGAACAAATGCATGGATAACTATAAAACCACTAAATATACAAGGACCTGAAGGAGGTACAGTATTAAACTTGCATTTTTACATGACGCATCCATCTGATCACCTCACTCACTTGACCCTATACACACACAATAATGACCATACAATTTTTAGTTGAGTTGTGACCAAGTCCAACCAAAACCTATAGTTTGATTAAGGCACACAGGCAATAAATTTAGGGCAGTAACTTTATTCTAGCAAGCCACTAAATTTAAAGGGATGATATCCTCATGGAAGAGGAAGTACCATTTTTATACCACCCACTTGAAAAGTGGGAGGTATATAGTGTTCACTTGGTCTGACCATCCATCTGTCTGTCTGTCTGTCCGTCCATCCATTATGCTTTAGGGGGGTACACATCTGCTATCTGCAACTCCTCCTAAACCATTGTTGATATTGTTATACAGCCCTTGTCTGGTCCATATAACTTGGTATGATTGACAGATCTTATTCATAGTTGGTACAATTATTATACCCCATGCAACAAAGTTCAGGGCTCGCCTTGAGTAAAATGGTCGGGGCCTAAAAAAAGTGCCCCACATATTGAGGTTGGGGCCTTTTCGGGGCTGATTTTCCATTTTGTCCATTATTGTTAGTGCTTTTTTGTGGAAAATGTCGGGGCTTGAAAAAAAGCCCCCAGCAAGTGCTCCTCGGGGCTGATCTCGGGGCCTGGGCTGATCAGCCCCGACTCAAGGCAAGCCCTGGAAGTTGCAGGGGTATAATGTTTTTGACTGGTCCGTCCGTCAGTCTGTCAGTCCGTCAGTCAGTCCTACTTGTTTTCCGGACTTTTTTTCTACACGCTTCCAGATATAGAGCTGATTTTTGGTATGTTAGTCTAACATGGTGACCTACAGATCAAGTTTGCGTTTTGTTCCGCTCCACTGATTTCTACCAAAATTTCGGCCCTTGGACTCTGAAAAATGCATCAAAATTACAGTTTTCCAGACTTTTTTTCTACACGCTTCCAGATATTGAGCTGATTTTTGGTATGTGAGTCTGACATGGTGGCCTACAGATCAAGTTTGCATTTTGTTCCGCTCCACTGATTTTTACCAAAATTACGGCCCTTGGACTCTGAAAAATTCATCAAAATTACAGTTTTCCGGACTTTTTTTCTACACGCTTCCAGATATTGAGCTGATTTTTGGTATGTTAGTCTGACATGGTGGCCTACAGATCAAGTTTGCATTTTGTTCCGCTCAACTGATTTTTCCCGAAATTACTGCCCTTGAACTTTGAAAAGTTCATCAAAATTACAGTTTTCTGGACTTTTTTTCTACACGCTTTCAGATATTGTTACAGCCAAGTTATTTGCTAACCGACTTACTTTTCTGGCTCCTGTATTGACAATGTGTACATAAAAAAAGACACAGCTTGTAACACCAGAATAATCCCGGTTCCATATTCCCAGCATGCAGTTATTCAAGTCAGGATTAGAATATGAAGCGACTACGATTTTGTTCATGAAGTAAAACAATAATCTATTTCACTTTTTGTGTATAAACACTGTTATTTGGGATAGCAATTCTAAATCTGACACCTTTTTTATAAACAAGCGTACACTAAAGTAATTTTATCAGCAAAGACCTAGTGTGACCTTACATTATTTACAATGTGTGTTGGAAAGATCAAATTGGATTTAAAAAGGTTGGTATCATTAAATCTTAACATGGCTCCACATTTCAATTAAAATTAATTCTGCTTGAATTCTTTCAATACCGTTGAAACTACAGAACACTGTTTTCTGCAGAATTCCTAGAATCTATGTTTATTTTTAAAAAATGATAAGAGCTTGAAATATCGGGGCACGTGGGGTATGTGAGCGTGCTCACTAAGGTTCTATATTTACTCATGACTCAAAGGTGTGTCATGACTTTTATCCAAGGTCATATCATCATGGTCGAGGTAACAGGAAGCAACACTTATATTGTTATACAGCACTTGTCTGGTTCATATAATTTTTTATCATATGACTCGTCTGTGTTGTTCACTTTAAAACATTTGATATTTTGTTTTCATATTAATCAGTGATAAATAAAGCCTTTCGTCAATTTCATTGGTCAATTTCAAAACTAGACAATTTGATTGGCTGAACAAAATACAACTGGGCCACATTTTCAAAATTTGCATAATTAGAGTTGGGAGCTTTCATTGATCAATTTCAAAACTGGACAATTTGATTGTCTAAACAAAATAAAACTGGGTCACATTTGCATAATTTCAGTAGGGAGAATTTACGTTATCAGTCCTAATTAGGGTGGGTTATATTGTATTAATATTTTACCTACAAGAAAAACGCCATTCATTTTTTTTTATATTTTCACTTTTTGCTTCCAAAACATAGGTTATGACCCCTCATTGGAATGAGCACGACGAGCTCGTTCCCATGAGGGGTCATAACCTGTGTTTTGGAAGCAAAAAATGAAATTTTTTAGTTATACGAGGATGTTTTTTTCAAGTGACGTCTGCAACTCAAGTTGGGTGATCGGTTAAAAAGCCCTACTAAGTGGCTAATTTGTGCGTGTGTGTGTCATATGATCAATAGAATATGAAATGAGTGTTTTTCTCATATAATATTTATGAAACTCGTCCGAATTTTCCGTTTGCGCTCGCCAGAGGCTCGCCAAAACGAAAAATTCTTAGACTCGTTTCTTAAATATTATATGAGAAAAACACTCATTCCATATCCTCTATATATGATTGACATATCTTATTCATAATTGGTACAATTATTTCTCATGACACAAAAGTGTGTCGCAACATTGATTTAAGGTCATGCCATCAAGGTCAAAGTCACAGACAACAAGACTTCGATATTGTTATGCAGCACTTGTCAGGTCTGTATAATTGAATCTGTGTGACAGATTTTGTTCAAGCCATTGTACCCATAACCTAACCTTGTGACATGATTTTGATGCATTGTCATATCATAAAGGTTAAGGTCACAACCAGTAACACTTGGATTCTTATCTTGTATTCAGCTTCCCAAAAATGTGACCCTCGGAGGTGCTGTCTAGGTGTTTAATCACTGCCTCTTGTTTAATCACTGTACAACAGTCATTGGAATGAACAAGCGTATTCCAATGAGGGGCCAAAAAGCTATGTTTTGGGAGCAACAATTGGACAAATATCAAAATTTGAATGATTATTTTTGCATTGTTTGGCAGTTGTGGCCATTATGAGATGTAGAGAGTAAATTCACTTAAGGGAAGGCCTGCTCTTATTCTATTTTCTGTGCTTTGTAGCTGATGAAGATAATCCAATTGATACAATGCTGTATGTACTTCGAGGAAAAGATTCTGGTGACAATCTTGTTGCATGGACAGAGGATAGAGACTCACATGGGGTAAGTGGCTTTGACATAGATACGGCTGTGGCATAGAGATGGGACAAGAGCGGGGCAATTCCCCCCACAAAGGTTTTTATTGGAAATTTTAGCCCAGCTTTATTTGTTCTCACACAATGGTTTGGTCATGATAGAATTATAAATTTATGTTTGTCAGAATAAAGGAGATTAATTTTCAAGATGGGAGGAGAAGGGACTTCCTCTCACAATGAGTATGAGAGGGCATTAGGACACAAATGACACAGGATGATGCTTTACATTACTAATTGCGTGCAAAAAATTTTATGGTCCCGACCATGTAGCACTTTTTATTTTATCATGTTTTCCAGAGCACAGGCATATAAAAATTTCTGTCAAACATATGGTAAATGGATCGGTGTTTAAAAAAAAAAAAAAGTACTTAACTCTTAACTGGTAGAGTGCTGAAATATTTTTGGCCATCAAAATTTGTTCACAGGTCATTGCCTTGTTACAGTTTATGGGAGAGTGCCTAAAGGCACTCTCCCATAAATTGTAACAAGACAAGTCCCTACAAACTAAATAATATCACTTCGAAGATAATATGAAGCACATCCACTGAGTATGAAGCCTTCAAGTTGCAGTACCTTCACCTCAGAGTAAAGCCCAAATATGGACTTCCAGCACTCTACCAGTTAAGTCGCCATACAGCCACAAACAGCCCCTTTTATATTGCTCAGAAAAGGTTGTCCCAAGTGTATTATTCCTTAACATCTCGACTGGTACAGTTGAAACTAGAAGTCCAACTGCAATACACCAGAGCATTTGCTCTATGCAATGCAAAATATGTAGAGAATATCTACACTGTTTTATTAAATATCGGGAATTATCTCATGATTGTGGACCTAAGATTTTATTTTTTATGAGCACTTGCACGAATGAAAAATAATACGTTCAGATCCACACGAATGAGATAATTCCTGATATTCACTAAAATATTATCGATTTTCTATTTATTATATGCTACGGGGCATTTCACTGTGCAATATTCAGCCCAATTCGACTGCAAAACATTTTCAAGACAATAATAAAGTTCTCCTGATCGTTCCTTCAAGGTGATGTTCAAGGCATCATTCAAGGTGACATCATACACGTAAATTTGACGTCATTTAGGAAGCTACTGAAAAAATTCATCGTGTGGACCTAAAAATATTATATTTTTATACTGTACCAATGACCCAGACTTAGCTGGTGCTAACTCTTAAAAATATACGGCCAAACACAAATTTTGCCCCCCAATCCCCAAAATTTGCATCTAAAACCAAAGAAAACATGTCCTGAATGGCCCTCCACACTTCACCTCTACTGCGCATGCGCAGTGTCAAGGACGTCCCGAAATTGGCGCCATTAATCATTCTTTGTTTGGCTCTTCATCAGTTAACATCTGACTGATCTTTGTGCTTGTAAGCCTCAGTTTTAATGATGCCAGACACATAAATATTAGAGAAATGGTGATTCTAAGGAGGATATAGAAGGAGGAGAGGAAAAATGAGTGACAGAAAATAATCAGGGCTGTAACTTAAAATTTTTTAACGAAATTATGTTAAGTTACCTATTTTCGAGGCAACAGCCTGTTGTGGTCATTCTTATTAATCAAATTTCACTGCTTGTTCAGTGTTTTCCTCTCTCCCTTTCCTTTAAGTCCCCTCTTGCTATTCTCCCATGCTTTTGGCATATTTTCTGTAATTTTATTACTAAAATTTCTTGGGAGTTTTAGCTGGATAACAGAATGAATTCTGGTTGACTCAGAGAGTGCCACTGCAGTTGCCGGATCCGAGTTTTATGATTATGACGGATGCCAGTCAAACAGGTTGGGGTACAATATTGATCCCAACGGATTCGAAGTGCCAGGGTCTTTGGGTTCTGCAGTTTCTAGGCAAGCACTTATTTTCCAGGGAATAATGCTCTTTAGGCTTGCACTATGTCATTGGATGAACATTATTCAGAAACGCATGTCCAAATCCTGTCCGATAATACGACAGTAGTTGCGTATCTCCGGAACCAGGGAGGCACTCATTCGATTCCGTTATTCATTTTAACGGAAAGAATCCTTCTGTTTGTTATAGTACACCAAGTTCTGCTTCGGTCCGTCATATTCCGGGTCGTCTGATTGTATTAGCAGACTCCCTTTCACGTAAGGGTCGCTTGTTGCCGTCAGAATGGACTCTCAACAAACAAGTATTCAATCAGATTTGCTATCAATGGGAACGCCCAATGATAATTCATTTGCGACACAACTCACTATTCATTTGCAGACGTATGTGTTTGCATGTCCGGATCCCTGAGCTTATGTTGTTAACGCTCTATTGATCTAATAGGACGGAATGATAGGTTATGCGTATCCTCCAGCGCTGTTGATTCAGCAAGTATTGCTAAGATAAACATCCATAATACATTTCTGTTGATAGCTTCTCTGTCTTCACAGAGACCGTGGGTAAATTTACTCAGGTGTCTACTGTGGCACTTACCGCGAAAACTTCCTCCATGAGAGGATCTTCTTTCGCTGGGGAAATCGTGTCAACTTCATCACAACCCGCAAGGTCTCAACCTTCACGTATTCCGTTGTGTAGTCCTTCTTGCATGGCAAGCATTGTACAGGACAAGCTTTGGACGCGATTTCTTACTGTAGGAGAACCTCTTCTTCGCTATACTATGCGGCTAAAGTGGAGGCTCTTCCGTCGTTGGTGTAGGGATCATTATGTTGATATTTTTGATTCCTCCATACTAGACATTGCAACTTTCTAGTATACTTGTTTGACAAGATCTACTGCAGCCTGTTACTATTAAGGTTATAGGTCTATGTTATCTCATACCTATGCACGCTATGATAGTTTACAATTGAGTCTTATGTCTCTTTATCTAAGTCAGTTAGAAACTTTTCGATAAATAGACCTAGAATCATTAGATTAAATTCCTATACGGAATTTAGCTTCGGTTCTTATTTAGCTAAGTAATCATTTGAGCCTCTGGAAACAGTAGTTTTCAAATTCTGACCTTTTTAGACAGTAATTCTGTTAGTCTTCTCTTTTACTGAGGAGTCAGTGAGCTTCATGCACTATCGGTGGACGATTCTCACTTTTGTAGTGACGGAAACACTACTTCCTTTACTACTTAGGTTGGATTTTTGGTTAAGAGTCAGGCTCCTAATAATATCCGGAACCTATTGTTATTAAGGTCCTTCCGTCTTCGTACGGGCATAGGCCTTTACTCTGTCCGTTTAGAGTTTACGTATTTATAAACAGATATCAGTTTATTAGTACGGACGTAAGCTTCTTCTGTCTTTGATGCCTAATAGAAGGTCATTACGCTCCATTCTATTGCTAATGGATTCAATTAACTATCGGTACTGCTTATGGTATATCATTGACTCAGCACTTTGTGCTTGAGATTTCGGCTCATGAAGTAAGAGCTCTTTCTACATCTTGGGCTTACACTAATAGTGTCGCTATTATAGATTTTTGAAGGCTGCTCATTGCGCTCAGCCATCAACATTCATGAATTTTTATCTCAGAATATTGAGTCCATTTTTGGAGGCCTCCATTGTTAGGTCTATTATCTACTGCTCAGAATGTCATTCACTTAACAGTTGCTACTATAGCTAGGTAGGCTTTCTGTTCCGGCAGTGACTCCGTCCTGCTGCCCTCTTTGCTCTGGGCTATTTGACCCAGGGCAAGGAGAAGGGGGGGGGGGGGGGGGGGGAGGGTGTTCCCTTGGGTCACCTGTTTTATTATGAAAACAAGGGGATACCTCCTCCGGAGTTAGTAATTCTGAGCTGTTACTGGGATGGCTTTTAAGTGAGAAGTTTATGTTTTAAAAATTCATTCAGGTCATAGTTTTTAAAGTATAGCTTTTGAATATATCACATGTCAAACGGGCGTTATTATACAATCCTCAGACACTTTTAAGGAGTATAAGAGTCTCTATTCTCTAGACTTTATTTATTGGCTTACTTTAAAAATTATTAGTATAAGGATTATACTGAATATTAATAGAGTACATGGATGTTATGATGCTCAATTTTGGAGCGTATTTCAACTTGCTCTATGTCCTAGGCCCTCCAGCCTTTTTACTATTCAGCAAAGTCTGGGTCATTGGTACAGTATAAAAATGTTAAAAAATTTATAGTAATTTATATATTTTTTATACTTACCAATAACCCAGACGAGGATGGCCCTCCCAGGAGTTGGGAACTCATACCTCCCCGCTGAGTACATAGCGCTTACCAGGCACTGGTTACAAGAATGAATAATGGCGCCAATTTCGGGACGTCCTTGACACTGCGCATGCGCAGTAGAGATGAAGTGTGGAGGGCCATTCAGGACATGTTTTCTTTGGTTTTAGATGCAAATTTTGGGGATTGGGGGGGCAAAATTTGTGTTTGGCCCTATATTTTTAAGAGTTAGCACCAGCTAAGTCTGGGTCATTGGTAAGTATAAAAAATATATAAATTACTATAAATTTTTCAACTTTTCACTGGTGCAAGTGTATGTGAAAAATAAAACTTTCAGATCCACACTCACGAGATAATTCCAGATACTGACTAAAATAGAGTAGATTTTCCTTTTTATTGTATGCTAGGAGACATTTTATTGCACAATATTCAGCCCAATTCGACCCCAAATGCATACCTTGCAAAACAATAACAAAGATCAGCTGATCGTTCCTTCAAGGTGGCGTGACGGGACGTTATTTAGGAAGCTACTGAGGAATATTTCTCGATATCTATCAAGTCGATAGATATCGAGAAACATCTTTTAGATTATTGGTGATAATTTACAGACTAGCATATAATAAAATGCACTATTATCTTTGTCAGTAGTGAAGTCACAAACTGAATCGATCAAAGAGAAAAATAGTGACTCTACAGTATTTGGTGGGTGGATTACTACTAAATCACTGCAGGGTACATTTTTATGCCCCCAAGAGATTCTTTCTGGAGCATTATGTTTTCTGCATGTCTGTCCGTCCATCCGTCTGTCCGGAGTCTGGCATTTCCTTTTGATTTTCGACCAGTCAGCTGATCCAAGATGGCTGCTAATGGCCAATTCATTATGGCTTCCATAGTGGTCATCTTGAATTTGGTTTCCATCCAATAACTAATGAATACTGACTTGAATCATTTTCAGTTTTTAGTTATGCATTATTGGTGTCTAGAGGAAGCTTCCCTTCGATTTTGGTCCAGCTAGCCAATTCAGTATGGCCACTATGGTGGCCATATAGAGTTTTATTTTCATCCAATAACTAATCAATGCTGACTTGAATCATTTTTATTTTTATGCCCCCACGAGAATCTCTCGGGAGCATTATGTTTTCACCATGTCCGTCAGTCTGTTAACTTTTGGTTTCTGTCAAATAACTAAAGAACCACTTATTTGATCAAATCATAATTTTAAGGGTAACCTGTGGATGACTAGACAATGCTTCCTTTCGATTTTGGTCCAGCTAGCCAATTCAATATGGCCACCATGGCAGCCATATTGAATTTGGTTTCTGTCCAATAACAAGTGAAGGTTGACCCAAATCATTTGTACCGTATTTACTCTATGTATTGGGACACTCTATGATTTGAGACACACATTTTTTCCAGAAAACTATATTTTTTTATGCTCCAAAGTTTGGGACATTCAGGAGATTTGTTTCCAGTTGACCCGTCGCTAGTAGCAGACGACACTCATAAAAAAAATTCTTGAGTAACTCAAAATTTTCATTTTTTGCTTCCAAAACATAGCTTATGATCCCTCATTGGTACGTGTGCAATGTGCTCGTTCCAATGAGGGATCATAAGCTATGTTTTGAAAGCAAAAAGTGAAAATATAAAAAAAATTGGACGGCGATTTTCATATATAGTGATGGAAAACGAATCACACACATCTTTATTCAGCATCAAATCAAGACCAGGCTGTGTTCTTTTCCCATTTTCTAAGAATTGGGACACCTGTGAAAATAATTATTTTTAGCTGTCCCAATACATAGAGTAAATACGGTATTTTTTAATTATGCATTGTTGGTGTCTTAGAGGAAGCTTCCTTCGATTTTGGACCATTTAGCTGATCCAAGATGGCCACCAGTGGCCAATTCATTATGGTGGCCATCTTGAATTTGGTTTCCATCCAATAACTAATGAATACTGATTTGAATCAATTTCAGTTTTGGTTATGCATTATCGATGTCTAGAGGTAGCTACCTTTCAATTTTGGTCCAGCTAATCAATTCAGTATAGCCACCATGGTGGGCATATTAAATTTGGTTTCTGTCCAATAACTTATGAATGCTGACTCAAATCATTTTTAGCTCAACTTTGGCGAAGGCAAATTTGAGGTATTGCCATGGCCCGTCGTCCGTCTGTCCATCCGTCGCGCCGTACACACGGCTCGGGCTAGAGGCCGTATTTATGAACCGATATTTATGAAACTTCTTGGGTGCCTTTGTTATCACCATGAGTTTGAGAACGAGTGTTTTTGGGTCCAGTCCGAAATTTAAGACGGCTGCTGGTTGCCATTTTGTACCAAAATTAGGTGCAATCAGATTTTTGCGCAGAACTTCTATATGAAAGCTCCGATTTGAATAATTTTTTTGTATGAATGTTTAGTACCATGGGATACATCACGTATAATACGGGTTTTTTTCTCGTGCATATATTATGCAAATTAGACTAACTTTGATTTATTTAGTGTTACTTTCAGCACTGTAATTGCAAGTGCCAATACGGCTCGGGCTAGAGGCCGTATTTGTGAACCGGTCTTTACGAAACTTCTTGGGCACCTTTGTCATCACCTTGGGACGAGAAGAGTGTTTTTGGGTGCAGTTCAAAATTCAAGATGGCTGCCGGCGGCCATTTTGTACCAAAATTCGTGCAATCAGTTTTTTGTTCAGAATTTTTGTATGAAAGTTCTGATTTGAATAAATTTCTGTATGAATGTTTAGTAACATGGAATACATCACATATAATACAGGTTTTTTTCTCGTGTAAACAAAAATTATGCAAATTAGATGAACTTTGATTTATTCAGTGCTTCTTTTTCACAGTAAGTGCACATGTCAATATGGCTCGGGCTAGAGTCTGTATTTATGAACTGATCTTCACGAAACTTCTTGGGGTACCTTTGTTATCACCTTGTGACAGGAACGAGTGTCTTTGGGTGCATTTGTTATCACTGTGCTATGAGAACAAATATATTGGGGTTCAGTCAGACCCACACTGGGACTCCCAAGATTTCTTTTCTAGTTTAGCATCTAACTGTCGCCCACCTTTACAGTACTTTACCTACACATTTGTTACAAGCTACGGTCAGCATTTATGTACAGACCGTTACAATACTTTACATGTACCTTTGTTATCAGGTCATTACCTAGATGTTTGTCATTGCTGTGTCACATACCATACATGTACATGTCTTAAATAAGTTGAGCTACAGTATCATTGACCCTTTCATTGTACACAACTTATATACGGCTCAGGCTAGAGGCTGTATTTATGAACCGATCTTTACAAAACGTCTTGGGTACCTTTGTTATCACCGTGGGATGAGAATGAGCATTTTGGGGTGCAGTCCAAAATTCAAGATGGCCGCCAGCAGCCATTTTTTACCAAAATTAGTGCAATCAGTCTTTTGTACAGAACTTCTGTATGAAAGTTCTGATTTGAATAAATTTTTGTATGAATATTTAGTAACATGGAATACATCACATATAATACAGGTTTTTTTCTCGTGCAGAAATTATGCAAATTAGATGAACTTTGATTTATTCAGTGCTACTTATACACTGTAAGTGCACATGTCAATACGTCTAGGGCTGGATGCTGTATTTATGAACCGATCTTCATGAAACTTCTTGGGGTATCTTTGTTATCACCTTGTGACAGGAACGAGTGTTTTGTGGTGCCTTTGTTATCACTGTGCTATATTTGTCCCACTCTGGGACTCAAAGATTTCTTTTCTGGTTTAGCATCTAACTGTCACCCACCTTTACAATACTTTACCTATATATTTGTTACAGCTACAGTCAGCATTTATGTACTGACCGTTACAATACTTTACCTGTACCTTTGTTATCAGGTCATTACCTAGATGTTTGTCATTGCTGTGTCACATACTATACATGTACATGTCTTAAACAAGTTGAGCTACAGTGTCATTGGCACTTTCATTATTTTTTATTTATGCGTTGTTGGTGTCTAGAGGAAGCTTTCTTTCGATTTTGGACCAGTCAGCTGAACAGAGATGGCCACCAGTGGCCAATTCATTAAGGCTTCCATGGCAGACATCTTTAATTTAGTTTCCGTCAAATAGCTAATGAATACTGACTCGAATCAATTTAAATTTTTGATTCTGCATTATTGGTGTCTAGAGGAAGCTTCCTTTTGAATTTGGATGAGCTAGCCAATTCAATATGGATGACATGCTGACCATATTGAAGTTGGTTTCCATCCAATAACTAATGAATGCTGACTCAAATCAGCATCCTTTCTTAATTCTATGGCATCCGAGCAATTTGAAAAAGACAAGTGTCGCTTAATTCTACTGAGGTGCAGTTCATAGAATTAAGTACTTAGATGCAACTATCTGATGAATATATAATTCTTGTTTGTCATATGGATAAAGTGAGCCGTAGAAATTGTGCACATAAAATAATTTGTGATGTGTTTAATTGGCTAGATGCAGGAGGGCTAAAAATAGCCCTCTTAAAAAAAATTGTGAGGGCTCTAGGAAGGCAGCCCTCCTTGAGAATGCCAGGCCTGATCCTGTTGAATGGAATGTCTACTTTTTCAGAAATACACAGTTCAGTGTGATTTGAAGCCTGGGACATATCGTATTCTTCCTTACACAACTGGTTGTCGTTTCAAGTCAAGAAACTCTGAGTCTGGTTCTGAGGCATCTCTTGTTAAGAAGTCTGGTTCTCAAGTCGCACTGACCAGAGCATTTAAGTAAGTAATAATGTTATTGTCACTGATTATATTCTTAATTGTTTTTGCACAAGGGTTGATCTGATCTGCAAAAAAAGTTCAAAAACCCTTTCCAACCTTGCATCATTTCCTTGACAGCCTATTGTAGTAAAGCTTGCAGTTTAGCCAAGAATATTACCTTTTTTTTTATCCCATAAATGGCCGTTTATTTGAACAATAAAGGCCTTTGATAAATTTTTGCTTTATTCACCTAGTAGGGTGATAAATTTTCCCCGTAGGTTTAACACTGAAAGAATTTATTCCTATAGTAGCGACGGACTTGCTGACCTCTGGCCTCTACCACATTTGTCTAGCATAATTAATAGTTCGATTGTTGATTTCTTTAAATCTTTTTGAAAGTATTACACAGTGCCAGTAGAAAATACCACACACTGCTCATATAATAAAGTATTTTTGCAAGTTTTGCTCAAGTTTGTAGAGGAATTATTTTTAGACAGAAATGTATTACTGCACCTTGTTTATTTTTGCCAATTTTGCTGGTCGATCGAATTGGACCAATGTGCTCCTCACTTCTCGCTGTGTTTTGTAGCAAATTATAGCACGATTTTGCCGCGACTGCCCTGTAGAAGATTTATGGGATAAACAAAATAAACGTATAGTGTTTTCAAGGAAAAAAATTTATTCTACTCGTAGAATTAAGAATGAAACCGACTTGCCAGAGGCTCGTCGGTTTCATTCTTAATCCTACTTGTAGAATAAATTTTTTACTTGAAAACACTATACGTTTATTCTATATTTTTCCTGATACATATCCTGGTGACCTTTTACCAAATGCATCAGCCAAGTTGACTGGACCAACTTTGACAGTGTTTGTTGCATTTTCAGTGTTTTTCTACATCGATCATCATTTTAATCCATATCTCAGAATATTTATATCCCCAGGTCAGAGATATTGTCGATGCCCTGTATGCCTGTACACTCATCTGTCTGTTCATCCATCCATCTGAACATTCTTTTGGAAGCAACTAATCCCACTTTTTAACCGATTTTGATGAAACATCTCAAACATTATGACTAACAAGTGAACATGCCCATATTCTAAAAGTTTTCATCTGCAACAATTCTAACCAGGTTATCTCCCCTGAATTTAGATTTTTTACGGATTTTCAAATTAGATTTTTGTGTGCGCAACTCCTACATTATTGAACCAATTTCGTTGAAACTTCTTAAACAGGGCCGTTAATGAGTGAACATGAACATATTTCCAAATTATCCATGTGTGGTAATTTTTACCAGGTTATCTCCCCTTCAACTTAGAAGATTTAATATTGATTTGTACCTGAAATTTTTATACACCCCACATGTTTTTTGAGACAAAAAATGAATATATAATGAAAATTAATTGGTGATTTTTGAGAATAGCTGGCCGGTTTTGGCCATTATGTTGGATAAAGGGTTAATGAACCAATTTTGATCAAACTTCTAAAAAATTATGACGAACAAGTGGGCATATGCATATACCAAAATTTTTTATCTGCAACAATTTCAACAAGGTGATCTCCCATGAACTTGGATTTATTATTGGTTTTTCAAATGATATCTAGATAAGATGGGTTGGCATTACTCTTAGCCTGTTGAGTATTTTTTAAAAAATTTTTCATCATATCTAGTCATGGCTGCTTCCCAGCAGCCTTGAGTAGATTTGATGAAAAATTCCTGGAAATAAACTCAAAAAATCAAATGTCAAAAAGTGGATTTTGTTTAGAGGGGAAAATTTGGTTAATAGGGCCAAATTGTACTTATTTTAGGCCCACAAAGTAGATATGTTTCTCAGGCCATTTTTTGTAAAATTGCATGTGGGCGGGCATTTTTTTCTTTTTTTAATTTTGTAATTATTTCATAAGGTCATGTTCTTGGTTTGTTTTATGCTTTAGGCCTCATAATCTACAGAATAGCATGGGTGGTGGTGTATTTCGTCCCTTGAGTGCAAGGAGACATTACAATGCTAAAGGATTGCTATGCCTTGTTGCACCCAAAATTCAAATGTATCAATTTTATTAACTTGGGTAAAATATCAGACATAAACCATTCAGTTTTTATATTTTTATACTGTACCAATGACCCAGACATAGCTGGTGCTAACTCTTAAAATATAGGGCCAAACACAAATTTTGCCCCCCAATCCCCAAAATTTGCATCTAAAACTAAAGAAAACATGTCCTGAAAGGCCCTCCACACTTCGCTCCCACTGCGCATGCGCAGTGCCAAGGACGTTCCGAAATTGGCGCCATTTATCATTCTAAGTTTGGCCCTTCATCAGTTAACATCTGACTGATCTTTGTGCTTTTAAATCTCAGTTTAAATGATGCCAGACACATAAATATTAGTGAAATGGTGATTCTAAGGAGGATAGAGAAGGAGGAGAGGAAAAGAATGTGTGACAGAATATTATCAGGGCTGTAACTTAAAATTTTTTAATGAAATTATGTTAAGTTACCTATTTTCAAGGCAGCAGCCATTTTGTTGTCATTCTGATTATTTAGTTACACTGTTTTTACAAGTGTTTTCCTCTCTCCCTGTCCTTTAAGTTCCCCCTTGCTATTCTCCCATGCTTTTGGCATAGTTTCTGTAATTATTATTACTAAAATTTCTTGGGAGTTTTAGCTGAATAACAGAATGAATTCTGTTCTTTCCCCATGTTTACGTCTTCACCTACGGGTGGTTAGGCGTTGTGTTCTGCATCTACCATCTGATGTTCTGCAGTTTCTTCCCTGGAAGTCTCTGTTTTGCATCAGATAGTGTATTTTTGGTAACTGATTTCGGGCCTGGGTGCCTGGAGTCTTATTTTAGTGTTTTTACACTCATTGTTTACATTTACAACAGCCCTCTGTGTGAGGGGGGGATTTCTAAAAAATAATATCTTTATGTTATTTTAATCATAACTAGATACATTATTATTGTTCGTAAGTGTTGAATAAATTGTTTAAAATATTTTTAAAATTTTTGTCCACACTTAGGCTTGGGATCCATTGGGGCTCAACGTTACTTTTCAGAAACTTGGGCTGTTCTGAAAAAATATTTTTTCAAAATATTTTGATTTCAGTTATTTTTTCTATATTAATGGATCATATTATTATTATGTATTTTGATTGCCAGGGGTTAGTGCGAGTACCAGGACTTGTTTTCTTTTCACATTGAAAGGATATTGATCAATTGTTTTAAGAGGAAGTCTTCCTCTGACTTTATTATCATTCTATATGTGGTCAATGTACTCGCATTAACTCCTGTTCTGTATCGTATGATTTCGATGACAATATGGGAAGCGTATGTCACGGTATGTTGTTAGGGATTTGGACACTCCGGTCCTTTCCCCGCAGGGTCACTCTACTTTATCAATTTCTATTTCAGACGATCAAGATTAGGGTGATGTATCTGTGATGTCTTCCAACAGTGTGCCTCCGTCGTCACAATTAATGAAGGGCTAGCGGAAAAGTGCTCATGTAATACGCCAATTGCCTAAGAGGACCCTAGTAGGTTCGACGGCCTTTGACGTCCGCTAGCTCGCCCGGTGTAGCGTCCATTCACCGAATGGTTCGGCAGCCGGGTTCGTCTGTTGTGGTCTAGAAGGAATTTTGGGGTGATGCGAGCACTATAAAATTAACTTAATGCACACCCAGTGACGGCGGATCGGTGGGAGAACGGAGGAAGCCTTTTAGTCCGGTTCATAGCTCGTTCCGGTCCATCCGGACGGCAAGCGAGAGAGGCCCCTCTCTCATTCAACAACATCTGGCCCCAGATGTTGTGGTACAAAATGTGTCGCTAGCAGAGCATACGTCCGTCGCTCGGGACGCTCTGTTGTATAGGCAGTCCGCTGAGACTGCTAAGGCTTCCTCTTCTCGTCAGCGCACATGACCGCACCTTGGCTGCGTGACCGCCGATATATTACCAGCTTCGCCGATCAAGGATTCTTCGGCGACCAGGTCACACCATCCGGCAGCCAGGGATTCGAGACCGATGGACTCCGGACGTTCGCATAGGAAAAGTATGCGGGAGCCATCTGATGCGGAGCTGCCCTCGGCGAAGCAGTGATAGACTGCGCCTCCGCAGGTCTCGACGCCGGACATTCTTGTGCACATAGCACAGCTTATCGCAGCATCCCAGCAGCCGACAGAAACGATGTCGGATCGAGAATTATCCGACAGCGCTGGGTCGGTAGCCGGGGACTCGAGGCCTGCAGACTCCGGACGTTCGCATAGGAAGTGTGCGGGAGTCAACGTACACGGAGCTTCCGGCGGCAATGCATCGTAAGTCCGTTACTGCACAGGCCTCGGGAACGGACGTGCTTTCCTTAATAGCACAGTTTATCGCAGCATCCCAGCATCAACTGAATCTGTCGCATATATTTTATCCGACGATGCTGGGTCGGGACGCTCCGCGGAAGCGGGTACGGACGTCCGAAAGTTTCATCCGGTCCGACGGGATACCGAAAGGGATTCGGAGGATTTCAAGCTTTCCCTTTCGGAACAACATATGCTGCGATGCCGGATAAGAAACTGATAGCGTCGGTGGACTTAGAAATTTTTGGTTCGGTTCAGGGACATCGTCCCTCAGTTCCGACATAGTCCAATAATGTCACACAAACTTTCGAATTATTGAACGACGCTATATATATTATTATTTTATGCTTGCTATTCAAGCATTTCTGGTTTCTTGTTCGAAGAGCTATGGAGATGTCTTTCAAAAGTGTGCCTCTGTCGTCATAGTTAATGAAGAGTTAGCGGCAATAAGTGCTCATGGAATATGTCTATCGCTTACGGAGTGACATTCGCTAGCTCACCCGGTGTAGCGTACATTCATCGAATGGTTCGGCTGCCGGGTTCGTCCGTTTCGGTCTAGGAAGGAGATTTGGGTGATGCGAGCACTTTAATTACTTTAGTACTCACCCAGTGACGGCAGATTGAGGACAGATCGGAGGAAGCCTGTTAGTCCAGTTCCTGGCTTGTCCAGGTCCGTCCGGGCTGTGAGCGAGAGAGGTTCCTCTCTCGCCCAACAACATAGGGGACCGCATGTTGTGGTTCAGATATTTTACATTCGGAGCATATGTCCGTTGCTCGGGACGCTCCGTTATATTGACAGTCCGAGAGACTGTCTTTAATGCTTCCTCATCCTCACAGCAGGGCACACGACCGCACATTGGCTACGTGACCTCGAGTATCCGATCAGTTTCGGCATTCAGTGATTCCACGGCGAATAGGTCGCGCCATCCGGTAGCCAAGGGACACGAGGCCTATACACTCCGTTCGCTCGCATATTGGAAGTATGCACGGGGTAACGATCACGGAGCTTCCAGCGGCAATGCATCGTAAGACCGCTTCTCCTCAGGCCTCAGTGACGGACGTGCTATCCGAGTTAGCACAGTTGTTTCGCAGCATCCCAGCAATTGACAGTTTCGGTTGAATCAGGAATTATCCGACGGCGCTGGGTCGGTGCGGTCCGCGGTTGCATCAGCTACGGACGACCGAACGCTTTATAGGGTCCGACAGGATGGCGAAAGGGATTCGAAAGATTTCGAGTTTTCCCTTTAGTAGTATCGGAAGATGCCTTTCATATCTTCTGGCATTTCTTCCAGTGATTATTTTTCGGACTTCATTGCTGCGATCTTGGATAAGAGACTTATAGCGTCATTGGACTCGGTTTTTTCGATCGGTACAGGGACATTGTCCCTGACTTACCGACGCAGTCCAATATTGTCATTACAACATGTGTTTTATTTTTCGACGCTATATATATATATATATATACAAGCCTGCTACTAAGCATGATAGTTTAGTTTCTTGTCCGCGTTGCTCATTTCTGCCATTTTATCATTTTTACAAATAGTTTATTTTGGCAGAGCAGGGCATACCGAGAGTTCATATGCGTCTAGACGGTGTGATTAAAGACTGCATATATTCTTTTTCGCCGTTTATGTCTTTTCCAATTTCAATGTTGGGAACGACATTATGTATAGTAGACTTAACTTAGACGCTTTATTATACGTAATCCGCCTTACTGAGGCGTTATCATTACGTCTTCAAGAAAAGATTTACGGGATATTATTCTCAATGTAATTTCTTTTGAGGGCAGTAGTTTGTTCACGTATAACTCCACCCTTCAGTGGCTGATTGGAGTTGGTTAGACGTGACGCAGCCCTAGCTACATCCACACGCGTGGATAGTAAGGTTAAGAACTCTCTCAGAGTCGCTTCGTTCTCGGAGAAGCTTCTCTTCGACGGCAACTTTCCGGCAATCCATGAATTGCTCAATTTATACATTCTCTTGTCTATCTAGTGTTACAAGAGATTCAGACTGGGGCAAACATTCGGTGGTTGACTCAGAGAGTGCCGCTGCAGTTGCCGGACCCGAGTGTGGCTGTTATGACGGTTGCCAGTCAAACAGATTGGGATATATACTGATCCCTACGGATTCGAAGTGCCAGGGTCTTTGGGTTCCGCAGTCTTTTAGCTATCAGTTTAACTTCCGCGGAATAATGTTTTTTAGGCTTGCTTTATGTCATTGCATGAACATTATTCAGAAACGCATGCCCAAATTCCTGTCCTTTAATTCGACAGTAGTGGCGTATCTCCGGAACCAGGGAGGCACTCTTTCGTTTCCGTTATTCAATTTAATGGAAAGAATCCGTCTGTTGGTTATAGTACACCAAGTTCAGTTTTGGTCCGTCATATTCCGGGTCGTCTGATTGTTTTATCGGACTCCCGTTCTCTTACGGGTCGCTTGTTGCTGTCAGAATGGACTCTCAACAAACAAGTATTCAATCAGATTTGCTATCTATGGGAGCGCCCAATGATGATTTATTTATGACACAGCTTGCTAATCAATTGCAGACGTATGTGTTGGCTTGTCCAGATCTCTGAGCTAATATTCTTAACGCTCTATTGATCTATAGGACGGAATGATAGGATACGCGTATCCTCCGGCGCTGTTGTTTTAGCAGGTATTGCTAAGATAAACAACCACAATACATTCTGTTGATAGCATCTCTATCTTCACAGAGATCATGAGTAATTTACTCTCTTGTCTACTGTGGGTCTTAACGTGAAATCTTCCTCTATGTGAGGATCTTTTTTCACTGGGTAAATCGTGTCATCTTTATCACAACCAGCAAGGTCGCAACCTTCATGTATTCCGTTGTGTGGTCCGTATTGCATTGTAAGCACTGTACTGGACGAGCTTTGGACGCGATTTCTTACTATAGGAGATCCTCTTCTTCGCTATTCTATGCGACTAAAGTGGAGGCTCTTCCGTCGTGGTGTAGGGATCATTATGTTCATATTGTTGATCCCTCCATACTACTCATTGCTATTTTTTAGTATACTTGTTTCACAAGATCTACTGCAGCCTGTTATTATTTAGGTTATAGGTTTATGTTACCTCATACCTATGCACTCTACGATAGTTTACAATTGAGTCTTTTGTCTCTTTATCTAAGTCAGTTAGTACTTTTTGATAAATAGACTTAGAATCTTTAGATTAAATTCCTATACGGATTTTAACTTCGGTTCTTATTTGGCTAAGTAATCATTTGAGCCTCTGGAAACAGTAGTTTTCAAATTCTGACCTTTTAGACAGTAATTCTGTTGGTTTCTCTTTTACTGTAGAGTCAGTGAGTTTCATGCACTATCGATGGATGATTTTCACTTTCATAGTTTCGGAATCAATACTTCCGTTACTATTTAAGTTGGATTTTTGCATAAGAGTTAGGCTCCTATTATCCGGAACCTATTATTTTAAGGTCCTTCCGTCTTCGTATGGGCATAGGCCTTTACTCTTTCCGGGTACAGTTTATGTATTTATAAACAGATATCTGTTTATTACAAGGGCGTAAGCTTCTTCTGTCTTTGATGTCTAGTAGAAGGACGTTACGCTCCATTTTATTGTTAATGGATTCTATTAACTATCGGTACTGCTTATGGTATATCATTGACTTAGCAGTTGTGCTTAAGATTTTGGCTCATGAAGTAAGAGTTCTTCTACTTCTTGGGCTTACATTAATAGTGTCGCTATTATAGATTTTTGAAGGCCGCTCATTGCGCTCAGCCATCCACATTCATGAATTTTATCTTAGAAATATCGAGTCAATTTCTTGAGGCCTCTTTGTTAGGTCTATTGTCTACTGCTCAGAATGTCATTCTCTTAACAGTTGCTACTATAGCTAGGTAGGCTGTCTGTTTCGGCAGTGTCTCCGTTCGGCTGCCCTCTTCGCTCTGGGCTATTTGACCCAGGGCAAGAAAAAGGGGGGGGGGTGTTCCCTTGGGTCACCTGTTTTACTATGAAAACAAGGGGATACCTCCTCCGGAGTTAGTAATTCTGAGCTGTTATTGGGATGGTTGTTTAGTGAGAAGTTTAAGTTTATAAAATTCATTCAAGTCTTAGTTTTTAAAGTATAGCTTTTGAATATTGCATATGTCAACGGACATGATTATGCAATTCTCAGACACTTTTAGGAGTATAAGAGTCTCTATTCTCTAGACTTACTTTATTATTGGCTTACTTTAAAAATTATTAGTATAAGGATTATATTGGATATTAATAGAGTACATGGATGTATGAAGCTCAATTTTGGAAGGTGTTGTATCTTTCTAATTTATCATAAATAAGAAAGATACATGTAAGGCCTATTACTTCTTTTCCCTACAGGGGATGACTCTATTTTATTTTATTGAGCGTATTCCATTTTGCTCTATGTCCTTGGCCCTCCAGCCTTTTTACTATTCAGCTATGTCTGGGTCATTGGTACAGTATAAAAATGTTAAAAAATTTATAGTAATTTATATATTTTTTATACTTACCAATGACCCAGACGGGGATGGCCCTCCCAGGAGTTGGGAACTCTTGCCTCCCCGCTGAGTACATAGCGCTTACCAGGCACTGGTTATTAGAATGATAAATGGCACCAATTTCGGAACGTCCTTGACACTGCGCATGCGCAGTGGGAGCGAAGTGTGGAGGGCCTTTCAGGACATGTTTTCTTTAGTTTTAGATGCAAATTTTGGGGATTGGGGGGCAAAATTTGTGTTTGGCCCTATATTTTAAGAGTTAGCACCAGCTATGTCTGGGTCATTGGTAAGTATAAAAAATATATAAATTACTATAAATTTTTTAACTTTTTTAAGTTTGTATTTGTTATAAAAAGAGAGAATGAGGCAGCCAAAGTGAGCATGTGGGAGGGCCGGAGAAACTGATTTTTTTACTTTTTTAGGCCTTAGTTGTAAGAAATTCTCTATCATGGACACGAATATCCACCAGCTGCATGCAAGGAATTAAAATGCATTGATTTTTAGTAAGGGTGCATGGGAGTTAATTTTGGAGAATGCAAATATCATTCAGTTTTTGAAAAACAAGATGGCTAATCTATCCGATGCTTGAAAATACTATTGTTTCCAAAGATAGGGTTGGTTCATTGTAGTTCTTGATACTTTGAATTGAAAAATGGGTTTTCAGTATGCTGCATTCCAATGGCAATTAAAACATGTTTTAATTACAAGAAAAACAGTGCATATAGTAAGTGGCTGAATAATAGTGACAGGACCATATCTAGGACGTTTTTGGTAATGGTATACCAGTTTGGGCTCCCAAACTCCAAGTGCCCAAACTCATTGTATTCGTGTATAAGCGCCATCCCATAGTCTGCTACAATGGTTAAAATACAGCAAAAATTATACATGACTGAAACCAACACGAAGCTAATCCCTTGAATCCTGAACTAGGATACTTTAGATGGCTAAAAATATGCCTGAGAAAATTGCACACTGATAAAAAAATGTATGGAACAGGTATGCGGAAAGCACATGGAGGCATGACGGTAATTTCAACTTTTGTGTCTTTTAAAAACATTGCGTTCAGTACAGAAATCCTATTTCAGTTTCCATCTCTACTGCCTATGGCTTTTGGTTATGCCTGTAGCATATAAGGACATGTGTCCCCATATTATCCCTAGATATGGCTGTTAGTGAACAAGAACAATCATGCAACCAGAGCAGCTGTTTTCACTCAATAATTCAACAAGTATTCACTTTGAATTGATGCATGAAACCTGCCAGCTGAATCGCTACCTGTTCCGAGTATCGATCAAATCACTTCCACGTATCTATGCGCGATGGAGGCTGGACTACTATAGACAGTGATCAGCTGTTTACTTTCATGCATCAATTCAAGGTTGAAACAAGTGGAATTATCAATAGGAAAGATCAGATTCTTATAACAAGCTTATAATAAAAAGAAAATCTGGCGTTTTTGAGTGGATACCGAAAATTTTCTTACTTTTGACTGAGACAAATAGTAATTTACGGTCGTGCAAGCGATCGCGAAAAATAAACATTTTGATTGTGTCACCGCCCCACGAAGTGGGGAGCGACATATAGGGATTACTTTTGTCGTCTGCGTCGTCATCCGCATCACACTTTCTCTTATCCGCCACTCCTCTTTAACCTATGAATGGATTTTGATGAAACTTTCAGTGATTCTTTATCACATAATGGCATTGTGCACCTCCTATTTTATTTTTCGATCCGCTGTATTTTTTCCAGAGTTATGCCCCTTTTCCACTTAGAATTCTGTCTGAAATATTGAAATACAATGCAGGCGACACACGTCTTCCATGGAAGACTCACATCTAAGTCTTACAATAAACATGTATTTTGTCTGTATTAACTCTGCAACTGTCGTGTATCCGACCCCCTGATACAGATGTTTGTATCAAGGGGTTGGATACAAGCACATTCCTATCGTGTGAGTTCCATTTTTTTCCTTTTTGTTTATCCGTACGAATAAATAGTTGTCCCCCGACCCTTCGGGGGACTATTGTAATCAGCAGTGTCCGTCCGTCCGTCTGTCTGTCCGTCCATCCGTCCGTCCATCCATCACACCCTTGTCCGGATGATAACTTTAGTTTGGATGATTTTACTGAAACTAAATTTGGTATGTGTCTTACTTGGGTGAAAATGCAGGTCAAGTTCGAAAATGGGCACGCTCCACTGATTTCTACTGGATTTATTCCCCTTTTTCGACTTAAAAAATACAGTTTTTGTGTTGTCCGGATGATAACTTTAGTTAGGATCATTTGATTGAAACGAAATTTAGTATGCCGCTTATTTGGGTGGAAATGCAGGTCAAGTTTGAAAATGGGCACGCTCCACTGATTTTTACTGGATTTATTCCCCTTTTTCGACTTAGAAAATACGGTTTTTGTGTTGTCCGGATGATAACTTTACTTTGGATCATTTGATTGAAACGAAACTAAGTATGTGGTTTAATTGGTTGGAAATACAGGTCAAGTTAAAAAATGGCCATGCTCTGCGAACAAATTGCATCCTAACAGCTCCCTTGAATTTGCCATCTTGGTCGGGGGACCGGGGGCGTTGCCCTTGTTTGTTATGTATTCATCTACATTCTTGACTTATCCCCAATATATTGTAAGATAAAATGATTATTATCATTATGTGGATGTACAAATTATGTATCCGAGTCCAGCTCCGGGTTCTAAGGGCAGATCACGACGAGTCGTGATCTACCCTTAGAACCCAGAGCTCGACTCGGATACATATTTTGTACATCCACATAATGGTAATAATCTCTATGTCTCAGTAACTTATGAGATAATTTTTGGTATCCACTCAAAAACACTGGAAGATATCCTCTATATATCTTATCATGTGATGTATTGTTGCAGTAGATATCAAAAAATATTTGTTCAGTATTTTCAGCTATCTTAATAGGTAGCATATGATAAATGTTTGTTACTTTCTTTGTAAACAGGAGAGCATTAGAGGATATTTTTGAAATGTGTGACTTGGATTGTAATGGAACACTTAGTAGAGAAGAATTCAACTGGTTTAATATTAGGACAAGTGGAGATGATGTAGCTGATGATGAGTGGGCAGTCGTTAAAGGTTGGTATGAATGGTAATATTAGAACAAGTGGAGATGATGTAGCTGATGATGAGTGGGCAGTCGTTAAAGGTTGGTATGAATGGTAATATTAGAACAAGTGGAGATGATGTAGCTGATGATGAGTGGGCTGTCATTAAAGGTTGGTATGAATGGTAATATTAGAACAAGTGGAAATGATGTAGCTGATGATGAGTGGGCTGTCGTTAAAGGTTGGTATGAATGGTAATATTAGAACAAGTGGAGATGATGTAGCTGATGATGAGTGGGCTGTCATTAAAGGTTGGTATGAATGGTAATATTAGAACAAGTGGAGATGATGTAGCTGATGATGAGTGGGCAGTCGTTAAAGGTTGGTATGAATGTTAATGTAGTAAAAATGTTGTTTATCTCTCTGTACTGAACAAAGATATGCTATCAACATCCATCCAACACTTCATCCTGTTAATTCACTGATCTCTATATGACTGGTTTGTTATTAGAACAAGTGGAGATGATGTAGCTGATGATGAGTGGGCAGTCGTTAAAGGTTGGTATGAATGTTAATGTGGTAAAAATGTTGTTTATCTCTCCATACTGAACAAAGATATACTATCAACATCCATCCAACACTTCATCTTGTTAATTCACTGATCTCTATATGACTGGTTTGTTGAAATGCTTCGTTGTCACATACAGAAAATTGTCTCAGCAGCCGGGGGGCGCGGTGGCGTCGCGTTAACCGGTTCTCGTCAGATCACCGAAGTTAAGCAACGTCGAGCTCGGTTAGTAGTTGGATGGGTGACCATTTCAGCGACTGATTCGCACTCCCGCGTTGTGTCCTAGGTCAAGGCACTTAACCCTGATTGTCTACATGGGGGCACGATGATGCTGTGTACTAAGGCATACTGCACATCGATGGTGCGCATGTCTTCAACCAATCTAACTCTGCCTGTGCCACGGTGCAGAGTTCAGAGTTACGATGTTGGAGAGCTGACAGCTGCTTGTCGTTGCTCGGTGGTTCTCTCCGGGTGCTCCAGCTTCCTCCACCTGTAAAACTGTCACGGTCGCGATTAGCCATTGTGCATAAGTATGTGACCTTAAACACCAATAAATAAATAAATAATATGTCTCCGCAGCCTCCATCGGAAGTTGCTAAACAAAAAAAAATTCTCAAAGGTTTTCAATTTCCTGACCACCTGATTGCTTTTTAACCCTTACGGACCTGGACATGTGTCCTGTATTCCCACCAGCCCACAGCCTTTATACGTCCAGAGGTTTAGCAGTGATTTCTAGTTACGTCTTGGCTGCCTTCACAGGCAGCCAAGACTGTAACTATAAACCACTGCCTAGATAATTTGCCTATTGTCACCAGAACCTCCTCATGATGGCATGTTTAGGTCACCTGTTCTGAGGCTGTAAAAGTCGGAAATAGGCCTCTAAGGGTTAAATGTGCCAAACTATACTTAATTCAGTGGCAAGATATTTTGTGTCCTGGATAGGAATATCTGCCAACAGTGTATACGGTTTTCAGTTTCCTGACCACCTGTTTGCTTTTTATACGCCCGTTTTGAAAAAACGGGTCGTATTATGGTATACCGCTGTCCATCTGTCCGTCCGGTCATATGCCGTACGATAACTCAGGAATGCTTTGAGAGATTTTCATGATTTTTGGGTAGGTGGTGTATATCGATGGAGGGAAGCTCCCTTTCGTTTAGTGTCGCTGTTCGATTAGTCATTCCAGAGTTATGGGACTTTATTACTTAGAAAATTGTTGATTTTTTACACGTCGTACAATAACTCGAGAACGCTTTGAGAGATTTTCATGATTTTTGTGTAGGTGGTGTATATCAATGGAGGGAAGCTCCCTTTCATTCAGTGTCGCCATTCGATTAGTCATTCCAGAGTTATGGGACTTTATTACTTAGAAAATTGTTGATTTTTTACACGTCGTATGATAACTCGAGAACGCTTTGAGAGATTTTCGTGATTTTTGGGTAGGTGGTGTATATCGATGGAGGGAAGCTCCCTTTTGTTTAGTGTCACTGTTCGATTAGTCATTCCAGAGTTATGGGACTTTATTACTTAGAAAATTGTCGATTTTTTACACGTCGTACGATAACTCGAGAACGCTTTGAGAGATTTTAACGATTTTTTGGTAGTTGGTTTATGTTGATGGAAGAAGCTCCCTTTTGGTTGGTGTCGCTGCTCAATTAGTCATTCCAGAGTTATGGGACTTTATTTTTCACATGTCGAACAATAACTTGAAAATGCTTAGAGCAATTTTCATGATTTTTTGGTTGCAAGTATATGTTGATAGAAGAAATCTCCCTTTTGATTTGGGTCACTGTCCGATTTGTCATTCCAGAGTTATGGGACTTTATTCATCAAAATATAGGCAATTTTCCACATGTTGGACTTTGAGGAATTTTCATGATTTTTTGGTGGCAAGTATATGTAACCTGACAAGTACACATGTATACTCATATTGTGACGCCTCGGTTGAATATAAATTTCATGCAGGGAACGTGAGACCATGTCCCCTGTCAACAAACAAAATAACTTATAATGTCTTGGCTGCCTTAACGGGCAGCCAAGACTGTGACTAGAAACCACTGTCTAGACAATTTGCCTATTGGCAGCAAAACTTTCACATGATGTCATGTTAACGGCACCTGTTCTGATGTTGTAAAAGTTGGAAATTGGCCTTTAAGGGTTAAAGAACAAGCTTTGATGTCTGCAAAAACTGAATATGTTTATGATGTGTACAGTTTTTGTGGCAAGGAAAATTGAATACAGTGGAACCCTGTTAATTGAATAGCCACTTTGCCAATGAAAATTATTCAGTTAACAGGAATATTTAATTAACAGGCATTGTCACTTTCCTGTATTCTAGAGATAAACTTAGCATTTATCCTATTACATCTTGTTTGACAGAGTCCCATGAGCTCTGTCAACAAGATATAATAAATGCCTGCATTATAGTGATGAGCCGATATGGGTGTTAACGGTATTGCCGATATCCGATATTTCAATTCAATATCGGACAGATACCGATATTAGTTTTTGTGGCGACACAAGCTTGTGTATAAATATAATGACATTCAGACAGGACTAACAGGATATGGGGTTGTTCAGCAGTCAGCGTGACTCGACACGCGTACCGGGTGGATCTCAATGTAACGTACATCTGTGATGTATCAAATTCATTTCTGAATCGACCCGTCAGTAAGCCCAGGCACGTGAAAAAAATGGGGGTGGGCTTATCCACGAATGAGATTGAATGTAAAATGAAAACTTGACATAAAGTTTTATGTGTTTGTTTTATTCATTTTTTCCATCGGAATCATCAATCATTCAAAAATACATTTCAGTAGAAAAACATCAAAATCAGCACGAAATATCAACAAAACATCAATGTTAATAAATAAGGTAAAAAACACACGTGGTCAATTTGTTTTAACCTGAAACATATTCGTTCAGTCATTACATTTCCATTTTGAATTGTGTTTATTAAAAAAGTATTTGAACTGTATTTTGTATTACTCACGCAAGAGAAGGTGCCCTCAGTATTCAAAACTCCCATCTATTGTGAAAAAAACAAACGAAATAATCCATTCACGTGTGAGCATTTACATGTATATGCATTTGTGGACTGCTTCTCGATGAATTCTGTTGCGTTCACTTTCTCCAAGAGCAAGATTAACAGGGGACAGTTCGCAGCAACATTGTTGGCACCGGATAACTATCTGCACTATCCATTTCCCAGCTATTGACGTATCGACACTGAACCTGGCTGTTATTGACAGAGAAGAAAATATTGGCGCGTGGGGAGGCTCAGACAGGCAGGCAGGCCTATCTATACAGGCCAATACGTTGCAAGATAGTCACAAAGAATTTCCTCACATTTTTTCGTCATTGATTCTTTCAACAAGCATCAGTGATGGAAAGTCCGGAGCAAATTTCCTTGTGGTATCATGCAACGTATTTGTATTTTCACTGGTAGTGAATTGACCAATTGTTGGGGACGTTTTGACCAACTCTTGGGGTTGGGGACGTTTTGACCAAAAAAATTAGGGGACGTTTTGGTTTGGGGGCGTTTTGACCAGCACCCATAGTGGTAATGCCATAGTGGTACTGCATTTACCAAAAAAAAAAAATAATCATGAATCATTGTTACTTGTCGTTGATCTGCTGCCTGTAGAAGTGGGGAGGGGGTTACTGAATTCTGCAGTACATTGATAAAAACACGTGGGCATGTTTCAAAAATAAAAAATGTATATTTAAACTGACTGCCCTGATGCACATAATGTGTCCCCATTGTTGTAAACAATATGGCTTTGGCTTTCCCTTGTTTTGTTTTCAAAACAGCCTTTCTTGTAGCATGGATCAAACTGGATATTACAACTCAGGTTATTATTAATTCATATTTATTTTGGAGTAGCTATTTTTGCAGAGATCACATCAGGTAATTTTCTAAAGTAATAAAATGAACAATTTGGGTCACTGAACACGCTGTCATTAATAATTTAAGAACTGGGAATTTCCAGTTTGTCTTCAACATAAAGTTGATAAACACGAGGGCTGACAATAATAAATAACACAAAAGTATGTAGTTTGGGAATTTTATTTTTTTAGCTGAAAATGTGAAAAGATTAAATTGATAAAAAAACAACTCCAAAACACATTCACATAATTTTATTTTGATTGAACAATTGAAATTTCCGTGCACATTTTCGTGATGACCTGTGTGTTGAAGAATGCTTCACCGGTACCGGTAGTCAAAACTTTAATTCAGAGAAATATGGGGTGGGCTTATTTTGGGTGATACCCCAAAAATACGTTTTCTAAAAAGCCGTAATCTGAGTAACTAGTACTATTTAGTTCAGATTATCAGCGATTTGCCTGAGAACTTGATTTGGAAAAAAAGGACATATCGGCTGCCAATATCGGCAGAATTGGTATTTTTTGCCGATACCGATACCCGGCCGATAAGCCATTTATTGACCGATACCGATAACCTGTACCGATAATCAGCTCATCACTACTGCATTGGATATACTGAGGCCAACTAGGTCTATAAACAAAGGAAAACTGGGGAGAGTCAGGGTAATTTCTCGACAGGTTACAAGATTTTTTATTCAATTAACAGGAGTTTACTCTATAACCTATATTCAATTAACAGGCCAAATTTGAACTGGAGGTATGGTAAATGGTTTTGTGTTGGGAAATCAGACCTGCAGATTTCACGGAAAAGCTTGTTCTGTTTCCATGTAATTTCCGCCAGGGCAAAATCACGGAAACGAAAAACAGGTTTCCACAAATTTTTAGCATTACACTTTTCATCAAGGGGCACTTAAAACATGCTAAAAGCTTTCTGCCAAGACTTAAATTGTATTATTTATTATCAATGAAACAGTGATCATAACCAAGGGGTAGGAACATCATTTAAACGCCTCGTCATAACAGTAACAACATTGCGCTCGTTTTTACAATTTTAGTTATCCAGATTGTTGAGCATGCGTGTTGCCAACAGTTTCTGATTCTTAATTACTAACATCGAATGCACACAATTTCAGCCTATTTGACAACAAAACCATGTGAAGCCAAACACATGAAATGGTATCACTGAAAGCAATAACAAAATCACTTTTTATCACTGAAACTGATGATGAGGAGAAAATATCTTTGTTAAAATGCGCGATATATTCTTCCAATTTCACAGTGCTCTATGCAGAACCAAGGAGAAGAGGTGTGTTCACACTTTCTTTCACCATGAATGTGACAGAATGTTGGAACATGTGTGCATCCGGGGGGGAGGGGGGGGGGGCGTGTAGGCATTGTTCTCAACCAGTTAAAGGTGAGTACATTACCTATTCTGATGCTTATAATTTTGAAGTTGTATCTCATATTTTTGAAGCTGTATCTCTATTTTTTGGTCCGAATAGCCCTATAAATTCCTAAAATAACCCATTATTTTTTATGAAATATGACCCTAAAATGTCCCTCATTTTTCAGAAAAAAGTTGCTTGAAAACCTATGTAACATATTTTATCTTACAATCATTATGTATTTTGTCTGTATTAACTCTGCAACTGTCGTGTATCCGACCCCCTGATACAGATGTTTGTATCAGGGGGTCGGATACAAGCACGTTCCTTTCGTGTGAGTTCCATTTTTTTTCTTTTTGTTCATCCGTACAAATAAATAGTTTGTTATATATTCGTCTACATTCTTGACTTACCCCTCTCGTCGTGATCTGCCCTTAGAACCCGGAGCTCGACTCGGATACATATTTTGTACATCCACATAATGGTAATAATCTCTATAAAACTTTACGTAACTAATCCTTGAGCCTGTTGACATTTCCACCACACAATGATCCATCGAAGCTAGCTGATCAATTTGGCAAATTCTTCATCAAAAAAAATAAATGTAGACAAAATTGACATCAAACAGAGACCATCAGAAAAAGAGCTTTCAACTTTTCGACCATTAGAAATCCATGAGGTAGCCAAATTAATAAAAAAATCCTCAAATGCCTCATGTCAACTTGACCCAGTGTCAACATCTATTGTCAAATCATGTGTAGACTCTTTGGCTCCTGTAATCACAAAAATGATCAACATGTCTCTGCTAGAAGGATATGTGCCTGATGCGTGGAAAATAGCAATTGTTAATCCTCTTCTGAAGAAACAAGATGCAGAACTTGTGTTTAAAAACTTCCGACCTGTGAGTAACATTACCGTTCGTCTCTAAGCTGTGTGAAAAAGCCGCAATTGACCAGCTAATGTTACATAGTGATATGCATGTTCCATTACCGGCCAACACGTCTGGATTCAGAAAATTTCACTCGACTGAATCGGCATTACTCAAGGTTCAGAATGACATCCTCCTTAATATGGAGTCTGGAGGGGGCGCGGTGGCTCAGTTGGTAGAGGTGCAGGCTGCAAGCCAAGAGGTCCTTGGTTCGAATCCCATCTGTGGCAACCGCGTTGTGTCCTTGGGCAAGACACTTCACCCCCATTGCCCATGTGGGGGCACGGTGACGTTGTGTACTAAGGCGTACTGCACGTTGATGGTGCACCTGTCTTCAACCAATGCTAATCCTGCTTGTGTGGAGTTGGTATGTTGGGGAGCTGACAGTTGCTCGGTGGTTCTCTCCGGGTACTCCGGCTTCCTCCACCCGAAAAATTGTCACGGTCATGGTTAGCCATTGTGCAGAAATATGTGACTTTAAACACAAATAAATAAATAAATAAATACGGAGTCTGGAAGGGTGACATTGCTTGTTCTTCTAGACCTTAGTGCTTCTTTTGACACTGTTTCTCTTAAAACTCTGCTAGAGACAATGAATTCTGATTTTGGACTTAATGGTGTAGCTGCTTGCTGTCTATCATCATACCTCAAGAATAGACAGCAGCGTGTATCAATAAATGGTAAGCTGTCAAAAGACTTCCATCTTGAATGGAGTCCCACAGGGCAGTTGCCTTGGTCCTGTTCTGTTTCTATTCTATATTTCAAAGATGTTCACCATCATTGAATCTCACCTGCCTGATGTCCATGGTTATGCGGATGACACACAGGTCTATTTCTCTTTTCGACCATCAATCAAGGATCAAACTAAAGCTCTAGAAACTATTGAATCATGCATTTCGGACTTTCGCACATAGATGGTTTCAAACAAATTAATGATAAATGATGATAAGACTGAATTCCTAATAATTGGTTCACGACAACAACTCACTAATGTTGACATCAATTCAGTGAAGGTAGGAGATTCCGACATCAGTGCAAGTAACAGTGTACGTAATCTTGGTGCCTTCTTCGACTCTACCATGTCTATGGACAGATATGTTACAAATATGTACAATAAGGCTTTCAGGGGTCTATACAAAGTTAAACAGATAAGACAGTTCCTCACTAAAGACTCCACAAAAACCCTAGTTCATGCCTTTGTAACTTCACATTTGGATTATTGTAATGCCTTACTGTTCAACCTTCCACAATATCATTACTCTCGCCTGCAAATGGTACTAAATGCATCAGCCCGAGTGGTATGTAGGGTATCACGATCTCAACACATCACTCCTGTTCTGAGGGATATGCACTGGTTGCCAGTCAAGTACAGAATAATTTTCAAAACTTTATTATTAGTTTTTAAGACACCAAACATGTCACCAGCCTACTTAGAAGAACTCCTTAAAACCAAGAATGTGTGTCAAATACAACCTGAGGTCCGATGGTAAAATGCTACTACATTTTCCAAAACATAGGTGTAAGACATTTGGAGATAGGTCATTCTCATTTGCTGGGCCTCACTTGTGGAATAATTTACCAGAACACCCAAAAAGACTGTCAAATGTAAACCTTTTCAAGAAAGATCTCAAAACATACCTGTTTCAAAAAGCCTATAAGTGATGTTGTGGAATGTAAGATACTGTATATATTCCATTTGTATATTGCACAAGTTCAGTAACATGTACAGCGCCTTAGAATATGGTTGTTCATCTTCTGAACTATAATTTTGGTGCTATATAAATTTGTATATTATTATTATGAGGGGGAGGTGAGGGAGGCACATGATATTGGTTTTTTTACCATTTTTTTTTAAATAACATAAAAAATGTTTGATATCATTTGCATTTTGTAAAGGGGTAATGCCCTAACGTGTGAAAAAGTTTAACTCTTTGCATGCTGCTGGCGGCTATTCCTGCCCAGCACAGACTTTATCTTGTCACTGATATAAGTATAATTTGAGCATATTTAAACATATTTTCCTCTGTAAATTGAATGGATTTTTTCACCAATGATTTCTTGTTATATTTAGATTAATTTGTCATCAACTCTAGTCATGGCTGCTTTACAGCAGCCATGACTAGATTTGACGAAAAAATATCTTGAATATACTCAGCAGGTTAAGAGTTAATACAGTCATTTGATGTAGATTTGCAATTCGACACGGCATTGTGTTGTCAGTCTTTGCCTTTTGCAGGGATTGTTTATGTAATGGATACTGTGAGTACATAGTGGAAGTGGGGCGAATTTAAATTTTCACATTAATTAATATTTTTGTTCCTACCTTTCAGAAAATTCTGACCTTGAAAGAAATGAAATAACAAAGAAAGATTTTATACACTTACATGAAATGGAAGCATCAGATAATGATGGTGATACAGAGGATTTATGGGTAACATTGTCAAGTATGGGATTCAACAAAAGTTTAATTATTGATGAGGTATTTAATTTTCTTGTTTACTATTGTCTTTTTTCACTGTTAACACAGCAGAATAGGTAAATATACCAGGCTGGATTCTGCAAAAGTCGGTTAATTGTAAACCATTGATTTTTTTTCAATCATGAGTGCTGAGCTCTGCCAAACATTATGTCAGCTCTTGGGATCAACCAATCAGCGTGGATAGATGGTTGCGACCTATGAAGCCATATCAGGTCGATGATGACATCATAGGTGACCCCATATGAAATCAATATTAGGTGTGTCCACCATATTGTTTTTAGAAATAAAATACAACCACCTCGTCTCAAAAATGGCAATCTTGCAGTAAACTTTCTGAATCGTCTGTTGAATGTGATTAAAGTTTCTTTGAAGTCACTTGAACAAAAAGAAATAATCTGTTTATAATATGTGTCCCAAATTGAGAAACTTATTTCGATTGATAACCCCATCCGATAATCACTTCATCACAAAACAATTTTCTTGATAGAGTTACTCCCCTTACATTATAAACTTATGTCTGATTCAAGGCTTGAAATAATTTTTTTCCAGTCCAGGTCAAAATGTCCTGCCCCAAGTTGGTGCAGGTCATTTTAATTTGGTGCAGGTCATTTTCAGCATATTGCTTTACACATCGTAAATTGACATATGGTGACTACTAAATGAGGAAATGACTTGTTAATTCACAATGGAATTTAAGTTTATACTGAATTACCGGTGTTTTTATACCCCCGCCCCAAATCAGTGAAAGAATTCATGGATCCAAGGTTATAAATGGATTATGGAAGTGAATAACAGCGGTTTCAAACGTTCAGGGCTGTAACTTTATAATAATTATAAAAATTATTTCATGTTTTCCATTTTCGGGACATGTGCCTGATGTCATCAATCTTACTAATGATTTACCTTCTGTTTGCTAAGTGTTCCTTCCCTATCCTTCCATGAACCCCTTCTGTTAAACTCCTAGGTTTTTTGGCTGTTTTTTATTGAAATTTTTTATTTAATTTTTGGGGAGTTTAACGTGTATTACAGAATGTTTATTCTGTTTATCCCCATTGTTATGTCCTCACCCTAGGGGTGTTGGGTCATTTTGGTCTTGCATCTTCTATCCGATGTATTATTTTTTTTTCGTATGAAGACCTAGCTTTGCATCTGGTAGCATTTAAATCGGTTACTGACTTTGGGCCTTTTTGTGTGCCTGTTGTCTTGTTTCCAGTTTTTAGTCCCCTACGGGAACCGTAAGGGGACTATAGGATTGCACTCCATCCATCCGTCCATCTGTCCGTCCATCTGTCTGTCCGTCCATCCATCCATCCATCCATACGTCTGTCCATCTGTCTGTCTGTCTGTCTGTTTTTTATGTTACCACCTCTCCCTCCAACATGCTTTAAGTTACACCTTTCATATTTGGTACATGGATAAATGGTTCTGAGGGGATGATGCACGCTCAAAATTTTTTTTTCAAAATCCAAGATGGCGGAATGGCGGCCATTTTTGTTGTGTTTTTTAAGCTTTTTTTTCTCTATTTTCATGTTACCACCCCTCCCACCAACATGGTTCAAGCTACACCTTTCATATTTGGTACATGGATAAATGTTTCTGAGGGGATGATGCACGCTCAAAATTTTTTTTTCAAAATCCAAGATGGCGGAATGGCGGCCATTTTTGTTGTGTTTTTTAAGTTTTTTTTTTCTCGATTTTCATGTTACCACCCCTCCCACCAACATGGTTCAAGCTACACCTTTCATATTTCGTACATGGATAAATGGTTCTGAGGGGATGATGCACGCTCAAAAATTTTTGTTCAAAATCAAAGATGGCGGAATGGCGGCCATTTTTGTTGTGTTTTTTAAGCTTTTTTTTCTCTATTTTCATGTTACCACCCCTCCCACCAACATGGTTCAAGCTACACCTTTCATATTTGGTACATGGATAAATGGTTCTGAGGGGATGATGCACGCTCAAAATTGTTTTTTCAAAATCCAAGATGGCGGAATGGCGGACATTTTTGTTGTGTTTTTTAAGCTTTTTTTCTCTATTTTGATATTACCACCCCTCCCACCAACATGGTTCAAGCTACACCTTTCATATTTAGTACATGGATAGAGGGTTGGGAGGGGATGATGCACCTTCAATATTTTTTCTACAAAATCCAAGATGGTGGCCATTTTTGTTGTGTTTTTGGCTCACCTGAGCAAAGCTCAAGGTGAGCTTTTCTAATCGCTTTCCGGCGTCCGGCGTCGTCCAGCGTAAACTTTACAAAACCAACTTCTCCGAAGAAACCACTGGCCCAATATTTTTCAAATGTTGGATAAATGTTTATTACCTAATGTCAATTTAGATTTGTTCAAATGAAGTTGCATCTCCTCCTGGGTGGGACCATGCCCCCAAGGGGCACCAAATCTTTGAAAATCTTCTTCTCATGAACCAGCAGTAGCAGAGACTTGATATTTGGTATGCAGCTTCCTTTTGAGGTGTAGAATCAAGTTTGTTCAAGAGAAGTTTGTCGGGCATTATTTGCCTTCGTTATGGGAGGGGCAATGCCTAAAATTTCTATTTTCTGAACCGTGAGGTCGATTTGAACCAAATTTGATATGAGATGATAATGGGCCATAAGTAGTTGATTGATGCAAAAAAAATTTTCTCATTGCCCCGTGGGAACCTCGGGATCTAAAAATAGGAAAAACCTTAAAACTGACATATCTCCAAAACTGCACGGCACACAGAATTCTTATTTTGTATAAAGCTTACTTTTATCCAGTAGAATAGAATGGTTAAAAAAAATCCCTATCGGTTTGATCACAAGGTACTTTTTTCAGGACTTTGAAAAAGTGCTCAGTCAGCACTTTTTAACACTGTAGTCAATGGGAAAAACATTAAAAAATCTTCTTCTCCAGATCCAGCAGGCAGAATCTTTTGATATTTGGTATGCAACATTGTGGGGTGGATCTGATTCAGGTTTGTTCAAATTGGCCCCCTGATTTCATATTTGGGCTCAGTATAGGAGCCCGATTTCGAACTTAGTGCATTTCAGGCAAATTTTTTAAAAAATCTTCTCCAGATCCAGCAGGCAGAGTCTTTTGATATTTGGTATGCAACATTGTGGGGTGGATCTGATTCAAGTTTGTTCAAATCGGCTCCCTAAATTCATATTTGGGCTCACTATAGAAGCTCGAATTCGAACTTAGTGCATTTCAGGCAAATTTCTTAAAAAATCTTCTCCAGATCCAGCAGGCAGAATCTTTTGATATTTGGTATGCAACATTATGGGGTGGATCTGATTCAAGTTTGTTTAAGTCATTTCCCTAGATTCATACTTGGGCTCACTATAGAAGCCCGAATTCAAACTTAGTGCATTTCAGGCAAATTTCTTCAAAAATCTTCTTCTCCAGATCCATCCGGCAGAATCTTTTCATATTTGGTATGCAACATTGTGGGGTGGATCTGATTCAAGTTAGTTCAAACCGGCCCCCTGGATTCATATTTGGGCTCACTATAGAAGCCCGAATTCGAACTTTATGCATTTCAGACAAATTTCTTAAAAAATCTTCTTCTCCAGATCCAGCAGGCAGAATCTTTTGATATTTGGTATGCAACATTGTGGGGTGGATCTGATTCAAGCTTGTTCAAATCGGCCCACTGGGTTTATATTTGGGCTCAGTATAGAAGCTCGAATTCGAACTTAGTGCATTTTAGGCAAATTTCTTAAAAAATCTTCTTCTCCAGATCCAGCAGGCAGAATCTTTTGATATTTGGTATGCAACATTGTGGGGTGGATCTGATTCAAGTTTGTTCAAATCGGCCCACTGGATTCATATTTGGGCTCACTATAGAAGCCCGAATTCGAACTTAGTGCATTTCAGGCAAATTTCTTAAAAAATCTTCTTCTCCAGATCCAGCAGGCAGAATCTTTTGATATTAGGTATGCAACATTGTTGTGGGGTGGTTATGACTCAAGTTTGTTCAAATCGGCCCCCTGGGTTTATATTTGGGCTCAGTATAGAAGGTCGAATTCAAACTTAGTGCATTTCAGGCAAATTTCTTAAAAAATCTTCTCCAGATCCAGCAGGCAGAATCTTTTGACATATGGTATGCAACAATGAGGGGTGGATCTGATTCAAGTTTGTTCAAATCGGCCCCCCTGGATTCATATTTGGGCTCACTATAGAAGCTCGAATTCGAACTTAGTGCATTTCAGGCAAATTTCTTAAAAAATCTTCTTCTCCAGATCCAGCAGGCAGAATCTTTTGATATTTGGTATGCAACATTGTGGGGTGGATCTGATTCAAGTTTGTTCAAATCGGCTCCCTGGATTCCTATTTGGGCTCACTATAGAAGCTCAAAATCGAACTTAGTGCATTTCAGGCAAATTTCTTTGAAAATCTTCTTCTCAAGATCCAGCAGGCAGAATCTTTTGATATTGGGTGTGCACCATGCTTAGGGGGGTGAGATTCAAGTTTGTTCAAGCCAAGTGCCTGGGTTCATATTTGGGCTCACTGTGGTAGCCAGAATTATAACTTAGTTCAAAATGAGGAATTTTCTTTAAAAATCTTCTTCAGATCCAGCAGTTGGAATGTTTTGATATTTGATATGCAGCATCCTTAGGGGGGTGAGATTCAAGTTTGTTCAAGCCATGTCCCTAGGTCCATATTTGGACTCACTGTGGGAGCTTGAATTGTAACTTAGTTCAAAATGAGGAATTTTCTTTAAAAATCTTCTTCAGATCCAGCAGTCGGAATGTTTTGATATTTGGTGTGCTGCATCCTTGGGGGAGGGGGGGGGGGGGAGATTCAAGTTTGTTCAAGCCAAGTCCCTGGTTTCATATATGCTGCATTGATATTTAGGCTACCATGTCAGGTGAGCGCCCACAGGCCCCTTGGGGCCTCTTGTTTAAGCTTTTTTCTCTATTTTATGTTACCACCCCTCACTCCAACATGGTTCAAGCTACACTTTTTATATCTGGCACATGGATAAAGGGTTGTAATGGGATGTTGCACGTTCAATATTTGTTTTCCAAAATTCCAGATGGCGCCATGGCAACCATTTCTGTTGTGTTTTTTAAACTTTTTTCTCTATTTTATGTTGCCATCCCTCACTCCAACATGGTTCAAGCTACACTTTTTATATCTGGCACATGGATAGAGGGTTGTAATGGGATGTTGCACGTTCAATATTTGTTTTCCAAAATTCAAGATGGCGCCATGGCAACCATTTCTGTTGTGTTTTTTAAGCTTTTTTCTCTATTTTATGTTACCACCCCTCACTCCAACATGGTTCAAGCTACACTTTTTATATCTGGCACATGGATAGAGGGTTGTAATGGGATGTTGCACGTTCAATATTTGTTTTCCAAAGTTCAAGATGGCTCCTTGGCAACCATTTCTGTTGTGTTTTTTAAGCTTTTTTCTCTATTTTTTGTTACCACTGCTCCCTCCAACATGTTTCAAGCTGCACTTTTCATATATGGTACATGGATAAAGGGGTTGTGAGGGGATTATGCACGCTCAATATTTTTTTAAAAAATCTAACATCTGTCTGTCTGTCCGTCTGTCTGTCTCTTTTTATGTTAACACCTCTCCCGCTAATATGCTTCAAGCTACACCTTTCATATTTGGTACATGGATAAATGGTTCTGAGGGGATGATGCACAGTCAATATTTATTTTTCAAAATCCAAGATGGCAGAATGGCGGCCATTATTGTGTTTTTTAAGCTTTTTTCTCTATTTTATGTTACCACCCCTCCCTCCACCATGGTTCAAGCTACGCCATTCATATATGGTACATGGATAAAGGGTTGTGAGGGGCTTATGCACGCTCAATATTTTTTTTTCAAAATCCAATCTTGATGCTTATATACTTTGTCTTCTGTGACAAAAACCCCTTATGTCACAAAAGCGCTGTAGGGGACTAATACCACCTCGGTGGTCAAACACTTGTTTCTATTGGCATTGTTTACATTTGACAATGCCCTTAACATGTGGTATTTAGTATTATAACACTTTAGAATTACTGTAGGATACATTGATTATGATTCTGGTAGTGTAGATCAAAAAATTTTGATTTTGTCACCACTTGGGCTCTATTGGGATGCCCTTGGGCTCATGATGTTTCCTTTGGGAACTTAGGCATTTTCAAAAAAAATTGTTTTTTAATTTTTTAGAATTATATCGAAATTAATTTGATTGCTATTATTCTTGTATCCTTATCATGTATTTTTGTTGTGAAATTTGTAGGAGTGCTATCATCTCTTTTGATTGTAATTACGAAAGCTTACTGCTCTAAATGCAAGGCGAGGAAGTTTTCCTCGGATTTACATGCTTATTGCCTTGCCTGTTGTCGATGCACTCCTGTAGATTCTTGTCCTACTTGTGTACATTGGCATGACAGACGTTGGAGACAGGTGTCGCGATACGTCGTTGGCCGTGAAGTTCCTGTGCTGGAGCTGTCACCGTAGGATAATTCAAGTTTTTCAGTTTCTATTTCAGAGGAACAACAACATGGTGATGGTATTGTGACACCCATCCAAAGTGTGCTGCCATTGTTGCGCTCTGATGAGCAAACAGAACTGGCTGCTAAGGTGCTCCTTAACATTAAACAGGGAATAAGACCTCTTATTCCAGCAGCCAGTTCGACCGGTGAAGCGGCCAACCCGATAGTGGGAGCCGTAACATCGGGTAAGTCTGTTGCGGTCGAAGGAAGTGTAGAATTGGGTAGAGCGAGCACCTCAAAAACTAAAGCTCACTCAGCGACGATGGCAAAAGGGAGGAAGCCTGCAAGTTTCTGTTCAGGAAGTTCTGCGAGGTCTGATAGACCGTGAACGGGAGAGCCTTCTCAAACCCAGCAACATTTGGGGCCAAATGTTGTTTTGAGAAAATTTCCTGAGTCGGCACTAACATCCACACCTGCCGCTCGGGGCACTCCGTCTAGACTGCATCCGTGGTTGGCGACAGTCACAGCTTCTTCCTCAACTTCAGAAAAGCACACATGACCGCATGCTAGCTACCCGACTTCGGATATCCAGGCAGCTGCGCAAAGACGTACCCAGTCTTCGCCCGTGAAATCGGGCGATCTGGTACTTAGCGATCTGAGGCTTCATTTATTGGGACGTGTGGAGAAGAGATCTACGTCGAGATCACCATCTCAGGAGCAGCAAGCGGTGAAAAAACAGAACACTGCTGCTTCTCAAGCCTCTGTAATGGACATGCTGTCACAGATTGCGCAGCTCATCGCAGCTTTAAAACGGTTGGAGAAGATACCCAGAGAGCTTCTCTGCGTTTGGATGAGCAGGCTGGGGATTTAGATATGTTCTTGCCTACATCATTCAATTTACACTTGGACGTGATGGAATCTTCTATTTCATGTAATAGATCGATTCTGGACGCTATTTCCTACACACACCATATCACCAGAGCTATGGTGCAACGTCTAAATGGAAAGGAATTTGAGGACATTTGTTCCTAACTAAGAGTTCTTTCCAGGGCAGTCTTGTATGCCACATACCACTCCTCCCTGACAGTGGCAAATTTGGAGTTTTGTTAGACGTGATGCAGCCCTTGTGTCGTCATCAATTATCGATGACAGGGTGACACACTCAATTTGACGACAAGCTTTCATTTCTTCCAGTGCACTGCTATTGAAACCTGCGCCTCAACAACATGCTTCAGCAGGCCGGAGTAGACAAGATCGTTCCACTTCACAATCATCGAAATGGAACTCCTCGCGGGGGTACAGGAAACCCTCTTATGGTTACCCCGGAGGTCGTCAATATAGCGACTCGGGAAAGGAATGCAAGTCTGATCAAGACTGTAAGTCAGACGCCCCTAGCCCGGTGGGATAAGGTTCTTCGCAGGGATAATGTAGTTTCTCCTCCCGCAAGCCTAGCAAGTCGTACAGGTGATGGTCTAGACCTCTGTTGCTTTCCAGTTGGCAGAAGGTTATCAAACTTTGCGAGGAACTGAATGGAAGTCATTGAAGATTAGTGGGTGAGAAATGTAGTCCCGGAAGGCCTGCGGCTAACATTGCAAACAAAGCCCCCACTTACAAGATGTCCGCGTTGGACAAATCTTCTGGGGAATCCGAAAAGAGAGTCTCTCCTTGCGGAGGTAGAGGCTGTCTTATCAAAGAAAGCAATAGAGGTTGTCGGAAATCAAAATTCTCCAGGTTTTTACAGTCACCTGTTCCTCGTACCAAAGCCAGACAGCTCGATCCGACTGGTGATAGACTTGAGCTGGATAAACGAATTGATCATAGCTCCAAAGTTCTATATGGAAACCATTACGTCGGTAAGAGCGAACATTTGAGTGGACGACTATGTGACAAGCATAGATCTAAAGGATGCCTACTTTTATGTCCAGGTACATCCGGCATTCAGAATGTACCTGCGTTTTGCCATGCAAGGAGAGGTTTATCAGTTCAGAGCAATGTGCTTTGGTCTGAACCTAGCTCCTTGGACTTTCACTCGAATAATGAACTCGGTAATATCATATTTCCGAGCTCGTTCGGTAGTGGTAACGTCAGCTTACTTAGATGAAATTCTTCAAAGATACGGCAACAGAATTATTCTTCAGAACGATGTTCAGAGTCTGCTTCAGTTTTTTCGACGTCTGCTTTTCATAGTAAACAAGAAAAAGTCGGACCTAGCTCCGTGCAAGTCCTTCATTCACTTGAGAATGGTCTTCGAAACTCACAGCAATCTGGTTCATCTTCCGTTACCCAGGGCGAAATTGGTCAGTTGTTATGCTTGCTTTTGTCTAAACTCTCCCGCAGAGACTGCGGGGGAGTTTATGCGACGGATGGGGCTGTGCAGAGCGGCTGCGGATTTTATTCCGATGGGCCACCTACGCACACGTCCCCTACAGATATTCTTTACTTAGAACTGGAGTGTGAAGACGCATTCGCTCGAAACCAAGATTGTTTTAATGGCCCTAGTAAAACAAAAGGTTCAGATATGGGCGGATCTCCAGTGGTTGACTCAGGGAGTTCCGCTTCAACTACCGGATCCGGCCTTCATGATTATGACGGAAGCGAGTCTAACGGGCCGAGGTGTGTCTCTAAGTCCCGCAGACTTGAAGTGTCTTTGGGTCTTTGGGACCCTCAGTTCCTGGAGAAGCACATAAACATCAAGAAGATGATTTCTATGTGGCTAGCACTACAACATTGAATTGTACAAATAGCGAACGTCCATGTTCAGATTCTGTCAGACAACTCGACGGTAGTAGCTTATCTCAGGAACCAAGGTGGCACTCATTCAATTCTGTTATGCGAATTAACAGAGAAGATTCTTCTATTTGCTCTGAGCCATCACGTTCATCTCTCAGTCCATCATATACCGGGTCGTCTGAACGTACTAGCAGACTCGCTCTCACGAAAAGGTCACCCGTTACCATCGGAGTGGACTCTCAACAAGCGAGTATTCAGTCAGATCTGCTACCAGTGGGGTCGTCCCATGATAGATCTTTTTGCGACACACCTGAACAATCACTTACTGACATTTGTGTCGCCTTGCCCAGATCATCGCGCATACGCAGTAGACGCTCTGTCGATCTCATGGGACAAAATAATAGGATATGCATATCCTCCTGCTCCGTTTATTCAGCAGATTCTGTTAAAAATCAAACAGTCTCACTGCAAAATCCTGCAAGTATCACCTCTGTCGTCACAGAAACCCTGGATCAATCTTCTCAGGTGTCTGTTATGGGACATTCCCCGGAAGCTTCCTCCTCAAAAGGACCTTCTATATCAGGGGAAGTTCCGTGCACTGCATCACAACCTGGAAGGTCTCAATTTTCACGTATTTCCGTTGTGCGGTCCTTCCTGCACGGAAAACATTTTACAGGACGAGCAGTGGACGCAATTTCTAACTGTAGGAGGATCTCCTCTTCATTGAATTATGCAGCGAAATGGAGGGTTTTCTTCTGTTGTTGTACGAAACAGTCTGTTGACATCTATGATCCATCCATTCCACAGATTGCCAATTTCCTGGTCTACCTATTTGACGTACTCAAACTGCAGCCTGTCACTATTAAGGGCTATAGGTCTTTGTTATCAGACAAGTATGCTCATCATGATAACTTGGCTATTGGATCAGATACTTCTTTATCCCAGCTAGTTAGAAATTTCTCTATTAATAGACCTAGAACCCTCAGATTAATTCGTAAATATAATTTAGCTTGGGTTCTGTTGAAGCTTCAAGAAGTTCCTTTTGAGCCGTTAGATGATGTAGATTTCAAATTCTTGACCTTTAAAATGGCCTTTCTCTTAGCCTTTGCATCTGCCAGAAGAGTTAGTGAACTTCATACATTATCTGTCAATGATTCCCATTACCGTAATGTGGGTAATACTGTTACCCTTACTACGGAAATGGGATTTTTGGCTAAGAATCACATTCCGGATAAGTGGCCAGAGCCTATTATCATTAAGGCTTTACCGTCCTCGGACAACCATAGACCTTTGCTGTGTCCAGTTAGAGCAATGTGCATTTATAAACGTCGATCATATTTTATTAGAAAGGGAAGAAAAAGATTCTTTCTTTCATTGATTCCTAACAGAAAAGATATATCTGTTCATTCTAATGATAGATGGATTCAGTTGGCAATACGTATTGCCTATGAAAGTCTATCTTCGGATCAACTTTCTGTCAACAAGATTTCGGCGCATGAGGTTAGAGCACTGTCCACTTCTTGGGCTTATTCTAACAGTATAGCCATTACTGATCTTATGAAGGATGCATACTCGACACAGCCCTCTTCATTTATCAAGTTTTACCTTAGAAATTTAGAGCCCATCTCCAGTGACCTTAGATCTTTGGGTCCTCTTTCTGTTGCTCAGAATGTTGCCCATTAATATTACATCTAGAAGATGTTTAGGCAGTCTGCTCGAGCAATCACGCTGTTCTGCTGCCCTCTTCGTTCTGAGGAATTTTCCTTCAGAACAAGGGGAAGGTGGGGGGGACGGTTTTTCCCTCATGTTATCTGGCTTTATAATGAAAAGCAAGGGAATGCCTCCTCCAGAGACAATAGTCCAGCATCGGAGCTGGGTGGTTTTAATGTGTAGCCCGGTGTGAAGCAATAACTATGTTATGTTAAACATTTGTTTATGTTACATGTTAAGCTAGCATCTCTATACAATCCTCGGACACTGTTAAATGAGTATAAAGCGTCTCATTCTCTGGACTAGCTTTATAATTGGTTTCCTTCACCGAATTAGCATAATGGGTTATGCTAGCATTAAATGGAGATATTATGTAATTCTCAATTACATTGTTGGTGTTTGTCATTCTCTTTTCTTATAAGAGAAGGACATATGAAGTTCATCTGTCTTCTATTCTCCTGTAGGAGCTGTTCTTTATCGAAGTACTTGAGAGATTGGATTTTCCTCTAAGTCCTAGGCCCACCAGCCTTTTTATGATTCAGCTAGTCTGGGCCATTGGTTGCAGTATAAAAAAATGATAAATTTAAAGTAATTTGCATATTTTTTATACTTACCAATAGCCCAGACGGGGATGGCCTTACATGAGTGGACACTTATACCACCCTACTGATTATAACATTTAGCAGGCACTATAAAAAGAATGATGCTCGGCACCAATTTTAGTACCTTCCTGGTTACCGTGCATGTGTAGTTAACAAAAGTATGGAGGACCAGATAGGACTTAAATTTTTCAGTTTTGTATGCTAATTTTGGGGATTGGGGGGGGGGGGGGGGGGGGGGGGGGGGTCCTTGACCCTGAATTATATCGAGTTTGCATCAGCTAGTCTGAGCCATTGGTAAGTATAAAAATATATAAATTACTTTAAATTTATCATTTTTTCGACATCAAAGTTTAGAGACTTACATTTTTGAGACAGTTTCAACTATTTTTCAAGGAATTAACCCCTTACCCACGCAGACGATATCAATATTTATTATTATTTTAAATATCATTTTTTCAAATTTTTCAAAAAATTTCAACAAAACCATATCATGGGGGGTTTTGTTGAAATTTTTTGAAAAAGGATATTTTTTCAACTGCTGAATTTGCATATTACGCGGGCGGTTGCAGCCAATTCGTTGGGTAAAGGGTTAAAAAAAGCATCATTTCTCCACCATAAAATTGACAAGAACTTACTGGAGAAACAAGATATTTTTTAACCCTTTGAACTCATAAGACCGATTTTTCGGTCCAAGGCATAATTTTGTCCAATTTTTGTCTTATTATAAGAGGTTCATACACAGGGCATTGATGGTAAAATAATAACTACAGTCTGCAGCCAGATGGCTGCAGACTGCAGTTATTATTTAATCCCCCCTGTATATTGATAATGGACTGACTCATCTCACTGTAAGAGTACACAAAGGTGATACCATTTCAGGAAATGAGGGTTCAAAGGGTTAATAGGCCTTATATGGAATACATTGATAATTTTAAAGTTTTAAACTCTTTACCCAACATAATGGAAAAAACTGGTCAGCGTTATCGAAAAACTTTGCCATTTATATTTTAGTATATTTTTCACTCTTTGTCTCAAAAAAAAATAGCTTATGACCCCCTCAATGATGTTTTAGACAAAAACTGAAAAGGTGTTGTTATTTGAGAAATGTTTTGATGAAATATTGTCTTCTTTTTGATTTTGGTGAAGGATTAAAGTTAGTATAGACTTGGTGGGAGGGGAGAGATAGGGGAGGGGATTATGTGTGCCTCTTACATGATTTTGTCGCATTGTACATATCTTCAGGTTTATTAACCCTTTACCCAACAATTCGGTCGCATCTGCCTGCGTGATATGCAAATTCAGTAGTTGAAAAAATATTATTTTTCAAACAATTTCAACAAAACCTTCGAGCTCGTTCCAACGAGAGGTCACATGATATGGTTCAGATAATGACATTGTGTCAATGGCTGTTATTAATTACAGCCCAGCTGAATTGTATTCCATCGAAAGTTTAAATTCTAATGCAGGTCATATAAACAGTTGTGACTATAAAACAATGAAAAAATTAAGACCTCTTAGACCGGAGTTTTGTTTGCGACAAAATCTTAAACATACTAGTAGAGTGTACAACATTTCCAGTGTTCACCCAAGAAAGGAACTGCACCCTAATTTCCACAAAGGAAAGGGAGTTAATAAACAAAATTTAATTTCTATAGATACAACTAAGCAAAATTCTGCCACTCCAATAACACTTACTAATTTAGCTCTTCACAATGAAAGGTCAACTGCTAGAAAGGCAGGTGACATTAGGCATTTTATTGAGGTTAATAAAATTCGATTTAGTTGCCCTCACAGAAACATGGCTGCATGGAGATACTTGAGACCAGCGGATACTATCTGAGCTGGTACCAACAGGGTACAGCATCGTTCATGAAGCACATGGCAGCAGGGGTGGGGGTATTGCACTTGTAACTCACAGTGGGATAAAAGTGAAACACTGGAAATTCACCCAGATGAAACCTAACTCTTGAATTTTTGGATTGTTTGGTATCGAATGAAACTGTATTCCGTCTAGTCATAATATATAGGCCTCCACCTTCTAAAGCAATCCAGCTTACTTTAAAACAGTTTCTATCAGAGTTTTCTGATTTCCTTTCGGAATATTCATCATACAGTGGGAATTTGATTATGGTTGGTGATTTCAATTTCCATGTTGATCGGAGTGATGATAGAGATGCACAACGTTTTCTGGATTTTACAAGCTCATTTGGATACACACAACATGTGCATGCACCTACACATACCAGTGGTCATACTTTGGATCTAATGTTGACCAGATCTTGTGATGAAGCACTGATTCAGAGCATTAACACATGGGACCCGGCCATTTTGACCATTTTGCTGTTTTGGCTCTACTCAGACTCGTGAAACCACATCTCAAACCATCAACATGTCAGATGAGGAACCTTTAAACAAATCAACATTGACAAGTTGAAGAGTGATATTGTGTCTTCTTCATTAATGTCAATTGATCCATCTCAAGGCTCAAGCAACATCGTTCAACAATATAACACTGTGTTTTCTCAACTTTTAGACCATCTTGAAGGTTAAAACTTTCAGAGTTCACGAAAATGCCAGATGGTTTACGAGTGAAATAAAAGAAAATAAGCAAAATCGATGAAGATTAGACAGATTGTTTAACAAAACAAAGTTAACAATTCACCATGAAATGTTTTGCAGACAAAAAATAATCACAAATCGGCTAATTGAGGCTGCTAAATGCTCATACTACAATGAGCCTATTGATCTATGTACCGACAGTAAGACACTCGTTTCGGTCACCAATGACCTCTTAGGAAATTGTAAGATAGTACATTTCCCGAACATACATCAGTATTAGAGTTGGCCAACCGCTTTGGAAACTATTTTATAAATAAGGTGGAGTCGATAGATAAGAGCATTGAAAGTACAGTTGTTCCCACTTTTGATAATCAGTCTATTAATTCTAATTGGTCCACGTTTGCACAAGTGAGTGAATCTGAGGTGAAGAAGCTCATCTTGTCAAGTCCTAGCAAAACTAATGGGCTGGACCCCATGCCTACATCTCTGGTAAAAGCATCAATTGATTGTGTATCTCCAGTTGTTGCTAGCATTATTCAGGCATCTCTCCAAGAAGGCCATGTACCGTCAGACCTTAAATTAGCATTGGTATCTCCACTTATCAAGAAAGCCTCTCTTGATCTCGATATCTTGAAAAACAATAGGCCAGTTTCAAATTTACCATTTGTAGCGAACATTCAAGAAAAGGTGGTCGCTAAACAACTTCAGAACTACCTCCAAAGTAATAATCTTCTGGAACCATATCAATTGGCTTATCAGCCGAACAACAATACAGAAACTGCCTTTTTGAGAGTCTGTAATGATGTAATATGTTCAGTAGGTCACCGTAAGTCTATTCTATTGGTCTCGTTGGATCTCTCGGCAGCTTTTGACATGGTAAATCATTCCATGCTGCTGTCGATGTTACGTCAACTGGGAATAGCAGGAACAGTTCTGGAATGGTTTGAATCTTATCTTTCAGTGAGAGAGCAACAAATATCTATTTTAGGGTCAAAATCAGATAGTAAATTCCTTATACGGGGTGTTCCACAGGGCTCAATTCTTGGCCCCATGTTATTATGTCTCCCCTTCCCAGAAGGGAGACATATTGTTTTAGTGCATATTCTTCTTCTTCTTCTTCTTCTTCTTTCTTCTTCTTCTTCTCATACAAACTTTGTCCGGGCCATAACTTTTTGTCTTTTGACCTACACCTTAGATACTTGGCATATGGATGTATCACCATGGGCCGGTGTGCAGTGTACCATAGTGACCTTCATGTGACCTTGACCTTTGACCTGAAGGTCAGATTTATGTGTTTTTTTAAAGGAAACATCACACAAACTTTGTGCGGGCCATAACTTTTTTGTCTTTTGACCTACACCTTAGATACTTGGCATGTGGATGTATCACCATGAGCCGGTGTGCAGTGTACCATAGTGACCTTCATGTGACCTTTGACCTGGAGATCAGATTTATGTGTTTTTTTAAGGGAAACATCACACAAACTTTGTCCAGGCCATAACTTTTTTGTCTTTTGACCTACACCTTAGATACTTGGCATGTGGATGTATCACCATGAACCGGTGTGCAGTGTACCATAGTGACCTTCATGTGACCTTTGACCTGGAGATCAGATTTATGTGTTTTTCAAGGGAAACTGTCTGTAGGTCACACCTTAGATACTTGGCATGTGGATGTATCACCATGAGCCGGTGTGCAGTGTACCATAGTGACCTTCATGTGACCTTTGACCTGGAGATCAGATTTATGTGTTTTTTTAAGGGAAATATCACACAAACTTTGTCCGGGCCATAACTTTTTTGTCTTTTGACCTACACCTTAGATACTTGGCATGTGGATGTATCACCATGAACTGGTGTGCAGTGTACCATAGTGACCTTCATGTGACCTTGACCTCTGACCTGAAGGTCAGATTTATGTGCTTTTTTAAGGGAAACTGTCTGGACCAGAACTTTTTTGTATTTCGAGTCAGGCTTTAGATATTTGGCATGTGGATGTATCACCATGAGCCGGTGTGTAGCATACCATTGTGACCTTCATGTGACCTTCACCTTTGATCTGAAGGTCAGATTTGTGCTTTTTTCAAGTAAACTTTGTTTGGACCAAAACTTGTTTGTCGTTTGAGCCAGGCCTTAGATATTTGGCATGTGGATGTATCACCATGAGCCGATGTGTCGCATACCATTGTGACCTTCATGTGACCTTGACCTCAAGGTCAAATTTATGTACTTCAAATAGGGAGTAATTGTCCAGACCAGAATTTTTTTGTTTTTTTGACCTAGGACTTGGTTATTTGACATGTGGATGTGTCACCATGAGACTGCATGTCGTGACCTTCATGTGACCTTGACCTGAAGGTCAAATTTATGTAGTTCAAATAGGGAGTAATTGTCCAGACCAGATTTTTTTTGTTTTTTGACCTAGGACTTGGTTATTTGACATGTGGATGTATCACCATGAGACCGCATGTCGTCTACCTCGATGACCTTCATGTGACCTTGACCTCTTACCTTAAGGTCAAATTTATGTACTTCAAATAGGGAATAATTATCCAGACCAGAACTTTTTTTGGTTTTTTGACCTAGGACTTAGATATTTGACATGTGGATGTATCGCAATTAGACTGCATGTCACATATATTTATGACCTTCATGTGACCTTGACCTCAAGGGCAAATTTATGTACTTTAAATAGGGAGTAATTGTCCAGACCAGATTTTTTTTTTGGACATGTGGACGTGTCACCATGAAACCGCATGTCTGCTACCTTGATGAACTGCATGTGACCTTGACCTCTGACCTCAAGGTCAAATTTATGTACTTCAAATAGGGAATAATTGTCCAGATCAGAACTTTTTTTGTTTTTTGACCTAGGACTTAGATGATTGACATGTGGATGTATCACAATGAGACCACATGTCATCATGACCTTCATGTGACCTTGACCTCAAGGTCAAATTTATGTACTTTAAATAGGGAGTAATTGTCCAGACCAGAATATTTTTTTTTGACGTGGATGTGTCACCGTGAAACAGCATGTCCGCTACCTTGATGAACTGCATGTGACCTTGACCTCTGACCTCAAAAGGAAGGGGAGACATATGTTTTAGTGTGCTAAAACACTTTCTAGTTTACATTATATACTGCATCATTAGGCCAAATGTTGAGGGCTGAAGGCATTCCATACCATCTCTATGCCGATGATACTCAGCTGTATGCGTCTTTTAATGCACTTAGTGAGTCTGATTCACTGAATTCAGTAGTGTTAATAAGGTACGAATCTGGATGGCTAGTCATAGGTTGAAAATGAATGACGATAAGACAGAGGTGTTGGTTTTATCTCGCACCGAAATTCCTTCTAATTTGCAGATTAAATCTTTAGAAATTGGCAATTCAAAACAAACAGCAGCAAACAGTGCTCGCAACATTGGGGTAGTGTTTGATTCACGTCTTTCAATGGAAGCAAATATTAATGCAATTTGCAAGCGCTGTTTTATGCACATTAGAAATCTTGGACATCTTAGAAATTATTTGAATAAAAAATCATTGGAAAGGCCCGTTCATGCCTTTATTTCTGGCTTTTCAAATGTAGCATCAAAGACAATGAAAGCATCTTAATCGGCTACTTCAAAGAAATTCTGTGGCGGCATCAAAGTAATCATAAAGCATGATTTTTGTGTTTTATAATTACTTTGATGTCGCCACAGAATAATTGGCACAATACCATGTTTGTCCTTGCGATAATGTGGACTGGGACTGTTTAAATGTGAATTTCTCCCATTTGATTGCAATATGTTACCCAATTGTTGATTAATCCTCGTACCGGTTTTGGCAGGACAGGCTATGTCCCATCCTGGTAACGGTTATGTTGGCACCACCGGTACTTTAACATGCCTGCTAGGTAGTGAAGCAGTGCTTGTTTACTGTAGTAAGCATGCTCTGCTGTACTGGTAAAATAGTACCCGGTCACCAATGCCTGGGTTGGAAGTCCTCTCATATGGGCAGCATGCATATAAACAATTTGCTGAACTTGACTTTACATCCATATAACTTGATTAGCCGTCATACAGAAATATATGACCTTAAATACTAATAAATAATTAAATATATGGAACATTACATGAACCATTCACAATGTCATTATTTTACTCTTCATGGTGTGCTGTGTATCAGTCTCTCAATTTCAGAAAGAAATTCTTGTTATCTCTTAGTATTGGTTTCCTTTCAAAGCCTCTATAATTCTTGCATTATAATTTCAGGCAGCCCCATTTGTCATACACATTTACACAGAGAGTGATCGTGACTGTGAGTTGATTATAGCTGGTATTGATGACATAAAAGAAGAGGTGGAGAATGCTGTGTGCCAAGGAGTCATTGCAAAGGTACACAGATTTAAAAAAAATTATCATGTGAAATTTAAATGTACCTATTCAAGAGTAATCTTCTTTCTTAACAGGTAGTGCTTGAAGCCCATACATGGGCTTTATTATGAAAGGTGGGTTTTACAACTTAAAGGCTTCGTTTTCTGTAGATGTGCTGCCAGTTAACTTTAAAGTGAAATTTTTGACTCTCTATCGATTTTCCTAGTTGTAATTTATGGGAGAGTCACTCTCTCATAAATTATAACTTAGCAAAGACATGCAAACAAAGCTTGACAGCAAAAAATAATTTATCAGTGTACCACTTAACTGTCTTAATATTGCAAGCCATTGACAGGAGGTCAACAGTCTTAATTAGAGCTGAGAGGTTAACCGAAAAACAACTCTGTTTCGGTTATGAAAAAATAACCAACAATCGAGACCGACGATAAACTGAAAAACCAACTTTCTCGGTTATTTGAATGTCAAATGAGAATTACGTTTTTACGTGTTTTTTTCTGAAACAATGGCGGCAATTACGGTCGAGAAGAGCCCTACATGGGAACACTTTATCAAAACTGATAAAATTTCAAAGTCAGCTGAGTGTAAATATTGTCATAAATATATTTCTTGTGAGCATGGAAACACCAGTAATTTGACAAGGCACATTGAGTCGATTCTTAAAGTTTGTTTATATTATTTCCAAGTGTCAACGACTCGACAAAGTTTTTACACACTCAGGGAGAGTTTATTCAATCATTATTTAGTTCATACAACTTAATTTTTTTCTATTATTTTGGTTTAGAAACTGTTTAATAAAAAAAACGAAACCAAAACTATAACCCAACTCCTTTATTAAAAACCGAGTTGTAACCGAACCCGACCCAAAATTCAATAACCTCCCAGCTCTAGTCTTAATATTGCAAGCCATTGACAGGAGGTTTCTGGTGAAAAGACCTGATTCCACGATAAAGACTTTTTTAATAGGGTTGTTTTAGGGGTTTTTTTTCAAGTTGGAAGCAAAGGTCACATTTATTATATTAAGAAATTGTAACAAAATTATTATTGTAAAACTGAATTTGACTACCAGGATTAATGGAGCACTCAACCAGCTTGCCCTTTAGCTAATATAACAGAACTTTAGACGAAAAGTATGATGGTTTGATCCTGATCTGCGGTAAAACACTTAATCATGATTGCCCATGTAGGGGAAACGATACTATGTCACATCGATTCTGCACATTGATGATATAATTTAGTGTTCAACCGATGATCGGAACCAGCCATCACAATCGGCTGATTGTGGGAAATCAGATGACAATGGCTCTTGGAACATCGGTTCAACCGATTGTTGCCAAGCATTTTGTGATGATTCATAAACCGCATTTTATTATCTTCTGCAATGGTTCAATTGCTAAGGTAAAATAATGTCAATGATACCATTCAATAAAGTTGAAAAACCACTGCAATGTGTATTTTTAATCTCTCTAGTTGCCCCTTGATGATATTCTACAAGTTAAGTGACATGTAAAACTTTCAATGGAGCGAACTTGCTGCAATTGCCAGTCCATGTCGGAAAAGTGACTCAGGTCGAAGTAAAGATTACCAGTTGCGTGCACATGGGTGGTAAATGTGATTCTGAGAGCCACGTTTACCGCCCAATTGTGTACTACTTGTAATTTTAATGGACCTGAGTCAATGGAGTTTAACACTATGAAATATGTTCAATTTAATGTAGTTCTTTTGAGTCTCAACTTATCTAGTAATGAATGGACTGTAAACACTGTAAAATATGTTCAATTTAGTGTAGTTCTTTGCGAGCCTTGACTTGTCTAGTAGTGCACGGTATTATAATCGGAATCGGCCAGTTGTGAGCTCAAATAACCGGTAATTGGTCAGCAGTCAGTATACTTGCCTTCAACTGCTCGTTCTTCTGCTTGTGCAGATTTAGTACTTTGGGCAGTCTGGCAGTTGCTCACCACTCATCAGTGGTTCTCTTCCTGCAACCGTAAAACTGCCTGACAAGATGTGACCCTGGCTGTCAAAAGTATCGGTAAACTCTAATAAAACAAACAAGCAATCGGGGTGAGGTAAGCATTAGTACTGAAATGGTTAACTGGTTTGAAACAGGTTACCTACCTAACCGATTTAAAGAAAACGTCAACCGGTTATCCAAAATATCGATAGTGTTTGTCATTCCACGGTTAAAACGTAATAAATCTGCCGCTTCTCCTTTGGGATAGATTACACCTTGAAGCAGTGCTGTACATATTGAGAAATAATCGACTTTGGTGTTCAAGACTTCGTTAATGATCGGCAATTTCCGTGAGTTCTGAGTAACCGCAGAAACTATTCCGTAGTATGTATACAAACGAACGTTGTCGAGTACTCGACAACGTTCGTTTGTATACACACTACGGATTAGTTTCTGAGAATATTGGGTTCCAATTCCTGTAGTCTTGATCCCAGATTCGGTGAAATAATGGCTATGGTTAACCGGATATTATCCGGTTATAGTTCTCGGTTAGTCGGTTGTGAAAATGAGCCAACTGTTTCAGCCCTAGTCAGCATGCTTATTCCATTGAGTGTCATGAGCTATGTTATGGAAGCAAAAATTCAAGTTTTATACATCTATGTTTCAGTTGTATTTTCATGCCCCCAACAGGAAGGCATCTTAAATCCAGGTTATCCATCTGTCTGTCTGACTTTATTTGTCCATCCAGTGCCATAACTCTATAATGCTTTAGTGGATTTCTATTAAACTTTGCACATTGGTAAAGTCCAGTGGAAGATCTTTTGCACACCATGCTTGAGTTACAAAGGTCAAGGTCACAAGAATGGGAAAACTTAATTCTCTCACAGACTATATTTGTCCATCTGGAGCCATAATTCTGTTATGCCTCACTGACAAAGTTGTCGTCTGCTTACACACTTTCATCATTTACAGTCCCTGTGTGCAGGGTTTCATTGATTAAAAGGTTAATCTATCAGAATTAACCTTTTATCCAAGAAAGTTTGGGGTTTTTTTTAAATAAAATAAATTCCAATCATGAGGGAATAATATTATCTCTATTTTCCAATAAAAGCATTCTCATATCATTGTCAAAAGACTTCGCACATTACACTACAAGTCGAAATAAGTTGTAACATCACTGTAATAAACTAAGTATACTGCTGCTTGTGTACTGATAAGACCATCATCCTATCTCATTTTCCAGCAAGCTATCTGTGAGAGATTTCCAGAAAATGATGTTAGTTTCTGATCTTGTCAGTGTAGTAAGAGAACGACACATAGTTTATATAGCGGTTATCCTACAACTTTATTTTGACTTGTACTGTATGCCAATTCAAGTGACATCCATATATGTATGGTTCTGTTGAGAAAGTTCCAACATATTAGTGGCTGTATTGGCTGATACAGTTAAAACTAGAAGTCCTGTCATGAAATGCGCACAAATAGCACGTCGATCTGCATGTTAATCTACGCGTTATGGCCATAGTAAAGCTACCAATTTTTTTACATATGACCTGTGCACAAGCAATGTTCCAGCCAATGGACCTCCGGGTAACCCGGAGGTCCATTTGCAGAAACATTGCCCATGTTCGCTATGAGTAACCAGGAGAACCTGTCGTGCTTTAGATGCCATTCGATATGGCAATCGCGCGCAATTCCCATGCGCTATTAAGCCAAGATAAGCGCACAGTTCGTGACAGGACTTATAGTTTTAACTGTATGTTCAGATGTATTTTATTAAATTCGAAACCTTATGTACTATGGTGAGCACTAAATTCAACACAAAACTTTTCATTCCAGTATTAGAGGCCATTTGCTCATAGTTTGGGGACGTCCGAGGCCAGGAGGTCACCATTAGTCTTGTTTTTTTCTTTAAATAACTGTAACCGTTTGTGTTACAAAAAATAAATGAAAATCACATTTTGTGACAAATGAGCTAGTTTTTATCAGTTGAAAAAATAAAAAATTTCAGCAAAACCGTATCATGTGACTCCTCGTTGGAACGAGCTCAATGAGCTCATTCCAGCGAGGGATCACATGATATGGTTTTGTTGAAACTTTTTGAAAAATAATATTTTTTCAACTGATGAATTTGCATATTACGCGGGCGGATGCGGGCGATTCGTTGGGTGAAGGGTTAAAATGAATCACATGTGTATTCATTGAATTCAGAGAATGAGTCATTGAACGCATTTGTAAATGTGTGTTATGTTCAGATATTTACAGAATAAAACAGAATAAATTAGTTTTTTAACAAAACCAGAACAAGAACTGAAACTGAGTTGAACTTTCAAAACTGCACAGCTCCATGTTTTTAGTTTTTTAGGAAAAATTATTTAAATATTCTCTTAGTTGTATTAGGTGAAGAGTTAACCTAACCCTAAAGGTCTGGAGATTTTTACACATTTTTACTTCTCTTTGAAAATCAACATCTTGTGGCTTTGCAGTTGTTTCTAGCCAAGATTTGGCTATTTGTGCCCAGAAACAACTGCCAAGGTACTTACAATGTAACCTACAGGCCTGTAAGCTTTCCAGCTTTTTGCCGAATTTCTGGTTTTTAGCTCAACTTTAGCGAAGCCAAATTTGAGCTTACGCCATGGCCAGTCGTCCGTCAACAATTCAATACGGCTCAGGCTAGAGGTCGTATTTATGAACCGATCTTTACGAAACTTCTTGGGTACCTTTGGTATCACCGTGGGACGAGAACGAGTGTTTTTGGGTGCGGTCCAAAATTCAAGATGGCCGATGGCAGCCATTTTGTAAAAATTAGGTGCAATCCGATTTATGCTCAGAACTTCCATATGAAAGCGCTGAAAAAATTTTTGTGTGAATGTTTCGTACCATGGGATACATCACATATAATACAGGTTTTTTTCTCGTGCAGAAATTATGCAAATTAGATGAACTTTGATTTTTTCAGTGCTACTTGCACACAGTAAGTACACATGTCAATACGGCTCGGGCTAGAGGCTGTATTTATCAACCGATCTTCACGAAACTTCTTGGGTACCTCTGTTATCACCTTGGGACGAGAACGAGTGTTTCTGAGTGCGGTCCAAAATTCAAGATGGCTACCAGTGGCCATTTTGTACCGAAATTAGGTCTAATCAGTTTTTTGTGCACAACTTCTATACGGCTCAGACTAGAGGCCTTATTTATGAACCAATCTTTATGAAACTTCTTGGGTACCTTTGTTATCACCGTGGGATGAGAACAGGTGTTTTGGGGTGTGGTCCAAAATTCAAGATGGGCCACCAGCAGCCATTTTGTACCAAAATTAGTTCAATCAGTCTTTTGTACAGAACTTCTGTATGAAAGTTCTGATTTGAATAAATTTTTGTATGAATGTTTAGTAAAATCGAAAACATCACATACAGTACGGGTTTTTTTCTCGTGCAGAAATTAATGCAAATTAGATGAATTTTGATTTATTCAGTGCTGCTTATACACTGTAAGTGCACATGTCAATATGGCTCGGGCTAGAGGCTGTATTTATCAATCAATCTTCACGAAACTTCTTGGGTACCTTTGTTATCACCTTGGGACGAGAACGATTGTTTCTGAGTGCAGTCCAAAATTCAAGATGGCTGCCGGTGGCCATTTTGTACCGAAGTTAGGTCCAATCAGTTTTTTTGTCACAACTTCTATACAGCTCGTATTTATGAACTGATCTTCACGAAACTTCTTGGGTACCTTTGTTTTCACCTTGGGACAGGAATGAGTTTGTTTTGGGGTGCCTTTGTTATCACTGTGCTATGAGAACAAATATTTTGGGGTTCAGTCAGACCCACTCTGGGACTCAAAGATTTCTTTTCTAGTTTAGCATCTGACTGTCAACCCACCTTTACAATACTTTACCTATACATTTGTTACAGGCTACGGTCAGTATTTATGTACAGACCATTACAATACTTTATATGTACCTTTGTTATCAGGTCATTACCTAGATGTTTGTTATTGCTGTGTCACATACTATACATGTACATGTCTTGACAAGTTGAGCTACAGTGTCATTGACACTTTCATTTATTCCATTCTGGCTTCAGATTTTTTAAATTTTCCAGTTCCATGTTTCGGTTTTTAAACCACTTGATAAGCATTTCATTCATTCTGCAAAATGAACTGTCACACATTCATTTCCTAAATCAGTGTACTCTCTTGCAGTGTTTATTTCCTGTGTCAATGATTTCTTTGTTGAATCTTGCAACATTGAGTTTTCTGAATGGAGACAATCCAATCAATGAGTTTGAAGTGGGACTTCAAAACTAAATTTTTATGGACTTTGTTGGAAAAGAAAGACATTTACAGAAATTTCTTTTCTGAATATTGATTGATGAGTTAGTGATATAATGAACTCCGGACATTTTTAAAAATATTTTGCTCACTATAATGAAGAAATTGAGCTAGCCTTTCCACTTTGAATTGTAACCAGGATAGCCTTAGGTGGGAGTCTAAGAGCTTCAACAATGTAAAAACTTTCCAAACCAATGGGAGCGGAACACCCCCTTCCATACCCTCCCCCTCATGCAGCTATGCCACATATTTCTGTGGCTTTAAGTGTTGCTCACTTACAGCCCTGAACCAACAAGTTTCTCCAGAGACTGCATGTTGGAGAACCTCATCTGTACAGCCAAAAATTATCAATGTCTGAATTAGGCCTCAAAGGGTTATCCCATAAGGGCCAGTTTCCGACTTTGGCCATTTTTTCTGCAACAAAACAGGTGCCCCAACATACAGTCTCTGGGTAAATGGGCAAGTACCTGGCTAGTTTTTTCTCAGCAAGTTTTGGCTGCCTATATAGGCAGCCAAGACTTGCTTAGAAACAACCGTAAAGCTAAAGGATGCAGACGACTGATAAAGTGTATCAAAAATGTCTAAAAAAAATCTCCAGCTCCCAAGGATTAAAGTTTGGGAGGTGATATTTGTTCCTCTGGACCCAATGAGTCGTTTGCAAGAGAATATCCTATCCCATATCACATCTACTACTTCCAAGGCAAATATAAAAACTGCATATAATTTCATTTCAAATCCCTCAAAAACTTCCAAAAACTTTACCAGCGCCAAACTCTTCACCGCTGATACCTTACCCAATGTATTGGTTATCTCTTCAGTGCAACTCTCCACAATTGCTGTTCAAATGTTAGTATTTTTAGCTCACATAAGCAAAACTTTAGTGATCACTTTGCTTCCATCATATGTCAAACTTTCATCCATTCAGTATAAACTTTACATTATCAACTTTTCATAAGGCCTACAAAAATTTAAAATTTGTTTCTCAGGCAGATTTGATGATTTCAACGAATTCATGCCCAAAATGATGAAAATTTTATTTATTTGAATTTGCTTGAAAATGGTCTTTGAAAGACCATTTTCATGTAAATTTATAGAAATGAAATATCTCCTAACTAACAGGTTCTTCTCTTAACTGAATAACCCTGTTAATTGAATATAATTTCCCAACACAAAACCATTTCCCATACCTTCAGTACAAATTTGACCTGTTAATTGAATACAGGTTTTTGAGTAAACTCCTGTTAATTGAATAAAAAATCTTGTATCCTGTCGAGAAATTATCCTGACTCACCCCAGTTTTCCTTTGTTTATAGACCTATTTGGCTTCATCCAATACAGGCATGTAATCTATTATATCTTTTTTGACAGAGCTCATGGAGCTGTGTCAAAAAGATATAAAAGAATAAATACTAAATTTATCTCTAGAATACAGGAAATTGACACAGTCCCTGTTCATTGAATATTCCTGTTAACCCTTTACCCAACGCAGACGATAACAAAATTTATTATTTTAAATATCATTTTTTTAAATTTTTCAAAAAATTTCAACAAAACTATATCATGTGACCCCTCGGTGGAATGAGCTCGGCGAGCTCGTTCCAATGAGGGGTCACATGATATGGTTTTGTTGAAATTTTTTTAAAAAATATTTTTTCAACTGCTGAATTTGCATATTACGCGGGCGGATGCGGCCGATTCGTTGGGTAAAGGGTTAATTGAATAATGTTCATTGGCAAAGTAGCTATTCAATTAACAGGGTTTCACTGTACTGACTTCTAGCATAGTGAGATTTATATGAAATGTCTCATTTTCTAACACTTCTAATGTTCATCATTGTATTTTGTTCCTTTCCAGGGTGAAGGATCAAAAATTAAAAATGGAAAAGATCTCTATTTGCACAGCTTTCAGTCTCAACACATGGCAACTTATGTAATTGAGAATAAGGTAAGTTTCATTTATATTTTCATTTTTATCAACTGTGCAATTTTTACCTGCGTCGCCAGCGGCAGAGCAGGTCTAGTAACCGCTCAACACTGTCCGTCCATCAGTCCATCTGTCAGTCCATCCAAAACACTTCTTCCGTCAAAGTTTTCCTGGCTTCTATGAAAGGGAATGATTTTATATTTGGTCTGCTGCTTCATAATGATGAGTTGTATCGTGTATCTAATTTTGAGTTCTGCCATGCAGCCACTTCCTGTTTGCCCATACTTTGAAGTCTGTTCATCTCTGTAATCAATTGCATGCAGCGACGCAGGTCCAGACCCAGCATTGGTTTTGGCTTGTTTTCAATTTGATACGTGTTAACCCTTTGAACTGTTTTTCCGGCCGTGCCACAAGCTACATCATAATGTCGTTGAGTGGGATGGCTAAAAGATAAATGTGTGGTGTAGAACAATCAATATTTTCAACGTGCAGCCCTAAGGCTGCACGTTGAAAATATTAATTGGTCTAACCCCAAATAATAAATGTGGACTCTTCCAATTGCTGTCATTGAACTGACATGGAACATACCACCAGGGTCCAAAGGGTTAATAAAGACGCCCAGTTAATTTGCATATATGTTTTTTGTACCATATCGGTGCAAATTGACCTGTTCCTTGAATATTTAAAAGAAATTCTATTAGTTGAATTAATATAAATTAATATATTATGAAAACATGAGTGTTCTCAAACATCATGAATACTGTTTTGGGTTCCAGAATAGTGTTATCACATGGATGCCAATGATTATATCATGAGTGCCGATGGAAATATATTAGTTATTCATGTACTGGTATATTCCAGGGTGTATGGAAAGTTACACTGGTTTGAAAACAAATACACCATGGAGCACAGTCAAAGGTGTATCAGTTTTCAAACCCCTGGAAATTTCTATACACCCTGGAATATACGTAGATAACAAATTTATTTTCTCACTAAATTCCTTCACATTTAAGAAAAATTTCAATTCCGTAGAATGTTTTGTTTGACAGAGTTCTATGGTCAAACAAAATATAATGGGTTAGGCCCCTCAAAGTTGATCTTCTGTTTCTCAGGCCATTTTTCGGAAAACTGCATGTGGGCGGGAAGTTTTTTATTTTATATTTTATTTTTGTAATTTTTTCTTTGCCATCAAAAGTTCACGTTGTTGGTTTGTTTTATGTTTTAGGCCTCAAAATCTACAGAATAGCATGGGTGGTGGTGAATTTCGTCCCTTGAGTACAAGAAGGCTTTGCAATGCTGAAGCATTGCAAAGCCTTGATGCACTGAAGGGACAAATATATCAATTTTATTAATTTGGGTAAAATATCAGAGATAAATCATTGAATTTTTATTCTTTTAAGTTTGCTTTGGTTACAAAAAGAGAGAATGCGGCAGGCTTGGCAATTTCAGGAGAGCGATTTTTTAGCTCTCCTTACTGCCCTCCTGAAAGAATTAAGGAGAGCGAAAAATTGCCCTCCTAAATATTTTGATCTGGGATGATTGAGATTACATGTAATATGCTCACATTAAATTTTTGTTGTAAAGCAAAAATGTAATTTAACTTTGACGTCACATAACATCACGTAATTTCATTTTGAAAGTGGTTTAGTGGTAAAGGTGATGGCTGCAACCATACCCAACCACAGTTTCAATCATTTGAAGCAAAATGGGTCACAGCAATATTTTGTTTTCTCTGTTTTAAGTTCAACAACTGACATCACAGTTTGAGGGGTAATTATTCAAGGAATATTGACACTATAATATACTACCATTACTACTATCCTGTCACTTGAAGCACTTGCACCAGGATGTGACTGTAGATTCAAGCAGACCTGTTGTCCAAGAAAGTCATACGCCTACCACTACCACCTTCAACCCCCCTTGGGGGGGGGGGGGGGGTGAAGGTGGTAGTGGTAGGCGTATGACTTTCTTGGACAACAGATCTGGGTACACACACAGGTCTTGTCAAGTGTGTGTTCGGTTGTTGAGTGAGACATCTAGATGTCTAAGAGATTTCGCTTTACCTTAGTAAAGTTAATAAAATCACTGATGTAGTCTGTTGGTTTCAGTTTCAATGAGTTTGTTCAACTGGATACTTAAAATGCTGTGTAAAGCTAATTGCTCTCCTAAGCTGATTGAGGAGAACGATTTTTTGCCCTCCTGCATTTTTCAGAGTGCCACGCCTGATGCGGCAGCCAAAAGGACCATGCGAGAGGGCCTTAGAAACATATTTTTAACTTTTTTAGGCCTTATCTAAAGTTATTTCATAATGAGATATTTCAAAGATAAATGAATCGGTCAATAATATGCTCTTCAGAATAATTGGAGATTACCTTGACATTGATGAGGTATAAATAGATGTTCAGACTTTTTACAATCTGACAAAACAACAGAAGAAAGCGAACAAATACTGTCCAAGTGACATTTTGAATGAGAAAAAGAATAATTGATAACTCTCCATCAAACTATAGTTCCATTAGTGACCTAATTTTTTGTCATGAATAACTCAGAATTAAAGGTGTTATTTTTCAGTGGGGGTATATAGGATTCGCCTTGTCCATATGTCCGTCCGTCCCAAAATTCAGTCATGAATAACTTGTAAAGTACTTGGTTGAGTGACTTGATATTTGGTATGCAAGTGTATCCTACTGCTGTATACCCATAGTGAAATGCAGGTGTTATTTCCAGAGTCATTGCCCTTTATGGATTTAGAATTTGTCCGCCTTGAAATTAATTCATGAATAACTTGTAGAGTACTCACTGGAATGACTTCATATTTGATGTGCAAGTCTATCCTATTGATGTCTACCCATATTACAAGACATATGTTATGCAGTGTATTATTGTAGGTGGAATTGCATTTTATGGACTTTGATTTTGTCCGTCCGTCCGTCCGTCCCAAAATTCAATCATGAATAACTTGTAAGGCCTAAAAAAAATAAAAATCTGTTTCTCAGGCCCTCTTGAATGGTCCTTTTGGCTGCTGCATGCTCTCTTTTTATAACCAATCCAAACTTAAAAAAATCAAAATCAAATGGTTTATGTCTGATATTTTACCCAAGTTAATAAAATTGTCCCTTGAGTGTAAGAAGACTTTGCAATGCTTTAGCATTGCAAAGCCTTCTTGCACTCAAGGGATGTAATACACCACTACCCATGCTATTCTATAGGTTATGAGGCCTAAAACATAAAATAAACCAAGAACATGAACTTTTTAATGGTAAAGAAATAATTACAAAAATAAAAAAAAAAAAATTAAAAAAACGCCTGCCTGCATGCAATTTTACAAAAAATGGCCTGAGAAACAGAAGATCTACTTCATGAGGCCTAAAGTACTTGGTTGAGTGACTTGATATTTGGTATGCAAGGGTATCCTATTGCTGTGTACCCATACTGAAATGCAAATGCTAAAGAGTCATTGCCTTTATGGAATTTGTCCACCTTGAAATTAATTCATGAATAACTTGTAGAGTATTCAGTGGAATGACTTCATATTTGGTGTGCAAGTCTATCCTGTTGATGTCTACCCACAGTACAAGGCAGATGTTATGCAGTGTATTATTGTAGGAGTTATTGCATTTTATGGACTTTGATTTTGACAGTCCCAAAATTCAATCATGAATAACTCGTTTAATTAAGGGTATCTTCATGGTGTAATCAACTCCTCCCACAATTTCTAATGTAGAGAGTTGAAACTTTAGGATGTGGTTACACATGTCTTGCAGATGCGCAACATATATAAAGTTTGCAGAAAAATATTTTTTTCATGGAATTATCAAATCAAGTCACTCTCACATTTTGTGAAGAGGTTGGGGTACCTTTTTGTGTCACCGTATGATGACACTTAATAGTTCTTATGATATATGCCCCAATGGTCTGTAATCTGTCACAGGTCTGCCATCTGTCATCTTTCAGCATCACCCAATGTTTCATTTTTGTAATGCTATCCATGGTATTGCAGGCGGGGGTATATGCCACCCACGACTTTGCTTTAGTTATCATTTTATTTAAATGAACAGCCTTGTTAATTTGAATACACATACCATTATCATAAACTATTTTTATGAATTTAAAATTGCCTGCATTATTCATGTTTATGCACTGGACTAAACCAATGTGTAAATATTTCAAGTGGGTGAGGGTATTGTTTACATTGTATCTGTCAGCTGATCAAACAACTAGATTACAGTCTGCCAGTAAATAATTTCTATGAGCTATTTTACCACAAGTGGAAATACATAATTTTTGAGCTCAGGAATGAGATAATCATCAGTGTTCATATAAAAACTCTTCATTCATTGTGGATGATGGAACAAGTAATTTCCTTAATCTCTGGAAGGTTATGGAACTTTCAGACTTATTTTTTTCCCTTGTATTGAAAGTTATAAAATGCTGAATTTACAGTACGGCCACCATGGACTGGTCACTTTTCACGGGTGGGCAATATTTCCATTGACGCAATATTGGATTCAAAAAACTAGTTATAGGAATAAACATCGAAACTTTAATTAATGAAGCACAGGGTGCATCCCGGTACTTCATTAATTAACATTTTGATGATGATGATAGTTATTGCCAGGTAAACTCATGCTTGGATATCATTGCCCACACGTGGATTACGACCAGCCCACAGTGACTGTACTGTGTGGGAAATCATGGATTTTTAAATTGCTGAACAAAAGTCACTGAACAATGATGTAATTTACTCTCAAATATTGAATATTTTGTTGATGGTAGTGGTTATCAGTTTGATCTTTAAAATGAACTTGGATGGATGCCCTTTATGTTAGGCTGCACAAAGTAGATCTTTTGTTTCTCAGGCCATTATTTGTAAAATTGCATGCGGTGAGTGGTTTTTTATTTTATTTTTTATTTCCATAATTATTTCTTTGCCATCAAAAAGTTCATGTTCTTGTTTTATGTATTAGGCCTCATAATCAGTGGAGTAGCATGGCGGTGGTGTATTTTGTCCCTTGAGAGGAAGAAGGCATTGCAATGCTAATGCATTGCAAAGCCTTCTTGCTCTCAAGGGACAAATTTATATATCAGATATAAACCATTTAATTTTTCTTTTTCTTTAAGTTTACATTGGTTATCAAAAGAAAGCATGCGACAACCAAAAGGACCATGTGGGAGAGCCTGAGAAACAGATTTTTAAATTTTTTAGGCCTTAAATGATAGTTCTACTAAAATGAATTTGATTCATGTGTTCTTTGCTCTCATTGAGAACCATGGGAACTGGAGCAGTGCTTGATTACTGCGGTACGCAATGTTTGCCCTGGACTGGTCACTTTCCACTGTTGGGCAATATTTCCACTGACGTGATAATATTAGACTGCAAGCACTAATTATGGGATTAATCATCAAAAATTTAATTAAAATTTTGCTGTTGATGATTTTACCTGTGTCGCCAATGGCAGAGCAGGTCCAGTAACCGCTTGACTCCGTCCATCAGTCCGTCACATTTGTCAGTCCATCCGAAACACTTTTTCCGTCAAGTTTTTCTTGGCTTCTATGAAAGGGAATGATTTTATATTTGGTCTGCTGCTTCATAATGATTAGTTGTATCGTGTAAGCAATTCTCAGATCTGCCATGCAGCCACTTCCTGTTTGCCGATACTTTGAAATTTTACTGTACCCACTGAACATTGAAATTATCCGAAACACTTTTTCCGTCAAGCTTTTCTTGGCTTCTATGAAACGGAATGATTTTATATTTGGTCTGCTGCTTTATAAAGATGAGTTGTATCGTGTAAGCAATTTTCAGATCTGCCCTGCAGCCACTTCCTGTTTGCCGATACTTTGAAATTTTACTGTACCCACTGAACATTGAAATTTTTCGTCAAACTTTTCTCGGCTTCTATGCAAGGGATTGATTTTATATTTCATCTGGAGCCTGATAATGATCAGTTGTATCGTGTATGCAATTTTCAGATCTGCCATGCAGCCACTTCCTGTTTGCCGATTCAATTGCATGCAGCGACGCAGGTCCAGACTCGGTATTGGTCTTGTTATTACCTGGTAAATGCATTGTAACCATGCCTGCCCCCACGTGGATTACAACCAGTCCATGGCAAATGTACTGTAAGAAAGTTCTACTTCACTGGTAAAATAGGATCCAGTTAGGCCCCACAAAGTAGATCTTCTGTTTCTCAGGAAATTTTTTGTAAAAAAGATTGTGGGCGGGCGTTTTTATTTTATTTTTATTTTTGTATTTATTTCTTTGCCATCAGAAGTTCATGTTTTTGGTTTGTTTTATGTTTTAGGCCTCATAATCTACAGAATAACATGAGTGGTGGTATATTTTGTCCCTTGAGTGTAAGAAGGCTTTGCATTGCAAAACTTTATTGCACAAAAGGGACAAATTTATCAATTTTATTAACTTGGGTAAAATACCAGACATAAACCATTTAATTTTTATTAGCTCAACTTTGGCGAAGCCAAATTTGAGCTTATGCTATTGCCCGTCGTCCATCTGTCCGTCTGTTTGTCTGTCCGTCAACAATGGGATACGGCTCGGGCTAGAGGTCGTATTTATGAACCAATCTTTACGAAACTTCTTGGGTACCTTTGTTATGACTGTGGGACGAGAACGAGTGTTTTTGGGTGCGGTCCGAAATTCAAGATGGCTGCCAGCTGCCATTTTGTACCGACGATGCAGAAATCTGTTTTTTGTACAGAACTTCCATATGAAAGCTCTGATTTGAATAATTTTTTGTATATATGTTTAGTACCATGGGATACATCACATATAATACGGGTTTTTTTCTCGTGTGTAAATTATGCAAATTAGACTAACTTTGATGTTTTTTGGTGTTACTTTCAGCACTGTAAGTGCAAATGCCAATACGGCTCGGGCTAGAGGCCGTATTTATGAACCGATCTTTACAAAACTTCTTGGGTACCTTTGTTATCACCGTGGGACAAGAACGAGTGTTTTGGGGTCCGGTCCGAAATTCAAGATGGCCGATGGCAGCCATTTTGTACGAAATTTGGTGCAATCAGATTTTTGCACAGAACTTCCATATGAAAGCGCTGATTTGAATAATTTTTTGTTTGAATGTTTAGTAGCATGGGATACATCACATATAATACAGGTTTTTTTCTCGTGCAGAAATTATGCAAATTAGATGAACTTTGATTTTTTCAGTGCTGCTTACACACAGTAAGTACACATGTCAATACGGCTCGGGCTAGAGTCTGTATTTATGAACCGATCTTCACGAAACGTCTTGGGTACCTTTGTTATCACCTTGGGACGAGAACGAGTGTTTCTGGGTGCGGTCCAAAATTCAAGATGGCTGCCAGTGGCCAGTTTGTATCCATATTAGGTCTAATCAGTTTTTTTGTACACAACTTCTATACGGCTCAGGCTAGATGCCGTATTTTTGAACCGATCTTTACAAAACTTCTTGGGTACCTTTGTTATTACCGTGGGATGAGAACAAGTGTTTTGGGGTGTGGTCCGAAATTCAAGATGGCCACCAGCAGCCATTTTGTACCAAAATTAGTGCAATCAGTCTTTTGTACAGAACTTCTGTATGAAAGTTCTGATTTGAATAAATTTTTGTATGAATGTTTAGTAACATGGAATACATCACATATAGTACGGGTTTTTTTCTCGTGCAGAAATTATGCAAATTAGATGAACTTTGATTTATTCAGTGCTACTTATACTCTGTAAGTGCACATGTCAATACGGCTCGGGCTAGAGGCTGTATTTATGAACCGATCTTCACAAAATTTCTTGGGTACCTTTGTTATCACCTTGGGATGAGAACGAGTGTTTCTGGGCGCGGTCCAAAATTCAAGATGGCTGCCAATGGCCATTTTGTACCGAAATTAGGTCCAATCAGTTTTTTGTCACAACTTCTACACAGCTCATATTTGTGAACTGATCTTCACGAAACTTCTTGGGTACCTTTGTTTTCACCTTGGGACAGGAATGAGTGTGTTTTGGGGTGCCTTTGTTATCACTGTGCTATGAGAACAAATATTTTGGGGTTCAGTCAGACCCACTCTGGGACTCAAAGATTTTTTCTAGTTTAGCATCTGACTGTCACCCACCTTTACAATACTTTACCTATACATTTGTTACACGCAACGCTCAGTATTTATGTACAGACTGTTACAATACTTTATATGTACCTTTGTTATCAGGTCATTACCTAGATGTTTGTCATTGCTGTGTCACATACTATACATGTACATGTCTTTGTCTTGACAAGTTGAGCTACAGTGTCATTGACACTTTCACTATCCCCCCCACAACAAGTTTTGGAGGGGTATACTGGGATCATCTTGTCCATTTATCTGTCCATCCATCCATCCATCCATCTGTCTGTCCATCCATCTATAGGCATAATTTTGTCCTGAGATTTTCTCAGACGATTATGGACCATTGTCATCAAAATTTGGTATGAATGTTCACCACCATGGGAACCTGTGCACCTGCGATAATAGTTCTGGTGGGACTATTTTTGCCAGAGTTATAAAAAAAACATGCAGGAGGGCCTGAGAAACAGATTTTTAGCTCACCACCTTTAGTTGTGTGAGCTTATGGAATGGCTCGGTCGGTCGGCGTCGGCATCAGCGTACGTGTCCAATAATGTTAAAGTTTCTGTTTAGGTCACTTATTCGCCCTATTTCCATATCATGGCTTTTATAATGCTGCTATATGATGATTATTATCATTTTACCATGATTTAACCCCTCATACCCTACATTTTAGACATTTTTCTTGACATTTTTAGTTGCGTTTAGTTTTCTGTTTAGCTCAGAATTTCATGTTTAACTTAGTGTTTAGGTCAGCTGCTGTGCTCCTTCTCTTCCCATGGCAATTATTTTCATCATACATGTTCCTCAGTATCATTGTTCCATGATTAACCCCTCATACCCTGCATTTTAAACATTTTTCTTGACATTTTTAGTTGCGTTTAGTTTTCTGTTTAGCTCGGAATTTCATGTTTAACTTAGTGTTTAGGTCAGCTGCTGTGCTCCTTCTCTTCCCATGGCACTTATATTGATCATACATGTTCCTCAGTATCATTGTTCCATGATTAACCCTTCATACTCTGCATTTTAAACATTTTTCTTGACATTTTTAGTTGCGTTTAGTTTTCTGTTTAGCTCAGAATTTCATGTTTAACTAAGTGTTTAGGTCAGCTGCTGTGCTCCTTTTCTTCCCACAGCACTTATATTCATCATACATGTTCCTCAGTATCATTGTTCCATGATTAAGCCCTCATACCCTGCATTTTAAACATTTTTCTTGACATTTTTAGTTGCGTTTAGTTTTCTGTTTAGCTCGGAATTTCATGTTTAACTTAGTGTTTAGGTCAGCTGCCGTGTTCCTTCTCTTCCCATGGCACTTATATTCATCATACATGTTCCTCAGTATCATTGTTCCATGATTAACCCCTCATACCCTGCATTTTAAACATTTTTCTTGACATTTTTAGTTGCGTTTAGTTTTCTGTTTAGCTCGGAATTACATGTTTAACTTAGTGTGTAGGTCAGCTGCAGTGCTCCTTTTCTTCCCACAGCACTTATATTCATCATACATGTTCCTCAGTATCATTGTTCCATGATTAACCCCTCATACCCTGCATTTTAAACATTTTTTTTGACATTTTTAGTTGCGTTTAGTTTTCTGTTTAGCTCGGAATTTCATGTTTAACTTAGTGTCTAGGTCAGCTGCTGTGCTCCTCTTACCATGGCACTTATATTCATCATACATGTTCCTCAGTATCATTGTTCCATGATTAACCCCTCATACCCTGCATTTTAAACATTTTTCTTGACATTTTTAGTTGCGTTTAGTTTTCTGTTTAGCTCGGAATTTCATGTTTAACTAAGTGTTTAGGTCAGCTGCTGTGCTCCTTCTCTTCCCATGGCACTTATATTCATCATACATGTTCCTCAGTATCATTGTTCCATGATTAACCCTTCATACCCTGCATTTTAAACATTTTTCTTGACATTTTTAGTTGCGTTTAGTTTTCTGTTTAGCTCAGAATTTCATGTTTAACTAAGTGTTTAGGTCAGCTGCTGTGCTCCTTTTCTTCCCACAGCACTTATATTCATCACACATGTTCCTCAGTATCATTGTTCCATGATTAACCCCTCATACCCTGCATTTTAAACATTTTTCTTGACATTTTTAGTTGCGTTTAGTTTTCTGTTTAGCTCGGAATTTCATGTTTAACTTAGTGTTTAGGTCAGCTGCCATGTTCTTTCTCTTCCCATGGCACTTATATTGATCATACATGTTCCTCAGTATCATTGTTCCATGATTAACCCCTCATACCCTGCATTTTAAACATTTTTTTTGACATTTTTAGTTGCGTTTAGTTTTCTGTTTAGCTCGGAATTTCATGTTTAACTTAGTGTCTAGGTCAGCTGCTGTGCTCCTTCTCTTCCCATGGCACTTATATTCATCATACATGTTCCTCAGTATCATTGTTCCATGATTAACCCCTCATACCCTGCATTTTAAACATTTTTCTTGACATTTTTAGTTGCGTTTAGTTTTCTGTTTAGCTCAGAATTTCATGTTTAACTAAGTGTTTAGGTCAGCTGCTGTGCTCCTTTTCTTCCCATGGCACTTATATTCCTCATACATGTTCCTCAGTATCATTGTTCCATGATTAACCCCTCATACCCTGCATTTTAAACATTTTTCTTGACATTTTTAGTTGCGTTTAGTTTTCTGTTTAGCTCAGAATTTCATGTTTAACTTAGTGTTTAGGTCAGCTGCTGTGCTCCTTCTCTTCCAATGGCACTTATATTCATCATACATGTTCCTCAGTATCATTGTTCCATGATTAACCCCTCATACCCTGCATTTTAAACATTTTTCTTGACATTTTTAGTTGCGTTTAGTTTTCTGTTTAGCTCAGAATTTCATGCTTAACTTAGTGTTTATGTCAGTTTCTGTGTTTTACTTTTAAGAGGTTGTGTTTAGGTAAGCTTTGTCGCATGTTATGAGCCTGTTTGATACAGTTCTTGTGTTTGCCAAAGTTACTATCAAAGAGGAATGTTGGTGAGCTATAGGGCGTTGGCGTCCTTCTTGTTAACTTTTTTAGGACTTGCCAACACCTATGGGTGGAAATCTTTTGAAGGGGCAGCATACATACGCATAATTGGCTAAACTTGACTTCATACCTATGTTACTGTCACAGATGCTAAACATGACTTCAAAGACCAAAAAATAAGTAAATCTTTCTTCTCAATGGGAACCACACAAACTGGAGCAGTGCTTGACTACTGTGGTAAATAAGCTCTGTTTTACTGGTATAATAGGTCCTATAATGCCGGGGTTGTGAGTCTGTATGATTTCCTCTTCCATTTGATGTTGCTGTAAATATGGATTTTAACAAGATATATTTCACAGCTAACTTGTTGCATGCCAAATTCAGTTATAAAGACAATTAATTAAGAATCATGCTGAAAGGTTTCAAAAAATTTACAATGATTGGACATTGTCTTGATTAACCCTTTACCTAACATGAAAAGCAGACGACACTTGCAAAAAAAATTCTTGAATAACTAATTTTTTTCATTTTTTGTCTCAAAAACATACGTTATGACCCCTCGTTGGAACGAGCTCGACGAGCTCGTTCCAACGAGGGGTCATAACCTATGTTTTTGAGACAAAAAATGAAAAAATAATAAAAATTCAATGGCGATTTTTGAGAATCGCGCTGGCCGGTTTTGGCCATTACGTTGGGTAAAGGGTTAACATTGTCAATGTTACCTTTTATGCTGTGTGATGGCCATATGAGGCCAAAGTTATTCACAAAATTTGTCATTCATATTTGAAGTTTTTCAATTTTTGCTTTTAAACACATTTTATGGATGTTCATTGTATTGAGCGATTGAATCATTTCAATGTAGGGGTCATAAGATATGTTTTTGAGTCGAAAATGAAAAAAAGTTTAGTAAGGCCTAAAAAAGTTACAAATCTGTTTCTCATGCCCTCCCGCTTGGTCCTCTTGGCTGCCACATGCTCTCTTTTTATAACCAATCCAGAGTTAAAAAAATAAAAATAAAAAGGTTTTTGTCTGATATTTTACCCAAGTTAATAAAATTGGTAAATTTGTTCCTTTAGTGCAACAAGGCTTTGCAATTCTCTAGCATTGCAAAGCCTTCTTACACTCAAGGGACGAAATACATCACCACCCATGCTATTCTGTAGATTGGGGAGCGCGGTGGCTCAGTTGGTAGAGGTGCAGGCTGCAAGCCGAGAGGTCCTCGGTTCGAATCCCACCTGCGGCAACCGCGTTGTGTCCTTGGGCAAGACACTTCATCTCCATTGCCCGCGTGGGGGCGCGATGACGCCGTGTACTAAGGCGTACTGCACGTCGATGGTACGCATGTCTTCAACCAATCTAACCCTGCCTGTGCTGCAGTGCGGAGTTACGATGTTGGGGAGCTGGCAGCTGCTCGTCGTTGCTCGGTGGTTCTCTCCGGGTACTCCGGCTTCCTCCACCCGTAAAACTGTCACGGTCATGATTAGCCATTGTGCATAAATATGTGACCTTAAACATCAATAAATAAATAAATAAATAAATAAATTCTGTAGATTATAAGGCTTAAAACATAAAACAAACCAAGAACATGAACTTTTGATGGCAAAGAAATAATTACAAAAATAAAAAATTAAATTAAAAAATAAAAAAAAATATCTGCCCACTGCAACTTGACAACAAATGTCATGAGAAACAGAAGATCTACTCTGTGGGGCCTTATTCAAGAATTTCTTCTTGGAAATATCTTTTAGTTGTGTTAGGAAAAGGGTTAAAATGTTTTGAAAATAATTTTTTAGAAGTGTTCATAATTTCCTAATTATGTTTCAGGCCTGGAGTAAGGTGAAGGTCAATTTGGATTGCAATAGAAGCAGAAATGTGACAAGTAACCATGATGATCTTGAACAAACAGTAGATGTTGCCCCTCATCAGTCAACAGTAAGTGTTTATAGGAAGTCAGTGATGTTCACATTTATTTGAGGTGAAACTTGCATAATTGCACCATAAAGTCTGTACAATAGGTGAAGAATGGAATATTGTTTACTCTTAATCCTTTGAAACTGAGAGGGTGCTTTTTTGGTCCAAGAACATGATACCTCATAATTTCATTAAGCAGGAAGGGTGCTAAGTACATGTGTGGGGTAGACCAATCAATATTTTCAGCGTACTGTCCCAAGGCTGCATTCTGAAAATATTAATTGGGCTACCCCCAAATAATGAATATGGACTCTTCCAATTGCTGCTATTGAATTGACATGGGAGATACCACAAGGTTTCTAAAGGTTATGGGCTGGATCAGTTTTCAAACAAATTCCACTGCACTATTACAAGTCCAGAGGCTCAGCCGTGATTTCTTAACAAATCTTAGCTGCCAGTATAGACATGACCAGAAACCATTGCCTTTATTGCATGATGATTGTCTGGAAAACTTTTGAATGATTGCATGTTAGGACACCGGCTTCTGTAATTGTTTTTCAAAGTCGGAATTAAGCCTGTCAGGAATGAAACCCTCTAAAATGGTAGGTTTACCCTGATAATACCTTAAGCTTTTTGAAAAATAATAAAATGCACAAAAGAAGTATCAGCTACTGAACCTTAACCCTTCACTTAAGGGCTTGGAGATTTTTATACATTTTCAATTTATGTTGAAAGTCTACCTCCTGTGGCTTTGCAGTTGTTTCTAGTCAATTCTTGGCTGCTTACAGGGCAGCCAAGACTTGCCAATAAACAATTGACAAGGTACTCAGAAAACAAGTTTAGGGTTTACAAACAGTGCATGTTGGAACACCTGTTCCTTTGCATTAAAAAGTTATTAATAAGAATTTAGGGTTAAGTTTGAATCCAGAGGTCCACAGGCTGTTACACTGTTCATGCAATAAATGCCTTGTCATGGAATTTGAGAGTTATCACCTGTTTGGAAACACCACATCATGGGTGTTAACCCTTTACCCAACACGACGATTTCAAAATTTATTATTTTAAATATCATTTTTAGCTGCGACTAGCAGCTCTATAAGTTGCAATGTCGGTCTGTCGGTATGTCTGTCGGTATGTCTGTCGGTCTGTCTGTCGGTCTGTCTGTGACCAAAGAGTTTCAAAACTCAATAACTTTGAAATACTTGATGGAATGACTTTGTATTTGGCATGTAAGTGTATCTTATTGATGTCTAGCCACTGTTCAATGCATGTGTTGTTCCAAATATTTTTCTGTCGGTCTGTCTTTGGCCAACGAGTTTCATGTCGGTCTGTCTGTGACCAACGAGTTTAAAAACCTCAATAACTTTTGAAATACTTGATGGAATGACTTTATATTTGGCATGTAAGTGTATCTTATTGATGTCTAGCCACTGTTTAATGCATGTGTTGTTCCAAATATTTTTCTTGGAGTTATGGCCCTTGATGAACTTAGAATTTTGTGACTAACGAGTTTCTAAAAGAATAACTTTCAAACTACCTGGTGGAATGACTTCATATTTGATTTGCAAGTGTATCTCATTCATGTCTAGCCCATGTCCGATGCAAATGTTGTTCCAAATATTTTTCTTGTTTTTTTTTCACCATCACCTGTAAATTACCCCTGAGAATATTTTTTGGACTTGCAGATTGCACCACCCGTCGCAGCTACGGCGTCGACGTCGCGATTTAAAAAAAAATTTCAAACAATTTCAACAAAACCATATCATGTGACCCCTCTTTGGAATGAGCTTGTTCCAAAGAGGGGTCACATGATATGGTTTTGTTGAAATTTTTCGAAAAATAATATTTTTTCAGCTGCTGAATTTGCATATTACGTGGGTGGATGCAGGGGATTCATTGGGTAAAGGGTTAAAGTGACCATGAATTCCCCACATACTTTGTGTATGAATTCTATACATATTTTGTGTTTTTCAAATTAATATAACACAGCTACATACTTCAGTGAATTTTCTCAAAATGTTTGTCACCATTTCAGTAATACCATAATTTGTTAAATTCAAAAGTAATGGTTTCACGCACCGAAGGCGTGCAGGGATGGTATGGGGAACAAGCCCCTTTCAACCCTCGGTGACAGTATAATTTTGGGTTGACACATGTCTAGGCGTGTTGAAGGAGGAAAAGGAAGGAGGGAAAAGGTTTATCCCCTTCTGGCCTTTTTGCGGCTCTTCTTCTTTGGTGGAGGTTGGCATGGTGATGGGGCTGATGGTGGTGATGAAGTGCGCGCGTAATGATCTTTTAGGTATTCTCTTGCTTTTGCCTGTTCTGCTCTTGACAACTCTATTTCTCTCATTATGGTCTCAAGAGAAACTGGTGGCTGTACCGCTCCCGGGCTTTCCGGTAGTGAAGGAAGGGGGGAGGGAGGCGGTGAAAAAGCAACTTCCAGTTCCTCCTCAGTCTCCACTGGATGTTCCTCATCCAACTGTACCAGCTCAGGAGCCGGCAGTTGATTGGGTGTACCGGTGGGACTAGGAGGGGAACTGGCGGCTGCCTCCTGAGCCTCCACCCCCTCACTCAACTGGCTAATTTAACAAATCTCCGGCCATTTGTTCACATTCACTCTTCTGATCTCAGAGCGTGAGAGATCAAAAGTGTAAATGTGAATGAATGGCCGGAGATTTGTTAAATTAGCCAGTGAGCTAGTTTTTATATTGGGGAGCAGTCCGTACTATGTTTATGCCATTTGTCTGTCCATATGTCTCCATTGGTCCATTAACCTTTTTCAGTCCTCACAACTACATGAAAACCAAATGTCAAGTGGATCCTATTTTTAATGGTTGATTATTGATGAATAGAAGGTTCTTTTTAATATCAGCATTCTGATACTGATATGACCTCATGCCAGCCATCTTGGATTTTCATAATTTTTGCTTGTTCATACTCGAACTTGAAAACCAAATGTCCAGTGATTCTGTATCCATGCAATAACTTGCAAACCAAACCTCGAACAGAGATAATTTTTAATGGCGGGTTAATGGTGACTAGAGGCTAAACTTATTCACAAAAGTTGTTATTCATATTTGATTATTTTTCAATTTTTACCTTTAAAACACATTTTATGGATCACCATTGGGAGTGACTTATTGAATCCAGACATGTTAACCTTCCAAAATTTTTTTCAGGGAGATTGAAGAAAATTTTCAGGGAGATGACATGATTTTCAGGGAGATTTTTTTTTTGCGCGTAGAAGCCACGTGTGGATCAATTTTAAATACAAATTAATACCAAATACCCCCACCCCCCCCCACCCCCACAGACATAACAGGAAACAGTCCAACAACAATACATCAGAGGAACATACGCCAACGTTCTACTAACCGGTGACTGTCAGTGAGATTTTGATGAGCTCCCAGTGAGACTCGGATGCTTGTCAGTGAGATTTTTGCACATGGGCAGCACATCAATAATTTCCATGTTACCACCCCCCCCCCCCCCCCCCCCACACACACACACACATACATTAAACATTCCACCCTAATGTGTTTTATTTGAACAATTTGTCCTTTCAAAGGCCAAAACATAGAAATATAGAGAAAAACAGAAATCAAAAATATGGATGTGGTCATGTGCCAATATCTGAGTTGTTCCAATGACATCCATATTTCAATGTTTTTATGTACAAAATGTTTGGAGATATTTTCGACCTTTTCAGCACTATATCAGTTTTGACGCTGTGTTGAAAGTTTTGGATCTATTTGGGAAATTATGGGTACTTGCGGCGACCTGCGGTAACCTGCGGCGATCTGTGGTGTTTAGGCACACCACGAGCCCGGTTGTTGTGGTAATTCGATCTGCCAAAGCCCAGCGCCCCATCTAACCACACCGGGTACTCACTGGAAGTAGTTGGTCATTTACGAAGGGGATTTGGAATGGGGTGATCATTTTTCAGTGAAACGTGAACATTATGCCACAGCCAGCCCAGGACGAAACATCTCCGGGATATTTAATTTATTTTGTTGTCCATTTATCACAACGAATGAAAAACGTTCAAGTGCCGTAAATTAGCAACTTTTTAGAGATTTTTTTCACCAAAAACATAATTTTTTTCACAGCCTACTTTAGAAAATTGCGAATCGGAAATTTTTCCCAATATATTGAAAATTACGGCTACTCATATGTTTGAGCCGTTTGTCTGCAAAATTGGCTATAATTATCTGAAGTGAAAGTGAAATCCAAAATGCACAATAATAAATTTGTGCGTACTTTTGCACATGTTCGATTGGACAAAATTTATGCGTATGGAACTTATTTTTCGATTTGACTGCTACTTGTATACAAGCAAAGGTGTGCCTTTAATATATAATCAATTTCAGCAATTATCCTGCATCTCAAATTCATTTAATCCGCCTGTCAAACGTGTTGCAAATAATCACAACACGGCCATTGACAGAAATGAGATTGGTTACCAGTTCTTACGTAAGTGGTGACGTTTCACACAAACTTAATGACCTTGCCATTGAGAGTAGAGCACATGCTTTTGTATTTGTAAACAAAAGCTGGTGGATTCAGTTTTTGTCTGGTATGTCGACTTTCCGGGAGATTTTGGCCCAAATTGACTCCCGGGCGGGAGGGGATAGCTAATTCCGGGAGAATCCCGGGCTTTCCGGGAGAGTTAACATGTCTGATTGAATCTGATGAGGGTGTCATAAGACATATTTTATAGTCAAAAATGAAAATTAGCTTTTATCCCTATCCTGCCATGCTACTTTTACCGTGCCCAGTTTTTTACCATATATAGAGTACCTACATATATGCTTGTATGCAAGGAAGTTCAATAATATTTGAACACAACTGTAACTTTGGCCTAAAAAAGTTAAAAATCTGTTTCTCAGCTCCCCCCCCCCCCCCCCCACATGGTCCTTTTGGTTGCCGAATGCTAGCCTTGTATATAACCAATTCAAACTTTAAAAAATAAAAATTAATGGTTTATATCTGATATTATACCCACACCTTAATAAAATTGATAATTTTTCTCCTTGAGTGCCTTCTTGCACTCAAGGGATGAAATACACCACCACCCATCTATTCTGTAGTTTATGAGGCCTGGAACATGAAACAAACCAAGAACATGAACTTTTGATGGAAAAGAAATAATTACAAAAATAAAAATTAAAAAAACAAAACACCCACCCACGTGCAATTTTACATACAGTTAAAACTAGAAGTCCTGTCACGAAATGCGTGCTTATCTAGGCTTAATTGCGCGTAGGAATTGCACGCAATTGCCATATCAAATGGAATCCAAAGCATGGCAGGTTCTCCTGGTTACTCATAGCAAACACAGGCAATGTTTCGGCCAATGGACCTCCGGGTTACCCAGAGGTCCATTGGCTGAAACATTGCTTATGCACAGGCGATATGTACATAATTTGATAGCCTTACTATGGTCATAACGCATAGATTAACGCGCAGATCAACGTGCTATTTGTGCGCATTTCGTGACAGGACTTCTAGTTTTAATTGTAAATGGGCCTGAGAAACAGAAGATCTGCTTTGTGGTGTCTAATTGGTGGAAAATGCACTGTATGTAGACTCTTTCCAACAATTAATTAGTGTTAATCTGTTTATGCCAGAATGTGCTGAACATCATAATAAAATATGAAATAGTAGTTGCTATGGACTTGAAAAGGTTAATTTAAAACTTTCAAGATAGAATAACAAATAGTCTCCTTTCTTTCCAGGCCTGAAAATAAGCAGTCTGACATTTGCAAAATGAGGTACCCAGAGGGTGAATTTGATAATGCTATCCCATACAGTGGGCAAATTTATCCTCTGGGTACCTCTTTCTGTTTAGTTTTGAGACCCTGATTCAGATTGAGGGTCACAGAGGGTAAATTTAGTGATGCTACCCTGCTGTGCAGGGTAGCCTCACTAAATCACCCTCTGGGGCCTCATTTTGCAGATGACAGTCTGCTCATTTTCAGGCTTGTTTCTTTCATAAAAAAAATTCCATGGATGGCTTATTTATCTTCTCGTATTGAATTCATCTTTATTTTAATTTCAGATTGGATTACATTTGATGCCAGATGATGATCGATCAGATTGGTCAGCTAAGTGTTCAGAATCGGTTCAAAAATAAAACATTTAACATATATTCCAGCACTTTGTTATATGGAACTGTTTTTCTGCACAAACTCCCAGTTCATTATTTTTGGAAAAGTTTGGATAAAAAAAAAATCACAACCCACAGTGTATAAATTCACCCTGTTAACTCTTAGAAGCCGGGAGTCAAGTTTTCTTGCCTGTGATATAATAAGGCAGGTAATCTGGCTGTGACGGTTCGGCTATCTTTTGGCCGGGGGGAGAATTAAACACTGAGCGGGTGCTTCTAGTCAAGATGCAGGCAGACAACACTTGACTAGAAGCACCTGCTTTACTGTAAATTTTTCGCGGAATGTCATGTTCAATAAATTCATTCTGATTCCCCGTTTTCTAAGAGTTAATAATTCAGATTATCAGTGATATATTGAACAACAGAGCTTTCTATGCTCACAAAATTATGTTAGTTATAAATGATGAAGATTGTAACTTGCCATTAGGGCAGAACGGTTGCCTGCCTTGATTAAGTACACTCATTTAGTCATAATATTAATGTTATGTCATTTGAGGCTTGAATGTACAAATATGACGAACGACCAAATATATTTATTGTAGAATAAAAGCTAAAAGATAACAAAGAGCAAATATCTGTTCTGACATGTGGGTTACATGTGCGAAGTGCTCTCACAAAACTCTGTCTACACTTTTGATCCATACAACCACGAGCAATCAGATGAGTTCTCTTCTACCTGTGTTAACTGGTTGAGTGCTAGAAGCCACTATCATGGCTCTATTGAAAAGACCTGAAAGCCACTTTAGTGGCTTTACACTGTATACATTAGCTTGATTTTTGCTCAGCAGCAAAAAACAATTTTTTATCTGATAACCACAGAGTATAACACCCATTGTATAAACTTGAAGTACATACAATAAGTGTTGTATATAATTATAATTTATGCAAATGACCTTTGACCTCATTTGATTCCATTTTCATTCATTCATAAACTTCATGCAGGTTTGAATTCTTTTTTGAAGGAGCAAGTGATATTTTATCGAAATACAGTGGAGCCCACTTAATTGGATATCTCTTAATTGTATATCCCTGTTAATTGAATATAATTTTCAACCACAAAACCATTTACCATACCTTCAGTACAAATTTGATCTGTTAATTGCATATGGGTTGTAGAGTAAACTCCTGTTAATTGTATATAAATTTTTGTAATATGTCGAAAAAATTACTGGGACATGCACCAGATTCTCCTTATTTATCAACCTTTTTGGCCTCACTACATCCAATACAGGCATTTATTCTATTATATCTTGTTTGACAGAGCTCTATGAGCTATGTCAAACAAGAAATAATAGAATAAATGCTCAGTTTACCTCCAGAACACAGGAAACTGACCAAACTGACCAAATCCCTGTTAATTGTATACTCCTGTTAATTGAATAATTTTCACTGGCAAAATGGATATTCATTAGAGGATTCTACTGTAATATGAAATATTTTCTAGAAGTATAAACATGTAAATTTTCTGTTTATTTAGCTGAAATAAAGAAATAATTACAAACTACTTCTTTCAAAACATTATAAGTGTGTAGAAATTCCAAGAGTGTCAATAATGTGTTGGGCACTATTTATAATTATGGCTACGTCCGCGATCAAAGTACTGCCCTGATTACAATTTCGTCTGCTACCTGAAAAAAAACATTTAGTACAAACAAATTGTAAACAAAAACAAAAGTGGACCATAATTGGAAGCTTCTCGATTGAATACACATTATTACAACATATTGTCTGAACATGGTAGAAAATCAATGTGCCCTTCAGCTTCAAGTTTGATTGCTTCGCCAATAACATCATCAAATCAAGTGTCATAATTACACCACCCCAGTAGCAGCAGCACCCTTATTGGCCTTTAAACATTCTAAATCACTAAGAAATTACAACGAACAATGTTCAACAATTATTCTACGGAGCAACATTAAATGTACAAAATATGAACATATACACTTACCAGTTCACAGAAAATCCTACAACGACACCACCAAGAAAATGTAATTGTCCGATTCCGAATGAAAAAGTTACTAAACAATCCATTTTTCATTGATATCACACAGCGTAGTGACAAATCCTAGAAAGTGTGAATCAATCGCTGTCATCGATTTTGTGGTATAAGGGCCGCAACTCTGTTTGTCTCGTCCCATTTGCTTTGTCTCATTTTCTACGGAGGCCCAATTGAATCCGGATAAAAGTGAATATAAGCCTCCATGAGTGAAACTGCTGTTTATTATCAGATAAAAACAATACACATATAGTGTTTTTTATATCTGGTTTATACAACTCATTGAAATATAGTTAATATTTTCTCGGCAGAGCCTGGTGGCGCGGTGGCTCAGTTGGTAGAGGTGCAGGCTGCAAGCCGAGAGGTCCTCGGTTCGAATCCCACCTGCGGCAACCGCGTTGTGTCCTTGGGCAAGACACTTCACCCCGATTGCCTACATGGGGGCACGATGACGCTGTGTACTGAGGCGTACTGCACGTCGATGGTGCGCATGTCTTCAACCAATCTATCCCTGCCTGTGCTGCCGTGCAGAGTTCAGAGTTACGATATTGGAGAGCTGACAGCTGCTCGTCGTTGCTCGGTGGTTCTCTCCGGGTACTCCGGCTTCCTCCACCCGTAAAATTGTCACGGTCACGATTAGCCATTGTGCATAAGTATGTGACCTTAAAACACCAATAAATAAATAAATAAATATTCTCGGCAGAGCCTCAAAAATATTAACAATATTTCAACTCGTTATATAAACCAGGTATAAAAAATTACTATATGTATATTGTCTATATATAAAATTGTTTGGTTACAATTTATTAGAGAGTGGCACTCTCCACTAAATTGTAACAAAACTATTGTTTATGAACAAAATCTTGGTAAACTAAGGCTACTCATTCTGGTAAGATGGTATATTTAAAAAAAAACGTTTCAAATCGCGTTTGAAAAATAATTTAGCACTCAACCAGTTACATAAAGGTAAAATGATTGCCTGCAAAACAAAACCCCAGAGTGTACACCTCTTACAGGGGGCATAGGAAGTATTTTGAACTTAGAGGTGAGGGTATGACGGAATCTTTGGTCACATCCTAGGATTAAAGAGTCTATGCACCCCTTCCCGCTAATTGCTAATTCCCAATAAGATTGCAACGATGAGAAACCCCCCCCCAAAAAAACAAGTTTCAGAAGTCTAATATCTCTCTCTCTGTGGAAAATGTTAGTGGGAAACCCGGCCTCCATCTTCCAACGTCCCTGACCTAACCCCTTATCTGTGCACACAGACCTACCAGAGGAGAACATTAGAATACACCAGTCTGGGATCATAGTATTCTTTTGTTTTTCTATGATACAGTACAATCGCCGTGGAATGGTCAAAATCCACGCATGGGCAGTGTTGACCATTCCATGGCGATTGTACCGTATCATAGAAAAACAGAAGTACACTATGGTCCCAGAGCGGTATGTTCTCCTCTGGGAGGTCTGTGTGCACAGATAAGAGGTCAGTGCACTCAACAATGAGTAGTTTTCAGCAAATATTCAATATAGGAAGCACCAGATCATACCCGGTGCATTCATTCATTGAACATTTGATGACGATTCCATTGTTTTATGTTGGAGATTCACAGTTAACGAATACGTGGAACTATTGCCCAGGCGTGGATTTTTACATTTGCCCAATGACTGCACTGTAGGTTTATATATAAAGTTCAGAGGTATACACTCCAGATTTGAAGGGTATATGATGTTTTCTGCATAGAAATTGCCGTGAGCACTGCTAGTTCAACTGCATTCATGTCCATCTATAGGGGGGGGGGGGGGGGGGGGGGCGGTGACATTGTGGTAACCGGTTTTCCTCAGATCACCGAAGTTAAGCAACGTCGAGCTCGGTTAGTCCTCGGCTAGGTGACCATCTGAGCGATCGATTTGGATTCGTACGTTGTGTCCTCGGGCAAGGCACTTAACCCTGATTGTCCACATGGAGGCACGATGACGCCGTGTACTAAGGCGTACTGCACGTCGATGGTGCACATGTCTTCAACCAATCTAACCCTGCTTGTGCTGCAGTGCGGAGTTACGATGTTGGGGAGCTGCTCGGTGGTTCTCTCCGGGTACTCCGGCTCCCTCCACCCGTAAAACTGTCACAGTCATGATTAGCCATTGTGCATAAGTATGTGACTTTAAACACCAATAAATAAATAAATAAATAAATAATCCATCTATGAAGGACTGAGCAAGTGGTGCTGTTGTGATCAAATATTTACATATTTCCAAAGGGTGGTGTATAGTATTAACTACGATATACTTTGTCTGTATTCTTATTGTTATGGTGCTCATTTGTATATATACAGTACTGTGATCACAACAGCAAAAGATTTTGTAAGGATCGTAACGATCAGGGGTCAATACTGTAACACTTTTATAATTGTATTTTCCAGAATTGTATTTTCTAGTTATGACTTTAAATGTGTTCAAATGAACCATTAGCATTTTTAAAGATATGGCAATTTGCCAGTTGGCAAATTGCCATATCTTTTAAAAAGCTAAGGATTCATTTTAGTCAGTTATATTAAAAGTAGAAATACAATTCTAGAAAATACAATTATATAAGTTTTATAGTATTGGCTCCTGGTCAAAATTAACTTGATGCTGTTCTCCTCATACACTGTAGAATCTCGCTTGTCAAAAAATAATTGTGAGAACATTTAGTCTGAGTTTCTACTTTCATTTGTTTTTATACATCCATTTGAAAAAAGGTTGTATCATATAATCAATTTGTCCATCCGTCTGTCTGTCTTAATATTTTGGATTTTCGACCAATAATTCCAGTTTGGATTATATGATCTCAACCAAAGTTGGCATGTGTATTATCCAGCTTGAAGTTAAGCTGTGTATTACCCAGCTCTCAAGGTACTTAACCCGATTGTTCAAATGGGGGCACGATGATGCCATGTACTAAGGCGTACTGCACGTTGATGGTGCGCATATCTTCAGTCAATATAACCCTGCCTGTGCTGCAGTGCAGAGTTACGATGTTGGGGAGCTGGCAGCTGCTTGAGATTGCTCGGTGGTTCTCTCCAGGTATTTGGGCTTCCTCCACCTGTAAAACTGTCACGGTCATGATTAGCCATTGTGCATAAGTATGTGACCTTAAACACCAGTAAATAAATTACCTAGCTTGTAATACAGGCTAAGTTCGAATATGGGTTCCGTCAAATTATTTTTACATGAGTTACAGCCCTTTTTTGACTTAGAATTTTACCGTCTATTAACATATCTGGTTTCTGAACGATAACTCCACTTTGGATCATTTTATCGCAACCAAAGCAGCTCTGGTAATTCACCATCAGCAATCAGCAGTACCGAAGAAGATGCCGAGGAAACGAAAAATATCCACAGCATAGATTCTGCCGAGGATGGCTTCTTCAGAAAGCCTTGTGGTGGCAGAAATTGCACAACTTCCAGGTTACATAAGGAATCAAACAATGTGGGTTTCACTATGCTGTATTGCTAATTTTATAATTTACAGTACAAGTTGCAGCATAACCACCAGAAACTGTGTGTTCTGCTTCTTATTTGTTGATAACACCAAAATCTGACATCAGTTTCTGGAAACCTCTTACAGAGCTTTCCAGAAACTGATGTCAGATTCTGGTGTTATCAACATAGAAGCAGTGAGATACTCAGTTTGCGGTTATGCAGCATCTTATTTTCACTCATGCTATACATATTGAGGAAGTCGCCTACTTACTTCCAAGATTTTTTCTCAGCATTCATATGGTTCATCATATTGGGATGATCTAATTGAGTGAAAGATTCTGCACATTGATTACAATTATATACACAAGTATCTCGAACTACTGTCACATGTTAAAGTTACTTGAAAGTTTTCACTTCACTGTATACTACGTATACATGGCAATTGAGACTATGGCCTGCGTCCTGATGATTTTTACGCAATCGAACAGGCTTCACAGCAATTGCCGTAGAAGCATCAGTTTTCCACAGCAATTTTTTTCACTGAGGAAAGGAGGATGAATTACCAGGACTGCCAAAGTCAGTACAATTCAGAATGGCTAATGGGTGTATTCAGCCACACCTGCCAGTGCTCTTGTTTTTTCATGATTCAGCCATAATTTTGCAATATTTTGTTAATGAAATTGCAACCTATTGGTGAACAAGTGTGGCACAACCCAATCGTGATCTGATCAAGAACAATACCACTTTTGTGATCAGAGTACTGTCGTGGTTAAGAAATATGTTTTCAATAGTTGCACATATTGTAGAGCTGTAGGTTAACCGAAACTGAACAGAGGTTTTTAGTTTTTTTAAAAAACCGAAGCCGTTGACATCCCGTAATCTAAGGTTTTTCGTTTTTTATTAAATACTCTCTTGCCAGCTCTTGCTGCAGAAATTCACAGAATGTGGCCATCCCAGAGTAGTGAGAGTACCCAGACACTGCCAATGGCAGTGTCTGGGTACTCTCAGTACTCTGGGAAGGCTACATTCTGTGAAATTCCGACATTTCAGTTTAGTTGTGTTTGCAGCTTTCCTCAAGTTACGTGTAGGTGTCAAACCTCGAAAAATGGCCAAGCACAATAAAAGTTCTGTATATTTAGGTGATTATTTTATTGGCCTTCCTGATTCTTCATGTATTATAGCTTATTTAGGGCATTCATTGAGTTTCACTCAGTTTCACTACCATTCAGTTATGACTCTGGACATAAGAATGAGTTTTATTGAATTTTACTTGGCCTCATGAACAAACCGAAAACCAAACCGAACCGAGGTTTTTCTCCACCTGAAAAACCAAAACCAAAACCGAACAAGAAATTTAAAAACCTGCAGCTCTATCTTGCACGTGCCACAAAGATTGAGAAAAACGAACTTCAAAATGTTGCATCTTTATTCGCACATAAGGAAGGGGTCGCAGTAAACTGAAAGAATGAGTGTAACCGTTCTATCTGTATTTCTGTATATGTTGTATGATGTCCCAACTGTATCATGAACAAAAGTTGTGAAATGTTGCACTTAATCACATACTGTTTAATAATTGTATGGATCTGTTTTTAATCTGTATATAATTGTCAAAACACTGTATATTCAGTACAGACTTGACCTGTTTATTGCATATGGGGTAGAAAGTAAATCCCTGTTAATTGAATAACTCCTTGAGCTCTGTCAAACAAGATATAATAGAATAAATACCCAGTTTATCATGAGAATACAAGAAAATGTCCAAATTTGTGTTAATCCTTTACCTAACCTGAAAAACAGACGACACTTGCAAACAAAATAATTGAATAACTGGGGGTTTTATGCATGAAAGACACAGCTTATGACCCCTTATTGGACCAAGTACTGTAAGCTCATTCCAATGATTGGTCATAAGCTATGTTTTTTAGACAAAAAATGAAAAAAATAATGAAAATTGAATGGTGATTTTTGTGAATAGCACTGGCCGGTTTTGGTCGTTATGGTAGGTAAAGGGTTAACTGGTTGAGTGCTAGAAGCCACTATCAGGGCTTTCAAAAAATGAGGGTATCAGAGCAAAAGCCGATGGGCACTCTCCAATAATTTGTCATGGAACAAATTTTGAATAACAAATTCAGACCACCAAAATAATCTAGCCCTCAACCAGTTAAATTCTACTGTTTACTAAATATTTTTCCCTGACAAAAATGCTATTTAGTTAACATGGATCTACTTTAATTATAATTTATTTTTAAATGCACAATCAGGAGCACTGAAATTAAAAAAATATAATCCACAACACAAACTTTTAGTTTCAATATTATTTTGTACATTTGTAAACTTTTATTTATATTTTATATCTGATTTTTATTTTGTTATCATGATTTAACCCTTTACCCAATGAATCGAACACATCTGCCCACGTAATATGCAAATTCAGCAGCTGAAAAAATATTATTTTTCAAAAAATTTCAACAAAACCATATCATGTGACCCCTCTTTGGAACGAGCTCATTGAGCTCATTCTGATGAGGGGTCATGATATCATTTTGTTGAAATTTTTTGAAAAATTTAAAAAAATGATATTTAAAATAATAAATTTTGATATTGTCTGCGTTCGGTAAAGGGTTAATGCCTCCTCCTTCAAAGGTCTGTTTAACTTCATGATGACTTTGTATTAGGAAGCTGTTATGTGCCAAGGTTGAACTGATCAGCCCAGAATGTCACTGATCATTTATGGAAGCTTTACCAACAAACTGATGATCTGCTATTATACATTAGGCTGGTAGAAAGGGCTGGTGTTTTCATTTCTGTCGGACCACAGATTTTTTCGGTTCTTTTCAAAATTAGACCTAGGCCTATCTTGTTAGGAATTTGCTAATAATTCTTTGGCCTTCCTCCCCCCCCCCCCCCCTCCCCCTGTCATGAGAACCCCGGGAAGTGAAGCAGTACTTGTTTATTGTGGTAAACAAGCTCTGTTTCACTGGTAAAATAGGACCCAGTCACTAATGCTTGGGGTGCAAGTCCTCTAAAATAGTCAACATGGGGTATAAACGATTGACTGACCTTGACTTTATCTCCATGTTGTGTTCATGATTAGCCATTGTGCAGAAGTATGTGACCTTAAACAACAATAAATAAATAAATATTTGGCCTTCCCCTGATTTATCACAGTTCTCTATTGAAGAAGCCTACATAAACCCTCTCCCTCCTAATCTCCCAGCATTCAGTCACAAGAAGTTTCATAATTCCCCTATTGGTGCTTTCTCGATCTCCTCAACCATAAATTGACCCTTTACCTCATATTATTGCTCATCCATTTATCCCTCATGTTTTCATCCCATTTTTTAATTATTTTCTCAAGGTGTCTTGTTCTACTTCGCAAGTATTTTGGGCCTTCAAAATTGAAGTGTTCCAGGAGCCCCATTACTCCTAAGTTGCACATTTGGCAAGCTCTTAGGGCTGCACAATATTCAAAACTGAATACCGGTATCAGTATTCAAAAAAATATTGCGGTATACCGGTATATCGAAAACTGTTCAGATATATGAACACAAGTACCACAATCGACACTCCCGACATCACATTCGGAACGAATTAGCATGCCTTGATGATGCGGTTCGAAAAACCTTTACCCAACGCAGACGATATCAAAATTTATTATTTTCAAAATTAGTTTATGAGATTTTCCCTAAAGATTTTAACAAAACTATATCATGTGACCTCTCATTGGAACGAGCTTAACGAGCTCGTTCCAGTGAGGGGCCACATGATATAGTTTTGTTGAAATTTTTGAAAATTATTTTTTTAACAGCTGAATTTGTATATTACGATGGCACAAGCAGGCAATTCCTTGGATAAAGCGATAATATTATTCATTCGGGGCAGCACTTAAAAAACTAAAGACATTTGGGTAAATAAATAATGACGATAAACCGATATTTTTGTAATTAAATCGGTATTCAATCGATATTGGTTTGAATACGGTATATATCAGTTTATCGATATACCGTGCAGCCCTACAAGCTCTTTCCTTCCTTTTCCACCTACACTCCAGTGACTTGGATCTCAGTTTGAACAACAATGACCCCTAAACAATTCATCTTTCATCCTCAAAAGCTGGCGCATCTTTTTTTTATATAACCCATCTAAAGAGCTCTTGACTCTAAACCCTTTTACCAAACATGAAAAGCAGACGACACCTGCAAAAAAAAATTCTTAAATAACTATATTTTTTAATTTTTTGTCTCAAAAACATAGGTTGTGGCCCCTCATTGGAATGAGCTCAACAAACTCATTCCAATGAGGGGTCATAACCTATGTTTTTGAGACAAAAAATTAAAAAATAATGAAAATTAATTGGAGATTTTTTCGAATAGCACTGGTCAGTTTTGGCCGTTATGTTGGGCAAAGGGTTAATGGTGGCTCACAATTTCTGTTGTAATCCTTGAGCACTCTTCCCCTGATAAAACTGCTCCCATCCTCGAGCACTCTTTCTCTGATAAAACTACTCCCTTGCTTCAGTCCCACTTCTAGATCTTCAATCTGTTATAGAGTATTTCTCTATTAGCTCGCTCGCTTACCTTATCCCTCCTGTCTGAATGTTAGAGTTCCATACATAGCTAAAAGTTGTTTTACACCATCAACTGTTTGGAATGCTTACCAGGTAGTTAAGGTAGCATAATTTTCTCATATCCATTCTATTTTTAACCGTACTCATACCAAATGATAGAGGAATTAAAATAGACAGAAAAGTCAGGGTTTTTATCTCCCGTGGGATCCCCAGGAAGTGGAGCAGTGCCTACTTACTGTAATAAACAAGCTCTGTTTTACTGGTAAAATCAGACCATGTAACCACTGCCTGGAGTAAAGTCCCCTAAAATGGGCAATGTGGGTAATAAATGATGGACTGGACTTGACTTTGTATCCATGTTGCAGTGATAATTAGCCGTGGTGCAGAAAGATGTAACCTTAAACACCAATAAATAAATAACCTATTTTCATATTTTGCCTCAAAGAACATGGCTCATGCTGACATCCCATTGGAACCAGCTCAACAAACTTGTTCCAATGAAAAAATAATTTTATTACAATAACATAAGTTTGGAGGGCATTATGTTTTTTTAACTGCCGAGAGGAATGAATAACAGCCCAAAGGATTATTGCTGGCCCGAGTCAAGGTCTTGGGCTATTAATAAGCCAGAGGGCTGTTATTCTGTCCTCAAAGGTCCTTAATAAACCAGGACGCCCGACAAAATCATGTTATTACTATTATTACCATGACCAGAAGTGGGCGGTGGGTTGTTACTTAATTGTTTTCATTAATGCCCGCTTCCAGTTGCATGATATTACTGAGTTTTACCGCCCCGCTAAACTCTGTTAATATACTAGAGAATTCCTGCTAAAGTGGTAATAATAAAATTTGATGTATCGTTTGCTGGATATGGCCATTACATTAGGTAAAAGGTTAAATTGAAAGATGTCCAAATTTTTAAAACATCACAGCATGATCCATGGCTAACTGTCTTTCTGAAATAAATTGGTTCTCATACCAAATGCAAGAGAAATAAACATAGACAGAAATATCAGGGTTTTTATATTGACCATGAAGTACTTACAGACCTTTCTAAAAGTGTATCTAATATATTTTGTGTAAAAAACTGTTATTGATATTGTGATATTTGTTAACGGCTGTGATATCTTCCATATCCATGATTTATAAGGTTGTGTACATTTATATAAAGTCTTTAGTTCTAAAAAGGTTAAAAATCTGTTTCTCAAGCTCTCCCACATGGTTCTTTTGGTTTGCGCATGCTCTCTTTTTATAACCAATGCAAACTTGCAAAAATAAAAATTAAATGGTTTATGTCTGATATTTATACCCATGTTAATAAAATTAATAAATTTGTCCCTTGAGTGCAACACGGCTTTGCAGGCGAACGACTATATTGTAAAACACTTGTGCGCATTCGTGTTTGTACAACGTCCCTCACCTCTGATGAATTATTTCACGTACAGTTAAAACTAGAAGTCCTGTCACGAAATGCGCGCTTATCTAGGCTTAATTGCACATTGGAATTGCGCTCAATTGCCATATCAAATGGCATCCAAAGCATGGCAGGTTCTCCTGGTTACTCATAGCAAACACATGCAATGTTTCAGCCAATGGACCTCCGGGTTACCCGGAGGTCCATTGGCTGAAACATTGCTTGTGCACAGGCGATATGTACATAATTTGATAGCCTTACTATGGTCATAACGCGTAGATTAACGCGCAGATCAACGTGTTATTTGTGCGCATCTAATGACAGGACTTCTTGTTTTAACTGTAATCAGTCCAGTAAAGCGATTATTCTCTCTCTTTGAAACCCCAGTTAAATGCTATTATATATGTTTATTTTGATTTTTATTTCAATATAATCTGTCCATATATATTATAACAAAAATGGTAAAAAAAATCCCATTGTATTTGTATGTTAATATATCTGTCATATTCAATTATAACATATTGTGGATAAGAGAGATTTGTTTGAGATCATTATGTCATCTAAGAACTTGGTAGGAATAAATATTCATTTGTTAGTTTTTATGTTTCTATTTTACTTTTTCCCCTGAAAATATATTTAATCAAAATGAATTACTTTTCACAACTGTTTCTTTTTTCACTGGGAAACAATAGATTGTTCTTGGTTCTCAAACCATTGTTAGTTCTGGATAAAGTATAAGGTTTTCCAGACATAGAAAATTATGGATTAATGTTGAACATTTTCTCATCTGGTTGTGAAAGAAGTATGAGCCATATAGGCTCAAGAGTAAATTCCTGTTAATTGAATAAAAAATCTTGTGATATCTTGAGAAATTACCTTAACAATCTCCAAATTCCTCTTGTTAGCTCACCTGACTGAAAGTCAGGGTGAGCTTTTCTGATCACTTTTCGTCCGTCGTCCGTCGTCCGTCGTCCGTCGTCCGTCGTGAAGGTGGTGTTTGGGTCTTTTTCTTCCAAACCACTGGCCGCATGTTAATGAAATTTCATGTGAGTAGGGGTTATATAGCGGCATTTTGATTTTTGGGCAAATTAGGTTTCGGCTCATATTGAGCAGAGGGGTGGGGCAAAAATGCTCCAATTCTTAAAAAATCTTCTTCTCAAGAACCAGCAATAGCAGAGACTTGATATTTGGTATGCAGCTTCCTTTTGAGGTGTAGACTCAAGTTTGTTCAAGAGAAGTTTGTAGGTCTATACTTGGCGATGTTATGGGAGGAGCAAAAATTTTGGCCCCACCCCAAATTTCTATTTTTTAAACCGAGAGGCCAATTTGAACCAAATTTTATGTGAGGGCTTATTGGGTCATAAGTACCTAATTTATGCAGAAATTTTTTTTCCTGTAGCCCCGTGGGAACCACAGGAGCTAAAAATAGAAAAAAATTAAAACGCCTATATCTCAAAAACTGCACGGCACTGAGAATTTTTATTTGGTGTGCAGCTTCCTTGGGACCAACAGAAAGGATTGGTAAAAAAAAATTGTCATCGGTTTTATCATAGGGTACAGTTTCGGGACTTTGAAAAAGTGCTGAGTCAGCACTTTTTAACACTGTAGGCAATGGGAAAAACATTAAAAAATCTTCTTCTCCAGATCCAGCAGGCAGAATCTTTTGATATTTGGTATGCAACATTGTAGGGTGGATCTGATTCAAGTTTGTTCAAATCGGCCCCCTGGGTTCATATTTGGGCTCAGTATAGGAGCCCGATTTCGAACTTAGTGCATTTCAGGCAAATTTCTTAAAAAATCTTCTTCTCCAGATCCAGCAGGCAGAATCTTTTGATATTTGGTATGCAACATTGTGGGGTGGATCTGATTCAAGTTTGCTCAAATCGGCTCCCTGGATTCATATTTGGGCTCACTATAAAAGCCCGAATTCGATCTTAGTGCATTTCAGGCAAATTTCTTAAAAAATCTTCTTCAGATCGAGCAGGCAGAATCTTTTGATATTTGGCATGCAACATTGTGGGGTGGATCTGATTCAAGTTTGTTCAAATCGGCCACCTGGGTTTATATTTGGGCTCAGTATAGAAGCTCGAATTCGAACTTAGTGCATTTCAGGCAAATTTCTTAAAAAATCTTCTCCAGATCCAGCAGGCAGAATCTTTGGATATTTGGTATGCAACATTGTGGGGTGGATCTGATTCAAGTTTGTTCAAATCGGCCCCCTGGATTCATATTTGGGCTCACTATAGAAGCCCAAATTCGAACTTAGTGCATTTCAGGCAAATTTCTTTAAAAATCTTCTTCTCCAGATCCAGCAGGCAGAATCTTTTGTTATTTGTTATGCAACATTGTGGGGTGGATCTGATTCAAGTTTGTTCAAATTGGCCCCCTGGATTCATATTTGGGCTCACTATAGAAGCCCGAATTCGAAGTTAATGCATTTCAGGCAAATTTCTTTGAAAATCTTCTTTTCAAGATCCAGCAGGCAGAATCTTTTGATATTTGGTATGCACCATGCTTAGGGGGTGAGATTCAAGTTTGTTCAAGCCAAGTCCCTTGGTCCATATCTGGGCTCACTGTGGGAGCTTGAATTGTAACTTAGTTCAAAATGAGGAATTTTCTTTAAAAATCTTCTCAAGATCCAGCAGGCAGAATCTTTTGATATTTGGTATGCACCATGCTTAGGGAGTGAGATTCAACTTTGTTCAAGCCAAGTCCCTAGGTCCATATTTGGTCTCACTGTGGGAGCCCGAATTATAACTTAGTTCAATATGAGGAATCTTCTTTAAAAATCTTCTATTTTTTTTTTAGATCCACTGGTCAGAATCTTTGGATATTTGGTATAAGCTTTTCTTAGGAGGATCAGATGCAACTTGTTGAAATCAATTCTCTGGGTTGATATTTAGGCTACCATGTCAGGTGAGCGCCCTCAGGCCCCTTGGGGCCTCTTGTTTATAAACCTGTTTGGCCTCAGCACTTCCAATTGATACAAGCATTTAATTTTTATATCTTGTTTGACAGAGCTTAATGAGCTCTGTCAAATGAAATATAATAGAACAAGAGACCTGCATCACAAAGCGCTGCTAATGCCCCCCGAGGGCAATATATCAAAACTGAAAAAGGGCCATAACTCTGGAAAAAATGTGTGGAAGAAACTCACACTACACAGATTTCATTCCCCTGTGATGCTCTGTCACAACACCAAATATCATTCAAATTGGAGTAGCTGTGGCTGAGATACAAGGGAAAATGTTGGTATGGACAGACGGAGGTCTCCACTAGATACGCCTTCAACTTTTAAAGTTAGGGGCATAATAAAATTACATTAACATGCGCATTTCAAATTTTCCAAGTCGAAAAAGAGCCATAACTTTTGAGGAAAGTGTGTGGATGAAGCCTTTTCATTTTCCCCATGCTGCTCTATCACCATACCAATTATCATTCTAATCAGAGTAGCGGTAGCTGAGCTGCAAGGTAATGGAATTGAAAATTTCCTACGTAGATAAAGGGCCATAACACTGGAGAAAATATGTGAGAGAAACTCACGCTAGGCAGGTATCGTTCCACCATGCTGCTATATCACTGTACCAAATAGCATTTGAAACAGAGCAGCTGTAGCTGAGCTACAAGGGAAAACGTTCAGATGAAAGAGAATTTTGAATTTTCCAACTTCAAAAAGGGCCATAACTCTGGAGAAAATGTGTGGAAGAATCTCATGCTACACAGGTATTGTAACCACATGATGCTCTAGCACCAAATCAAATATCATTCAAATCAGTGTAGCAGTGGTGGAGATAACAAGGGAAAATGTTTGTACAGAAGGGAATTTTGAAATTTCCAAATCGAAAAAGGGCCATAACTCTGGAGAAAAAGTGTGGAAGAAACTCACGCTAGACAAGTATTGTTACCCTCATGTTACTCTAACACTGCATCACAGAGTAGCTGTAGCTGAGCTACATAGGAAAATGTTTTTGTACGAGTCGAAAAAGGACTATAACTCTGAAAAAAAATGTGTGGCAGAAACTCACGCTATACAGGTAGAGTTCCCCCATGCTGCTCTATCACTGTACCAAATATTTAAAACGGAACAGCTGTAGCTGAGCTACAAGGGAAAACATTCAGACGAAAGAGAATTTTGAATTTTCCAACTTCAAAAAGGGCCATAACTCTGGAGAAAATGTGTGGAAGAAACCCATGCTACACAGGTATTGTAACCACAAGGTGCTCTAGCAAATATCATTCAAATCAGTGTAGCAGTGGCTGAGATACAAGGGAAAATGTTTGTACGGAAGGGAATTTTGAAATTTCCAAATCGAAGAAGGGCCATAACTCTGGAGAAAATGTGTGGAAGAAACTCATGCCAGGCAAGTATTGTTACCCTCATGTTACTCTAACACTGCATCACGGAGTACCTGTAGCTGAGCTACACAGGAAAATGTTTCGTATGAAAGTAATTTTGAATTTTCTGAGTCGAAAAAGGACTATAACTCCCCCCAAAAATGTGTGGAAGAAACTCACGCTATACAGGTATTGTTCCCCTATGATGCTCTATTACATAACTTAATATTCAAATTGGAGTAGCAGTGGCTAAGATACAAGGGAAAATGTTGGTACGGACGGACGAACAGACGTCTCCAATAGATACTTCTTCAACTTTTCAAGTCGGGGCATAATAAATACTCTGTTTATCTCTGGAATACAGCAGGGTGACCAAATTCCATTTAATTGAATATATCTGCCAATTGGATACTTTTCACTTGGCAAAATGGCTATTCAATTAATGGCATTTCACTGTATAATTTTTTGATGAAATATGGATGTATCATAGGGTTCATTGTGGCACTTGAAAACATGGAAAGTCCTTGAAATGAAAAATGGGTTTTCAAGGCCTTGAAAGTACTTGAAGTTTGTGCATTCGCCTTAAAATCATTGATTTTTATGGATTCTTCAAAGTTTTAACACAGACCAGTGAACTAACAGAATTCTATGCCCCTGATAGGGAGCCATCTTTAATCTGATATGTCCATCTGTCTGACTGTCGATCCATCCGTCTGACTTTATTTGTCTGTCGGAGCCATAACTCTGTAATGCTTTGGTGGATTTCCATGAAACTTTAGACATGGGTAAAGACCAATGAAAGGTCTTTTGCACAGCAACACCATGCTAGAGTGGCAATGGTCAAGGTCGCAGGAATGGGAAAATTTAATTCTCTCACTGTATTAGTCATTCTGGAGCCATAATTCTTCTACGCTTGGCTGACAAAAGTTATCTGCTTACACATGTTTGCCATTTACAATCCCTGTGTACAGGGTTTCATTGTTTAAAAGGTTAATCTACATCGGTTAACCCTTTATCCAAGAAAGTTTTTTTTTTTCTTTTAAATAAACTAAATTCCACTTGCAGCAACCTATGGAGGAAAATTTTTATCTCCATATTCCAATAAAACCATTCAGATATCATAGTAAAAAAAAATGATGTTAGTTTCTGGTCATATCAGTATAGGAAGAGAAAGATACATAGTTTATAGCAGTTATCCGACAACTTTATTTTGACTTGTACAGTATGCCAATTCAAGTGACATCCATATGTGTATGGTTCTGTTGAGAGAAAGTTCCAACATATTAGTGGCTGTGTTGACTGTATGGAATAAGGTCGATACAGCTTTTGGCTGCTATGTTCAGATGCATTTTGTTAAATTTGACACCTTATGGACTATAGTGGCAAACACAAAATTCAACACAAAAATTTTCATTCCAGTATTATAGGCCATTTGGACATAGTATGGGTATGCATGGCCGGGCAGACACAGTCTTGTTTGAATATTACAAGGTATAAAGACTAGGCACATAGCCATTATTTCCAGTCTGTCTGACAGATGGCATTTTACGAACACAAGTGGTGAATTAGTAGGCCTTAGGCATACAAATACAAGTAGGCCTTAGGCCTACAAATACAAGTAGGCCTTAGGCCTACTCACATGAATCTTAGTTTGGAGAGCCTGAATAAATTAATTGATTTGAAAATGAAATGATGATAAGAAAACTGGTTCATATACACCTCCTCGCACATCGAGTTTGTCTTTTCCACACAGTTTGGAGAGAAAAAATAATTGATTTGAGAATGAAGTGTTGATAAGAACCAATTTATATATACTACTCAAAGTTTGCTAAGCACGAAGTATATCCAACTACCTGTTTTACGTTTTCAGTTGAAATATTGTTATGAAAAGTTTATATATTTTTTATTTAATTATATCTTTATTGATTGAAGTACAGAAATTAAGATTTTGTTTGTGTTTGACATTATTTTTTAGCTTTTGAATACGATAACCATAGAAAATGGATATTATTGGTAAAAGAGGAAATTTTTCAAATTTGCAAAAAAGTTGACGGAGCGAACTGGTATGGCTTCAGTATCGGGTATGAGACCCATTACTGTTAATTACAGCTTGACAACGCCTTCTCATGCCCTCAATCATGTTCCTGATGGTCCTTTGTGGGATGTTGTTCCATTCTTGGACCATCACAGCACCAAGCTCCTGGACACTTCTTGGCTTGACTGGACGGGCTGAAATTGCAAGCTGCAACTCATTCCAGACATGTTCGATTGGGTTGATGTCAGGGAATCTTGCTGGCCAGTCCACACACTCAATCCCCTCCCTCTGTCGGTACACCCGGACAGCATAGGCTACATGAGGATGGGCATTATCGTCCATCAGAATGAATCTATCACCCACTGCACCTGCATACCATCTGACGTGGGCATCCAAGATGTCATCAATATACCGCTGTGCAGTCAATGTACTATGGTCAAGGACACAGAGCTCTGTACGTCCATCCCAGCTGATGCCAAGCCAGACCATTATTGACCCTCCACCATAGCGGTCATGTCCAGCAACGTTGGCTGCATGGAATCGCTCTCCTGGACTTCTCCATACCCTAGAACGCCTATCTGTGTAGTTGAGGAAGTACCTTGACTCATCTGTAAAAAGGACAGGTTGCCAATCTTCTCTGGTACATCCAACATGGTCCATGGCCCATTCATATCGTGTCTGGCGGTGGTTCTGGGACAGCAGAATGCGAATACATGGTCTTCTCGATCGGAGACCACCTTCGTGCAACCTACGTCGAAACATTTACCCCGGATGCATTCTGAAGGTCATTGCTAATCTGGGTTGCCATTGCAAAGCATTTCCTACGGGCCTGAATGATCAAAAACCGGTCTTCAGCTGCATATGCTGCCCTGTCTCTGCCACCACCATGCCTTCTTTCTGGTGTGCCATACTGTTGAAATCTTGCTTAGGCTCTGGTGATCAGTGTATGGTGCACTCCAAGGGCTTCACCAATCTGATGATGTGTGGCCCCTTGCTCCACCATCCCAACAACCCGCCACATTTCTGCTTCAGACACAAATGTCTTCTTACATCTGCATTCGCCATATTCAATCATTAAATCACAAGGGTTTGTGTTGAAATGCCGATTGAATACCCTAACCATGTCATGTACATGTAGACAGTACACAAAACCATCATGAAAATCAAGGGGTACATGCTTTCCATTAATGTCACGAAAAGTCTGCCCGTCAACAGAGCTAAAGTAAACACTGGGGACCATCTCAATCACATCAACCAAAAATATAGCAAATATGTCACAAGCAAAGTTCACAATGATGTCATGTGTACACTGCATTAAAGACCCCGATTCATCAAGTGATAAAGTCGGGGTGATCGACCCCGATTTCGTTACTATTAATATCCACTGGAGAATCCCATTCTAAGACAATTAACTACGATATTGTTATGACTTAGAATGAAGTCACACCACGAGAGTTAATTCTCAAACAGGTGCAAGTGAATTCAATACTAAAGGATACTTTTTTGTTCAACAAGTTCAAAATGTTATAAAACTATTAATTTTACAGATGTGTATGAAGAAAATCTGTTTATAATATGACGTTTTAATCCGCGGATTGTTATTCAGATTACCAAACAAAGACGCGATTCTAATCCCACCTACAAAACTTGGTCGTCCAATGAGAGGCCGGCACAGATATGAGCGACACCCCTGCATTTTGAACTGAAACACGTTGTGAAGCTAGTCACAATATTTGAAGACAGTTTGAGACGAAGAATAGTTGTTGGAAAGTGGAAACTTACTGTGAATATATTAAAGATTGTTGGAAAGTGGAAACTTACTGTGAATATATTAACCCTTTACCTAACGTAACGGCCAAAACCGGCCAGCGCTATTCTCAAAAATCGCCAATTAATTTTCATTATTTTTTTCATTTTTTGTCTCAAAAACATAGGTTATGACCCCTCGTTGGAACGAGCTCGACGAGCTCGTTCCAACGAGGGGTCATAACCTATGTTTTTGAGACAAAAAATGAAAAAAATTAGTTATTCAAGAATTATTTTTGCAAGTGTCGTCTGCTTTTCATGTTAGGTAAAGGGTTAAAGATATACACATTTATTTAATGTAATAGGAATAAACAGTTTTGATGATAAAACAAACCACCAGTTTTTTGCGCGATGTAAATGTGAAATAATTTCAAATAAATCCTGAAAGTTTGTTTTATTTATGGTCTTTAAACTTAACTGTTTTAAAAAATTTACCAAAATTTTTAAATGTCATTTGCCGATGAAACATTGACCGGAAAAAATCTTAGTAATTTTTAATAAATGGGGAAAAATTCTGATTTACGATTTTATAACGTAAGTTGAGAGTGGAATTGTATTTTTGGTGAAATCTTTGAAAGTTGCAGTTTACATACATAATTAAATTACATGAACGAAGAAGGAATGCTTGTGTGTGGTGGTTCTTGGACTTTTCACCCCTGGGATGTTTCAGACCTGGTTCGTGGCCTGACACGTTTCGGCGTCCATATATTGAAATATCAGGGCGGCTTTCACTAGCAAGGAAAAATGGTCGAGCTAGTGTGTGTGTGGGGGGGGGGGGGGGGGGGGGAATTACTCATATATTTGTGTGTGTTGTCATAGTGGCGGGGGGGGGGGGGGGGTGGGGGGCGGTATTTCGATACCGTGGGGAGATAGGAGGATATTATTTATTTCACCATTTAGCAATAGTCTGGATGACTGGATCCGTCGCTCGACTCTGGAAAGATGTTTTCCTTTAGAACGAAAAACATAGCCCTTCCATCCTGTTGTGTTCTTTGTATTTTTCTCCTTTGAAAAGGGTGTCGGAGATTCGGCGATGGCAGGGGGCAGACTATCTGTAGGCTCACAGGGCCTGCTGCGCCCCAAAACTACGTTTCCGATCATAAAAGGCATACACCCCCATCCCCCCCTCCCCCATCACACACACACCCCTTATTTAAAAAATCCATTGCAAACGTATTATTTGCCTTTGTACAAACGTTTCCTAATATGCTCATCGGTGTTTTCTATTTTCTGCTAGTTAATTGTCATCTTTGTCATCATTAAATCAATTAAATTAAATATTTACTTTCAAAGAGAAAAGACCACTGCAGTAAATTGTATAGTGTCAGTATCTTCAACAAGGTGTGATAATCTTTTCTTTGTTTCCTCTGACTGCCGGTTCATGTTTATTGATTGAGGATAATCGTCTATTAATCAAGAATATACCCATAAATAAAAATACGGGAAGTTTTTTGCATTCAAAACTTGTCCAAATGTTATGTTCAAATTTTTCACAATTTGTACCAAATAATTGTTGGACCTATGCCATTTTAGTTCAATTCATCTTCAGCTTGTTCATTTGAAAGATGCCAAAAAAAGAATAGAACATATAATAATTAAATGCTATTCACTGTAAGACAGTAGCCTACCTTCAGAAAATAGCACCTGTGGTAAACACTGAAATATAATAAGTCTCCAACGTTTCGAAAATTAATTTAAAAAATCACCAGTTAAAACATGTAGAATGACATTTTCTAAAAATGATCAAGAAAACCCCGAAATTGAAAACCGATAACATGATTAAGTCTCCAAATTTGAGAAAATTTATTTTTTAAGAATCACCAGTTAACCCTTTACCCAACGCTGGTAGCAGACGACACTTCCAAAATAAATTATTGAACAGCTTAAAAATTTTAATTTTTGTCTCAAGAACATAGCTTATGACCCCTCATTGGAACGAGCTCGGTTCATTCCAATGCGGGAACATAAGCTAAATGGCATTTCTTGTCTGGCCCTCCCCACCTCCCAAATATCTAGCCCCCTCCCCCCCCCCCAGCCGGGAATTGTCTGGCGCTAGCCTGGCACAAATTATTAGGCATTTGGCGACTCTGAAGAACCATTATTTAAGAAATTGTTGGTCCGGCCATGACCCTGGGTTGTCCAAACTTGGACCTAATGTAAACAATTTAATTTTTTGGTGTGGTACGTTCATGCGTGCAACGAATGAAAGTGTCAATGACACTGTAGCTCAACTTGACAAACTTGAACTTGGTAAGTTATAAATGAAATGGCAAAATTGAAGATCATTGGTACCAATGTCATTTTTTCAGTGGCAACATTTTTTGACAGAAACCGAAGAAAATCGATAGCTCCCATCTAGAGGCCTCCCCAAACAAGCATGCCAGGTTTCAAAGCAATCCGATCCTAAATGTGCCCTGTAGGGTGTATAAAAGGGAAATATTGTGGTCTGACTAGACTAAATTCTAAGAACGTTGGCCGTGGCAACATTTTTTGACGGAAATGGAAGAAAATCAATAGCTCCCATCTAGAGGTCACCGTAAATAAGCATACCAGGTTTCAAAGCAATCTAATCATAAATGTGCCCTGTAGGGTGAGCCAAAGGGAAATATTGTGGTCTGACTAAACTAAGTTCTAAGAATGTTGGCTGCGACAACATTTTTTGATGGAAATTGAAGAAAATCGATAGCTCCCATCTAGAGGTCACCCCAAACAAGCATGAAAGGTTTCAAAGCAATCCAATAATAAATGTGCCCTGTAGGGTGTGCCAAAGGAAATATTGAGTCTTCTGACTAAACTAAGTTCCAAGAACGTTGGCCGCGGCAACATTTTTTGACGGAAATTGAAGAAAATCGATAGCTCCCATCTAGAGGTCTCCCCAAACAAGCATACCGGGTTTCAAAGCAATCAAATCATAAATGTACCCTGTAGGGTGTGCCAAAGGGAAATATTGAGTCTTCTGACTAAACTAAGTTCTAAGAACGTTGGCCGCGGCAACATTTTTTGACAGAAATTGCAGAAAATCGATAGCTCCCATCTAGAGGTCTCCCCAAACAAGCATACCAGGTTTCAAATCAATCTGATCATAAATGGGCCCTGTAGGGTGTAGTAAGGAAAATATTGAGGTCTGACTAAACTAAGTTCTACGAACGTTGGCCGTAGCAACATTTTTTGCCGAAAATTGAAGAAACTCGATAGCTCCCATCTAGAGGTCACCCTAAATAAGCATACCAGGTTTCAAAGCAATCAAATCATAAATGTGCCCTGTAGGGTGTGCCAAAGGGAAATATTGTGGTTTGACTAAACTAAGTTCTAAGAACGTTGGCCGCGGCACCATTTTTTGACAGAAATTGAAGAAAATCGATAGCTCCCATCTAGAGGTCACCCCAAACAAGCATGCCAGGTTTCAAAGCAATCCGATCATAAATGTACCCTGTAGGGTGTGCCAAAGGGAAATATTGAGTCTTCTGACTAAACTAAGTTCTAAGAACGTTGGGCGCGGCAACATTTTTTGACAGAAATTGAAGAAAATCGATAGCACCCATCTAGAGGTCTCCCCAAACAAGCATACCAGGTTTCAAAGCAATCTGATCATAAATGTGCCCTGTAGGGTATGCCAAAGGGAAATATTGAGGTCTGACTAAACTAAGTTCTACGAACGTTGGCCGTGGCAACATTTTTTGCCAGAAATTGAAGAAAATCGATAGCTCCCATCTAGAGGTCACCCTAAATAAGCATACCAGGTTTCAAAGCAATCAAATCATAAATGTGCCCTGTAGGGTGTGCCAAAGGGAAATATTGTGGTTTGACTAAACTAAGTTCTAAGAACGTTGGCCGCGGCACCATTTTTTGACGGAAATTGAAGAAAATCGATAGCTCCCATCTAGAGGTCACCCCAAACAAGCATGCCAGATTTCAAAGCAATCCGATCATAAATGTACCCTGTGGGGTGTGCCAAAGGGAAATATTGAGTCTTCTGACTAAACTAAGTTCTAAGAACGTTGGCCGCGGCAACATTTTTTGACAGAAATTGAAGAAAATCGATAGCACCCATCTAGAGGTCTCCCCAAACAAGCATACCAGGTTTCAAAGCAATCTGATCATAAATGTGCCCTGTAGGGTGTGCCAAAGGGAAATATTGAGGTCTGACTAAACTAAGTTCTACGAACGTTGGCCGTGGCAACATTTTTTGCTGGAAATTGAAGAAAATCGATAGCTCCCATGTAGAGGTCACCCTAAATAAGCATACCAGGTTTCAAAGCAATCAAATCATAAATGTGCCCTGTAGGGTGTGCCAAAGGGAAATATTGTGGTTTGACTAAACTAAGTTCTAAGAACGTTGGCCGCGGCAACATTTTTTGACGGAAATTGAAGAAAATCGATAGCTCCCATCTAGAGGTCACCCCAAACAAGCATGCCAAGTTTCAAAGTCATCTGATCATAAATGCGACCTGTGAGGTGTGCCAAAGGAAATTGTGGACGTACGTACGTACGCCGACGGACGAGAAGTGATGGCAATAGCTCAGCTTGACTTTGTCAAGTTGAGCTAAAAAATATATATTGCAGACCTTTGGCCCAGGTTTGAAAACACAGCTGGATTTTATTTTTACACCAAAGCTAGGTTTATCAACCTGACCGACAAATGATTAAAACTACACAAAAATATTGGGGGGGGGGTCAACCTCTCCCCCCCCCCTCCCAATTTACGGCCCTCCCTCCATGGTACAAATCTGTCTGGTTATTTGTCGAGCGATTTGTTTTTGCATTTCCAATCCCCCTCCCCGACTTGCAAACTAATTAAGCATGCTTCCCTCAATATTTACAAACACAGCTGGGTTGTTTATTGTCATGGAGATGAAATAGTTCAGTTCAGTGAGGAATCTATTTATAGTCAAAGGTGGGCGTTAATTGGCTTCCTGAACTGGACTCAAATTTTTAATGCACTGTACACATAATGTGTCAAATATTTGGTGCTTAGCAAACTTTGAGTAGTATATATACACTGACACACACATCGAGTTCATACTCTCCCCCATAGCGACAAGCACACACACAGCACAATACCACACGAGAGTATGTTACTGCTCTTACGAATGTAAAGATTCGTGCATTCCATACTCTCCCCCACACACACAGCAAATACCACAAGGACACGCAACTAAAGATGTACTACTTTTATCGGAGTATGGACAATTCGGACCATGTACGATTCGGACCAGATTTTTTTTTGGACGATTCGGACCAGATGTATGGACGATTCGGACCAGATAGCTGGACGATTCGGACCATTTGTGCTATTTATGTGTGCTATAGTTTTAATTCTATTGTATCTTGTTTGACAGAGGTCGCTGAGCTCTGACAAACAAGATATAATAAAATAAAAGCAAAATTTGACCTCTTATTGTTAAAAAGCAAGGATTGAAATTGTGTCCATGTTGGCGTGTGAGATTTATCGGATTATTATCAGTTTCGAGCGCTGGATATCAAGTTAAAATATAGGCAGTGCAACCCATATTCAGTTATCGGATTATCATCAATTATTGCATCTTGTTTGTTTTCACAATTGTTTTCAAGTGTCGTCTGCTGGTTCAAGGCCGATGAGGGGGTGGGGATGGGAACGTGATCTGTTAGTAGGCCCTATGCATGTATTTGTGCTTTTAATATATTGTACCATTTGTGCTATTTATATGTGCTATAGTTTTAATTCTATTGTATCTTGTTTGACAGAGGTCGCTGAGCTCTGACAAACAAGATATAATAATTAGTTATAGACAATGTAACCCATATTCAGTTGGTAGTGCGTATTATACCATTGTGCTATTTATATGTGCTATGTGATTAGTTGTTATATTAATAAAAGTCTGGTAAACTGTCTTTGAAGTTGTTGCTTTTTTATCATCCAATAATTTGTCCACATGGGTTAAAAAATATATTGTCCAATAATTTACACAAAATGAACCCAACCCGTTTATAAATGTCATTTATAAATGAGATTTGGTTCATATTGTGTAAATCAATGGGCGATTTGGGAAACATTAATGTGGTCCGAATCGTCCAGCCATCTGGTCCGAATCGTCCAGACATCTGGTCCGAATCGTCCAACTATCTGGTCCGAATCGTCCAGCTATCTGGTCCGAATCGTCCATACATCTGGTCCGAATCGTCCAAAAAAAATCTGGTCCGAATCGTACATGGTCCGAATCGTCCAGACCCCCTTTTATCTTTACAGTTCACATATTCTAATGAAAACTAATTGTACCTTCTTCTTTTAAGCAGGTACACAGATGTTTTTTGACCAGCACCCCAATAACCGCTACAGACAGTCTAACCGTTATGGAAACAGTCACCCCCATGGTTCCTGAACATCCTCCGCTCCATCCCTAAAAGTGGTCAACCACTTTAAGGGAGGCGAGCGTTGGTCCTGCGTCCCGCCCCTGCCCCTTTTTGTAAGCGCATTGCGCATCTTTTTGTCCCACCCCTATAGGATTACAATGCAGGCCTGCCCCCGAACCAGGAAAGTTCGGGTCTTCTTTTTTTGGGTGGTCCCCGAAAGGGGTCGTTGTTGTTTTCGTCCAAAGAGTCCAACCAAACAGAGACAGCCTGAGGCACATTATACTTGCCAGTGATGGCCATCACTCATAATCATCCTCGAAGCGGCAGACTATACTTGCCCGAAAATCCAGATCGACTGCACCCTCGGGGAGAGGTAGTACCTTTGTGAGAGGACCCAACCTCTCACACTGGTCCTCACCCAAGGGTTCAACCGACATCAGCCAAGAGACCATCACGACGCAACTGGTGACACCGGCCGAGTACCCGAAGCAGTTCCTTCTTCAACATGCCTAGACATGTGAGAACGAATCACCTACAGTCAACGAGGGTCGAAAGGGGCTTGTTCCCCATACCGTCCCTGCGCGCCTTCGGCGCGCGAAATCATTTCTTTCGGCGAGTGTCAAATATTTGGTGCTTAGCAAACTTTGAGTAGTATATATACACTGACACACACATCGAGTTCATACTCTCCCCCATAGCGACAAGCACACACACAGCACAATACCACATGAGAGTATGTTACTGCTCTTACGAATGTAAAGATTCGTGCATTCCATACTCTCCCCCACACACATAGCAAATACCACAAGGACACGCAACTAAAGATGTACTACTTTTATCTTTACAGTTCACATATTCTAATGAAAACTAATTGTACCTTCTTCTTTTAAGCAGGTACACAGAAGATGTTTTTTGACCAGCACCCCAATAACCGCTACAGACAGTCTAACCGTTATGGAAACAGTCACCCCCCATGGTTCCTGAACATCCTCCGCTCCATCCCTAAAAGTGGTCAACCACTTTAAGGGAGGCGAGCGTTGGTCCTGCGTCCTGCCCCTGCCCCTTTTTGTAAGCGCATTGCGCATCTTTTTGTCCCACCCCAATAGGATTACAATGCAGGCCTGCCCCCGAACCAGGAAAGTTCGGGTCTTCTTTTTTTTGGTGGTCCCCGAAAGGGGTCGTTGTTGTTTTCGTCCAAAGAGTCCAACCAAACAGAGACAGCCTGAGGCACATTATACTTGCCAGTGATGGCCATCACTCATAATCATCCTCGAAGCGGCAGACTATACTTGCCCGAAAATCCAGATCGACTGCACCCTCGGGGAGAGGTAGTACCTTTGTGAGAGGACCCAACCTCTCACACTGGTCCTCACCCAAGGGTTCAACCGACATCAGCCAAGAGACCATCACGACGCAACTGGTGACACCGGCCGAGTACCCGAAGCAGTTCCTTCTTCAACATGCCTAGACATGTGAGAACGAATCACCTACAGTCAACGAGGGTCGAAAGGGGCTTGTTCCCCATACCGTCCCTGCGCGCCTTCGGCGCGCGAAATCATTCCTTTCAGCGAGTGTCAAATATTTGGTGCTTAGCAAACTTTGAGTAGTATATATATACTGACACACACATCGAGTTCATACTCTCCCCCATAGCGACAAGCACACACACAGCACAATACCACATGAGAGTATGTTACTGCTCTTACGAATGTAAAGATTCGTGCATTCCATACTCTCCCCCACACACACAGCAAATACCACAAGGACACGCAACTAAAGATGTACTACTTTTATCTTTACAGTTCACATATTCTAATGAAAACTAATTGTACCTTCTTCTTTTAAGCAGGTACACAGAAGATGTTTTTTGACCAGCACCCCAATAACCGCTACAGACAGTCTAACCGTTATGGAAACAGTCACCCCCATGGTTCCTGAACATCCTCCGCTCCATCCCTAAAAGTGGTCAACCACTTTAAGGGAGGCGAGCGTTGGTCCTGCATCCCGCCCCTGCCCCTTTTTGTAAGCGCATTGCGCATCTTTTTGTCCCACCCCAATAGGATTACAATGCAGGCCTGCCCCCGAACCAGGAAAGTTCGGGTCTTCTTTTTTTTGGTGGTCCCCGAAAGGGGTCGTTGTTGTTTTCGTCCAAAGAGTCCAACCAAACAGAGACAGCCTGAGGCACATTATACTTGCCAGTGATGGCCATCACTCATAATCATCCTCGAAGCGGCAGACTATACTTGCCCGAAAATCCAGATCGATTGCACCTTCGGGGAGAGGTAGTACCTTTGTGAGAGGACCCAACCTCTCACACTGGTCCTCACCCAAGGGTTCAACCGACATCAGCCAAGAGACCATCACGACGCAACTGGTGACACCGGCCGAGTACCCGAAGCAGTTCCTTCTTCAACATGCCTAGACATGTGAGAACGAATCACCTACAGTCAACGAGGGTCGAAAGGGGCTTGTTCCCCATACCGTCCCTGCACGCCTTCGGCGCGCGAAATCATTCCTTTCGGCGAGTTTGTCTTCTCCATATATTTTGAAAGAGAAAATAACAATTGCTTTGAAAATGAAATGTTGGTATAGAAAGCATTTTAACACGTCTAACCACGCATCAAATTCTCCACCTAGTTTGTAAAAAAAAAGAGATTTTAGAAAAGCAAGTTTAGTCAAATGTAAAAAAGTGATTTCAAAATGAAATGTTGATAAAAAAAAAAAAAATTCCTCAGCTTGTACACATACACATGCGCATCGAGTTTGTCTTCTCCATATAGTTAGAAGACAAAAAATTGATTTGAGAATGAAATGTTGACGAGAAAACCAGTTTATATGCACTTATGCATGCACTGAGTTTGGTTTCTCCACATTGTTTGGAAAAAGATGATATTTGAAAAGCAAGTTTAGTCGAACAAACATAAAAAAAAATTGATTCTCTCCCGGTTTCTGCGCCACTGCTCCTATCACGTTGCTCACATCCACCCACCCACCCACCCACCCACCCACATCAAATTGTGATTAATACATCCCCGTGCTTCTAACAGACGCCTCTTGGACTCAGTCTGTCTGCTTGTTTTACGCGCTATATTTTTGGGGACAAAAATTCAAAACATAATGGATGTATGATTTTTTTATATCAGGTAGGACAAGTATATAATGTATTTGGATATTAATTATACATTATTTATTAACTTCTCTGATATTAAAATAAAACTTCAAAAAAATTAACAAAACCCTTTTCAGAAACGGAAAGAAAGGATATTTGTCTCTACAATAGTAACATTACGGGAGAGTTTAACACTTTGAGTTGGCTGCATTAACCCTTTACCTAACATGAAAAGCAGACGACACTTGCCAAAAAATGACTGAATAACTATTTTTTTTCATTTTTTGTCTCAAAAACATAGGTTATGACCCCTCGTTGGAACGAGCTCGACGAGCTCGTTCCAACGAGGGGTCATAACCTATATTTTTGAGACAAAAAATGAAAAAATAATAAAAATTCATTGGCGATTTTTGAGAATCGCGCTGGCCGGTTTTGGCCGTTACGTTGGGTAAAGGGTTAAAAATGGAATGTTGTTGTAAAAAATTAAAAAATTTCACTGAAAGATAATTTCATTTACGTGAAGATAATCTAGCAAAGGACAAAAAAAATGTGCAAATTTCCTATAAACATATATGAAATGAACCAATATGATTAAAAAAAAGTATTTTCAACAAATTAATCGGAGACAAAAACTGATTTCCATTTGCTTTTCTATTTATATATCTAGCTCACCAGAGTCAAACATTATGTACATGTATTCTAGACAACACTTCTTTTTAATGTGATCACAACTGTATGAGTTGCATTACATTCAAACAAGAAGAGTAATGTCTGAAAACAAACACTGGGATATCTCAAGCAATAGAGAAGTGGCCATCCATGAAATTGCTCTGTTTCTGCAGTAGTTTTCTCAAAGTATCTGGGCCAAACACACCCTGGATTACATCTCTGATTGGTACTGCCTGTTGAGAAAATCCTTCATCCCAACACGCACCATCATTTACATCAGCTTCATTAACATAGTTACCCAACTTTCACTCTTATTTCTGTTATGATAAATACAGATTACCATGATTATGTGCATGTCCTGTGATTTGTATCAGATTTGAGGTGGTGTAGTGTAGTCTGTACTAAAGTTTTTCGGGTTTTGGGCTCGGGAAGCCATCATGGTTGAATGATTGTGACCAAAAGGGGGCATTGTCATCTGGGCATAATCTGGAGTGATCCTACGAAGTTACAATGAAATCCCTTCATATATATGACCTGTAGACTGTGCTCAAGGTTTTCGGGCTTCGGGCCCCTGAAGCCATCACAGTTGACCAAACATGACCAAAAGGAGATGTCAACATCTAGGCATTATATGGAGTCAACCTATCAAGTTACAATGAAATCCTTCCATAAATACGACCTATACTATAGACTACGCTAAAGGTTTTGGGCTCGGGCAGCCATCAAGGCTGAATGATCGCGACCAAAAGGGAACGTTCTCATCTAGACATTATTTGGAGTCATCCTACCAAGTTACAATGAAATCCCTTCATAAATATAACCTCTAGACCGTGCTGAAGGTGTTCGGGCTTCGGGCCCCTGTAGCCATCACAGTTGCCCAATCGTGTCCAAAAGGGGCTGTTCTCATCTAGACATTATATGAAGTCAACATACCAAGTTACAATGAAATCCCTTCATAAATATGACCTGAAGACTGTGCTAAAGGTTTTTGGGCTTTGGGCTCGGGCAGCCATCATGGTTGAATGATCGCAACCAAAAGGGGACATTCTCATCTGGGCATCATCTGGAGTGATCCTGTGAAGTTACAATGAAATCCCTTCATAAATATGACCTGTAGACTGTGCTCAAGGTTAAAGTGCTTCGGGCACCTGTAGCCAACACAGTTGACCAATCACGACCAAAAGGGGATGTCATCATCTAGGCATTATATGGAGTCAACCTAACAAGTTACAATGAAATTCTTCCATAAATACGACCTACAGACTATGCTAAAGGTTTTTGGGCTTGGGCAGCCATCAAGGCTGAATGATCGTGACCGAAAGGGGACATTCTCATCTAGACATTATTTGGAGTCATCCTACCAAGCTACAATGAAATCTCTTCGTAATTATGACCTGTAGACTGTGCTAAAGGTTTTTGGGCCCCTGCAGCTGTCACAGTTGCCCAATCATGTCCAAAAGGGGACGTTCTCATCTAGACATTATATGAAGTCAACTTACCAAGTTACAATGAAATCCCTTCATAAATATGACCTGTAGATTGTGCTAAAGGTTCTCGGGCTCGGGCAGCCATCATGGTTGAATGATCGCAACCAAAAGGGCACATTCTCATCTGGGCATCATCTGGAGTGATCCTACGAAGTTACAATGAAATCCCTCCATCAAGGCTGAATGATCGCGACCAAAAGGGAACGTTCTCATCTAGACATTATTTGGAGTCATCCTACCCTGTTACAATGAAATCCCTTCATAAATATGACCTGTAGACTGCTAAAGGTTTTCGGGCTTCCGGCCCCAGAAGCCGTCACAGTTGCCCAATCACGTCCAAAAGGGGACTTTCTCGTCTAGACATTATATGAAGTCAACCTACCAAGTTACAATGAAATCCCTCCATAAATATGACTTGTAAACTGTGCTAAAGGTTTTCGGGTTTTGGGCTCGGGCAGTCATCACGGTTGACAGATTGCGCCCAAATGGGGAAATTCTCATCTTGACATCATACGGAGTCATCCTACCAAGTTACAATGAAATCCCTCAATATTAAACATGACCTGCAGACTCTGCTAAAAGTTTTTGGGTTTCGGGCTTGGGCAGCCATCACGGTTGACAGATCATGACCAAAAGGGGACGTTCTCATCTAGGCACAGAGGCATCCTACCAAGTTACAATGAAATCCCTTCATAAATAAGACCTATAGACTGTGCTAATGGTTTTCGGGTTTTGGGCTCGAGCAGCCATACTGGTTGACCGATCTCGACCAAAAGGGGATGTGACCCCAAAACTGCATATGAAATTTTGTGACGATCAGACAAGAACTACGGGGTGTAGCCTGTTCTAAAGGAACATGTGAACAGACTAACAGACTTCCGCATGCGTGATGGCAATAGCTTATCTTGACTTTGTCAAGTTAAGCTAAAAATTTATTCAAATTATTCATATAGAAGTTCTGTACAATAAAAATGATTGTACCTAATTTCGGTATAAAATGGTTAAGGGCAGCCATCTTGAATTTTGGACCGCACCCAAAAACACTTGGTATCATCCCAAGGTGATAACAAAGGTACCCAAGAAGTTTCGTAAAGATTGGTTCACAAATACGGCCTCTAGATTGAGCCGTATAGAAGTTGTGTACAAAAAACTGATTGGACCTAATTTCGGTACAAAATGGCCACTGGCACCCATCTTGAATTTTGGACCACACCCAGAAACACTCGTTCTCATCTCAAGGTGATAACAAAGGTACCCAAGAAGTTTCGTGAAGATCGGTTCATAAATACAGCCCCTAGCCCGAGCCGTATTGACATGTGCACTTACTGTGTGTAAGAAGCACTGAAAAAATCAGAAGTTCATCTAATTTGCAGAATTTCTGCACGAGAAAAAAAACCTGTTTTATATGTGATGTATTCCATGTTACTAAACATTCAGACAAAAATTTATTCGAATCAGAACTTTCATACAGAAGTTCTGCACAAAAAACTGAATGCACTAACTAAAGTACTAAATGGCTGCTGGTGGCCACCTTGAATTTTGGACCGCACCCAAAAACACTCGTTCTCATCCCACGGTGATAACAAAGATACTCAAGAAGTTTCGTAAAGATTGGTTCATAAATACAGCCTCTAGCCCAAGCCGTATTGAATTGTTGATGGACAGACGACGACAGGCCATGGCATATCCTCAAATTTGACTTACGTCAAAGTTGAGCTAAAAATCGATAGCTGACATCTTTAGGTCACCCCAAACACACATACCAAGTTTCAAAGTGATCTGATCATAAATGTGCCCTGAGGGGAGTGCCAAAGAGAAATATTGAAGTCTGACTAAACTAAGTTCAAAGGTCATTGCCAGCGGCAACATTTTTTGACAGAAATGGAAGAAAATCGATAACTCCCATATTGATATCACCCCACACAAGCACACCAAGTTTCCAAGCGATCCAATCATAAATGTGCCCTGCAGGGTGTGTGAAAGGGAAATATTGACGCACAACTGCACTAAGTTTTTACTAAGTTCATCAGAAGTCATTGCTAGCAGCAACATTTGTTGACAGAAATTGAAGAAAATCAATAGCTCCCATCTAGAGGTAACCCCAACCAAACACACCAAATTTCAAACCATTCTGATCAAAAATGTGCCCTGTAGGGTGTGCCAAAGGAATATATTGATGCCTGACTTAAACTAAGTTCAAAGGTCGTTGCCAGCGGCAACATTTTTTTACGCAAATGGAAGAAAATCGATAGTTCCCATCTAGAGGGCACCCCAAACAAGCATGCTTGGTTTCAAAACAATTCAATCATAAATGTGCCCTGTGTACAGGGTGTGCCAAAGGGAAATTTATTTATTTATTTAATGGGGTTTAAGGTCATATATTTCTGCACTGTGGCAAATCGCCAAAGGGAAATATTGAGGTCTGACTTAACTAAGTTCTCAGAACGTTGCCTGTGGCAACATTTTTTGGACGGAAATGGAATAAAATTGATAGCTCCCATCTAGAGGTCACCCCAAACAAGTAAACCCAAGTTTCAAAGTGATCCGATAATAAATGTGCTCTGCAGGGTGTGCCAAAGGGAAATTTTGATGCATAACTGCACTAAGTTCATCAAACGTCGTTGCCAGTGGCAACATTTCTTGGTGGATATCGCAGAAAATTGATAGCTCCCATCTAGAGGTAACCCCAAACAAGCATACCGAGTTTCAAACCGATCTGATCAAAAATGTGCCCAGTATGGTGTGCCAAAGGAATATATTGATGCCTGACTAAACTAAGTTCAAAGGTCGTTGCCAGCAGCAACATGTTTTGCCGGAAATGGAAGAAAATCGATAGCTCCCATCTAGAGGTCACCCCAAACAAGCATGCCAGGTTTCAAAGCAATCCAATCACAAATGCAACCTGTGAGATGTGCCAAAGGAAATTGTGGACGTATGTACGTACGTATGTATGCCCGGACATACATACGTACGACGACAGACGAGAAGTGATGTCAACAGCTCAGCTTGACTTTGTAATAAATACCGTTCCTTGAGTTCAACAAGGAGCCATCTGCAATGCTAAACCATGATGATGCATTGTTGCACTCAAGGGATAATATACAGATCAAATAAATGTGATTCCTGACCCATTTGTTTACATTTTGTTTATGTCCTGAGAGTTATCCTAAAACGTATTTCCTCTGAGGTTACAGGTAAACTGAATTTAAGTACTTTTCAAGAGTAGTGATAAAAAATCAAGTACTTTTCAAGGCTAGAAACAATTTCAAGCACTTTTCAAGGAAGGGCCCAAAATTCAGGGACTTTTCATTTGAGTGGGAATCCTGGGATGTCTGGCCTCAGATAACCGATAACCTGGCTCTTATGGCAGGACCCGAGGCAACTTGTCCACAACAGAAAAAATGTTTACATTTAGAGCTTATTTTATTCAGACCAGTATATAAATTAAAAAAGAACAATACATGTTATCTGTAATAATAATCAGGTGAATTCATTTCACCAAATGTATAAAACTCAAAAGTAATATTACATGTTACATTTAGCTTATCACCAAATGATTAATACGTGGATTAATTTAACAAAATATGAAAATTATCTATGAAATATATATTTGTAATTGCACTTGACATATTTTAATAATATTAAAGAACAAATGTGAGCACCAGCTTGGGTTTGTTTGCATAATATTCTAAACTGGCCCATTTTTAGGCTTTCTAACAGTGGTGTGAAGTACTCTTTCAGTGCTCTGTTACAAATCATAATGCAAGCTTGGGTCTCTTTATTACCATGGAACCTTGTTAATTGATAACCAAGTACATTCAATTAACATGGATTTGGACATTTTCTTGTATTCTATTTATTTATTGGTGTTCAAGGTCACAAATTTCTGCACAGTGGCTAATCGTGACTGCAACGTGGATATAAAATCAAGTCCAGCCAATCGTTTATACTCGTGTTGTCCATTTGAGGACGCCACCCCAAGAATTTGTGTCTGGGTCCTATTTTATCAGTAAAACAGTGCTTGTTTGCCTCAACAAACAAGCAGTGCTTCACTTCCTGGGGTTCCCACTGTGATTCCTGTATTCTAGAGATAATCTGAGTATTTATTTTATTATATCTTGTTTGATGGCGCTCTGTCAAACAAGATGTAATAAATTAAAAGAAAGTCTGTATTTGTATTTATTTTTTGAGTTTAAGGTCACTTTCCACAATGTCTCTATTGGGTCTATAAACAAAGGAAATTCAATGATTGTCCGGGTAATTCTTGACATGTCTTACGATTTTTATTCAATTTTGTATTCAGTTCACTCAACAACTGATATGCAATTAACAGGTCAAATTTAACAAAGTATGGTAAATGGTTTGGCGTTTGAAAATAATATTTAATTAACAGGGTTATTCAATTAAGAGATATACAATTAAGAGGGCAGCACTTCACACAACTCCTTGTTTCTAAAAAATTTGACACACTGATGGCAGTTTTTGAACTTCTACTTTTTCTCCAGAGGTATATCGGATGGAAAAATATAAATTTCATTAACCCCCACAAAGTAGATCTTGTTTCTCAGGCCATTTTTTGTAAACTGCATATGGAGAGGCATTTTTGTATTTTATTTTTGTAATTATTTCTTTGCCATCAAAAGTTGATGTTCTTGGTTTGTTTTATGTTTTTAGGCCTCATAATCTACAGAATAGCATGGGTGTTGGTGTATTTTGTCCCTTGAGTGCAAGAAGTCTTTGCAATGCTTTAGCACTCAAGGGACTAATTCATCAATTTTATTAACTTGGGTAAAATATCAGCCATAAACCATTCATTTTTGGGGCTTTGATTATAAAAAGAGAACATGCAGCAGCCAAAAGGACCTTGCAGGAGGGCCTGAGAAAACAGATCTTTAATCTTTGTAGGCCTTACTATCAAACTGTTTTTCATTTCCAAAACCATTTACTTACAAACAGTATTGCTATCAAAAAACTGGCATTTTTCTTGGTCAAATGATAATCAGATTACAACACTCTTACCAACAGGAAGATGAAGATTTTGTAAATAAAATATTTCCAAATCATGAAAAACAAGTGAAACATTCATCTCAACTCTTGCATTTTTTTTCTGACAGCCGAGATTCAAGTTTAGTCAATTGTTTTCATAATGTTCCCCATTTTCAAGGACTTCCACCCAGGCAGTGGTGACTGGGTCCTATTTCACCAGTAAAACAAATCTTGTTTACCACAGTAAATAAGTACTGCTTCACTTCCCGGAGTTTCCACGGGGAGGATAACTGATAATTTAGTCCTACAGCCCCACTGAGCTATAGGATAAAATTATCATTGAACCTCCCCATAAATACAAGATAGTCTAGCTTATTTCACTGTGTACAGCAGTGTTTAGATGATTCCATTGGGTTCATCAGGGTTGAAAGGGTGACAACATTCAAATTTTTTGCTGATAGGCCCCACAAAGTAGATTTTCTGTTTCTCAGTCCATTTTTTTGGTAAAATTGCATGTGGATGGACGGGTGGGCATTTTTGAATTTTACTTTTCATTTCTGCAATCATTTCTTTGCCATCAAGAGTTCATGTTCTTGGTTTATTTTAAGTTTTAGGCCTCATAATCTACAGAATAGCATGGGTGGTGGTGTATTTCGCCCCTGGAGTGCAAGAAGGCTTTGCAATGCTAAAGCATTGCAAAGCCTTCTTGCACTCAAGGGACAAACTTATCAATTTTATTAACTAGGGTAAAATACCAGACATAAACCATTTAATTTTTAAGTTTGCAATGGTTATAAAAAGAAGGCATGCAGCACTCAAAAGGACAATGCAAAAGGGCCTGAGAAACAGGTTTTAAATTTGTTTAGGTCTTAAGCTGTTTTTAATGATACAAAGTGATTTTCAGACAAGTGTGCAAACAGTCATTCAAGACAAAAGTAAGGCCAAGGTAAATCACAGCAAACAGGAAATTGTGAAAGATAAATTTGTTATATGCTTTCCAAGATTTCATTAATGAAGTAAAAATGACACTGGTCAACGAAAGACTTAAAGAAACAAGATATTTAAACAATAAGTATCTGAAACAAAACAAACAACACTCAAATGCAACAAGCATAAAAATATTAAATAACATCATCTCTATAACAATAACTCTGTTAGTAATGCATAATACTCTCATAATATAAAAATGTTCAAATTTCATTCTCAATGTTTAACTGTTTTGGTGCCAACTCTGAAGATCAAGTGTGGTTCACCATTTTATTTATTAATTTACTGGTGCTAAACGTCACATATTTCTGCACAATGGCTAATCATGACCACAACATGGATATAAAGTCAAGTGCAGACAATCGTTTACACCCATGTTGCCCATTTTAGAGGGCTTCCACCCTAGGTATTGGTTACCAGGTCTTATTTTACCAGTAAAGCAGCTTGTTTACCACAGTAAACAAGCACTGCTTCACTTCCTGGGGTTCCCACCTGGTTGCCCCATTTTAAACAATTGAACAAAATCCCACCAGATCTCGTGAGAGGTTGGTTGTTTATTACAGTCAAATGCCACTTTTACCACAGGAGCCTGAAGTCAAGTCTACATACAGTACAGCCGTGGTGGACTGGTCACTTTCCACAGGTGGGCAGTATTTCCATGGATGCAATAATAGATTCCAAACACTAATTATAGGAATAATCATCAAAAATTTAATTAATATGCACCGGGTTCAACCCAGTGCTTCATTAATTCAAATTTTGATAATGATATTTATTACCTGGTAAATGCATGCATGGACATCACTGCCCATGCATGGATTACTACCAGTCCACAATGACTGTACTGTATCTCCAATGTTATACCAGCGGACGCTCTGACACTGACGTTCGATTAACAGCCAGCAGAAAGTGCCATATAACCTGACCAGTGCTGTCTCTTGTAAAGTGTCAACAGCCTATTCAGGCAGATGACATGCTTAAAAATGAAAGTGTCAATGACACTGCAGCTCAACTTGACAAACTTGAACTTGGTAAGTTATAAATGAAATGGCAAAATTGAAGATCATTGGTACCAATGTCATTTTTTTTGCCAGTGGCAACATTTTTTGCTGTTGTTCAGATACCGAAGAAAATCAATAGCTCCCATCTAGAGGCCTCCCCAAACAAGCATGCCAGGTTTCAAAGCAATCCGATCATAAATGTGCCCTGTAGGGTGTATAAAAGGGAAATATTGTGGTCTGACTAGACTAAATTCTAAGAACGTTGGCCGTGGCAACATTTTTTGACGGAAATGGAAGAAAATCGATAGCTCCCATCCAGAGGTCACCATAAATAAGCATACCAGGTTTCAAAGCAATCTAATCGTAAATGTGCCCTGTAGGGTGAACCAAAGGGAAATATTGTGGTCTGACTAAACTAAGTTCTAAGAACGTTGGCTGCGGCAACATTTCTTGATGGAAATTGAATAAAATTGATAGCTCCCATCTAGAGGTCACCCCAAACAAGCATGCCAAGTTTCAAAGTAATCTGATCATAAATGCGACCTGTGAGGTGTGCCAAAGGAAATTGTGGATGTACGTACTAACATACTAAAGTACGTACGTACGTACGTACGTACGCCGACGGACGAGAAGTGATGGCAATAGCTCAGCTTGACTTGTCAAGTTGAGCTAATAACTGCTGGCCCATACGTCCCGATAACTTTTGATACTTAAAAAATCCTTTCCAATTATTCAGGCAGATGACACTTGGCCAGAAATAACTGCTGGTAGAGAGCCAGAAGCCCATATATGGGCTTTATGAAATACCATAAGCTATGACCATAACACCTAAACTCTATTGGAATAGGTTTCTCATAATGACCCCGGGAAGACTCTGATTTTGTTATTTATAACACACTGCTCTTTTACATTTGATTGGATAGTGGCTATTGGCACTATCCAATCAAATGTAAAAGAGCAAATAATGGTAAGAAATCTATAGTCAGAAAAATGTAGCACTCTACAGGGTTTCTGCGGTTTGGGAAGGAGCAAATTTAAGATTTTTGAAGACTTTTTTCAATGTGAATTCAAGACTTTTCAAAGTGAAAAAAAGAGAATTCAAGATTTTTTATTCTAAAAGACAGGCATTGAAAAACACTGATTCTGGGGAATCAATGTTCACAATACACAGCACCTCAGACGTACTTCTGGACTTCTGTGAATTTAACCCTTTACCCAACGAACCGTCCGCATCTGCGTAATATGCAAATTCAGAAGTTAAAAAAATATTTTTCAAAAAATTTCAAGAAAACCATATCATGTGACCCCTCGTTGGAACGAGCTTGTCAAGCTTGTTCCACCGAGGGGTCACATGATATGGTATTCTTGATTTTTTTGAAAAATTTGAAAAAAATATATTTAAAAAAATAAATTTTGATATCGTCTGCGTTGGGTAAAGGGTTAAGACGTTTCAAGACTGGAACTTTGAATTCAAGACTTTTCAAGGGTCTTAATTTTTTTTTATCAAATTCAAGACTTTTGGAGCTTTTTAAGACCCCGCAGGAACCCTGCTCTACCAGTTAATAAATCCATTTTAATTACTTGGGCTTGTATGAGTTAACAGCCACAGTCATAATGTATCGACAGTTTTACAGATGGAGGATGCCAAAGAGAACACACAAAGCAGCAGTGAGTAACTGTCGAATCGTCAAACTTACTAACCCAGCACAAGCCAAGTTATCACTGTTTGAAGGAAAGCATAGCACAAACATCCTGTATGCCAGAGCAGAATGCTACCCTGTCTTACTCCCAGTTGGGAACTGGGATTGTGTCTTGCCTGAAGACACAAAGCAAATGTGGGTAAGGATGGGACTTGTAACTCTTTGAATGGTTGCAGTGTCTGCCTCACAGTTAGTCAAACAGGTGAACACACACAAACAGTTTGTCAAACAGGTGGACACACACAAAAAGTTTCCACAAAACCATATCATGTGACCCCTCATTGGAACGAGCTCGCTGAGCTCGTTCTAACGAGGGGTCACATGATATGGTTTTGTGAAAATTTTTGGAAAAGTAAAATTTTTTCAACTGCTGAATATGCATATTACGCGGGCGGATGCGGGCGATTCGTTAGGTAAAGGGTTATGGAAGCAAGGTAGTTTCTATGAATTTCACAAAGGTGTTATTTATTTATTGGTTTCATTGTTTATATATATTTTTTTACGGTTGGTTAAGGTCATTTTCATCATCTATGGCTGTATCCCAACAGCAATATAGGTTTGAAGTCAAGTTTAAGCAATTGTTTACATATTTGTCGCCCACTTTAGAGGAGATCTGCCCCAGAAATTGGTTACCATATTCTATTTTACCAGTTACCCAGAACTTGTTCACTACAGTAAATAAGCACTGCTCCACTTCCAACAGTGACACAAAGCTCTTATCATTGATGTGAAAACTATGACACAAAAAACAGCTGAAGAATACTTGTTCATCTGTGGCCCCACAATGTAGATCTTATTTCTTAGGCCATTTTTTGTAAAATTGCATGCGGGTGGGAGGTTTTTTATTCTATTTTTTATTTTTGTAATTATTTCTTTGCCAGCAAAAGTTTATATTCTTGGTTTATTTTATGTTTTACGCTTCATAATCTACAGAATAGCATGGCTGGTGGTGTATTTTGACAAATTTATCAATTTTAATAACTTGGGTAAAATATCAGACATAAATCATTTAATCTTTATTGTTTTCAAGTTTGCATTGGTTATAAAAAGAGAGTACGCAGTAGCCAAAATGACCATACAGGATGGCCTGAGAAACAGATTTTTTAACTTTCTTAAGCCTAACCATTAAGTACATAATAATTCTTGTGAAATAAAGTGCTTTGAGAACTCTTGAGTTACAAACACCTCAAGCATTCTGTAAGTAAAACTAAAGTAAGTTTTCAGTCCCCGAACTGGAATATTTTATCACAAATTACGACATCTTAAGTACTGATTGAATTGAAAGTATTGTAAAGAGACACTTCATTAGAAAGATCAAGAATTAATTTGGCAATGTCAAGGAAACAGTACTGTTTGCTGAATCACAACATTAACCCCAAGTCCTCAGATTCATTTTATACAGTGGAACCATGTTAATTGAATAGCCACATTGCCAATGAAAATTATTCAATTAACATGAGTATCCAATTAACAGGGGTTGTCACTTTCCTGTATTCTAGAGATAAACATAGCATTTACTCTATTATATCTTGTTTGACAGAGCTCCATGAGCTCTGTCAAACAAGATGTAATAGATTAAATGCCTGTATTGGATATACTGAGGCTAAATAGATCTATAAACAAAGGAAAACTGTGGAAAGTCAGGGTAACTTCTCTGCAGGTTACAAGATATTTTATTCAATTAACAGGAGTTTACTCTATAACCTATATTCAATTAACAGGTGAAAGTTGTACTGGAGGTATGGTAAATGGTTATGGTGTTGGGAAATTATATTCAATTAACAGGGATATACAATCAAGAGATATCCAATTAAGTGGGCTCCACTGTATTAATAACTACAGTGTATACATGTACACGACTGCAGATGACTTAACCGTGTTTCTACATTAATGTTGGCTGCTTGTACAGGCAGCCAACAATGATGTAAAAACACTGTCAAGAAAAATGCATCCTACCAGCGGAGTTCTCAAGGAAGAATACACTAGGAACAACCTTTTACAGTAATATAAAATGGGCTGTTTGTGGCTGTATCGAGACTCAAGTGTTAAGCTCTATCACATGATCTAGCTTGGGCCATGTCACATCAGTCCAAGTTAAAAGTATACAATAATCCCACCTGACTAAAATCAAATAGCAAAAAGAAAAAAAAAAAATTTCTGTAACTTACTCTAAAACTCTACAGGCATTCTTCAATAAATTATAACAAAACAATGCACAAACCAAGTGGTATCCAACATTCTTCAATGAAGATAAAATTTGTTTTCTGGCAGAGTCAGCTTTTTTTTCACGTGTGGAAATCATAAAGGTTAGCAATATTATTTACATTAGAGTCTAAGAACAAAGAGATTTAGCTCTAGGTATTAATAACTCTCATTAATTCGTAGAGTGCTGGAAGCCCATATTTGGGCTTTAATCCAAACCACGGCGACCACAAATAAAAGGTTTTGCATTCAATGGACATGCTTCATATTATCTTTAAAGTGAAATTATTTATCCTGCAAGGATTGGTCTTGTTACAATTTATGGGAGAGAGCCCACAGGCACTCTCCCATAAATTCTAACAAGACAAAGACCTGTGAATAAATTTTGACAATCAAAAATAATTTAGTGCTCTAACAGTTAACCCTTTACTCAACACCAACAATATCAAAACTTTATTTTAACCCTTAGGGGACTGGAGATTTTTTATACATCCTATGACTGCAGTTGCTTCTTGACAAGTCTTGGCTGCCTACACAGGCAACCAGGACTTGCTTAGAAGCAACTGCTATGACACTTCAAATGTAACTTGCAAGCTTACCCCAAAACTACATGTTGGGGCACCTGTTTTGTTGTAGAAAAATGTGATTGAAGTCAGAATTGGGCCCTGAGAGGTTCAAGATCATTTTTGCAAATTTTTCAAAAATTTCAGCAAAACCATATCATGTGACCCCTTATTGGAATGAGCTCGATGGGATCAGTCCTATGTTTTTTCACAGAATAAAGTCATGGCTGCTGTAGAGGGATATGAAGTTCTGCTAATAGCGTGTGGAAGTCAAATCTGAAGAGGTGTTGCAAAAATTATATGATTTAGTAGGATTATTTTGAGATTACATCAGTTACACGTAATATATCCTACCATCCTCCCCAGAGGAAAATAAAGCTAAGATTTATAACATGCCTAACTGCAGGACAATTTTTAACCCTTAAAGGCCCATTTCCGATTTTTACATCCTCAGAACAGGTACCCTTAACATGCAATCATTAGAAGATTCTGCTGAAAATAGACATATTACCTTGACAGTGGTTTCCAGTCAAGTCTTGGCTGCCTAAATGGGCAGCCAAGACTTGACTAGAAGTCATTGCTTAGCCACTAGCAATGCACAGGTGGTGGTCAAGAAATTTGTCCAGCCCCTTAAGGGTTAAATAATCTGTTATTTTATTCTGCTTTTCAGATTAAAAGAAATCCTCTCCCCATTGCCATTTGTACAAAACATGATGCAATTGCTGAAAATCCTTTCTGACTGGACGCAGCCCATTCTCTTATGAAAGTGCTGTTTGAAATTCATGTTTCTCCACATCAGAATAATCTTTAGGAAAAATTACATTTCTGAAATTTAGCAATGACTTCAAACATTTAATGTAGTGATGAACCGATTATCAAAACTTGCTATCAACCGATTATTGGTTATTTCTCTGCCGATTATGCCGATTCCAATGGTTGAAGCAGGACACTGAAGAATATCTGTTGGTGCCTGTTATACTACAGAATATTGTTGATAAATCATCAATTACGAAAGCTTAATACCACATAAGTTCTCAGAGTATGCATATTTAGTGCTGGGCAATATTAGCCAAAATAATATTTGCATTTTGGTTGGGGTGTGGGGAAAAGATTGTTATTAACGATACAATCACATGATATTGTTCTCATCAAGATGATTGTGTTTTATACCGGTAAATAATGTAAATACGGTTTTGTGTAAGGATGCAATACACTTGGCTGTATTAACCAGGAATATACTGAGCACACATACTTTTTGTCCTAAATGAATAATAATTTTAATGTTAATGTGTGTTGTGAAGTCGTATATCGCATGGTTTACACGTATGTCAATGTATTATTCAATGTTCTTTTTTTCAACTTGTTATCTCCCTTGATGTGTTTCTCTAATGCTTACATGAACTCTACAATCTTCTGGAAATAGTGGCGGTCTCGTACCGCTTGCAGTTGGTAAATTCCGTAATATCTCTACTCTGCAAATCCCTAAATTTTCTAATATGCACTACACACGTTTTTAATGGGGAAACTTTATTGAAATGACCAGATATCAAAGGCATTTTTAATAGTCAGTGTTAATATAGAATAACCGGAAACTGACGTTTTTTAACTGCCAGTTGTCATAATGGGACGATTCCCCATAAACGGCTGGTTCCGATTGCTGATTCCTATTATCGGTTCATCACTAATTTAATGTTATTTATTTATTGGTGTTGAAAGTCATTTTTTACATCTTTGGCTATATAATGACCACAAGAATGGTATGAAGTAGAGTTTAGCCAATTGTTTATATCTATGCTGCTCACTTTAGAGGACTTCCACCCCAAGTGTTGGTTTTGGGTCCTATTTTGCCAGTAAAGCAGAACTTGTTTCTTGCTCTAAATAAATGCTAGTCCACTTCCACAGGTTCCTACAAAGGGAAACATTTAATGTTAATTTGCATACAATTACAACATTATTCTATTCGACACAGATATGAATAATGCTATATGCACTCCACACACACACACACATCTCCTTTTAACCCTTTACCTAACAAATTGGCCGCATCCGCCGCATAATATGCAAATTCAGCAATTGAAAAAATATTAATTTTCTGAAAATTACAACAAAACTATATCATGAGCAAGCCTGAATATAAGCAACCTGTCATTTGCAAAATGAGGTTCCCAGAGGGTGAATTTGCTGATGCTATCCCATACAGTGGGCCAATTTATCCTCTAGGTACATCTTTCTGTTTTGGCTTTAGACCTTGATTCAGACAGAGGTTCACAGAGGGTACATTTTGTGATGCTACCCTGCTGTGCAGGGTAGCATCACCAAATTCACCCTCTGGGGACCTCATTTTTCAGATGACAGTCTGTTTATCTTCAGGGTTGATCATGAGGGGTCAGATATGGTTTTGTTGAAATATTTTGAAAATTCTGAAAAAATAGTATTTAAAATCACAAATTTTGATATCGTCTGCGTTGGGTAAAGGGTTAAAGACAGATGGCATAAAAATTATACAATGCTCATGTTTATGCATTTTTAAAAAAGCTCATGTAAAAACTTGCATATTTCTATTATCTTGCTCGTATTTAATAGGACTCATAACATTAATTATTGAAAAAACATTACGATAATGCAACAATGCAATAAAAAAAAATTCAGTCTGATTTTAATCAATAGTTTTTTATTTGATTTTAGCAGTGTGGTTTGTGGGGGGGGGGGGGGGGGGGATTCATGTAAATGTTTTCAATTTCATTTCATTACAAATTCAGCACTTATTATGCAAATTTACCTTAGTTACGGTGCAAATTTCATTTGATTGCAAATTTTCAGTTTTGACAAATACTTGGGAGTTAACAAACAAATGCTTTACAATTTATTCTATTTAAAAACCCAATGTTGAACAAACTGTTCTTCGTTTTGTTTTATTTCACAAGTTTCTTGAACTAATTCTTATTAAATGTTTTTACATTGATTTCATGAAGACATTTTAATTAAAATGATTATGTCAAAACTAGATTAATTTACTTTGAAAGGAAAGTGTTGTTTTATATAATTTGATGGGAATTAACAGATTTCCAACTGACATTGATATTAAGGCCTGGAAAATTTTCTACAGTTATTGCAACACTTGAGCAATGACATTTGGTGGCTTTCAGTTCTTTTATTTCTTTAAATTTATTTATTTATTTTATTGGAGTTTAATGACACTTTCGACAGCTAGGATCATGTGTCAGACAATATCATGCGTGGAGGACTTCGGAGTACCTGTACAGAACCATCGAGCAATGGCAAGCAACTGTCAGACTCCCCAACATACTAACTCCACACAAGCAGGGTAAGCATTGGTTGAAGACAAGCACACCATCAACATGTAGTACACCTTAGTACACAGCGCCACCATGCTCGCGGTGCTTCATTAAATAAAATTTTGCTGATGGTCATGCATGCAAGAACATCACTGGCAATGCGTGAATTACGACCAGTCCATGCTGACTGAACAGTACTATGGTGAAAGTTGTGGCATTCTTTTATCACAGCAATATGTTGGGGCTATTTTAAGTAATTGTAGATTACTTGTCTGAATAGCATCCAAAAACATAGCCGTGCATACTTAATTCTTTATCCAAATGCATAGGGTATCAAAAGTTTGTATTTTAGGCCTATGAAAATAATTTCTTGTTTCTCAGGCTATTTTGCTTCAGTTTTATGATGAGGGAGGGAGGCTTTTTTTCTTATTCTTTTTATTTGTTAATGCACAACAGTCCTGTAACTAGTTTGAATTAAAAATTCTTCGAATTGCACCATTATGTGGAAAAAAAACAATTTTCAGTGGTCAAAATTTCCCATACTGCAGCTGCAAATTTAACCACTGAGCTCTGTCAAGCAAGATATAGTTGGTTAAATTTTACATCCGAGGGAAAAAATGACTTGGGTAGTGATCACAACCTGATAACAGTTAAGATTATGGGCAAAAAGACGAATAGAGACAGAAATACCTTCAAGGAAGTTTGGGGACTAAAACAAGGAGCCGACTGGAAGCAGTTTCGGGAAAAACTAAAACCAAATCTTGAATGTATACCTAGGGATGCAAATGTCCAGGGTATTTCAGATGGCATAGTAAATAGCCTAACAGAGGCAGGGAAGGATTGTATAGGAAGGGTGAGGGTCCCAACGAGAGAGCTTGGATACAGGGTTAACGAGGGACTGAAAAAGGCTATAAAAGAAAGGAAGGTAAAATGCGCTGCTTACAGAAGAAGTAGGAAGCTTAAAGGGGTGGATAACAATGACACGAGACTAATGAAAGGAGAATATGAACTGGCACGGAGAAAGGTGATTGAGATAAAGAATAATAATAGGAAGGAGCGCAATTGCAGTCTTGCCAGAACAATAAAGAAAACGGGGGGTTCGAGCTCAAACGTATTTTGGAACTGGATAAATAAACGGGGGAAAAGAAGTGTGCAGAGTATCAAAGTGGATGGGGAAAGTACAGAAGATAAAGGCCGTATCGCTTCAGAGTTAGTCAAGCACTGGGAAAAGATAAACGATAGGCGATGGGGCAGTGGGTCCTCACCAAAAAGAAATACACTGGTGGAGGAGAACCTATCCAATTGTGTATGTAGCGAAATAACGGCAGAAGAAGTGCGGAACGTGGTCTCGAAATTAAAAAATGGTAAAGCGGGAGGGACTGATGAAATTCCGAACGAATTCCTTAAAAATGGAGGGGAGGCACTTATTGAAGTCCTGACAAACCTTTTCAAACTGGCTCTGCGAAAGCAAGAGGTCCCCAGAGAGTGGAGGGAACGTAAGGTGTCGTTCATACACAAAAAGGGGGATAAGGAAGTTCTAGATAACTATAGGGGGATATCAGTTAGTAGTAACATCGGAAAAGTATTCTGTAAGGTCATATACGGTAGACTAGAGGAAGTTATTGAAGAGAAAGGTTTTTTAGGAGAAATTCAAAATGGTTTCAGGAAAGGACGAAAAGTCACTGATCACCTATTTACACTCACCCAACTGATAGAATCAACAAAGGCTGAAAAGAAAAAGATGTTTCTGGCATTTCTAGATGTGAAAAAAGCGTACGACCGAGTGTGGAGGGAAGGTATGTGGCGAATGCTCGAGGGCATCGGACTGGGGGGTGACTTTGTGGGAATCATGAAAGCACTGTATACAGATGTGCAAAGCCAACTCAGTCTAGGGAGTATCACTACAAAACGAGTCCCTATGGATATAGGCCTCAAGCAGGGGTGTATCTTTTCACCGATTTTGTTTGCATTGTATATTAAAGATTTAGGGAATGAACTAATTCAGAGTGCGGAGGGGGTAAATGTTGGAGACATAAAGATACCAGGCTTATTCTTTGCGGACGACATGGTGTTAATGTCTAGAACTGAACAGGGGCTAGAGAAACTGCTGGAAATTGTTAGTAGATATGGGAACACTTGGCGGCTCGAACTAAATGAAAATAAAAGAATGGGGAAAGCAAACAAATCACTGTAGGAGAAACGGGAGAGTATGAGTATCTAGGGGTAAGCATAAATATAACGGGAAGAGGGGTGTACAGAAATTACTCAGCCAAACTGATTCTGAAGGGGAAAAGAATTCTGAACCAACTAAAACTTTTAGGGAAAAATAGTTTCAATAAGGTCTTTGTGGGAAAAACACTGTGGGAGAGGGTGGGTTTACCAAGTATAACGTATGGCACGGACGTGATTCCATTAAACCAAACCGTTATTAAGAAGTTGGAAAGTACTCAGAATGATGCCGGCAGATGGATAACAGGGTCGAGTAATGTTGCAGCTTTGGAAGCAGTAAGGGTGGAGCTTGGGTGGATGAAAATCAAGGACAGGGTAGATTTGGGAAAACTGTGTTACTTTAACTACTTGAGAAACCTGCCTGACAACCGGTGGTGCAAATTGATGCTCGATACCATTTGGAATTCTAATACAGAAACGGGGTGGTCAAAACATGTGAGGGAACTAATGGACAATTACTCTATAGAGGTCACAAACATAGAAGTAGGAATGAAAGAAGGCAAAAGGTTTGTCAAAGAGAGAGTCATGGAAGATTGCAATCGAAAATGGCGAGCAGGGGTTAGCGTGAAAAGATCACTGCAGGGGTTACAATATAAAGAAAAGCCAGCTTTTGAGAAGTACCTAGATGGCACCTTTGGAGGGTCACTGCTGTTCAAATTGAGATCAAGATCACTGGAGCTTCGGGGAAAAATTGGGAGAGAAGGGGAAAAGGGATGCCAAATGTGCCACTCTGGAGTAGTGGAGACCCTGGAACATTTTCTCTTGGAATGCCCACAGTATATACCTCATAGAATAAAATTTACTGGAAGAATAATGCAGAAGTGGGGTGAAGAAACAAAGGATAGATGGCTGAAGGGGGACATGAGGGAGAGGGTAGGAATACTTATTGAAGAAATTGAAAAAGAGGAAGTGAGGGACACTATTAAGCAGTTTATATCTGAATGCTGGGGGGAGAGGAGGGGAAGAGGGGGTGGGTGCAGGGGGAATGATGGCCTTCTCTTATGAGGACCGCGACAAATCAGCGGCTGGCCAAAGAGTTATTATTAAATTTTTCATCCCATAAGTGCAAAATAGTATAATCAAAAAAATTTCCAGGTAAAAAAATGAAGTGATGAGGCAGGTTTTCATTGACGACGGAGGTGCCTGAGAAACAAGAATATTTTTTAATAACCTTAATTAGTGTTTTTTTTTTCAAAACTTTAAACAGATTTCAACAAAATCAAATAATGTGTCCCCACATTGCAATGAGCAAATGCAGCTGGTTCCAATGAGGGAGGGAGGGGAGGGTGGCACATGATATGGTTCTGATTAATTTTTTGAAAAATGTATTTTTTAAACTGCTTAATTGGTAAATGACTTGAGTTGGGATTGATGCAGCCAATTCGTTAAGTAAAAGGTTAAGGACAGTAAAGTACCTTCATGGCATGATTGTTCAAACAGGGTCCTCTCCTCCACTTCCTGAAAGCCTCACACCCTCCCCATCACCTATAGATAATTGTCGGTTTGTTTGTAACCAAGAAAAGCAGAACTTTTGGTCAAAAGTAAGTACAGTAAAACCTGTCCTGAGACACCACTGTCTTGAGAGACCACCTGTCTTGAGAGATCATATCTACCAGGCACGGATTGGTTTTACTCTATAATGGACCTGCTATGGGAGACCACCTGTCTTGAGAGACCACCTGTCCTGAGAGACCACTGTGACCTGGTACCAACTTGTATTTTTATGCCATAATAGACCTGTCTTGAGAGACCGCCCCTTTGAAGACTGAAACCATGACAAAAACTTTTTACCTGTTGTGTAATTGGAAAATCCATTGTGATTATACTAACATAATTAAAAGTATTAAAAGCTCTTAATTGGGTTTGAATTGCTAACTCATTAAAGATTGAGATGTTTTTATAAGACCCCTGTGAAAAGATTATGATTATTGCTGAATAAACAATTTCATACATACCTGAAATCTGACAGATAGGAATGAAAATAAATTTGTGCTGAAAATCTTTTTGTAACAAATTGAATTGGACTGTTATAAAAATTATAAAAATAAATTAGTGTTGAAAATCTTCATTGATGATTTTCAACACTAATTTATTTTTATAATTTTTATAACAGTCCATTTCAATTTGTTAGAAAAACTTCATAAAAAAGAACAGAAACAAAGTAATTACAAAAATCCATTCTTCTCCATTTCTGAATTTTGTGGTTGGTTATTCACTGACTTGAGAAAACCTGAAACCTGTTATGAGAGACCACCTGTCTTGAGAGACCACTTTTGTGTGGCCCAAAGGGCGGTCTCTCAAGACAGGTTCTACTACTACTGTATACCAGACTTTTCACTTTTTCCATTTTTCCAACAGAAGTTTGTGTAGTGATTAAGAATTTACAGCACAGCCACCATGGACTGGTGACTTTCCATGGGTGGGCAATACTTCCAATAATATTTGATTCCAAACACTAATTATAAGAATAATCATCAAACATTTAATTAATGATGCACCATGTTGTACCTGGTGCTTCATTAATTGAAACTTTGCTGCTGATGATTTTGATTTTTACAACCCAGACGGTCCATAGCGACTGTGCTGTAGAACCTCAATAAAAAATGTGTAACTATTTTGACCCAACAAAATATACACATATAAATAGACAGAACGCGATGTGTGTTTGAATCAGTGGGTGTTTTACATAACGAGTTGGAATGGCGTAGTCATATACGGCTCGAGCGAAATATGATTATGCCATTCCAACGAGTTATGTAAAACACCCACCGATTCAAACACACATCGCGTTCTGTGTTTATTACACAACCCATGTATTAAAATTCATTTAAATAAACATATTTTAATTCCGATGTTTAACCCGGTGAAGAGTTTGTTTTGACTGAAGCTGCACTGATCAAATGGATCGATAAAAAAATCAAAACAACCTTTTCGGAACCAGTGTTTGTTGAAATTCGTATCGCTGTTTACTAACAGTAATAGCCACCAAATGGTTAGAATCATTTATATCATAGCGGCGATTCCGTTGAATACAAGGGTTTAAAGTTTAATAGATGTGTAATAAAATTGGTTTTGAAACTGGCAAATTGTGATAATATGTTTCTGATGCTGAAATTAGGTGAAAGTGTAAGATTTTTACAAAGCAGGTGTGTTAATAATCATGAAAGGCAAGAGCTTGAGAAAAGCCTGTACAGATATACATTAGTCTTTGCCACAACATAAAGCACACATCACAGTCGACATATTGTTCATGTACAAAAATAGATGTCTGTTCCTCTATAATACTGCATTAATTCTGTATTGCTCTCAGTACTTCTTAATATTCTGAAAATGAACACAAATAGTAAAGTTTAGGCCTAAACAAGTTAAAAGTTAAAAAATTTATAGTAATTTATATATTTTTTATACTTACCAATGACCCAGACTTAGCTGGTGCTAACTCCACAAAAACCAGGGCCAAACACAAATTTTGCCCCCCAATCCCCAAAATTTGCATCCAAAACAAAAAGAAATCATGTCCTAAAGGACCTCCATAGTACGACTCTACTGCGCATGCGCAGTGACGCAGTCGTCCCGAAATTGGCGCCAAATATCATTCTTACTGGCAGTGCCTGGTCAGCGCTATGTACTCAGCGGGGAGGCAAGAGTTCCCAACTCAGGGAGGGCCATCCCCGTCTGGGTCATTGGTAAGTATAAAAAATATATAAATTACTATAAATTTTTTAACATTTTTATACTGTACCAATGACCCAGACTTAGCTGAATAGTAAACAGGCTGGAGGGCCTAGGACATAGAGGAAAATCCAATAAGCTCAATTATATAATAAAGAGGTAACCCCTTAAGGAGAAAAGGAGTATTATGCTTTACATGTATCTTTCTTATTTAATATTAAATTAGAAAGATACACTACCCTTAATAATTGAGCACAATAACATTCATGTTCTCTATTAACATCCAGTATAACCCTTATACTAATTATTTTTAAAGCAAGCCAATAAATAAAGTAGTCCAGAGAATTGAGACTCTTTATAATCATTTAAAAGTGTCCGAGTATTGTATATTAAAGCCCGTTAGACACTTGACATATACAAATGCTTCACACCGAGCTACACTTTAAAAATAAGACATGAATGAAATTAAACATTAATATTACACTTTAAAACCATCCCGGAAGCGACTCAGAAATACTGTCTTGGAGGAGGCATTCCCTTGCTTTTCACTATAAAGCAGGTGACCTAAGGGAACACCCGCCCCCCACCCCCCCTTCCCCTTGCCCTGGGTCAAATAGCCCAGAGCGAAGAGGGCAGTCGGACGGAGTCACTGCCGGAACAGAAAGCCTGCATAACTATAGTTGCAACTGTTTAGTGGACGACATTCTGAGCAACAGATAACGGACCTAAACAATGCAGGTCTCCAGAAATGGACTCAATATTTCTGAGATAAAAATTAGTAAATGTGGAAGGCTGAGACCAATAAGCAGCCTTCATTAAATCTGTAATAGCAACACTATTAGCATAAGCCCAGGAAGTAGAAAGAGCTCTTACTTCATGAGCAGAAATCTTAAGCACAGACTGCTGAGAAGAAGATAAATCTTCATACGCAGTACGGATAGTTAACTGAATCCATCTAGCAATAGAATGGACTGAAATGTCCTTTCTATTAGGCATCAAAGACAGAAAGAAACGTTTCCGTCCCTTTCTGATGAACTGAGATCTCTGTTTATAGATACGTAGTGCTCTAACAGGACAGAGTAAAGGCCTACGCCCGTCTGAAGACGGAAGAGCCTTAATAACAATAGGTTCCGGATATTTATTAGGAGCCTGATTCTTAGCTAAAAAACCGACATTAGTAGTGAAGGTGATAGTGTTCCCAACACTACGATAATGAGAATCATCCACCGATAGTGCATGAAGCTCACTGACTCTTCTGGCAGAAGAGAAAGCTAAGAGAAAAGCTGTCTTATAAGATAAGAATTTGAAATCTACTGTCCCAAGAGGTTCAAATGGCTTTTCCTTCAATTTAAGGAGAACCCAAGCTAAATTCCACTTAGGAATTAATCTAAGAGTTCTGGGTCTATTTATCGAAAAGTTTCTAACCAATTTCGATAAAGAGACATTAGATCCAATTTGTAAACTATCATGATGTGCATAGGTATCAGATAACATAGATCTATAACCCTTTATAGTAACAGGCTGCAGTTTGATTTCGTCAAACAAGTATACTAGAAAGTTAGCAATGTCTGGTATAGAGGGATCAAATATATCTACAGAATGATCCCTACACCAACGACGGAAAACCTTCCACTTAGCCGCATAGTTTAGCGAAGAGGAGGTCCTCCTACAGTTAGAAATCGCGTCCACTGCTCGTCCTGTAAAGTGCTTGCCATGCAAGAAGGACCGCACAACGGAAAAACGTGAAGGTTGAGACCTTGCGGGTTGTGATGGAGTTGGCGCGATTTCCCCTGCCAAAGAAGATCCTCTCGTGGAGGAAGCTTCCGCGGTAGGTCCCACAACAGACACCTGAGTAGATTTATCCACGGTCTCTGTGGCGACAGAGATGCTACCAACAGAATCTTGCATTGAGATTGTTTTATCTTTAGCAATACTTGTTGAATTAACGGCACTGGAGGATACGCATATCCTATCATTCCGTCCCAAGGGATCGACAGAGCGTCTACTGCAAATGCTCTTGGATCCGGACACGGGGACACATACGTCTGCAACTGATTGTTGAGATGTGTCGCAAATAAGTCTATCATTGGCCGTTCCCATTGGTAGCAAATCTGATTGAATACTTGTTTGTTGAGAGTCCACTCTGACGGCAACAAGCGACCCTTTCGTGAAAGGGAGTCTGCTAGCACATTCAGACGACCCGGTATGTGACGGACCGAAAGAAGAACGTGATGTTCCAACGCAAACAGAAGGATTCTTTCCGTTAGATTGAACAACGGAACTGAATGAGTGCCTCCCTGATTCCGTATATACGCCACTACTGTCGTATTGTCGGATAGGATTTGGACATGAGCATCGTGAATAATGTCCATCCAGTGACGTAACGCAAGCCAAATTGACATCATTTCCTTGATGTTTATGTGCTTGCACAGGAATTGCGGATCCCAAAGACCCTGGCATCTCGAATCCATTGGGATTAATGATGCACCCCAACCTGTTTGACTGGCATCCGTCATAATGGTAAAACTCGGATCCGGCAACTGCAGCGGAACTCCTTGAGTTAACCACTGAATGTTTGCCCAAGTCTGAATCTCTTGTTTCACTTGATCTGACAAGAGAACGTCTACATCGAGCGAATGAATTTTCACACTCCAATTCTGAGTCAGGAAAATTTGAAGAGGCCGTGTGCGTAGCCGTCCCATCGGAATGAGATCCGCGACGGCTCCGCACAGACCTATCAGTCTCATAAATTCTCTCGCCGTGACTTTGTCTGTATTCAGACAATAGCGAGCGTAACAACTGACTAATTTCGCTCTGGTTAACGGCAGACGAACGAGATTGTTGTTCGTCTCGAAGCTCATTCCCAGATGAGTGAATGACTTGGACGGCACCAGATCCGACTTCTCCTCGTTTACTATGAAACCGAGACGTCGGAGCAATAGAAGAAGATTCTGAACATCGTTCTGAAGCGTTAACTCGTTGCCGTACCTCTGAAGAATGTCGTCCAGGTAGGCCGACGTTACCGCAGACGAATGAGCTCGGAAGTAGATCATTACCGAGTTCATTACCCGAGTGAAAGCCCAGGGTGCTAGATTCAATCCGAAGCACATGGCCCGGAACTGATACACCACTCCTAGGACTGCGAAGCGTAGATACTTTCGGAATGTCGGATGTACCATGACGTGAAAGTACGCATCTTTGAGATCTATGCTCGTTGCATAATCGTTCACCCGAATACTCGCTCTGACCGATCGAATCGTCTCCATATAAAACTTTGGAGCGACGATCAGCTTGTTTATCCAGCTCAAATCTATGACTGGACGGAACAAGCCGTCTGGTTTCGGAACCAGAAACAGATGGCTGTAAAATCCCAGCGATTCCTGGTTTTCTACGACCTCTACCGCGTTCTTCATTAAAAGAGACTGCACCTCTGATAGCGGAGCGTCTCTTTTCTGAGGATTTGACGGAAGATGAGTCCACTTTGGACTTCGAGTTAATGGAGGCTTTCGTTTGAAGGATATCTTTAGACCTTCCGAAGTCACTCCTCTCACCCACGGGTCGTCCGTAATCGACGCCCACTCTTGAGAAAAACTCGACAACCTTCCGCCAACCGGAACGCGATAGAGGTTTAAGCCATCACCTCCTGGATCTGCGAGGCCTGCGGTAGGAGAAACCACGTCTTCCACGACCCGCACCTCGCCTCGTCGACCTCGGGGCGTCCGACCGATTGTCCCGGCCTGAAGGACGTCCCGAACGAGAGTCACTATCCTGATGGTCTCTCGAATAAGAGCTAGAGGACGCACCGGAACCTCTATAGGAACCTCTCTTGGGCGCATAAGACCCAGAAGTGCCCGCCTTATTCGTGTCTGCTGTATCCGACCTTTTAGGAGCGGATCTGAACAACAGAGAATCACTAGCTTTCTTTTTAATATTATCATAAATAGCGGAAAGCTTGCCGTCAAAGAGAAGATCTCCTGAGACCGAAGCGACTCTAAGAGAGTTCTTCACCTTAGAATCCACTAGTGTGGATGTAGCCAGGGCTGCGTCACGTCTAACCAACTCCAGATTTGCCACTGAAAGGGCGGAGTTACACGTGGAATAAGCTACTGCCCTTGAAAGAAGTCTTAAGGAGGATTGTATATCCTGAAACTCTTCCCCTTGAAGACGCAGTGATAACGCCTTAATAAGGTGATCTGCGTAAGATAAGGCATCTAAATTGGCTCTGTTAGACGCAATAGCTGTTTCCAACACTGCGGTTGGAATAGAAGCTGACGACGGTAATGATAGCTCTAAGTCTTCCGCCTCGTCGTCCATACGCAGAGGAACTCTCGGTATACCCTGACCTGCCGTGTCGAATTTATTCCTTGCATTAATGAAAGGCAGGTTGAGAGTATTTGCGGACAAGAAACCTGCTTTCCCCGTCCTGGAAGCAAGTTTAAAAATAGCGTCGTTCAATAATTCAAATGTTCTTGCAACATTATTGGACTGCGACGGAAACTCGGGAGCGATGTCCCTGAACCGCTCAAAAAAATCAGAGTCCAATGAAGCTATAATTCTCCTGTCCTGAAGCGCAGCAGTCTGGCCCGACGGAACAACTTGAGGAAGAAAGTGCCGGATGAAGTCCACGGCAGCTTTATGTTGTTCCGAAAGGGATAGCTCCAATTCATCCGTATCCCTTTCACCATCCGGTCGGACCTCCCGATGTTCCCGGTCGTCCGCCCCCGATGCTTCGGCGGAGCGTACCGACCCAGCGCCGTCGGATAATTCTCGATCCGACACCGTTTCTGTCGGCTGCTGGGATGCTGCGATAAGCTGTGCTATCTGCACTAGAATGTCCGACGTCGAGACCTGCGGAGGAGCGGTCTTTCGCTGCTTCGCCGAGGGCAGCTCCGCATCAGATGGCTCCCGCATACTTTTCCTATGCGAACGTCCGGAGTCCATCGGTCTCGAATCCCTGGCTGCCGGATGGTGTGACCTGGTCGCCGAAGAATCCTTCATCGGCGAAGCTGGCAAAATATCGGAGGTCACGCAGCCAAGGTGCGGTCGTGTGCGCCGACGAGAAGAGGAAGCCTTAACAGTCTCTGCGGACTGCTTATACAACGGAGCGTCCCGAGCGACGGACGTATGCTCCGCTAAAGACACATTTTGTACCACAACATCTGGTCCCAGATGTTGTTGTACGAGAGAGGGGCCTCTCTCGCTCGCGGCCCGGCTGGACCTGGACGAGCTAGGAACCGGACTAAAAGGCTTCCTCCGTTCTCGTTCACTATCCGCCGTCACTGGGTGTGCATCTATTATTTTTATAGTGCTTGCATCACCCAAAATTTCCTCTTGGACCGCATCGGACGAACCCGGCTGCCGAACCATTCGGTGAATGGACGCTACACCGGGCGAGCTAGCGGACGACATTTGTCTAATCTCCATGAGCACTTTTGCCGCTAGCTCTGAATTTATTTGTGACGACGGACGCACACTTGAAGAAGATAACATGGAAACATCACCCTGTTCTGGTTCCTCTGAAATAGAAACTGAGAGAGTAGAGTGACCTTGTGGAGAAAGAGCCGGCATCGCTCTTTCTCCAGAAACAACATATCGTGACACACGTTTCCAATGTTTCTCATCCCAATGTTCACATATAGGACAGGGATTAATGCGAGAACACTGACTACAATTAATACAATGATCATGAAAGTCAGAGGAAGATTTCTTCCTATTACAATTTGAACAAAGTCCCTTCATTGTGAAAGAACAACAATAAGTCCTAGTTACTCGCAAAAACCCCTGACACAAAGATACATAATAACATGATCCATTAATAAATGAAAAAACAATTGCAAAACAAAATAATTTTGAAAAAATATTTTTTCAGAGAAGCCCAAGTTGCTGAAAAGTAACGTTGAGCCCCGATGGATCCGATGGCAAAGTGTGGTCAAAAATTTTAAAATTATATAAAATAATTAATGAGACACTTTCGGATAATATAAATGTATCTTATAATGAGATAAACTACCACAAAGGCAAACAGCCCCCCTCAAAAAAGGCTGTTGCCAATGAAAACAAACAGTGTAAACACAGTAGAAAACATGACTCCAGGCACTGAAAAAACTGGCCCGGAATCAGTCATCAATTACACTCTATCTGATGCAAAACAGAGACTCCCAGGGGAGAATCTGCAGAACATCAGATGGAAGATGCAGAACACAAACGTTATACACCCATGGGTGAAAACGTAACTATGGGGAAAATAACAGAAAACATTCTGTAACCAAGCAACTCTCCCAGGGAATTTTAGAAATGAAACTTCTCAAAAATATGCCAAAAGCATGGGAGAATTGCAAGGGGGGACTTTAGAAGGCTAGGGGAGAGGAAACACTGAATAAGCAGTGCAACAATTAGCAAGAATGACAACAAGAGGCCCATGCCTCGAAAATAGGCAACTTAACATAATTTCAACAAAAAATTTTAAGTACAGCCCTGATTATTTTTTGCCACTTCTTTTTTCCTCTCCTCCTTCTATCCTCCTTAGAATCACATTTTCTCCAAAAATTACGTGTCTGGCATCCTTTAAACTGAGATTTACAAGCACAAAGATCAGTGAGATGTTGACTGATGAAGGGCCAAACAGAGAATGATATTTGGCGCCAATTTCGGGACGACTGCGTCACTGCGCATGCGCAGTAGAGTCGTACTATGGAGGTCCTTTAGGGCATGATTTCTTTTTGTTTTGGATGCAAATTTTGGGGATTGGGGGGCAAAATTTGTGTTTGGCCCTGGTTTTTGTGGAGTTAGCACCAGCTAAGTCTGGGTCATTGGTACAGTATAAAAATATCTATTTCTGAGGCCCTCCCGCATGGTCATTTTGGCAGCCGCATGCTCTCATTTTATAACCAATGCAAACTGCAAAACAATATTAGAGGATGGCCACCAAAGGGTGGCTGATTCCCCCGAAAAAAGCCTTGATAGCCATTCCAACCTTATTCGCGACACACCCTCTGGTTGTGGGCAATAATAATACCAAGTATCATTAATATCCTTGAAGGCTGGAAGAAGTTATGGAGCAGACACGAATTCCGTCTACGCTCGGACGGACAGATGGACAGACAGTCGGACGACGTCACGGCTAGATTCCCCCGAATTTTTTTCGGGGGAATAAAAAATTAAACAAGGCCTAAAAAAAATAAAAAATCTGTTTCTCAGGCCCTCCCGCATGGTCTTTTTGGCTGCCGCATGCTCTCTTTTTATAACCAATGTAAACTTGAAAAAAAATAAAAATTGAATGGTTTATGTCTGCTATTTTATCTGAGTTAATAAAATTGATAACTTTATCCCTTGAGTGCAAGAAGGCTTTGCAATGCTTTAGCATTGCAAAGCCTTCTTGCTCTCAAGGGACGAAATACACCACCACCCATGCTATTCTGTAGATTATGAGGCCTAAAACCTAAACCAAGAACATAAACTTTTTATGGCAAAGAAATAATTACAGAAATAAAAAATAAACTAAAAAAACGCCCGCCTGCATGCAATTTCACAAATAATGGCCTGAGAAACAGAAGATCCACTTTGTGAGGCCTAATTTATATCCGATATCTTACCCAAGTTAATAAATTTGATAAATTTGTCCCTTGAGTGCAAGAAGGCTTTGCAATGCTAAAGCATTACAAAGCCTTCTTGCACTCAAGGGATGAATAACACCACCACCCATGCTATTCTGTAGATTATGAGGTTTAGGAGGAGTTGCGCTTACAAGGACGGACAGACGGACGGACAGGGTGATTCCTATATACCCCCCCAAACTTTGTTTGCAGGAGGTATAATTAACAGGGATTTGGTCACATTCCTGTATCCTAGAGATAAACTGCACATTTATTCTATTATATCTTGTTTGACAGAGCTCAATGAGCTCTGTCAACTAAGAAATAATAGATTGAATGCCTGTCTTGTATGTACTGAGGCCAAATTGGTCAATTAACAAAGGGAATTCAGTGAATATCAAGGTAATTTCATGACATATTGCATAATTTTTCTTATACAAATAACAGGAGTTTACTCTATAGCATATATGCAATTAATAGGGCAAATTTGTACTGTAGGTGTAGCAACTGAGTTTGTCTGGAAGTAATATTCAATTAACCCTTTACCCAACGCAGACGATATCAAAATTTATTATTTTAAATATCATTTTTTTAAATTTTTCAAAAAACTTCAACAAAACCATATCATGTGACCCCCTCGTTGTAACGAGCTCGTCGAGCTCGTTCCAACGAGGGGTCACATGATATGGTTGTGTTTAAATTTTTGGAAAAATAATATTTTTTCAACTGCTAAATTTGCATATTATGCGGGCGGATGTGGCCGATTCGTTGGGTAAAGGGTTAACAGGGTTATTCAATTAAAGTGGACTCAACTGAATGTGGTATGAAAAATTAATGAGAGTTATAATCTGGCAAGCGGAGAGCGTAGTTGCTCAGTAGCTAGAGGTGCAGGCTGCAAATTTAAAGGTCGTACGTTCGAATCCGACCTGCATTGTGTCATGGGCAAGACACTTAATCCCAATTGCCCACATGGGGGCACGGTGGCATTGGTACTAAGGCGTTCTGCACATCAATGGTCCACTTGTCTTCAACCAATGCTGACCCTGCTTGTGTGGAGTTAGTATGTTAGGAAGTCTGACAGTTGCCCACCGTTGCTAGGGTTCTCTCCGGGTACTCCGGCTTCCTCCACCCATAAAACTGTCGGACACGAGGTGACCTTGGCTTTTGAAAGTGCTGTTAAACCCCAATAAATAAAATAAATAAATTTATCAAGCTTGATATGATGTGATCCTGGTTGTTGAACGTATCCTTAAACCCCCCAAGAAATACAAACAAAAAATCTGGCAAGTATGATCAAGTTTCCCAAAATAAAACATACCTCTTGTGAGTATTTCTGCCTATATCACAATCTTTCCTTCAAAAAAAATTACCTCCAAAAGGATCATTGTTATTATTCTGAAATGAGAAAATATTATTCAACCATGTAATACATTAGACAATACCTACAAGGTTACTACATCAGTCAATGATCTGAGTTTCACATTCTGTTTTGTTAAGAAGACAAGATGAGCCAGATTACACAAGATGCCATACATGAGGCCAGATCAGCCAGGTCAAAAGGCCCAACAAAGTAGATATCCTGTTTCTCAGGGCATTTTTTGTAAATCTGCATGTGGGCGGGTTGTTTTATTATTTTATTTTTTTTTTGTAATTATTTCTTTGGCATCAAAAATTCAAGTTCTTGGTTTGTTTTATGTTTTGGGCCTCATAATCTACAGAATAACATGGGTGGTGGTGTATTTCGTCCCGTGAGTGCTCAAGCATTGTTGAGCCTTGTTAAACACTCAAGGCACAAATTTATCAATTTTATTAACTTGGGTAAAATATCAGACATAGACCATTATATTTTTATTTTTTTAGGTTTGCAGTGGTTATAAAAAAAAGAGCATGCAGCAGCCAAAAGGACCATGTGGGTGGACCTGAGAAACAGATTTTTAATCTTTTTTAGCCTAAAGGTATCATGTTTGATCTGGCAGCACTACTTGAAATTTATGCAAGAATCAGAATTGATTCTCACAATGATTCTTGGAACAAAAACAGTGAGAATTAACTCTGATTCTCGCAAATGATCATTTGATTTCCATCCTACATTCTAAAAGTGTCCTCAGCAATCTGGAGATTTGCATTTATTATTATTGTTCACTGGGAATGAGATAGCACTTTGCCTTGGCTGTAGTTCTATTGAAGTTTTGGCTGCCTACAGACAAGGTATTGCAACTTCTATCAGCAAGACTACCAAAAGCTGGTATACTACAACATCTGTTCTGCATGTAAAACAAAACAAACTCACAAAAATTGGAACTAGACCCTTAAGGGTTAAACTGGTTGCATTTACAAGCCAGACGAGGACGCAATAGCACTTCAAATTCTAAATTAAAGGGAAAATTGATTCAACAGGTGTTAACGTCAGCTAGAGTTAACAAGAATCAAAACTGATTCTCGCAAAGCAGGACAAATTTTAAGCCCTAGGCTGATCCAGTTTCATCAATGAGATGGATTATGCAGACATGTTAACTCTTCTGGAATGCCTGGGAAAATCCCGTAAATTCAATGCACTTCCCTGCCTCCAGGAAAGGGAATCGGTTCTGGATGGGAATCCCGGAAAATAGCAGTGTAAAATTTTTCTGTTTCAAGATATTCGGTCTTGAATCATAGGCCTTCGAAGCTCCGATCATAACGATTGATATAAAAAATATGCTGATGGGTGAATTATATGTAATAAATAGAGGATATGGAATGAGTGTTTTTCTCATATAATATTTATGAAACGGGATTAACAATTTTCCGTTTTAGCGAGCCCAAACAGAAAATTCGGACAAGTTTCATAAATATTATAAGAGAAAAACACTCATTTCATATTCTATTTATCATATGACACACACACGCACAAATTAGCCACTTAGTATGACTTTTAACCCATCACCTAACTTGAGTTGCAGGGTTAAAAAGTCAAGCTCGTTCCAATAAGGGCTCATAACCTATGTTTTGGAAGCAAAAAGTGAAATGAAAGTGTCAATGACACTGTAGCTCAACTTGTCAAGAAAAAGGCATGTACATGTATAGTATGTGACACAGCAATGACAAACATCTAGGTAACATAAGCTGTTAGCTTTCCGTCGAATCCCTCTCATATACAGCGATCTATCTTTGTTTACCTTTGTTATTTTGTGTACTGTTGTACATTGTGTTGCTTGTTCTTCTTTGTACCTGTTGCGTACTGTATACAAATAACATAATTTCAAATAAATATTGTTTAAACTAAACATCTAGGTAATGACCTGATAACAAAGGTACATATAAAGTATTTTAACGGTCTGTACATAAATACTGACCGTTGCCTGTAACAAATGTATAGGTAAAGTATTGTAAAGGTGGGTGACAGTCAGATGCTAAACTAGAAAAGAAATCTTTGAGTCCCAGAGTGGGTCTGACTGAACCCCAAAATATTTGTTCTCATAGCACAGTGATAACAAAAGCACCCCAAAACACACTCGTTCCTGTCCCCAGGTGAAAACAAAGGTACCCAAGAAGTTTTGTGAAGATCAGTTCATAAATACGAGCTGTATAGAACTTGTGACAAAAAACTGATTGGACCTAATTTTGGTACAAAATGGTCACTGGCAGCCATCTTGAATTTTGGACCGTACCCAGAAACACTCATTCTCGTCCCAAGGTGATAACAAAGGTACCCAAGAAGTTTTGTGAAGATCGGTTCATAAATACAGCATCTACCCTGAGGCGTATTGACATGTGTGCTTACATTGTGTAAGTAGCACTGAATAAATAAAAGTTCATCTAATTTGCATAATTTCTGCACGAAAAAAAAAACTTTACAATATGTGATGTATTCCATTTTACTAAACATTCAAACAAAAATTCATTCAAATCAGAACTTTCATACAGAAGTTCTGTACAAAAGACTGATTGCACTAATTTTGGTACAAAATGGCTGCTGGTGGCCATCTTGAATTTCGGACCACACCCAAAAACACTCGCTCTCATCCCACAGTGATAACAAAGGTACCCAAGAAGTTTCGTAAAGATTGGTTCATAAATATGGCCTCTAGTCTGAGCTGTATAGAAGTTGTGTACAAAAAACTGATTAGACCTAATTTCGGTACAAAATGGCCACTGGCAGCCATCTTGAATTTTAGACCGCACCCAGAAACACTCGTTCTTGTCCCAAGGTGATAACAAAGGTACCCAAGACATTTCGTGAAGATCAGTTCATAAATTCAGACTCTAGTCTGAGCCGTATTGACATGTGTACTTACTGTGTGTAAATCGCACTGAAAAAATCAAAGTTCATCTAATTTGCATAATTTCTGCACGAGAAAAAAACCCGTATTATATGTGATGTATCCCATGGTACTAAACATTCACACAAAAAATTATTCAACTCAGTGCTTTCATATGGAAGTTCTGTGCAAAAATCTGATTGCACCTAATTTCGGACCGCACCCAAAAACACTCGTTCTCGTCCCACGGTCATAACAAAGGTACCCAAGAAGTTTTGTCAAGATCGGTTCATAAATATGGCCTCTAGCCCGAGCCGTATCCAATTGCTGACATACGGACAGATGGCCAGATGGACAGACGGACGGACAACAGGCCATGACAAAAGCTCAAATTTGGCTTCGCCAAAGTTGAGCTAAAAAAAAAAAAAAAATGAATGGTGTTTTTCTTGTAGGTAATAGATTAATACAATATAACCCACCCTAAATAGGACAGATAACGTAAATTCTCCCTACTGAAATTATGCAAATGTGACCCAGTTGTATTTTGTTTAGCCAATCAAATTGTCCAGTTTTGCAACTGACCAATGAAATTGACGTAAGGCTTTATTTATCACTGATTAATATGAAAACAAAATATCAAATGTTTTAAAGTGAACAAAATGGACGAGTCATATGATAAATGAGTCTTTCATTATAAATATTTCACTTTTATCCAATGTTTGTTTCTGTTTTATTCATTTCAATTTTGCTGCCTTGTCAATTTATGAGTGCCAAAGTGAAAATAGAAACACTTCCCGAGTTAACCACTGAATATCTGCCCAATTTGAACCCTTTTTTTACTAGGTCCGTTAAAACAATACTAGTTCACGCGAAAGCGTCTTCACACTCCAGGTCTGAGTGATGAATATCTGCGGATATATCACACAGACCGCCCATCGGAATGAGATCCACAGCTGCCCCGCACTACTACAACAGTCACATGTATTCCCTCACTATTAATAATGCGTCTTGAGTGTTGACAAAAGAGAGCATAACAACTGACTAATTTCGCTCTGGGTAAGGGCAGACGAAAAAGATTGTTGTGAGTCTCAAAGCTCAATCTCAGTGAATAGACGACTTATACGGAGCTAGATCCGATTTTTTCTCGTTTACGATGAAACTGAGATGTCGGAGTAATAGAAGCAGACTCTGAACATCGTTCTGAAGAATAATTCTGTTGCCTTATCCCTGTAGAAGGTTGTCCAAGTAAGCCAACGTTACCGCAGACAAATGAGCTCGTAAGTAAGACATTACCGAGTTCATTATTCGAATGAAACACCCAGGGAGCCAGATTCAGACCAAAGCATATTGTTCTGAACTGATACACCTTCCCTTGTATGGAGAACTGCAGGTACTTTTAGAATGCCGGATGTACCAGGACATGAAAGTGCAGATTCTTAGATCTGTGCTTGCCGCATAGTCGATCACTCGAACGCACGCTTTTACCGACTGAATGATTTCCATAAATAAACTTGTTATCCAGCTGAAGTCTATTATAGGTCAGAACAAGCCATCTGGCTTGGTACAAGGAACAGATGACTAAAAATCTTGAGAATCCTGATTCTCGATGACCTGCATTGCTTCCTTTGATAAGAGAGCTTATACCTCCGGTAGGAGAAACTCTCTTATGCAAGAATTTAATGGAAGATTTGTCCAACGCGGACAACTTGTTAGTGGGTTTTTACTCAGAATGATAGCCATAAGCCGTCCGAGACTACACTTCTCACCCACTGATCATCCATGATTGTTATCCAGTTTTTTGCAGAGTTTGATAACCTTCTGCCAACTGGCCAGCAATAGAGGTCTAAACCATCACCTGTCTGACCTGTGAGGATTACAGGAGGAGGAACCACGTCCTCCCCCGCGAAAAAACTTGTCTTGTCGGCCTGGGGGGGGGGGGGGGGGGTCTGACCTATAGTCCCGATCAGACCTACACCCCTTTCCCGAGTCGCTATACTGACGACCTTGAGAGTAATTATAAGAGGGTTTCGTACCCTCGTGAGGAGGTTCTTTTTGACATTTTTGTCTAGAACGCCCTCCTTTACTCTTGTCTGCTGAAGCAGGTCGTTAATACAGCGACTTCAAAAGCAGAGCACTGGACGCTTTCTTAGTAGCTTGTTCATAGACTAACGAAAGTTAGTCGTCGCAAATAAAATGTCCGGAAACCAGGGCGACTCTGAGAGAGCTTTTCACCTTGTCATCTTATCAGTGATGACGATACAAGGGAAGCATCACGTCTGATTAACTCCAGATTAGCCACTGTTATGGCGGAGTTATATGTGGTATATATAATTGTCCTGGAAAGAACTCTAAGAGAGATACGAACGTCCTCAAAATTCCTTTCCTTTGAGACGCTGTGCCATAGCTCTTGTAAGGTGATATGCGCAAGACGTAATGTCCAAATTCGCTCTATTTGAAGAAATTGCCGTCCCAATTGTGTCTGATCGAATAGTGAATGACACAGGTAAGGATACCTCTGGATCCCCAGCCTGCTCATCCAAATGCAAAAGAACTCTCTGAACATCTTCCCCGACCGTTTTTAAAATGGTACGTATATGGAAGATGAAGATAAGAAACCGCCTTCTTCCTCGCACTCAAGAGGGTAAATACGGTGACGTATATATGGCCGAAGGCATGCGACACCTGCATAAACTGAACCGGAAAAGAAAGGACTTCCTCCTTTGCCTGGATAAAGTCTGCGCCTAACGATGCCAGCAGTTTCTATCTTGTCGTCGCAGCATTCTGATGCGGCAGAACAAAAGCTGGGTAGCATTGATGGATGAAAACCATCGCAACCATGTACTGTTCCGAAAGGGAAGGGTAATCCTTGTCCTTATCCCTTTCAACATCTGAGAGAATCAGTTGCGAATCTCGGTCCATTGCATCTGTATGAACAGACGACTGGACCGACCCAGATCCAGAGGATGCATCTACACTTGCTGGGATGCTGCGATTAGCTGCGCAATCTGCGACAGCAAAATATCATCGAGGCCTGAGGAGCAGCGGACTTCCATTCCTTAGCCGCATGCTGCTTCTGGGACGGTGTATCGAAAACGGATCCTTTCTGCGATCATTCTGATGATCAAGGCCTCGTCTCCCTAGCTACCGGATGGTCCGACTTCACGGGCGAAGAGTGGTTCCTTCTTCGTGCAGCAGGCTGGATATCCTGGATATCTGAAGTTGGGTAGCTATTATGCGGTCGTGGAAGCCATTACTGAAGCCCACCCCGGATGCAGGCTAGACGGAGCGTCCCGAGCGACGGGTGGACATATGCTCCGTCTTGTGCAAGTTTCCAACCAGAAAACTTCATTTAAGGCCTTGTAAAACGTAGCGAAGGAAGCCTTGATTGAAGCCGACCCCGGCTGCAGACTAAACAGAGCGTCCCGAGTGGAGGGCGGACATATGCTCTGGCTTGTGCAAGTTTCTCAAAACAACATCTGACCCCAGACACTGCTATATTAGAGAGGGGGGCCTCTCCCGCTCGCGGTCTATCAGACCTCGCCGAGTACAAGAACTTGCAGACTTCCTCCTTATTTCCTCCCTATTTCCGTCATCGCTGGGTGAGCTATTTATATTATAGTGCTCACTCCACCCAATCCACTTCTTAGACCGTAACAGACTTACCCGGCGTCACAGCACACATGGATGGAGTACCACTTCACTGGTCGAGCTAGCTGCTTGCAAGAGATTAAAACCTTTACCCAAAGGCCCTAACTCTTGCAATAATGAGCACTGCAGCCAGCTCTATATGCGCCATGGAGTGCGACGACGGTAGCACTGTTGGATAGGTATCAGAATATCATCACCGTGTTCATGTTCCTCTGAAATAGAAACTGACAGAATGAATTAAAACGCGGTAAGAGGCTCTGATCCTCAGAACCTCACTGCCAACAACATACCGCGACACCCGACTCCAACATCAGTCAACCTAGTGCAACACAAGAATGACAAGAGTCCACAGGAGTAAATCAACTAAAGTCAGATATCAATAATTTAGTAGCTTTTCAAATGATATACTACAGTTTGGCCGCCATGGACTGGTCACATTTCATGGGTGGATAATATTTTTACGAATGCAATAATACTAGATTCCAAAAATTAATTATTGGAATAATCATCAAAAATTTAATTAAAGAAGCACCAGGTACTACCTGGTGCTTCATTAATTAAAATTTTTCTGATAAGGGTTTTTATTACTGGGTAAATGTATGCATGGACATCACTGTCCACAAATGGATTTCGACCAGTCCGTGGGGGCTGTACTATATAAGATAAACTGGATATTACCAACTGGGGTGGGGGTACTGAAATGGTGTAATACAGTAGAACCTGTCTTGAGAGACCGCCCTTTGGGTCACACAAAAGTGATCTCTCAAGACAGGTGGTCTCTCATAACAGGTTTCAGGTTTTCTCAAGTCAGTGAATAACCAACCACAAAATTCAGAAATGGAGAAGAATGGATTTTTGTAATTACTTTGTTGCTGTTCTTTTTTATGAAGTTTTTGTAACAAACTGAAATGGACTGTTATAAAAATTATAAAAATAAATTAGTGTTGAAAATCTTCATTGAAGATTTTCAACACTAATTTATTTTTGTAATTTTTATAACAGTCCATTTCAATTTGTTACAAAAAGATTTTCAACACAAATTTATTTTCATTCCTATCTGTCAGATTTCAGGTATGTATGAAATTGTTCATTCAGAAATAATCCTAATCTTTTCACAGGGGTCTTATAAAAACATCTCAATCTTTAATGAGTTAGCAATTCAAACCCAATTAAGAGCTTTTAATACTTTTAATTATGTTAGTATAACCACAATGGATTTTCCAATTACACAACAGGTAAAAAGTTTTTGTCATGGTTTCAGTCTTCAAAGGGGTGGGTCTCTCAAGACAGGTCTATGATGGCATAAAAATACAAGTTGGTACCAGGTCACAGTGGTCTCTCAAGACAGGTGGTCTCCCACAGCAGGTCCATTATAGAGTAAAACCAATCGGTGCCTGGTAGATATGGTCTCTCAAGACAGTGGTATCTCAGACAGTGGTCTCTCAAGACAGTGGTCTCTCAAGACAGTGGTCTCTCAAGACAGGTTTTACTGTAAAGTCTCAATCTCATCTCTGGGCCATATATATAGTTGTCATCTAGACTCATTAATATATGCACAGAGATGAGGTTTCAACTTCAAAAACCATCTCAGAACCCAGAATATGAAGTTCCTAGCTGTCTCAAATGAAGACTGTTACCTAAACGATAGCCCAAGTGCAAAATCTCTGCCTCAAAGAAGGCTGTCTGTTACCCTATAGTTGGGAAAGTATAATTTAAGAATATTACTTTCAGAAAACAGGTGGACAGAAAATGTTGTAAGAAAGTACCATAACATCACATAATGTGAATACAAAAAACCCATGACAATGTGTAATTCTACATTCTTCTGAGTGTAAAACATATAGAGTGGAGGAAGCCCACGGCATAAAATCTGTTCATTTTTATGAGAATCGAAATGGATTTGTGTAAATTTGATCAGGAGAGTCCACAATCTGTTTTGGATATTTTCAATGCAAGTAACACATTTCCGAAGCGCAAAGGGTGAGTTTGGGAGGGGGTTTCCACGGCTGGAAATTTTTTGACAAAAATGGTAGAGCTGGGAAGTATTAAATCAGTATTTTAAGACTGATTTACCACGGTATCAGTATGGTGTTCAGTATCAACAACATACATGTACTCGCACTGATACAAATATCAAATAATATTTTGGATATACTGCCCGGCTGCAGATCCGTTTTACAGCAGACAAAGCCGTCGAATTGTCAAAATGTTCGAAGAACACAGGCACTCGTCATCAGTCATTTGATGTAACAAATAGCGGAGAGAACATTTTCTCTCAGCTTTTTTGTTACCTCAAATGACTGGTGTTGATTACCTTTAGAAATACACAGACCATGGGCTCTTCTTATTATTAATTGTGCAAAAAGTTCTGTTGTTTGCCCGTTTATTTTTTATCAAATGTTGGGAATATTTTTTCGATACCGAACTTTTGGCAGTTTGAGACTCCCTTGGTACAGTAAATCAGTATTGACTTGGTACTGACACCGAACAGTATTTACGGTATACCACCCATCTCTGAAAAATGGACATGAAAATAGCACATTTTAGGGATTATATTTATTTATTTATTGGTGTTTAAGGTCACATACTTATGCACAATGGCTAATCGTGACAGGTGGAGGAAGCCGGAGTACCCAGAGAGAACCACCGAGCATCGATGAGCAACTGTCAACTCCTCAACATTTTAACTCTGTTCAAGCTCCAATCAAGCAGGGTTACAGCGGTTGAAGACATGTTCACCATCGACATGCAGTGCACCATAATACAAGGCATCATCGTGCCCCTATGTTGGCAACCGGGATAAAGTGCCTTGCCCAAGGACACAACGCAGTTTGTCCCAGACAAGGATCGAACTCGGGACCTCTAGCATAGATTGTCCAGCAGTCTACAACTGAGCCACCGCGCACCCTTTTTAGTGTTTTACACTCACCATTGGATTAAATTGTGTGCAGCTGATTCATTGCATACAAGGTCCAAAGTGTTCGTATCTTTCAAAACATTGTGTGTGGGATAACGTGTATTTCCTTGTTCAACGCTGATAACACCAGCATGCCCATAATGTTTTGTTGTTTACAAAATAAGTACATGCAATCATCAAAATGTCAACTCCCCCAAACAGCAGCAGCCATTTGGTGGGCATATGTACAAACCATAAGATTGCCTTTCGACTGATTTCTACTCCATGGATAAATAGCCTATTCTTTGTGTGGCCACAATTAAATACCAATACTACATGACTGGTAGAAACGGCTCTTTTTTTAAATATACTTCTTCATAAATCTCGACTGATTACTTCTCGATCAACACCAATCATTTTGCTGACCACTGATGGTTACATAGAAAAAAATCGAGCAGGTGGGGGTAAAGGGGTGGGGGACATCATATTTGCATCCTAGTTTGCATCGAAGTCACTGGTCTTCAACCATGGTGCTGCACAATGTTGCTTTGGGTACATGTATAAATAAAATGTGTTCAGTCGGAAGTTTGTAGGGGAACTGGATGTTTCGTACTTTGGACGTTTCGTACTCTGGACATTTCGTACTCAGTTGGACATTTCGTACCCAAATCTTTGGTCATTTCATACCCAACTTTCTGGACGTTTCGTACCCAAGATTGGATGTTTCGTACCCTAGGAATTTTCAGTTCTGTACCCAATTTTTGATTGTCACAAACACGTTTTCAGTTTGACAAGTTCATTTTATAGCTTGTCAACACAGAAGAAACACATCAAGGGCGGTAACAAGTTGAACAATGAACATTAAATAATATATTCTGATGCTGCGTGCATTTTTGTAAACAATGCACCAAACAACTTCACAACACACATTAACATCAAAGTTATTATTCAATTAAGACACAAAGTATGTGTGCTCAGTTTCTTCCTGTTTAATACAGCCAAGTGTAATGTATTCTTACACTAAACTGTATTAATACTATTTACCAGAATAAACCACAATATTCACTAGAACTATCACTGAAGGTGATTAATACCCCCGCTTTGGGTTTTTAGAGGAATGCACTTCTGATCATGTAGGCAAAGGCCATAAGGAAATGTATACATAAAGATCATTTTTTGTTGTTGAAATTTGTATTTGCATGTGGCCTTCCACAGAACAGCACTGAATACTTAAAGAGCCCACACATATATGGTTTACATTTGGAAAAACACATTTACAATGTGCAACATGTATTCAAAATCGGTTCATTAATGTAGGAGGAGTTGCACACACAAGAATCCCATTTGAAAACCCATAATAAATCCAAGTTAAAGGGAGATAACCTGGTTAAAATTGTCGCAGATCAAAAATTTGGGAATATGCGTATGTTCACTTAGTTGTGATAATGTTTGAAAGGTTTCGTCAAAATTGATTGATAAATGTAGGAGGAGTTGCACGCACAAGAATTTCATGTAGAAACCCATAATAAATCTAAGTTAAAGGGAGATAACCTAGTTAAAATTGCCACAGCTCAAAAATTTTGGAATATGCGCATGTTTACTTAGTAGTGATGATGTCTGTAAATATTCGTCCAAATTGATTGATAAATGTAGGAGGAGTTGCGCACACAAGAATTTCATGCAGAAATCCATAGTAAATCAAAGTTCAAGAGAGATAACCTGGTTAAAATTGTCGCAGATCAAAAAGTTTGGAATATGCACATGTTCACTTAGTAGAGATGATGTTTGAAAGGTTTCATCAAAATCGGTTCATTAATGTAGGAGGAGTTGTGCACACAAGAATTTGTTCGGACGGAAAGACATAATAAATCTAAGTCAAAGGGAGATAACCTGGTTAAAATTGTCGCAGATCAAAAATCTTGGAATATGCGCATGTTCACTTAGTAGTGATGATGTCTGAAAAGTTTTGTCCAAATTGATTGATAAATGTAGGAGGAGTTGCACGCACAAGAATTTCATGTAGAAACCCATAATAAATCTAAGTTAAAGGGAGATAACCTAGTTAAAATTGCCACAGCTCAAAAATTTTGGAATATGCGCATGTTCACTTAGTAGTGATAATGTCTGTAAACTTTCGTCCAAATTGATTGATAAATGTAGGAGGAGTTGCGCACACAAGAATTTCATGCAGAAACCCATATGAAATCAAAGTTCAAGAGAGATAACCTAGTTAAAATTGTCGCAGATCAAAAAGTTTGGAATATGCACATGTTCACTTAGTAGAGATGATGTTTGAAAGGTTTCATCAAAATCAGTTCATTAATGTAGGAGGAGTTGCGCACACAAGAATTTGTTCGAACGGAAAGACATAATAAATCTAAGTCAAAGGGAGATAACCTGGTTAAAATTGTCGCAGATCAAAAATCTTGGAATATGCGCATGTTCACTTAGTAGTGATGATGTCTGAAAAGTTTTGTCCAAATTGATTGATAAATGTAGGCGGAGTTGCGCACACAAGAATTTCATGTAGAAACCCATATTAAATCAAAGTTCAAGAGAGATAACCTGGTTAAAATTGTCGCAGATTAAAAAGTTTGGAATATGCACATGTTCACTTAGTAGAGATGATGTTTGAAAGGTTTTATCAGAATCGGTTCATTAATGTAGGAGTTGCGCACACAAGAATTTGTTCGGATGGAAAGACACAATAAATCTAAGTCAAAGGGAGAAAACCTGGTTAAAATTGTCGCAGATCAAAAATTTTGGAATATGCGCATGTTCACTTAGTAGTGATGATGTCTGAAAAGTTTTGTCCAAATTGATTGATAAATGTAGGAGGAGTTGCGCACACAAGAATTTCATGTCCGGAAAGACGTATGGACGGACGTACGGACGGACGGACGGACGTACGGACGTACGGACGTACAGGGCGATTCCTATATAGCCCCCACTTCTTCGAAGCGGGGGTATAACAAGAGAATAATATCATGTGATTGTATCGTTTATAAAGATCTTCCCCCAACCCAGCTTCCAAAAATGCAAACATTATTTTGGCTAATATCGCTCAGCACTAAACATGTATACTCCGAGAACTTATGTAGTATTTAGCTTTCGTAATTGGTTATTTATCAACGAAATTCTGCAATATAACAGACACTAACATATTTTCTTCTTGGTCCTATTTCAACCATCAGAATCGGCATTGAAATCGGCACAATTGACAGAGAAATAATCGGTAATGGGTTCATAGCAAGTTTTGATAATCAGTCCAACACCAGCTAGAGCAGTAGCAGTCAATCTGAGACTCTTGAGTCTGCTACTGTTCAGATTATTGTTACTCATTATTTAAAAATTCATATGTTGAACTGTCAATGTATAGATGATTGTACTGTATCCTTGTTTATTCTGCATGTTTAATGTAAATTTTGACTGTGTGAATGATATTTTGATATGATTAAAATTTGATTATAAAGGCAATACAATTGGATATCTCTTAATTGTATATCCCTGTTAACTGAATATAATTTTCAAACACAAAACCATTTACCATACCTTCAGTACAAATTATTTATTTATTTATTTATTTATTGATGTTTAAGGTCACATATTTAAGCACAATGGCTAATCATGACCGTGACAGTTTTACGGGTGGAGGAAGCCGGAGTACCCGGAGAGAAGCACCAAGCAACGACGAGCAGCTGCCAGCTCCCCAACATCCTAACTCCACACTGCAGGACAGGCAGGGTTAGATTGGTTGAAGACATGCGTATCATCGACGTGCAGAACGCCTTAGTACACGGCGTCATCGTGCCCCCACATGGGCAATGGGGGTGAAGTGTCTTGCCCAAGGACACAACGCGGTTGCCGCAGGTGGGATTCGAACCGTGGACCTCTCGGCTTGCAGCCTGCACCTCTACCTACTGAGCCACCGCGCCCCCTTCAGTACAAATTTGATCTGTTCATTGCATATAGGTTGTAGAGTAAACTCCTGTTAACTGTATATACATTTTTGTAATATGTCGAAAAAGTTAAAAAAATTTATAGTAATTTATATATTTTTTATACTTACCAATGACCCAGACTTAGCTGGTGCTAACTCTAACAAAACCAGGGCCAAACACAAATTTTGCCCCCCAATCCCCAAAATTTGCATCCAAAACAAAAAGAAATCATGTCCTAAAGGACCTCCATACTACGCCTCTACTGCGCATGCGCAGTGACGCAGTCGTCCCAAAATTGGCGCCAATTATCATTCTTACTGGCAGTGCCTGGTCAGCGCTATGTACTCAGCGGGGAGGCAAGAGTTCCCAACTCCAGGGAGGGCCATCCCCGTCTGGGTCATTGGTAAGTATAAAAAATATATAAATTACTATAAATTTTTTAACATTTTTATACTGTACCAATGACCCAGACTTAGCTGAATAGTAAACAGGCTGGAGGGCCTAGGACATAGAGGAAAATCCAATAAGCTCAACTATATAGTAAAGAGGTAACCCCTTAAGGAGAAAAGGAGTATTAGGCTTTACATGTATCTTTCTTATTTAGGGCAGCCGGACGGAGTCACTGCCGGAACAGAAAGCCTGCATAACTATAGTTGCAACTGTTTAGTAGACGACATTCTGAGCAACAGATAACGGACCTAAACAATGCAGGTCTCCAGAAATGGACTCAATATTTCTGAGATAAAAATTCGTAAATGTGGATGGCTGAGACCAATAAGCAGCCTTCATTAAATCTGTAATAGCAACACTATTAGCATAAGCCCAGGAAGTAGAAAGAGCTCTTACTTCATGAGCAGAAATCTTAAGCACAGACTGCTGAGAAGAAGATAAATCTTCATAAGCAGTACGGATAGTTAACTGAATCCATCTAGCAATAGAATGGACTGAAATGTCCTTTCTATTAGGCATCAAGACAGAAAGAAACGTTTCCGTCCCTTTCTGATAAACTGAGATCTCTGTTTATAGATACGTTGTGCTCTAACAGGACAGAGTAAAGGCCTACGCCCGTCTGAAGACGGAAGAGCCTTAATAACAATAGGTTCTGGATATTTATTAGGAGCCTGATTCTTAGCTAAAAAACCCACATTAGTAGTGAAGGTGATAGTGTTCCCAACACTACGATAATGAGAATCATCCACCGATAGTGCATGAAGCTCACTGACTCTTCTGGCAGAAGAGAAAGCTAAGAGAAAAGCTGTCTTATAAGATAAGAATTTGAAATCTACTGTCCCAAGAGGTTCAAATGGCTTTTCCTTCAATTTAAGGAGAACCCAAGCTAAATTCCACTTAGGAATTAATCTAAGAGTTCTGGGTCTATTTATCGAAAAGTTTCTAACCAACTTCGATAAAGAGACATTAGATCCAATTTGTAAACTATCATGATGTGCATAGGTATCAGATAACATAGATCTACAACCCTTTATAGTAACAGGCTGCAGTTTGATTTCGTCAAACAAGTATACTAGAAAGTTTGCAATGTCTGGTATAGAGGGATCAAATATATCTACAGAATGATCCCTACACCAACGACGAAAAACCTTCCACTTAGCCGCATAGTTTAGCGAAGAGGAGGTCCTCCTACAGTTAGAAATCGCATCCACTGCTCGTCCTGTAAAGTGCTTGCCATGCAAGAAGGACCGCACAACGGAAAAACGTGAAGGTTGAGACCTTGCGGGTTGGGATGGAGTTGGCGCAATTTCCCCTGCGAAAGAAGATCCTCTCGTGGAGGAAGCTTCCGCGGTAGGTCCCACAACAGACACCTGAGTAGATTTATCCACGGTCTCTGTGGCGACAGAGATGCTACCAACAGAATCTTGCATTGAGATTGTTTTATCTTTAGCAATACTTGTTGAATTAACGGCGCTGGAGGATACGCATATCCTATCATTCCGTCCCAAGGGATCGACAGAGCGTCTACTGCAAATGCTCTTGGATCCGGGCACGGAGACACATACGTCTGCAACTGATTGTTGAGATGTGTCGCAAATAAGTCTATCATTGGCCGTTCCCATTGGTAGCAAATCTGATTGAATACTTGTTTGTTGAGAGTCCACTCCGACGGCAACAAGCGACCCTTTCGTGAAAGGGAGTCTGCTAGCACATTCAGACGACCCGGTATGTGACGGACCGAAAGAAGAACGTGATGTTCTAACGCAAACAGAAGGATTCTTTCCGTTAGATTGAACAACGGAACTGAATGAGTGCCTCCCTGATTCCGTATATACGCCACTACTGTCGTATTGTCGGATAGGATTTGGACATGAGCATCGTGAATAATGTCCATCCAGTGACGTAACGCAAGCCAAATTGACATCATTTCCTTGATGTTTATGTGCTTGCACAGGAATTGCGGATCCCAAAGACCCTGGCATCTCGAATCCGTTGGGATTAATGATGCACCCCAACCTGTTTGACTGGCATCCGTCATAACGGTAAAACTCGGATCCGGCAACTGCAGCGGAACTCCTTGAGTTAACCACTGAATGTTTGCCCAAGTCTGAATCTCTTGTTTCACTTGATCTGACAAGAGAACGTCTACATCGAGCGAATGAATTTTCACACTCCAATTCTGAGTCAGGAAAATTTGAAGAGGACGTGTGCGTAGCCGCCCCATCGGAATGAGATCCGCGGCGGCTCCGCACAGACCTATCAGTCTCATAAATTCTCTCGCCGTGACTTTGTCTGCGTGCAGACAATAGCGAGCGTAACAACTGACTAATTTCGCTCTGGTTAACGGCAGACGAACGAGATTGTTGTGCGTCTCGAAGCTCATTCCCAGATGAGTGAATGACTTGGACGGCACCAGATCCGACTTCTCCTCGTTTACTATAAAACCGAGACGTCGGAGCAATAGAAGAAGATTCTGAACATCGTTCTGAAGCGTTAACTCGTTGCCGTACCTCTGAAGAATGTCGTCCAGGTAGGCCGACGTTACCGCAGACGAATGAGCTCGGAAGTAGATCATTACCGAGTTCATTACCCGAGTGAAAGCCCAGGGTGCTAGATTCAATCCGAAGCACATCGCCCGGAATTGATACACCACTCCCAGGACTGCAAAGCGTAGATACTTTCGGAATGTCGGATGTACCATGACGTGAAAGTACGCATCTTTGAGATCTATGCTCGTTGCATAATCGTTCACCCGAATACTCGCTCTGACCGATCGAATCGTCTCCATATAAAACTTCGGAGCGACGATCAGCTTGTTTATCCAGCTCAAATCTATGACTGGACGGAACGAGCCGTCTGGTTTCGGAACCAGAAACAGATGGCTGTAGAATCCCAGAGATTCCTGGTTTTCTACGACCTCTACCGCGTTCTTCATTAAAAGAGACTGCACCTCTGATAACAGAGCGTCTCTTTTCTGTGGATTTGACGGAAGATGAGTCCACTTTGGACTTCGAGTTAATGGAGGCTTTCGTTTGAAGGATATCTTTAGACCTTCCGAAGTCACTCCTCTCACCCAAGGGTCGTCCGTAATCGACGCCCACTCTTGTGAAAAACTCGACAACCTTCCGCCAACCGGAACGCGATAGAGGTTTAAGCCATCACCTCCTGGACCTGCGAGGCCTGCGGTAGGAGAAACCACGTCTTCCACGACCCGCACCTCGCCTCGTCGACCTCGGGGTGTCCGACCGATTGTCCCGGCCTGAAGGACGTCCCGAACGAGAGTCGCTATCCTGACGGTCTCTCGAATAAGACCAAGAGGACGTACCGGAACCTCTATAGGAACCTCTCTTGGGCGCATTAGACCCAGAAGTGCCTGTCTTATTCGTGTCTGCTGTATCCGACTTTTTAGGAGCCAATCTGAACAACAGAGAATCATTAGCTTTCTTTTTAATTTTATCATAAATAGCGGAAAGCTTGCCGTCAAAGAGAAGTTCTCCTGAGACCGAAGCGACTCTAAGAGAGTTCTTCACCTTAGAATCCACTAGTGTGGATGTAGCTAGGGCTGCGTCACGTCTAACCAACTCCAGATTTGCCACTGAAAGGGCGGAGTTACACGTGGAATAAGCTACTGCCCTTGAAAGAAGTCTTAAAGAGGATTGTATATCCTGAAACTCTTCCCCTTGAAGGCGCAGTGATAACGCCTTAGTAAGGTGATCTGCGTAAGATAAGGCATCTAAATTGGCTCTGTTAGACGCAATAGCTGTTTCCAACACCGCGGTTGGAATAGAAGCTGACGACGGTAATGATAGCTCTAAGTCTTCCGCCTCGTCGTCCATACGCAGAGGAACTCTCGGTATACCCTGTCCTGCCGTATCGAATTTATTCCTTGCATTAATGAAAGGCAGGTTGAGAGTATTAGCGGACAAGAAACCTGCTTTCCCCGTCCTGGAAGCAAGTTTAAATATAGCGTCGTTCAATAATTCAAATGTTCTAGCAACATTATTGGACTGCGACGGAAACTCGGGAGCGATGTCCCTGAACCGCTCAAAAAATTCAGAGTCCAATGACGCTATAATTCTCTTGTCCGGAAGCGCAGCAGTCTGGCCCGACGGAACAACTTGAGGGAGAAAGTGCCGGATGAAGTCCACGGCAGCTTTATGTTGTTCCGAAAGGGATAGCTCCAAGTCATCCGTATCCCTTTCACCATCCGGTCGGACCTCATGATGTTCCCGGTCGTCCGCCCCCGATGCTTCGGCGGAGCGTACCGACCCAGCGCCGTCGGATAATTCTCGATCCGACACCGTTTCTGTCGGCTGCTGGGATGCTGCGATAAGCTGTGCTATCTGCACAAGAATGTCCGGCGTCGAGACCTGCGGAGGCGCAGTCTTTCGCTGCTTCGCCGAGGGCAGCTCCGCATCAGATGGCTCCCGCATACTTTTCCTATGCGAACGTCCGGAGTCCATCGGTCTCGAATCCCTGGCTGCCGGATGGTGTGACCTGGTCGCCGAAGAATCCTTCATCGGCGAAGCTGGTAATATATTGGCGGTCACGCAGCCAAGGTGCGGTCGTGTGCGCTGACGAGAAGAGGAAGCCTTAACAGTCTCTGCGGACTGCTTATACAACGGAGCGTCCCGAGCGACGGACGTATGCTCCGCTAAAGACACATTTTGTACCACAACATCTGGTCCCAGATGTTGTTGTACGAGAGAGGGGCCTCTCTCGCTCGTGGCCCGGCTGGACCTGGACGAGCTAGGAACCGGACTAAAAGGCTTCCTCCGTTCTCGCTTACTATCCGCCGTCACTGGGTGTGCATCTATTATGTTTATAGTGCTCGCATCACCCAAAATTTCCTCTTGGACCGCATCGGACGAACCCAGCTGCCGAACCATTCGGTGAATGGACGCTACACTGGGCGAGCTAGCGGACGACATTTGTCTAATCTCCATGAGCACTTTTGCCGCTAGCTCTGAATTCATTTGTGACGACGGACGCACACTTGAAGAAGATAACATGGAAACATCACCCTGTTCTGGTTCCTCTGAAATAGAAACTGAGAGAGTAGAGTGACCTTGTGGAGAAAGAGCCGGCAACTCTCTTTCTCCAGAAACAACATATCGTGACACACGTTTCCAATGTTTCTCATCCCAATGTTCACATATAGGACAGGGATTAATGCGAGAACACTGACTACAATTAATACAATGATCATGAAAGTCAGAGGAAGATTTCTTCCTATTACAATTTGAACAACGTCCCTTCATTGTGAAAGAACAACAATAAGTCCTAGTTACTCGCAAAAACCCCTGACACAAAGATACATAATAACATGATCCATTAATAAATGAAAAAACAATTGCAAAACAAAATAATTTTGAAAAAATATTTTTTCAGAGAAGCCCAAGTTGCTGAAAAGTAACGTTGAGCCCCGATGGATCCGATGGCAAAGTGTGGTCAAAAATTTTAAATTTATATAAAATAATTAATGAGACACTTTCGGATAATATAAATGTATCTTATAATGAGATAAACTACCACAAAGGCAAACAGCCCCCCCTCAAAAAAGGCTGTTGCCAATGAAAACAAACAGTGTAAACACACTAGAAAACATGACTCCAGGCACTGAAAAAACTGGCCCGGAATCAGTCATCAATTACACTCTATCTGATGCAAAACAGAGACTCCCAGGAGAGAATCTGTAGAACATCAGATGGAAGATGCAGAACACAAACGTTATACACCCATGGGTGAAAACGTAACTATGGGGAAAATAACAGAAAACATTCTGTAACCAAGCAACTCTCCCAGGAAATTTTAGAAATGAAATTTCTCAAAAATATGCCAAAAGCATGGGAGAATTGCCAGGGGGGACTTTAGAAGGCTAGGGGAGAGGAAACACTGAATAAGCAGTGCAACAATTAGCAAGAATGACAACAAGAGGCCCATGCCTCGAAAATAGGCAACTTAACATAATTTCATCAAAAAATTTTAAGTACAGCCCTGATTATTTTTTGCCACTTCTTTTTCCTCTCCTCCTTCTATCCTCCTTAGAATCACATTTTCTCCAAAAATTACGTGTCTGGCATCCTTTAACCTGAGATTTACAAGCACAAAGATCAGTGAGATGTTGACTGATGAAGGGCCAAACAGAGAATGATAATTGGCGCCAATTTCGGGACGACTGCGTCACTGCGCATGCGCAGTAGAGGCGTAGTATGGAGGTCCTTTAGGACATGATTTCTTTTTGTTCTGGATGCAAATTTTGGGGATTGGGGGGCAAAATTTGTGTTTGGCCCTGGTTTTGTTAGAGTTAGCACCAGCTAAGTCTGGGTCATTGGTACAGTATAAAAATATTACTGTGACAGGCACCAAATTCCCCTTATTTATTAACCTTTTCGGCATCACTACATCCAATACAGACATTTATTCTATTATATCTTGTTTGACAGAGCTCTAAGAGCTCTGTCAAACAAGATATAATAGAATAAATACTCAGTTTACCTCCAGAACACAGGAAACTGACCAAATCCCTGTTAATTGTATATTCCTGTTAATTGAATAATTTTCACTGGCAAAATGGATATTCAATTATGAGGATTGTACTGTATTGATTTTTGTTCAACTTAATGGGGCAACCAAGGACCAAGAGTCATTGATACCATGGGCCGAACCATACACAGGCTGACCATGGTTCTTGCATCTGAGGGATATTTTGAGGTTTTTCACAGTGATATTTATGTTGGTTTTCTCATTTCAAGAGACGGTACTGCATAAGAATTTGGACCAATGAGGAGAAATTCAGGTGAAAAATCATTCATACAGACAACACAGTACTTAATGACAATACCGATCCATGGTACCATGGATGATCCAGTTCAACATTACAATGATTGTGTGTGCTGGGGTGTCTGAAAAATATGCCCTGAAGAATGTAACTTGACAGTTGTTTTCGGTCGTCCTCACAAACTCATATGGAAAGTTCAATTCAAACACGTGACACAAAAACTTTTAAATTATAATCGGAATTCCCATATCTATTTTACCATTCACCAAAATTACCGTAAAGACACAGAAGAGTTTGTCTGGTGAGTCATCGTTTGTAGATCGACATCTTAACGATAAAATCAACTTACAAATCTATTTTCGCAACAGCAAGCACTTATAAATGTGATAAAAATATGATGATGAGACGTGTTTGCACAAATTTATTACATTTTGACTTAATTGTTTCATGATAAATATCTTTATCGTTGCTCAGATTGGCGAAAATTTGGAAACCACTTTTTGTAATTTGGGCACATTTTAGTATTTTGGGCACAGCATTTAACATCGTGAATTTGGGGTAATCTAAAGGCCTGGTCAAAACTCTTCTGAAAATCCTGGTGCCGCCCATGCTATGTGATTAAGTGAGATCAACTGTACAATAAAACACCTTTTCTGAATACAATTGATTATGCCACCTCAACAAAATTTTTTGAATAACTAAAAAATTTTATTTTTTTCCAAAACATACCTTCAATGGAATATGCTTGATGAGGTGTCGTAAGCAATATTGGAAGCAAAGTTGAAAAGAATTATCAACATTTTTGACTGTGCTTTCGAGTCCAGCACTGAGAGGATTTCGCCAATACATTTGATAAAGATTAATTGGGTAGCCATTTTGGCAAAGAAAATTTTTTAATTTAACACTTTAACTATCGTAAAGGCCAGATATCGTCAGCAGTATCACAATGAAAGTGTCAATGACACTGTAGCTTAACTTGTGTGTTGTGTTTGATGAAAAGGATAATGTTCAATGTTTATGAAAGGATTATGAAATAAGACAAGAATTGTGATAATTGGGAATATGTTGATTTCTGTTCCCTGTATGCTATGTTTATGATAAAAATAATATGAGGTGTACACTGTACTAAAGAGCTGAGGGGTGGGTTAATATGACCTCACAGTTAATGTATGTGGCCCTCACAGTTAACGTATATCAACAAAAGTTACCAAGTTACAGTGAAATTAGTCCAAAACGAGTCATCCTATCAAGTTACATTAAAATCCCTTCATACATATGGCCTGTAGACTGTGCTAAAGGTTTTCGGGCTTCGGGCCCCTGTAGCCGTCAGTTTCCCAATTGCATCCAAAGGGGACATTCTCATCTAGACATTATATGAAATCAACCTACCAAGTTACAATGAAATCCCTTAATAAATATGACCTGTAGACTGTGCTAAAGGTTTTTGGGCTTTGGGCTCTGGCAGCCATCATGGTTGAATGATCGCAACCAAAAGGGGACATTCTCATCTGGGCATCTTCTGGAGTGATCCTACAAAGTTACAATGAAATCCCTTCATAAATATGACCTGTAGACTGTGCTAAAGGTTTTTGGGCTTTGGGCTCTGGCAGCCATCATGGTTGAATGATCGCAACCAAAAGGGGACATTCTCATCTGGGCATCTTCTGGAGTGATCCTACAAAGTTACAATGAAATCCCTTCATAAATATGACCTGTAGACTGTGCTCAAGGTTTTTGGGCTTCGGGCCCCTGAAGCCGTCACAGTTGACCAATCACGACCAAAAAAGGATGTCATCATCTAGGTAGTATATGGAGTCAAACTTACGGGTTACAATGAAGTCCTTCCATGAATATGACCAATAGACTATGCTAAAGGTTTTGGGGTTTGGGTTCGGGCAGCCATCAAGGCTGAATGATCGCGACCAAAAGGGGATGTTCTCATCTAGACATTATTTAGAGTCATCCTACCAAGGTACAATTAAATCCCTTCATAAATATCACCTGTAGACTGTGCTAAAGATTTTCGGGCTTTGGGCCCCTGTAGCCAACACAGTCGCCTAATGGTGTCCAAAAGGGGCTGTTCTCATCTAGACATTACATGAAGTCAACCTACCAAGTTACAATGAAATCCCTTTATAAATATGATCTGAATCTGAAGACTGTGCTAAAGGTTTCGAGCTTTAGGCTTGGGCAGTCATCATGGTTGAATGACCTCAACCAAAAGGGGACATTCTCATCTGGACATCATCTAGAGTGATCCTATGAAGTTACAATGAAATCCCTTCATAAATATTACCTGTAGACTGTGCTCAAGATTTTCGGGCTTCAGCAGGCACCTGTAACCATTACAGTTGACCAATCACGAACAAAAGGGGATGTCATCATCTAGGCATTATATAGAGTCAACCTAACAAGTTACAATGAAATCCTTCCATAAATACGACCTACAGACATGCTAAAGGTTTTGGGGCTCGGGCACCCATCAAGGCTGAATGATCGTGACCAAAAGGGGACGTTCTCATCTGGACACTATTTGGAGTCATCCTACCAAGCTACAATGAAATCCCTTCATAATTATGACCTGTAGACTGTTCTAAAGGTTTTCGGGCTTTGGGCCCCTGAAGCTGTCACAGATGCCCAATCGTGTCCAAAAGGGGACGTTCTCATCTAGACATTATATGAAGTCAAACTACCACGTTACAATGAAATCCCTTCATAAATATGACCTGTAGACTGTGCTAAAGGTTTTCGGGCTTCCAGCTCTGGCAGCCATCATGGTTGAATGATCACAACCAAAGGGGACAATCTCATCTGGGCATCATCTGAAGTGATCCTGCGAAGTTACAATGAAAACCCTTCATAAATATGACCTGTAGACTGTGCTCAAGGTTTTCGGGCTTCGGGCACCTGTAGCCATCAAAGTTGACCAATCACAACCAAAAGGGGATGTCATCATCTAGGCATTATATGGAGTCAACCTAACAGGTTACAAAGAAATCCTTCTATAAATATAACCTTTTGCCTATGCTAAAGGTTTTTGGGCTCGGGCACCCATCAAGGCTGAATGATCACGGCCAAAATGGGACGTTCTCATCGAGACATTATTTCGAGTCATCCTACCAAGTTACAATGAAATCCCTCCATAAATATGACCTGTAGACAGTGCTAAAGGTTTTCGGCCTCGGGCACCTTTAGCCATCAAAGTTGCCCAATCCTGTCCAAAAGGGGATGTTCTCATCTAGACATTAGTCAACCTACCAAGTTACAATAAAAACCCTTCATAAATATGATCTGTACACTGTGCTTAAGGTTTTCAGGCTTCGGGCTCGGGCAGCCATCATGGTTGAATGATCGCAACCAAAGGGGACAATCTCATCTGAGCATCATCTGGAGTGATCCTGCGAAGTTACAATGAAATCCCTTCATAAATATGACCTGTAGACTGTGCTCAAGGTTTTTGTGCTTCGGGCACTTGTAGCCATCACAGTTGACCAATCACGACCAAAGGGGATGTCATCATCTCGACATTATATGGAGTCAACCTAATAGGTTACAATGAAATCCTTCCATAAATATGACCTTTTACCTATACTAAAGGTTTTTGGGCACGGGCACCCATCAAGGCTGCATGATCGCGATCAAAATGGGAAATCCCTTCAAAAATATGACCTGTAGACTGTGCTAAAGGTATTTGGGCTTCGGGCTCGGGCAGCCATCATGGCTGAATGAGCACAACCATAGGGGACAATCTCATCTGGGCATCATCTGGAGTGATCCTAAGAAGTTACAATGAAATCCCTTCATAAATATGACCTGTAGACTGTGCTCAAGGTTTTCGGGCTTCGGGCACTTGTAGCCATCACCACTGACCAATCATGACCAAAAGGGGATGTCATTATCTAGGCATTATATGGAGTCAACCTAACAGGTTACAATGAAATCCTTCCATAAATATGATCTTTTGCCTGTGCTGAAGGTTTTATGGCTCAGGCACCCATCAAGGCTGCATGATCGTGATCAAAAATGGGACGTTCTCATCTAGACATTATTTGGAGTCAACCTACCAAGTTACAATGAAATCCCTTCATAAAAATGACCTGTAGACTGTGCTAAAGGTTTTCGGGCTTCGGGCCCCTGTAGCCATCACAGTTGCCCAATCATGCCCAAATGGGGAAATTCTCATCTAGACATCATAAGGAGTCATCCTACCAAGTTACAATGAAATCCCTCCACATTAAACATGACCTGCAGACTGTGCTAAAAGTTTTTGGGTTTCGGGCTTGGGCAGCCATCACGATTGATAGATCATGCCCAAAAGGGGACGTTCTCATCTAGGCATTATACAGAGGCATCCCACCAAGTTACAATGAAATCCCTTCATAAATACGACCTGTAGACTGTGCTAATGGTTTTTGGGTTTTGGGCTCGGGCAGCCATACCGGTTGCCCGATTGCGACCAAAAGGGGACGTTCTCATCTAGACATGACCCCAAACCTGCATATGCAATTTCGTGACGATCAGACAAGAACTGCGGGGTGTAGCCCGTGCTGAAGGAAAATGTGAACAGACGTCACAGACTAACAGACTTCCGCACGCGTGATGGCAATAGCTTATTTTGACTATGTCAAGTTAAGCTAAAAATCACCATTCAAAATCGATCATTTTTAACCATTTTTGCTTCCAAAATATAACTATTGATCACCCCTTCCCACAACCCCCACTGGAACGAGCTCATTGAGCAATGTTTTCAGCCAAAAATGAAAAGTGTTGGGTGGACACAACTGTTACTTTATTTTAGGGTTAATCATTTAACATAATTAACAGGTCGAATTTCTACTGAAAGTATGTAATTGGTTTGGTGTTTATATTCAATTAAGAGATATCCAATTAAGTGGGCAGCACTCTACTCAACTCCTTGTTATGCTATTAACTCCTACCACACTGATGTTGTAATATCAAAATTCCAATTTTTCCATAATATAATTGAGATTTATCCAATTCATTATTGTTTTAGAGAGTTTATCTAGCTTTGTCAAAAAAAACTGAATTGGTGAAATTCCAACAGTTAAAACTAGAAGTCCTGTCACTATATTATGCACTATTTTGAGGTAATAGCGCACCATGTAAGTACACTTTTGTCTCTATCAAACTCAAATTGGCGTAATTCAATTCCTGTAGAAAAACAATGTGCCCTACAATTCTATATTAGTAAACAGAGATTATTAACATCATTCCTAACCTCTACTGGGATACATGTATATGTAATGATGTAGGTAGATATTAAATTTTGACAACACATGCAGAATGAAGAGAGTGGATTTCTACTTAATTTTCTGCTCTTAAAATATTTACAATTGGTCACAACAGCATAAGATGAAAGATGAAGCATGTGATGAAAGTCTGCAAGTGCTTCTTGTGTTTTAGCCTCAGAAATTTAAATAATTACCAAGTAATCCCCCTCCTCCCACTCTCCCCCCCCCCCCCACCCTCTCAATTTTTTCTTTGGTTTGGTTCAGTTCGTGATGTCCTTAACAACCTGCTAATAGGACATTATATTTAGCATTGTATAGCGCAAACGCTCCTGTATTTCTGACTACCGCATTCATCTGCATCAAGGAGTGCATTAACAGGGCTTATATTTCGTCTAAATTTGTGAGAATCCATTTGGATTCTCATGAAAGTTAAAAAATTTATAGTAATTTATATATTTTTTATACTTACCAATGACCCAGACTTAGCTGGTGCTAACTCTAACAAAACCAGGGCCAAACACAAATTTTGCCCCCCAATCCCCAAAATTTGCATCCAAAACAAAAAGAAATCATGTCCTAAAGGACCTCCATACTACGCCTCTACTGCGCATGCGCAGTGACGCAGACGTCCCGAAATTGGCGCCAATTATCATTCTTACTGGCAGTGCCTGGTCAGCGCTATGTACTCAGCGGGGAGGCAAGAGTTCCCAACTCCAGGGAGGGCCATCCCCGTCTGGGTCATTGGTAAGTATAAAAAATATATAAATTACTATAAATTTTTTAACATTTTTATACTGTACCAATGACCCAGACTTAGCTGAATAGTAAACAGGCTGGAGGGCCTAGGACATAGAGGAAAATCCAATAAGCTCAACTATATAGTAAAGAGATAACCCCTTAAGGAGAAAAGGAGTATTAGGCTTTACATGTATATTTCTTATTTAATATTAAATTAGAAAGATACACTACCCTTAATAATTGAGCACAATAACATTCATGTTCTCTATTAACATCCAGTATATCCCTTATACTAATTATTTTTAAAGTAAGCCAATAAATAAAGTAGTTCAGAGAATTGAGACTCTTTATAGTCATTTAAAAGTGTCCGAGTATTGTATATTAAAGCCCGTTTGACACTTGACATATACAAATGCTTCACACCGAGCTACACTTTAAAAATAAGACATGAATGAAATTTAACATTAATATTACACTTTAAAACCATCCCGGAAGCGACTCAGAAATACTGACTTGGAGGAGGCATTCCCTTGCTTTTCACTATAAAGCAGGTGACCTAAGGGAACAAAAGCCCCCCCCCCCCCCCCCCTTCCCCTTGCCCTGGGTCAAATAGCCCAGAGCGAAGAGGGCAGCCGGACGGAGTCACTGCCGGAACAGAAAGCCTGCATAACTATAGTTGCAACTGTTTAGTGGACCACATTCTGAGCAACAGATAACGGACCTAAACAATGCAGGTCTCCAGAAATGGACTCAATATTTCTGAGATAAAAATTAGTAAATGTGGAAGGCCGAGACCAATAAGCAGCCTTCATTAAATCTGTAATAGCAACACTATTAGCATAAGCCCAGGAAGTAGAAAGAGCTCTTACTTCATGAGCGGAAATCTTAAGCACAGACTGCTGAGAAGAAGATAAACTGTCATAAGCAGTACGGATAGTTAATTGAATCCATCTAGCAATAGAATGGACCGAAATGTCCTTTCTATTAGGCATCAAAGACAGAAAGAAACGTTTCCGTCCCTTTCTGATAAACTGAGATCTCTGTCTATAGATACGTAACGCTCTAACAGGACAGAGTAAAGGCCTACACCCGTCTGAAGACAGAAGAGCCTTAATAACAATAGGTTCCGGATATTTATTAGGAGCCTGATTCTTAGCTAAAAAACCCACATTAGTAGTGAAGGTGATAGTGTTCCCGACACTACGATAGTGAGAATCATCCACCGACAGTGCATGAAGCTCACTGACTCTTCTAGCAGAAGAGAAAGCTGAGAGAAAAGCTGTCTTATAAGATAAGAATTTGAAATCTACTGTCCCAAGAGGTTCAAATGGCTTTTCCTTCAATTTAAGAAGAACCCAAGCTAAATTCCACTTAGGAATTAATCTAAGAGTTCTGGGTCTATTTATCGAAAAGTTTCTAACCAACTTAGATAAAGAGACATTAGATCCAATTTGTAAACTATCATGATGTGCATAGGTATCAGATAACATAGACCTATAACCCTTTATAGTAACAGGCTGCAGTTTGATTTCGTCAAACAAGTATACTAGAAAGTTTGCAATGTCTGGTATAGAGGGATCGAATATATCTACAGAATGATCCCTACACCAACGCCGAAAAACCTTCCACTTAGCCGCATAGTTTAGCGAAGAGGAGGTCCTCCTACAGTTAGAAATCGCGTCCACTGCTCGTCCTGTAAAGTGCTTGCCATGCAAGAAGGACCGCACAACGGAAAAACGTGAAGGTTGAGACCTTGCGGGTTGTGATGGAGTTGGCGCGATTTCCCCTGCGAAAGAAGATCCTCTCGTGAAGGAAGCTTCCGCGGTAGGTCCCACAACAGACACCTGAGTAGATTTATCCACGGTCTCTGTGGCGACAGAGATGCTACCAACAGAATCTTGCATTGAGATTGTTTTATCTTTAGCAATACTTGTTGAATTAACGGCGCTGGAGGATACGCATATCCTATCATTCCGTCCCAAGGGATCGACAGAGCGTCTACTGCAAATGCTCTTGGATCCGGACACAGAGACACATACGTCTGCAACTGATTGTTGAGATGTGTCGCAAATAAGTCTATCATTGGCCGTTCCCATTGGTAGCAAATCTGATTGAATACTTGTTTGTTGAGAGTCCATTCCGACGGCAACAAGCGACCCTTTCGTGAAAGGGAGTCTGCTAGCACATTCAGACGACCCGGTATGTGACGGACCGAAAGAAGAACGTGATGTTCTAGCGCAAACAGAAGGATTCTTTCCGTTAGATTGAACAACGGAACTGAATGAGTGCCTCCCTGATTCCGTATATACGCCACTACTGTCGTATTGTCGGATAGGATTTGGACATGAGCATTGTGAATAATGTCCATCCAGTGACGTAACGCAAGCCAAATTGACATCATTTCCTTGATGTTTATGTGCTTGCACAGGAATTGCGGATCCCAAAGACCCTGGCATCTCGAATCCGTTGGGATTAATGATGCACCCCAACCTGTTTGACTGGCATCCGTCATAATGGTAAAACTCGGATCCGGCAACTGCAGCGGAACTCCCTGAGTTAACCACTGAATGTTTGCCCAAGTCTGAATCTCTTGTTTCACTTGATCTGACAAGAGAACGTCTACGTCGAGCGAATGAATTTTCACACTCCAATTCTGAGTCAAGAAAATTTGAAGAGGACGTGTGCGTAACCGCCCCATCGGAATGAGATCCGCAGCGGCTCCGCACAGACCTATCAGTCTAATAAATTCTCTCGCTGTGACTTTGTCTGCGTGCAGACAATAGCGAGCGTAACAACTGACTAATTTCGCTCTGGTTAACGGCAGACGAACGAGATTGTTGTGCGTCTCGAAGCTCATTCCCAGATGAGTGAATGACTTGGACGGCACCAGATCCGACTTCTCCTCGTTTACTATAAAACCGAGACGTCGGAGCAATAGAAGAAGATTCTGAACATCGTTCTGAAGCGTTAACTCGTTGCCGTACCTCTGAAGAATGTCGTCCAGGTAGGCCGACGTTACCGCAGACGAATGAGCTCGGAAATAGATCATTACCGAGTTCATTACCCGAGTGAAAGCCCAGGGTGCTAGATTCAATCCGAAGCACATCGCCCGGAATTGATACACCACTCCTAGGACTGCGAAGCGTAGGTACTTTCGGAATGTCGGATGTACCATGACGTGAAAGTACGCATCTTTGAAATCTATGCTTGTTGCATAATCGTTCACCCGAATACTCACTCTGACCGACCGAATCGTCTCCATATAAAATTTTGGAGCGACGATCAGCTTGTTTATCCAGCTCAAATCTATGACTGGACGGAACGAGCCGTCTGGTTTCGGAACCAGAAACAGATGGCTGTAGAATCCCGGAGTTTCCTGGTCTTCTACGACCTCTACCGCGTTCTTCATTAAAAGAGACTGCACCTCTTTTCTGCGGATTTGACGGAAGATGAGTCCACTTTGGACTTCGAGTTAACGGAGGACGAAAAACCTTCCACTTAGCCGCATAGTTTAGCGAAGAGGAGGTCCTCCTACAGTTAGAAATCGCGTCCACTGCTCGTCCTGTAAAGTGCTTGCCATGCAAGAAGGACCGCACAACGGAAAAACGTGAAGGTTGAGACCTTGCGGGTTGTGATGGAGTTGGCGCGATTTCCCCTGCGAAAGAAGATCCTCCCGTGGAGGAAGCTTTTGCGGTAGGTCCCACAACAGACACCTGAGTAGATTTATCCACGGTCTCTGTGGCGACAGAGATGCTACCAACAGAATCTTGCATTGAGATTGTTTTATCTTTAGCAATACTTGTTGAATTAACGGCACTGGAGGATACGCATATCCTATCATTCCGTCCCAAGGGATCGACAGAGCGTCTACTGCAAATGCTCTTGGATCCGGACACGGAGACACATACGTCTGCAACTGATTGTTGAGATGTGTCGCAAATAAGTCTATCATTGGCCGTTCCCATTGGTAGCAAATCTGATTGAATACTTGTTTGTTGAGAGTCCATTCCGACGGCAACAAGCGACCCTTTCGTGAAAGGGAGTCTGCTAGCACATTCAGACGACCCGGTATGTGACGGACCGAAAGAAGAACGTGATGTTCTAGCGCAAACAGAAGGATTCTTTCCGTTAGATTGAACAACGGAACTGAATGAGTGCCTCCCTGATTCCGTATATACGCCACTACTGTCGTATTGTCGGATAGGATTTGGACATGAGCATTGTGAATAATGTCCATCCAGTGACGTAACGCAAGCCAAATTGACATCATTTCCTTGATGTTTATGTGCTTGCACAGGAATTGCGGATCCCAAAGACCCTGGCATCTCGAATCCATTGGGATTAATGATGCACCCCAACCTGTTTGACTGGCATCCGTCATAATGGTAAAACTCGGATCCGGCAACTGCAGCGGAACTCCCTGAGTTAACCACTGAATGTTTGCCCAAGTCTGAATCTCTTGTTTCACTTGATCTGACAAGAGAACGTCTACGTCGAGCGAATGAATTTTCACACTCCAATTCTGAGTCAAGAAAATTTGAAGCGGACGTGTGCGTAACCGCCCCATCGGAATGAGATCCGCAGCGGCTCCGCACAGACCTATCAGTCTAATAAATTCTCTCGCTGTGACTTTGTCTGCGTGCAGACAATAGCGAGCGTAACAACTGACTAATTTCGCTCTGGTTAACGGCAGACGAACGAGATTGTTGTGCGTCTCGAAGCTCATTCCCAGATGAGTGAATGACTTGGACGGCACCAGATCCGACTTCTCCTCGTTTACTATAAAACCGAGACGTCGGAGCAATAGAAGAAGATTCTGAACATCGTTCTGAAGCGTTAACTCGTTGCCGTACCTCTGAAGAATGTCGTCCAGGTAGGCCGACGTTACCGCAGACGAATGAGCTCGGAAATAGATCATTATCGAGTTCATTACCCGAGTGAAAGCCCAGGGTGCTAGATTCAATCCGAAGCACATCGCCCGGAATTGATACACCACTCCTAGGACTGCGAAGCGTAGGTACTTTCGGAATGTCGGATGTACCATGACGTGAAAGTACGCATCTTTGAAATCTATGCTTGTTGCATAATCGTTCACCCGAATACTCGCTCTGACCGACCGAATCGTCTCCATATAAAATTTCGGAGCGACGATCAGCTTGTTTATCCAGCTCAAATCTATGACTGGACGGAACGAGCCGTCTGGTTTCAGAACCAGAAACAGATGGCTGTAGAATCCCGGAGTTTCCTGGTCTTCTACGACCTCTACCGCGTTCTTCATTAAAAGAGACTGCACCTCTTTTCTGCGGATTTGACGGAAGATGAGTCCACTTTGGACTTCGAGTTAACGGAGGCTTTCGTTTGAAGGATATCTTTAGACCTTCCGAAGTCACTCCTCTCACCCAAGGATCGTCCGTAATCGACGCCCATTCTTGTGAAAAGCTTGACAACCTTCCGCCAACCGGTACGCGATAGAGGTTTAAGCCATCACCTCCTGGACCTGCGAGGCCTGCGGTAGGAGAAACCACGTCCTCCACGACCCGCACCTCGCCCCATCGACCTGGGGGCGTCCGACCGATTGTCCCGGCCCGAAGGACGTCCCGAACGAGAGTCGCTACCCTGACGGTCTCTCGAATAAGACCAAGAGGACGCACCGGAACCTCTATAGGAACCTCTCTTGGGCGCATTAGACCCAGAAGTGCCTGTCTTATTCTTGTCTGCTGTATCCGACTTCTGAGAAGCAGATTTGAACAACACAGAATCCGAAGCTTTCTTTGTAATTTTATCATAAATAGTAGAAAGCTTGCCGTCAAAGAGAAGTTCTCCGGAGACCGAAGCGACTCTAAGAGAGTTCTTCACCTTACTATCCACGCGTGTGGATGTAGCCAGGGCCGCGTCACGTCTAACCAACTCCAGATTTGCCACTGAAAGGGCGGAGTTACACGTGGAATAAGCTACTGCCCTTGAAAGAAGTCTTAAAGAGGATTGTATATCCTGAAACTCTTTCCCTTGAAGGCGCAGTGATAACGCCTTAGTAAGGTGATCTGCGTAAGATAAGGCATCTAAATTGGCTCTGTTAGACGCAATAGCTGTTTCCAACACCGCGGTTGGAATAGAAGCCGACGACGGTAATGATAGCTCTAAGTCTTCCGCCTCGTCGTCCATACGCAGAGGAACTCTCGGGATACCCTGTCCTGCCGTATCGAATTTATTCCTTGCATTAATGAAAGGCAGGTTGAGAGTATTAGCGGACAAGAAACCTGCTTTCCCCGTCTTGGAAGCAAGTTTAAATATAGCATCGTTCAATAATTCAAATGTTCTTGCAACATTATTGGACTGCGACGGAAACTCGGGAGCAATGTCCCTGAACCGCTCAAAAAATTCAGAGTCCAATGACGCTATAATCCTCTTGTCCGGAACCGCAGCAGTCTGGCCCGACGGAACAACTTGAGGGAGAAAGTGCCGGATGAAGTCCACGGCAGCTCTATGTTGTTCCGAAAGGGATAGCTCCAAATCATCCGTATCCCTTTCACCATCCGGTCGGACCTCATGATGTTCCTGGTTGTCCGCCCCCGATGCTTCGGCGGAGCGTACCGACCCAGCGCCGTCGGATAATTCTCCATCCGACACCGTTTCTGTCGGCTGCTGGGATGCTGCGATAAGCTGTGCTATCTGCACAAGAATGTCCGGCGTCGAGACCTGCGGAGGCGCAGTCTTTCGCTGCTTCGCCGAGGGCAGCTCCGCATCAGATGGCTCCCGCATACTTTTCCTATGCAAACGTCCGGAGTCCATCGGTCTCGAATCCCTGGCTGCCGGATGGTGTGACCTGGTCGCCGAAGAATCCTTGATCGGCGAAGCTGGTAATATATCGGCGGTCACGCAGCCAAGGTGCGGTCGTGTGCGCTGACGAGAAGAGGAAGCCTTAGCAGTCTCCGTGGACTGCCTATACAACGGAGCGTCCCGAGCGACGGACGTATGCTCCGCTTGCGACACATTTTGTACCACAACATCTGGTCCCAGATGTTGTTGTACGAGAGAGGGGCCTCTCTCGTTCGCGGCCCGGCTGGACCTGGACGAGCTAGGAACCGGACTCAAAGGCTTCCTCCGTTCTCGCTTACTATCCGCCGTCACTGGGTGTGCATCTATTATGTTTATAGTGCTTGCATCACCCAAAATTTCCTCCTGGACCGCATCGGACGAACCCGGCTGCCGAACCATTCGGTGAATGGACGCTACACCGGGCGAGCTAGCAGACGACATTTGTCTAATCTCCATGAGCACTTTTGCCGCTAGCTCTGAATTCATTTGTGACGACGGACGCACACTTGAAGAAGATAACATGGAAACATCACCCTGTTCTTGTTCCTCTGAAATAGAAACTGAGAGAGTAGAGTGACCTTGCGGAGAAAGAGCCGGCATAGCCCTTTCTCCAGAAACAACATATCGTGACACACGTTTCCAATGTTTGTCATCCCAATATTCACATATAGGACAGGGATTAATGCGAGAACACTGACTACAATTAATACAATGATCATGAAAGTCAGAGGAAGATTTCTTCCTATTACAATTTGAACAATGTCCCTTCATTGTGAAAGGACAACAACAAGTCCTAGTTACTCGCACAAACCCCTGACACAAAGATACATAATAACATGATCCATTAATAAATGAAAAAACAATTGCAAATCAAAATAATTTTGAAAAAATATTTTTTCAGCGAAGCCCAAGTTGCTGAAAAGTAACGTTGAGCCCCGATGGATCCGATGGCAAAGTGTGGTCAAAAATTTTAAATTTATATTAAATAATTAATGAGACACTTACGGATAATATAAATGTCTCTTATAGTGAGATAAACTACAGCAAAGGCAAACAGCCCCCCTCAAAAAAGGCTGTTGCCAATGTAAACAAACAGTGTAAAACACCAGAAAACATGACTCCAGGCACTGAAAAAACTGGCCCGGAATCAGTCATCAAAATTACACTCTATCTGATGCAAAACAGAGACTCCCAGGGGAGAATCTGCAGAACATCAGATGGAAGATGCAGAACACAACGTTATACACCCATGGGTGAAAACGTAACTATGGGGAAAATAACAGAAAACATTCTGTAACCAAGCAACTCTCCCAGGAAATTTTAGAAATGAACTTTCTCAAAAATATGCCAAAAGCATGGGAGAATTGCAAGGGGGGACTTTAGAAGGCTAGGGGAGAGGAAACACTGAATAAGCAGTGCAACATTTAGCAAGAATGACAACAAGAGGCCCATGCCTCGAAAATAGGCAACTTAACATAATTTCATCAAAAAATTTTAAGTACAGCCCTGATTATTTTTTGTCACTTCTTTTTCCTCTCCTCCTTCTATCCTCCTTAGAATCACATTTTCTCCAAAATTACGTGTCTGGCATCCTTTAAACTGAGATTTACAAGCACAAAGATCAGTGAGATGTTGACTGATGAAGGGCCAAACAGAGAATGATAATTGGCGCCAATTTCGGGACGTCTGCGTCACTGCGCATGCGCAGTTGAGGCGTAGTATGGAGGTCCTTTAGGACATGATTTCTTTTTGTTTTGGATGCAAATTTTGGGGATTGGGGGGCAAAATTTGTGTTTGGCCCTGGTTTTGTTAGAGTTAGCACCAGCTAAGTCTGGGTCATTGGTACAGTATAAAAATATGGTTGTGAGAACCCATACCTACTATGAGTGTCCCAGGATCCGATGACGCTACCAAGGCTGAACCACTGCATATACTGATAACACATGTTAACCTTTTACCCAACACACCTTTGTAATTTTTAAAACTAAAGTTGATAATTTTTAAATAATAAATAAATGATAAAATAATTAAATGAACAATATTTACCAATAAAATCTTACAAATATGGCTGTCGTTGGAACCGGCTCAATGAGCCGGTTCCAATGACAGCCATATTTGTAAGATTTTATTGACAAAGTGTCAGGATATTTCAGGTCATGTTAGCCTTCTATTGGTTAATGTGTTGCCGCTGTGTTAGTTAAAGGGTTAAATTGACTCAATTTTTTTCATGCGAATCCTAGCAGAGGTACAGCAAGAATCTTCATGGATTCTCGCCGGTTTTATTGCATGAATCTTTGTGCGAATCGGTTTTCGTATTCTCGTCGAAATGTAAGCCCTGAAAATTTAACTAACGAGCATTTTCTGCGCTAATCGTGACAGGACTTCTAGTTTCGACTGTAGTTGCACCAATCGGGAAAATGTGACTTGTAATTTCTGTTTCACTTAACTGAAGAGGGAATTAAGCAACAACCAGTTAGGTGGGTCACACTATACTTTAACCTTTCACCCAGTGCAAACAATATAAACAAATTTATTATTTTGAATATTATTTTTTCAAACTTTTCAAAAAACTTTGACAAAACCATATCACATGACCCCCTCATGGAACGAGATCAACAAGCTCGTTCCAGTGAGGGGTCATATTGTATGGGCCACTGCCTCAGAACCATTTAAAAGGGTCAAAACTCTGGGAAAATTATTGGACAGAAACCTTCCTTGTGCATATCCATTCCCCAATGTGGGTATATCAGCATACCAAATGAGATACAAATCTGACTGATGGCTTTGAAGTTACAATGCAAAAAGTTTGTACAGACAGACAGACAGATGGACGTGCTTCACTAGATACCCCCGAATCCTCCTTTGGAGGTCAGAGGCATAATAAGAAAGGGATTACCTCATAAAACAGGTAAAAAAACAAGAGGCCCCAAGGAGCCTTAATCGCTCACCGGCCAAAGTGGTTCAAAGAAGTATTTGGGGTCACATTCAGTTAGACATGGTTCATCAACATTACAAAGGAATGAAGACATGAGAGACAAATTTTATGGAACTAGGGACATGGCTTAAACAAACTTGAATCTTACCCCCCTAAGGATGCAGCATACCAAATATCAAAAGCATTCATCTACTCCATCTGAAGAAGATTTTTAAAGAAAATTCCTCATTTTGAACTAAGTTATCATTCGGGCTCCCACAGTGAGCCCAAATAGGAACCCAGGGACTTGTCTTTAACAAACTTGAATCTCACCCACCTAAGGATGCTACACACCACATACCACAACATTCCAACTGCTGGATCTGAAGAAGATGATTTTTTAAGACAATTCCTCATTTCGAACTAAGTTACAATCCAAGCTTCCACAGTGAGCCCAAATATGGACCTAGGGACATGGCTTGAACAAACTTGAATCTCACCCCCCTAAGGATGCTGCATACCAAATATCAAAATATTCTGACTGCTGGATCTGAAGAAGAAGATTTTTAAAGAAAATTCCTCATTTTGAACTAAGTTATCATTCGCCTCCCACAGTGAGCCCAAATATGAACCCAGAGACTTGGCTTGAACAAACTTGAATCTCACCCCCTAAGGATGCTGCATGCCAAATATCAAAACATTCTGACTGCTGAATCTGAAGAAGACTTTTAAAGAAGTTATAATTCGGGCTACAACAGTGAGCCCAAATATAAACCCAGGGACTTTGCTTGAACAAACTTGAATCTCACCCCCTAAGCATGCTGTATACCCAATAACAAAAGATTCTGCCTGCTGGATCTTGATAAAAAGATTTTTAAAGAAATTTGCCTGAAATGCACTAAGTTCGAATTCAGGCTTCTATACTGAGCCCATATGTGAATCCAGGGGGCCGATTTGAACAAACTTGAATCAGATCCACCCCACAATGTTGCATACCAAATATCAAAAGATTCTGTATGCTGGATCTGGAGAAGAAGATTTTTTAAGAAATTTGCCCGAAATGCACTAAGTTCGAATTCAAGCTTCTATGTTGAGCCCATATGTGAATCCAGGGAGCCGATTTGAACAAACTTGAATCAGATCCACCCCACAATGTTGCATACCAAATATCAAAAGATTCTGTCTGCTGGATCTGGAGAAGAAGATTTTTTAATAAATTTGCCTGAAATGCACTAAGTTCGAATTCAGGCTTCTATACTGAGCCCATATGTGAATCCAGGGGGCCGATTTGAACAAACTTGAATCAGATCCACCCCACAATGTTGCATACCAAATATCAAAAGATTCTGTATGCTGGATCTGGAGAAGAAGATTTTTTAAGAAATTTGCCCGAAATGCACTAAGTTCGAATTCAAGCTTCTATGTTGAGCCCATATGTGAATCCAGGGGGCCGATTTGAACAAACTTGAATCAGATCCACCCCACAATGTTGCATACCAAATATCAAAAGATTCTGTCTGCTGGATCTGGAGAAGAAGATTTTTTCGGGCTTCTATAGTGAGTCCAAATGTGAATCCAGGGGGCCGATTTGAACAAACTTGAATCTGACCTCCCTAGAGATAATGTATACCAAATAGGAAAGAATTCTGCCTGGTGGATCTGAAGAAGATCTTTTTGAATTTTGGAAAGAAATTCATGGGTGCTATCAGAGTTATGCTCCTTGTGGTGCCCCCTGTGGGTGCGGCAAGTTTATTTGTACAAGTTTGAATTGTCATATAATAGGGAACATGCACACCAAATTTGGTTCAATTTGATCCAGTAGTTTGTGAGGAGTAGTCAATGTAAAGTTCACGACGAATGACGCCGGACAACGCCGGATGGCAAGTGATAAGTTAAGCTCCCTTCGATGAACTAAAAAACCAAGGAAGGGATTACCTCATAAAACAATCATTAAACAAGGTTAGACTGGTCTGTTCTCTTAATACTTACACTATGAGATTCCAAGGCTCGAGATTCAGTTGCTGTTGAGTCATTTTTTCTTGACCTGCTGGCATAGTCATCAAACTTTTTGTTAGAAATGGCAAAGGGATCAAATGCATTTTCAACTTTCTCACACTTGTTTGGCACAGAGGACTTTTCAGTTTCACCTAGACTAGAAGAACTATCAGTTTTATTTATCACATCAGCTTTGATCTGAGCTGTTTTAGGTTTTGAGCTGGACTGAAAAAAAGGGTCATCTGCAAAGGGATCTGAATGTATCTTCAACCCAACTGCAGTCGTGAAGTCTTTTACATTATTTTTAAGAGCATTATTTGGGTTAACAGTCACGATTTCACTAAAAAATGTTTCAAAAGAATCCTTTAAAAAATCCTCATCTCTGAAACCATTCTGAAATGAACATTCTGGCCATGCCAAGTCATTACAATTCCCTAGATTTTGTTTGGCAGGGCTGTTCGTAGATATTTTATCAGAACTGTCCAATGTTCTACTTGGGCGTGGTGGACATGGAGGTGCTTTTAAGGTAGTGTCCACTTTGTTGTCTGTGATTGCTGGAAGAGGTGGAGGTGGTGCATTTGGTGAAGGAAGGTTGAAATCATCAGTGAAGCTTGCTGTTGAGTTCAAGGATATGCCAAGTTCAGATATACCAGGTTTAGGAGGAAGTTTTGCTGGATGTCCTTGTAGCATTAAGCCTTTTGTGTGTAAATAAGAAGTATCAAAAGGATCTGTGCTGGGATTTGATGTGAGGACAGGAAAAGAGTCAGTGTTCAGAGATCCAAAAGGATCACTTGCCTGTGGTGTTGCAGTATTTGGTGGAGTTGGGGTAACTTCCTTTGATATTTCAACTAGTGACTTCTTTGGAGGTGCATTCAACTCAGCAAACAGGTCCTTGGGTGTTTTTGTTGTTGTATCTTTACTTCCAAATTCACATAAATCACCAAAAGGATCACTGAATGATGATGCTGCTGTTGAAGTAGAATTCTCCTCTTCTGGCTCATTTCGAATTGGAGTTAAAAGTGGTGCATCAAAGGGTGAAGATGCAGGCACTGTACTAGAAGGTGGTACATTTCCGGTCTGGTTAGCTCCCGGTGCACTGAAAAATATTGGACTGTGACTAGGCTGGAATGGGTTTTGAGTTGCTGGTGCAGTTCCAAATGGAACTGTCGTACTGGGAGTAACTTGTCTTGCAGGAACAGGAGGAGCGCCACCAAATGGGTTCTGAAAAGAAATTGACAAAACATAATCATCTTACTCAACAAAGTGTTCAAATAAAAAGAGATGTAGTAAAAGCCTAAAAAAGTTAAAAATCTGTTTCTCAGGCCATCTCGCATGGTCCTTTTGGCTGCCGTATGCTATCTTTTTTATAATCAAGGCAAACTTAACAAAATAAAAATTAAATGGATTATGTCTGATATTTTACACGAGTTAATAAAATTTGTCCCTTGAGTGCAACAAAGCTTTGCAATGCTTTTGCATTGCAAAGCCTTCTTGCACTCAAGGGAAGAAATACACCACCACCCATGCAATTCTGTAGTTATGAGGCCTAAAACATAAAACAAAGGACATGAACTTTTCATGGCAAAGAAATAATTACAAAAATAAAATAAAAAATGCCTGCCCACATGCAATTTTACAAAAAATGGCCTAAGAAACAGATTAGATGGGAATGTTCAAATAGAAGAGTGCAGGGTTCAGAAACCTCTGGAAGATAAAAATTTGACGACTTTCCAGGACTTCAACAAGATGTGTTGCAGATGATATTTCGGTGTAATGGGCTATTTGATGCTTATTATGTGATAAATTACAATAACCATATAAGGCCTAAAAAAGTTAAAAATGTGTTTTGCAGACCCTCTGGCTACCGAATGCTATCCTTTTTAACCAATACAAAAATAAAAATTAAATGGTTTATGTCTGATATTTTACCTAAGTTAATAAAATTGATAAATTTGTCACTTGAGTAAAACAAGGCTTTGTAATGGTTTAGCAATGCAAATAAAGCATTACAAAGCCTTCTTGCACTCACGAGACAAAATAAACCACTGTCCATGCTCTCCTGTGGATTATGAAGCCTAAAACAAACCAAGAACATAAACTTTTGATGGCAAAGAAATAATTACAAAAATAAAAATTAAAAAATAAACAAGAGGCTCAAGAGAGCCTAAAATGCTCACCTGGACCAAGTTATCCTAAACTGTAAGGGTTATGGGTATGGAGAAAATGTAATCTGAATGAGCCATATGACAGATTCACCAGCAATTTTTTTGTCCAATTGTTTCAACTGCTCAGAAGAAAGCTTCATACCAAATACATAATCTCTAGTCCGTGCAGTTTGGGAAATATTGGACATTTCATTTTTTTCTATTTTTAGTGCCAGGTGTTCCCACGGGGAACCGCAAAAAAATTTGGGGGTATGAATGAAGTTCTGAGGGTCAACTAATGCCACATATAAAATTTGGTTCAAATCGCTCTATTGGTTCTTGAAACAGAAATTTTCAGGGGAGCTCAAACGTAAGCCCATCCCCTGGAGAGCCCAAATATGGACCTATCAACTTTCTTTGAACAACTTTTATTCTTGAACACCAGAGGAAGGTTCATACCAAATATCAAAGCATTCCCACTTGTGGTACACGAGAAGAAGATTTTTAAAGAATTTCATCATATTTGGGCATACGATCGCGCCCAAAAAGGGCGGAGACCCCATTTGAACAAAACTAAAACAGAATACCCCCAAGATGATGTTGCCCATATATGTTTCAATTTGGGCCATTGGTTTGTGAGGAGAAGATTGTTTTTCACATTGGCCTCTCAATTTGGGAAATAAAAATTTTGTGTGGGACACAAAATTTGGATCTTCCCGTAGTAGGTTCAAATATTGACCTAGAAACTTTCGTTGGACAAATTGGAATTTTGGGTACCAAAAGAGGTTGCATATCAAATATCAAAGCACTCTGATCTGTGGTTAAGGAAAATAAGTTGTACAAAAGGAATGCAGGTATTTAGGCATCAGGGATCAGAACCAGAGAGACAAAAAAATTTTTAGTGTACTTACTTATTGGTGTTTAAGGTCACATATTTATGCACAATCGCTAATCGTGACCACAACATGGTGATAAAGTCAAGTTTCATAAATCATTTATACCCATGTTGCCCATTTTAGAGGACTTCCACCCCAAGCATTGGTGACTGGGTCCTATTTTACCAGTGTAATGGAACTTGTTTACCACAGTAAACAAGCACTGCTGCACTTCCCAGAGTTCCCACGGGGGAGTAAAAGTGTATGTGGATACTAAATATAATTTTTTAGTGTTCTGTGATTTGAGAATAAAAGGGGAATGGAAAGGCTATGGGTATTGAATTTGTTTCTATTTTTTGCTCCTGGGGTTCCCACTGGGCACAAAAATGCCCCCTGAACAAACTTGAATCACACCTCCATAAGGATGATATACACCAAATATCAAAAGATTCTGACTGCTGGATCAGAACAAACAGATTTTTAAAGGATATTCCTCATATTGAACAAAGTTACAATTTGTGTTAACCCTAATAATTTTGGATACTAAATATTATTCTTTAGTATTCTGTGATTTGAGAATAAATGGGGAATGGGAAAGCTATGGGTATTTGAATTTATTTCTATTTTTTGCTCCTGGGGTTCCCACTGGGCACAAAAACAAGCCCTCTGAACAAACTTGAATCACACCTCCCTAAGGATGATATACATCAAATATCAGAAGATTCTGAATGCTGAATCTGAAGAAAGAGATTTTTAAAGAACATTCCTCATATTGAACAAAGTTACAATTTGGGCTCCCATAGGGAGCCCAAATATGAACTCAGGGACTTGGCTTGAACAACCCTGAATCTCCCTTCCTTACGGATGCCGTGTACCAAATATCAAAAGATTCTGACTGTTGGATCTGGAGAAGATTTTTAAAGAATATCCCGCATATTGCACTAATTTGAACATTTGGGCTCCTGTAGAGTGTCCAAATATGGACCCAGGGGTTAAATTTCAACAACCATGTGAATCAATCTTCCTTAGATGTTATGTGTGAAATATGAAAGCTTTTGGAGCAGTGGTTGGGGAGAAAAAGATTATTTTATATTTTTCCCATTACCTTCAGTGTTAAATAATGCTGACTCAGCATTTTTTCAAAGTCCCGAAACTGTACCTTAGGACAAAACTGATAGCGATTTTTTTCACCATTCCTTTCTATCGATCCTAAGGAAGCTTCACACCAAATAATAAGTTACAGTTTTGGTTATATGGCCGTTTGAATTTTTTTCTATTTTCAGCTCCTGCGGTTCCCACAGGGCAGCGGGAAATTTTTTTTTTGCATAAATCAAGTACTTAGGACCCAACAATACCTCATGAACAAACTTGAATTGTGAGTACCAATGGAGCTTACATACCAAATATCACAGCATTCTGACTGGTGGTTCATAAGATGAAGATTTCAAGAGAAATTGATGCTTTTGGGGCATCACCCCCACTCCAGTGGGGGCACCAAGTTCATTTTAACAAACTGGAAAGAGGATACCCCCAAAATATTGTATGTCAAATTTGTTTGGGTTTGGGCTAGTGGTTTTGAAGGAGAAGACCGAGTCGCGAAAGTTAACGAACTCTGGACGTCAAGTGATGGCAAAAGCTCACAGTGACTTTCAGTCAGGTGAGCTAACAAGAGGCCCCAAGGGGCCTTAATCGCTCACCTGCCAAGATGGTTAAAAGAAGTATTTGGGGTCAAATTCAGTTAGACATGGTTCATCAACACTACAAAGGAATGAAGTCATGAAAGGCAAATTGTATGGAAAAACGCTAAGGAATGGATTTAAACAAACCTGAACCTAACATGCCCCCCCCCCCCCCCCCACCACACCCATAGGGAGTCCAAATATTAGGCCAGGAACTCAAATATGAACAAACTTTGAATCTGATCCACCCTTCAGATGTTATTTACCAAATATGAAAGAATTCTGACTGGTGGATCTGAAGAAGGTTTTTAAAGAAATACCCTCACATTGCACTAAGTTAAACTTTGGGCTCAAATAGGGAGCCAAAATATTAACCCCAGGGACTTGATTTGAACAAACTTGAATCTGACCCACCTAGAGATGTTGTGTACCAAATATGAAAGGATTTTGATTGGTGGATCTGAAGAAGATTTTATAAGAAATTCCCTCATATTGAACTAAGTTAAAACACAGTAGGGCTGAGTGGTTTATCACTCTAAATCTTTCAAAATATATTCTGCACCCAAACATTTTGTTACATCTAACTCCCCCACCCCCCACCAACAAGGAAGGGAGGGGAGGACATTTCCGCATAAAACCACTCTAATTTATCTAGGAACTTGATTTTGAAGGGAATCGAGAAAAAAAGTTGGAACAGGACCCCAAATTTTCAGGCTATAAAAAAAAATTTTCTTCTCAAAATTGAACAAGCCACATAAAAATCAAAAAAAAAATTTCTCAAATTTTGGACCAAAACTGAACCCAAATTTTCAGGCTAAATTTTTTTTTTTTTTTGTCTCAAAATTGAACAAAACGCATAAAAAAATCTGAACCAGACCCAAACTTTTCAACCCAGGGACACGATTTGAACAAACTTGAATCTGACCCCCCTAGAGGTGAAGTATACCAAATTTTAAAGGAATCTGACTGGTGGATCTGAAGAAGAAGATTTTAAAGAAATTTCCTCATATTGCACTAAGTTAAAATTTGGGCCCCATAGGGAACCGAGGAACTTGATTTGAACAAACTTGAATCTGGCTCCCCTGGAGATGATGTATACCAAATATGTGAGGATTCTCATTGGTGGATCTGAAGAAGATTTTTGAAGAAATTTCCTCATATTGCACTAAAGTTAAAATTTGGGCTCTCATAGGGAGCCCAAATATTACCCCAGTGACTCGATTTCAACAACTTGAATCTGACCCTCCTACAGATGCTGTATACCAAACATGAAAGGATTCTGACTGGTGGATTTGAAGAAGAAGATTTTTAAAGAAATTTCATCAAATTGTACCAAGTTAAACTTTGGGCTCCAATAGAGAGCCCAAATACTAACCCAGGGACCTGATTGAATCTGACCCCCCTAGAGATGTTGTATACCAAATATCAAAGGATTTTAACTGGTGGATCTGAAGAAGAAGAGTCGGGCTCCAATAGAGAGCCAAAATCTTAACCCAGGGATTCAATTTGAACAAACTTGAATGTGAACCCCGCAGAGATGTTGTGTAACAAATATGAAATGATTCTGACTGGTGGATCTGAAGAAGAAGATTTTTGTGATGTTTTTAAGAAATTTATGGGTGCTATCAGAGTTATGCCCCTTGTGGTGCCCCTGTAGGTGTGGCAAGTTTATTTGAACAAATTTGAATTGACATATGATAGGGAACATGCACACCAGATTTGGTTCAATTTGGTCCAGTACTTTGTGAGGAGAAGTTGATAATGTAAAGTTCATGGCAGACGACGGACGTCAAGTGATAAGTTAAGCTCCCTTCGGTGAGCTAAAAAATGCCCGGCCACATGCAATTTTCAAAAAATGGCCTGAGAAACAGAAGATCTACTTTGTGGGGCCTAATGTAACTTCTTCAGTGATATCCAATTTGCTGACATGTGACTGGTCGAGATGAATTTTCATATCTCAATGAATGTTTTTCCTATTGTATAATGTTTTTACTTTTCTCTGCATATCCGTCAAAACAACTGTGGGAGAATCTGAAGGAGCAATTAACTAGAATTTTACCAGGTCATCTGTGCAAGGTCATTGAATTGCATTTACTTTTTGTCCCAAAACAATCATTCATAATTGTTCATTGAAAAGTGGCTCAATGTTGAGACTGAGCAAGGCTATACTTGTTACAGTACAACTGCCGTGGAGTGATCACTTTCCACGCATGGGCAATTTTTCCACGCATGCAATAATATCAGATTCCAAACACTAATTATAGGAATAATCATCAAAAATTTAATTAATGAAGCACCAGGTACAACCCGGCGCTTCAATAATTAAAAGTTTGCTGATGATGATTTTTATTACCTGGTAAACGCATGCGTGGACATCACTGTCCAGACATGGATTACGACCATACTGACTGTACTATATAATACACATAATACACATAATTTAATTTACAAATAAGTATTCATGTGGGTTGTTCACACCTGTTTTCCTCTGGAGTAATCAAGACTACATGTATGTTCAAAATTAGAAAATGCTGAAAACTATAAAACTGATGTCTGCACAAAAGCTGATACAAATGAGTCTGCAATTTTCATAATCGTTTGATACTGTCATGGTATAAATAGCACAGACTTTGATCACTTTAGGGTACATTATAGTACAAGCAACTACTCTAAATTAAAATATAAGAATTGAAATGAATTATCTGCCACTTTATTGCAAGATGAATGAGGAATGGTGGTGTAAAGTTTTGTTTTGTACGAAGTGTTATCCACTTCATACAGTTTTAACACAGCCATTCCACATTCACACTCTGATAAACAATCGACCCCCCCCCCCCCTCCCTCCCCATCCACACACACGAAATACCCTGAAAAAGCAACAAGAGTGGAAATGAGAAAAATCGCGACATCGATGCTGTAGCTGGGATGGGTGGTGCAATCTCACAAAATTCTAAGTTCATCAAGGGCCATAACTCCAAGAAAAATATTTGGAACAACATGTGCACTGATCAGTGGCTAGACATCAATAAGATACACTTACATGCCAAATATAAAGTCATTCCATCATGTATTTCAAAAGTTATTGAGTTTTGAAACTCGTTGGTCACAGACAGACCGACATGAAACTCGTTGGTCACAGACAGACCGACAGACTGAACAGTGGCTAGACATCAATAAGATACACTTACATGCCAAATATAAAGTCATTCCATCAAGTATTTCAAAAGTTATTGAGTTTTGAAACTCGTTGGTCACAGACAGACCGACATGAAACTCGTTGGTCACAGACAGACCGACCGACACACAGACCGACAGACAGACCGACATTGCCACTTGAAATTTTTTAAGTTGAAAAAAGTGGAAAAAGACCCATAACTAGTGGAAGAAAAAGACAAAGCCGATTACTTGTGAATATCATTTCCCACATGGTGGTCTATCAGCATACCAAAGATCATTTAACCAACATCCATTGACTGAGATATGAAGGTCCAAAGTTGTTATGGACAGATGGATGGACAGACGGACTGATGGGCAGATGGATGGATGGATGGAACCCATTTCTATATCCCCCGTAAACTTCATTTTGGTGAGGGATAATTAGAGAGCAGAAACTAGGAAAACTGTGTCGTCACTGTGACTTTGACCTTCAGTACAATGACCTCAAAATATATAGAGTTCTTCCTCTTATGTTAATCAGCCCAGCAGAACTGTAATTGTCACATAGTTATGACGTCACGCCTTTGTTAAAAGTGTGTGATATATTTCGAAGAGTTGGTTAGAGCATGTGTGATAGTCAACATATATCGCCACACTTTTACCAATCAAGGAACAATAGACAGTGATTGTGTAACCTGTCAGTTCTAATACAAACACAGCCGAGAGGAAAGATTAAGGGCACCTGTGCTAAAATGTTTTGAACAGAGAAACGAGAATTTATCTGACTTTTGATTTTATTGAAAGAGTTAAAGAAAGAAATCCACACCCGGGTGTAAATGATAAATGGAACGTTTAATTTCTCGCTCAACCTTTTGAGCGCAATGACGAAACGGAAAAAATGAAGTAATATCACTTGCTTTCCATCAATCTTCATGTGTCTTGCAAGTTTGGCTTAAGAAATTAACTAATTAAACGGGAATGGACACGTGTCAGACAAGGGTTCAGTGGAGTGTTTGATTGTTCGTGTTTTGATTGTTTGTGCAAACATCAATGTGACAAGCCGGTTACAGCACAAAAACTCATGATATTGAACATACAATCGCTCGAGCTAGTTACTCGGACAAGTCCTCGTTAACTAACTCTCGCGATTGTATATTCAATATCACTCGTTTTCTATGCTGTAACCTATACTTAGAGAGCAAAAAGGTGGAAAATATTTAAGTCAAAGGTCACTGTGACAATTTGCAACTGCATTATGGGAAATTTCCACTGCTGAAAACATTGGTTTTTCTACATAATACTGAAAGGAGTTGAATTTCATATTCATTTTCAGGACTATTTTGTGAATTAACAAAAAGAGAAAAGAAAAAAAAGCTTCCCACCCTCATCATAAAACTGAGGAAAAATTGCCTGAGAAACATGAAATGTTTTTTATTGACCTACTGCAGTTTAACTTGACTGTGTGTAGTGTTTGATGAAAAGGATAATGTTCAATGTTTATGAAAGGATTATGAAATAAGACAAGAGGCCCCAGGGGGCCTGAGGGCGCACACCTGACATGGTAGCCTAAATATCAACCCAGAGAATTGATTTCCACAAGTTGCATCTGCTCCTCCTAATAAAAGCTGAAACCAAATATCCAAATATTCTGACCAGTGGATCTAAAAAAAGATTTTTAAAGAATATTCCTCATATTGAACTAAGTCATAATTCGGGCTCCCACAGGGAGCCCATCTATAAACCCAGGGACTTAGCTTTAACAAACCTGAATCTCACACCCCTAAGGATTCTGCACACCAAATATCAAAACATTCCGACTGCTGGATCTGAAGAAGAAGATTTTTAAAGAAAATTCCTCATTTTGAACCAAGTTACAATTCGAGCTCCCACAATCAGCCCAAATATGGACCTAGGGACATGGCTTGAACAAACTTGAATCTTACCCCCCTAAGGATGCTGCATAAAAAATATCAAAAGCATTCATCTGCTGGATCTGAAGATTTTTAAAGAAAATTCCTCATTTTGAACTAAGTTGTCATTCAGGCTCCCATAGTGAGCCCAAATATGAACCAAGGGACTTGGCTTGAACAAACTTGAATCTCAGCCCCCTAAGGTTGCTCCATGCCAAATATCAAAACATTCCAACTGCTGAATCTGAAGAAGAAGATTTTTAAAGAAAAATTCCTCATATTGACTAAGTTATAATATGGACCCATGGACTTGGCTTTAACACACTTGAATCCCCCCCCCCCCCCCCTCCCCAAGGATGCTACTCACCACATATCAAACCATTCCGACTGCTGGATCTGAAGAAGAAGATTTTTTAAGAAAATTCCTCATTTCGAACAAAGTTACAATTCAAGCTCCCACAGTGAGCCCAAATATGGACCTAGGGACATGGCTTGAACAAACTTGAGTCTCACCCCCCAAAGGATACTGCAGACCAAATATCACAAGATTCTGCCTGCTGGATCTTGAGAAGAAGATTTTCAAAGAAATTTGCCTGAAATGCACTAAGTTCGAATTTGGGCTTCTATAGTGAGACCAAATATGAATCCAGGTGGCCGATTTGAACAAACTGGAATCAGATCCACCCCACAATGTTGCATACCAAATATCAAAAGATTCTGCCTGCAGGATCTGGAGAAGAAGATTTTTGAAGAAATTTGCCTGAAATGCACTAAGTTCGAATTCAAGCTTCTATAGTGAGCCCAAATATGAATTTAGGGAGCCGATTTGAACAAAATAGAATCAGATCCACCCCACAATGTTGCACACCAAATATCAAAAGATTCTGCCTGCTGGATCTGGAGAAGAAGATTTTTTAAGAAATTTGCCTGAAAAGAACTAAGTTCAAATTTGGGCTCCTATACTGAGCCCAATATAAACCCAGGGAGCCTATTTGAACAAACTTGAATCAGATCCACCCCACAATGTTGCATACCCAATATCAAAAGATTCTGCCTGCTGGATCTTGAGAAGAAGATTTTTAAAGAAATTTGCCTGAAATGCACTAAGTTCAAATTTGGGCTCCTATACTGAGCCCAAATATAAACCCAAGGGGCCGATTTGAACAAACTTGAATCAGATCCACCCCACAATGTTGCATATCAAATATCAAAAGATTCTGCCTGCTGGATCTGGAGAAGATTTTCAAAGAAATTTGCCATGAAATGCACTAACAATAAGCCCTCACATAAAATTTGGTTCAAATCAGCCTCTCGGTTTGGAAAATAGAAATTTTGGGTGGGGCCAACAATTTTGCCCCTCCCATAACGACGCCAAGTATAGCCCCACAAACTTCTCTTGAACAAATCTGAGTCTACTCCTCAAAAGGAAGCTACACACCAAATATCAAGTCTCTGCTACTGCTGGTTCATGAGAAGAAGATTTTTTAAGATTTCAGCACACTTTTTGGGTGTGGCCCTACCCACGGGCGAGGCAACTTGATTTGAACAAAATCAAATTGCGATGTCATAACAAACTATTATCTCAAATATCAATTAAATTGGTTCAGCGGTTTGGGAGGAGAAGACGCAAACACCATGTTCACGGACGACGGACACAGGACGACGGACGACGGACGGTGAGTGATCACTATAGCTCTCCTGACTGAAAGTCAGGTGAGCTAACAAGAATTGTGATAATTGAGAATATGTTAAGTTCTGTACCCCACATGTTATGTTTTCAACAAGAATAATTTGATGTGTAGACTGTACTTAATTAAAGAACTGTGGCCTGGGTTGATGTGGAACTCACCAAAATTACCAACTTACAGTAAAATAATTCCAAAATGAGTCATCCTACCAAGTTACAATGAAATTCCTTCATAAATATGACTTATAGACTTTGCTAAAGGAATTTAGGTCATCTGCCCATCGGGTGGTCATGGCTGACTGATCGCAACCAAAATAGGACAGTCTCATCCAAATATCATACCAGGTCATCTTACCAAGTTACAATGAAATTCCTTCATAAATATGACCTGCAGACAGTGCTAAAGGAATCTAGGTCACAAGCCCAAGTGGCGTAACAGATGACCGATCATGACAAAAATAGGATAGTCTCATCTAGACATCATACTGAGTCATCCTACCAGGTTACAATGAAATCACTTCATAAATATGAACTGTAGACTGTGCTAAATAAATCTAGGCCATGTGCCCATACAGCCATCATGGTTGACTGATCACGACCAAAATAGGACATTCTCATCTGGACATTATACCCAGTCGGCCTACCAATTTACAAACAAATCCCTTCAAAATGCAACCTGTGGATTCACTGGACTGTGCTAAAGGAATCTATGTCACGCTCCCCTGCAGCCATCACAGATGACCAAATCCGATCAATATAGGTCTTTCTCATCTAGAAATTATGCGGCGTCATACTACGAAGTTACAATGAAAGCCCTTCATAAATACCACCTGTAGATTGTGCTAAAGATTTTCAAATTTCGGGCCTGCGCAGCCATCACAGTTGACTGATCATGACCAAAATGGGGCATTCTCATCTAGACATAACCTCAAAACTGCACATAAAATTTAGTGATGATTAGACAAAAACTATGGAGTGCAGCCTGTGCTAAAGAAAGACTCACTGACTAACAGACTTCTGCTTGTGTGATGGCAATAGCTTATGTTGACTTTATCAAGTTAAGCTAAAAACAAGAGCAATGCAAAGAGCGGCGCATGCCCCCTCCTACAATATCATGGATAGAATTACAAAAAAACAAGATCAGTCTTGCAGAACTTTAGATATAGAGCGGAAACCAATTTCAAGTGTATTTAACATTGGAGGTCACTGTGACCTTGACCTTTGGCATATCATGATAAAAATAAATAGGCTTCTTCCACTCATCATGCCTAACCCACATATGAAGTTTGGTAAAGATCTGGTTGGTAGAACTTTAGTTATAGAGTGGAAACCAATTTCAAGTGTATTTAACATTGGAGGTCACTGTGACCTTGACCTTTGGCATATCATGATCAAAATAAATAGGCTTCTTCCACTCATCATACCTAACCCACATATGAAGTTTGGTAAAGGTCCAGTTTGTAGAACTTTAGTTATAGAGCGGAAACCAATTTCAAGTGTATTTAACATTGGAGGTCACTGTGATCTTGACCTTTGGCATATCATGATAAAAATAAATAGGCTTCTTCCACTCATCATACCTAACCCACATATGAAGTTTGGTAAAGATCTGGTTTGAAGAACTTTAGTTATAGAGCAGAAACCAATTTCAAGTGTATTTAACATTGGAGGTCACTGTGACCTTGACCTTTGGCATATCATGATCTAAATTAATAGGCTTCTTCCACTCATCGTACCTAACCCACATATGAAGTTTGGTAAATATCCGGTTGGTAGAACTTTAGTTAATTGATGGAATGCGAAAAGTCAAGGGGTGGATGAAGAACACCAGACATGGTGATAACATAATGCCTCCTCCGGGGGCATAATGAGGGCTGCTTGGAAGGTTGTAGTAATATTTAAATTTATATGTTACTTCAAACCGTGAACCTCCTGCAACAAAAAATATACCCAGTTCTATTGACTGAAAAGAATAAAATCCTTATTTTGATAGTTACCGAAAACCCTCCCTGAAGTTGAGGAGCAAATGAAGGTTGTGCTCCAAATGCTGGACTAGCTTGGAAAGGATTTGGTTGCTGTACTTGAAATGGAGCAGGCTGGCCTTGTACACCAAAAGCTCCTGGCATTGGCTGACCAAAGGGTGATGGTTGTCGCTGTTGGGAGCTTTGATATAACTTTGATAAGTTTTCACTCGTCAGTTGCATTTTTGTAGACTGGTCTGTAGAGGAATCCACAGTCGGTGCCGCTGGTGAAAATATATCTTCTAATTCTTCTGTTGTACTTTTTCCGGTGACTGGAGTCACATTTTCGGCAGACTTCTCACCCCAAGGGTCAGATGTATCTGTCTGATCAGTTGATAACTCCAGTTTATTCATTAGGTCAATACCCTAAAAGAGAATAGTAAATATACAGTGCCAACTGAAATAACTGTCGGGTAAACACAGGGAAAATTTCTGCTGATATATACTGCCTCGATTAATAATTCCAATGCTTAATATCATTTATGGGGAAGCTCTTGAGGAAAGCATCCCAAAAATGAATGTCAAGTGTTGCTATTATCAAAAGGGAAAAATGAGATCAGAATTTTTTGTGTGTGTATGCTACAACTTATTTCAGCTTATACTCTAGTTGGTTTAAAACAATCACCTGCTGACTGACTCTTTGCTTAACCCCTAAGGGCCCAGCGGGGGGCACGGTGGCATTGCGGTAAACGGTTTTTGTGAGATCACCAAAGTTGAGGAGCGTTGAGCCAGGTTAGTACAGTAGAATCCTCTTAATTGAATATCCATTTTGCCAGTGAAAATCATTCAATTAACAGGAGTATACAATTAACAGGGATTTGGTCAGTTTCTTGTGTTCTGGAGGTAAACTGAGCATTTATTCTATTATATCTTGTTTGACAGAGCTCTCAGAGCTCTGTCAAACAAGATATAATAGAATAAATGTCTCTATTGGATGTATGAGGCCAAAAAGGTTGATAAATAAGGGGAATTTGGTGTGCGTCACAGCAATTTTTTCGACATTACAAAAATTTATATACAATTAACAGGAGTTTTCTCTACAACCCATATGCAATTAACAGATCAAATTTGTACTGAAGGTTTGGTAAATGGTTTTGTGTTTGAAAATTATATTCAATTAACAGGGATATACAATTAAAAGATATACAATTAAGTGGGCTCCACTGCACTTGGATGGGTGACCATCCGAGCGATTTGGACTCCCCCATTGTGTCCTTGGGCAAGGCACTTAACTCCGATTGTACACATGGGGGCATGATGGCGAAGTGTATTAAGGCGTACTGCATATGTCTTTAACCAATCTAACCCTGCCTGTGTTGCAGTGTGGAGTTACTATGTTGGGGGCTGGAAGCTGCTCGTCATTGCTCGGTGGTTCTCTTTGGGTTCTCCGGCTTCCTCCACCCGTAAAACTGTAACCGACACAATATGACCTTGGATGTTAAAGTGTCATTAAACCTTAATGAATAAATAAATAAAAGAGGGCGTAGATATTTTTACATACTTATGCTACACTTTGATACTACAGTATGGCCGCCATGGTCATTTTCAACGGGTGAGCAATATTTCCACGGATGCAATAATATTAGGTTCCAAACACTAATTACAGGAATTATCATAAAAAATTTAATTAATGATTAATCATTAACTAAAATTTTGCTGTTGCTGAATTTTATTACCTGGTAAATGCATGCGTGGACATCACTGCTCACGCGTGGATTATGACCAGTTCAAGACAACTGTACTGTATACTATACTATACTTAATTAAGCGAAAAAAAATATAACAATGTTTATAGCTTTCGCTATAATGATGCACACGATTTCCCTCCAGAGGAAGTTAATTGTAAGTTATGACCAGTATGGGAATGTTATACAGTATGATCGGCATGGACCGCCACAAAGCCCATGGAGCTCAAACAACATTGTATTGGTTAAATTTCTAGTTGCATTATGAGAGAATTTTGTAGGCATAAATTTCGAATAAATATACAATTTGTCGATAGTATGAGAAAGCATTTACCTGTCCAATGGATTCCAATTCATTTTCTAAACTCAACAGATTTGCAAGTCCTTCTTCTTTCTCCTTCTCTTTTTCCTTTTCAATTGGTGCATTGTTCTTTGGAACCTGAAAATTATTTTGTATTATGTATCACAGTTGACTTTTGATGATCAAATATTACTAAAAGTTAAAAAATTTATAGTAGTTTAAATATTTTTTATATTTACCAATGACCCAGACTTAGCTGGTGCTAACTCCTTAAATTATAGGGCCAAACACAAATTCTGCCCCCCAATCCCCAAAATTTGCATCAAAAACCGAAATTTTAATTGCCTATGTGGTCCTCTATACCTCATATCCACTGCGCATGCGCAGTGTCAAGGAGGTCTCTAAATTGGCTCCAAAAGTTATTCTTATAACCAGTGCCTGGTAAGCGTTATGTAATCAGCGGGGAGATAAGAGTTCCCAACTCATGAGAGGGCCATCCCCGTCTGGGTCATTGGTAAGAATAAAAAAAATATAAATTACTATAAATTTTTTAACATTTTTATACTGTACCAATGACCCAGACTTAGCTGAATAGGAAAAAGGCTGGAGGGCCCAGGACATAAAGGAAATTCCAATAGACTCAATTACATGGAAACAGAATTATCCCCTCAAGGAGAAGAGGAGAACAGGTTTTACATGTATCTTTCTTGTTTTCATCAAAAAAGAAAGATACAATACCATTCCGTAATTGAGCACAATAATCATCAATGATCTCTATTAACATCCAGTATAATCCCTTATACTAATCTTATTAAAGGAAAGCCAATAATTAAAGATAGTCCAGATAATGAGACTCTTTATACTCATTAAAAAGTGTCCGAGGATTGTATATTAGCGCTCGTATGATCTGTGACATATACAAATGTTCCACACTGAGCTACACTTGAAAAATATTATATGAATTAGCTTTACACTTTAAAACCATCCCGGCACCGACTCAGAATTACTGACTCCCCCCCCCCCCCCCCTCCACCCCCCTTCCCTTGCTCTGGGTCAAATACCCCAGAGCGAAGAGGGCAGCAGGACAGATACGCTGCCGGAACAGATACTTCATACGTCAAAATCTTAAGCACAGACTGCTGAGTTGAAGATAATTTTTCATAAGCAGTATGGATAGTTAATTGAATCCACCTTGCAATAGAATGGACTGTAATGTCCTTTCTATTAGGCAGCAAAGACAGAAAGAAATGCTTACGTCCCTTTCTGATAAACTCAGATCTACATTTGTAAATACGCATGGCTCTAACTGGACAGAGCAAAGGCTTATGACCATCTGAAGATGGAAGAGCCTTAATAACAATAGGTTCAGGATACTTATTAGGAGCCTGATTCTTAGCCAAAAATCCAACATTAGTAGTCAAAGTAACAGTATTACCTACACTACGATAGTGAGAATCATCAACAGATAGTGCCTGAAGCTCACAAACTCTTCTAGCCGAAGAGAAGGCTAAGAGAAAGCTGTCTTATAACATAAGAACTGAAGTCCACTTTATCAAGAGGCTCAATTGGCGCTTCTTAAGCTTAAGAAGAACCCAAGCTAAATTCCACTTAGGAATTAATCTAAGGGTTCTAAGTCTATTTATCGAAAAGTTTTCCGTAACTTAGATAAAGAGACATAGATCCAATCTGTAAACTATCATGATGTGCATAGGAATCAACAGAATGATCCCTACCTCACCGTGAGAAAACCTTCCACTTAGCAGCATAATTTAGCGAAGAGGAGGTCCTCCTACAGTTAAAAATTGCGTCCACTGCTCATCCTGTAATTGCTTGCCGTACAAGAAGGATCGCACAACAAAAATACGTGAAGGTTGCGACCTTCCGGGTTGTGATGCAGTGTGCGCGATTTCACGGCATGTCCCACAGCAGACACCTGAGAAGATATATCCATGGTCTCTGGGGTGACAGAGATGCTACCAACAGAATTTGCAGTGAGACTGCTTTATCTTGAGCAATATCTGCTGAATCAATGGCGCTGGAGGATATGCGTATCCTATCATTCCGTCCCAAAAGATTGATTGATTTGATTGATTGATTTTATTCAGTAGTACAGTGAAGCCCACTTAATTGGATATCTCTTTACTGAATAACCCTGTTAATTGAATATAATTTCCCAACACAAAACCATTTACTATACCTCTAGTACAAATTTGACCTGTTAATTGGACACAGGTTATAAACTCCTGTTAATTGAATAAAAAATTTTGTAACCTGTCGAGAAATTACTCTGACTCTCCCCAGTTTTTCTTTGTTTATAGACCTATTTGGCCTCAGTACATCCAATACAGGCATTTAATCTATTATATCTTGTTTTACAGAGCTCAGGGAGCTCTGTCAAACAAGATATAATAGAATAAATGCTAAGTTTATCTCTAGAATTCAGAAAAGTGACACATCCCTGTTAATTGAATACTCCTGTTAATTGAATAATTTTTATTGGCAAAGTTGCTATTCAATTAACAGGGTTCCACTGTACAACATGTATACAGTAAATAACAAAAATATACATATAGGTAGCATACTTCAGAACTACAGTTAATAACAAAAATATACATATAGGTAGCATACTTCAGAACTACATGACTGTATCACTGGGAGATGGCGTAGCCACTAGTGACTGTCTTCCCACCATTCCCCTTTAAAAAAAAGAAATGAAGAAGAAAAAGGAGAAAAAAGCAGAGAAATGAAGAGAAGAGAAAAATGAAAGAAGAGAAATTCATATGAGAAGCAGACGTGACAATCGAGAAAATCCGGACAACAGCGTGTTTACTAATAAGTGGGAATTTTATAGCCATACTGAATATGACATATTAGACTAGTTCTTTCCGTTATGTGATAGATCTATTCTATGTTTTCTAGCATGTCATCCCCCGAGTTCCAATGTGTTCCATGTGTCAGCAGGGCATGAAGAACGCATTGGACCCCAGGGGACAACAAGATGATGATTGAGTTGAAGAGAGAGGTAGCGATGAGATGAGATAAACAGAGCTACGACCTACAATCGGGGCATACTGGATTGTTACAGGTCACATGTAGTCTACTGCAAACGCTCGAAGATCTGGACACAGCGACACATACGTCTGCAACTGATAGTTGAGATGCGTCGCAAATAAGTCTACCATTGGACGATCCCATTAATAGCAAATCTGATTGAAAACTCGTTGTTGAGAGTCCATTCTGACGACAACATCCGACCTATCCGAGAAAGGGAGTTCGCTAGAACGTTCAGACGCCCCAGAATATGACGGACCGATAGAACTTGATGCTCTCGGACAAACAAAAGGATCCTTTCCGTTCAATTGAATAATGGAATGGAATGAGTGCCTCCCTGGTTCCGAATATACGCTACTACTGTTGAATAGTCGGACAGAATTTGAACATGCAAATTCTGAAGAATGTACATTCATTGACGTAGCGCAAGCCATATTGACATCATTTTTTGATGTTTATGTACTTGTTAGGAACTGCAGATCCTAAAGACCCTGGCACCCTGAATCTGTTGGGCTCAGAGTAGCGCCCCAACCTGTTTGACTCGCATCCGTCATTATCGTTAAACTCGGATCCGGCAGTTGCAGTGGTACTCCTCGAGTTAACCACTGAAAATTTACCCAAGTCTGAATCTCTTGTCCACTTGATTCGACAAGACGATGTTCGATTCGAGTGAATGAGTCTTCACACTCCAATTCTGAGATAAAATATCTGTGGAGTGGACGAGTGCGTATCCATTCCATCAGAATAATATTTGCATCGTGTCCGCACAAACCTGTCAGTCTCATGAATTCTCTTGCTGTTACTACATCGGAGTGAAGGCAAAAGCGAGCGTAACAACTGACTAATATCGCTCTGGTTAACGGCAGATGAATGAGATTGTTGTGCATCTCTAAGCTCATTCCCACGTGGTGAATGAATAGGACGGCACCAGATCCGACTTCTTTTCATTTACTAAGAAACCATGACGTCGGAGCAATTGAAGCAGACTCTGAACATCGTTCTGAAGCGTTAACTTGCTGCCGTAACCCTGAAGAATGCCGTCCAAGTTCTTCTTGGTAAGGTGATCTGCGTGAGATAATGCGTCTAAATTCTATTAGACAATACTGTCGTCTCCAGTATGCTGGAGTAATAGACATGGCCGCCGGCAATGACAATTCCAGGTCTTCAGCCTAGTCGTCCAAATGCAGAGGAACTCTCGGCACGCCTAGTCCTGCCGTTTCAAAATTATGTCTTGCATTGATGAAAGGCCGCTGAATAGCGCTAGGCAATAAGAAACCTAATTTGCCAGTCTTTGAGGCTAGCTTGAAAATAGCGTCATTCAAAAGTTTAAATGTCCGTGACATTTCTGCACTGGGTCGGAAACTCAGGGACGATGTCCCTAATCCGGCCGAAAAAAGTCTGTGTCCAGTGACGCTTTCAGTTTCTAATCAGGTAACGCAGCATTTTTGTCCAGAGAAACAACTTCTAAAAGGTGATGCCAGATGAAATCTACGGCCACCTTAAGTTGTTCGGAAAGGGAAAATTTCAGCTGTGCTTATTCCCTTTTACCATCCGCCTGGACCACATAATAATTTTGGTCGTCCCTTACTGACTCTGCAAGGGAACGAGCCGACCCAGCTTGCTCAGATAGTTCTTTACTGAAAAAGTTTCTGATAGCTGCTGGGATGCTGCGATGAATTGAGCTATCTGCAATAGCAAGTCCGTCACGGAGGCCTGTGGAGCCGCGGTCTTACGTAATTAGCCGCTGGAAGCTCCAGGGACGTTAATTCCTGCATTTATATATGCGAACGTCCCAACTGGAAAGGCCTTGTGTCCTTGGCTAGCGGATCGCGTGACCTGGTCGACGTGGAACCATCACCTCCTGGTCCTGCGAGGATTGCGGAAGGAGAAAATACATCCTCCACGACCTGCACCTTGCCCAGTCGACCTAGGGGCATCTGACCTGATATCTCAGGCCAGCATTACGACCCCTATGTGAGTCGCTACTCTGACGACGGTCTCCGGAGTAAGACGTAGAGGCTTTGATCCTCTATAGGAACTTCCTTTGGATGTATTTGCCCCTAAAGAACCTGCCTTACTCCTCCCTGCTGAGTCCGACTTTTTCAAAGGGGAATAATGCAGAGAATCCGGACCTTTCTTAGTAATCTAATAGATTGTAGAAAGCTTAACGACGAAGAGAAGCTCTCCTGAGACTGGAGCGACTGGAAGAGAGTTTTTCACCTTACTATCCACTCTTGTGGATGCAGCCAGGGCAGCATCGCGTCTGACTAACTCCATATTGCCACTGAAGGGCGGAGTTATATGTAGAATATGCTATAGCCCTCAAAAGAACTCTTAAGGAAGATTGAAGATCCTGGAATTCTTTCGCTTCGAGACATAGTGATAACGCTCTGGTAAGGTGATCTGCGTGAGAAAATGCGTCTAAATTGTGTTCTCAAGTATACTGGAGTAAATAGACATGGACGCTGACATTGACCGGTCTTCAGCCAAGTCGTCCAAACGCAGAGGAACTCTCGGCGCGCCGTGTCCTGCCGTTTCAAATTATGTCTAGCATTGATGAAAGGCAGCTGTATAGTGCTTAGGCGATAAGAAACCGGATTTGCCAGTCTTAGAGGCTAGCTTGAATATAGCATCATTCAAAAGTTCAAATGTCAATGACATTTCTGGACTGGGTGGTCAACTCAGGGACGGTGTCCCTAATCCGGCCGAAAAAGTCTGTGTCCAGTGACTCTTACAGTTTCTTATCAGGTAACGCAGCATTTTTATCCAGAGAAACAACTTCTAAAGGTGATGCCGGATGAAATCTACGGCACCTTAAGTTGTTTGGAAAGGGAAAATTTCAGCCATGCTGATTCCCTTTTACCATCTGCCTGGACCACATAATAATCTTGGTTGCCACTACTGACTCTGCAGGGGAGCGAACTGACCCAGCTTGCTCAGATAGTTCTTTATTGAAAAAGTTTCTGATAGCTGCTGGGATGTTGCGATGAATTGAGCTATCTGCGATAGCTATTCCATCACAGAGGCCTGTGGAGCCACGGTCTTACGTAATTAGCCGATGGAAGCTCCAGGGAGGTTCATTTCTGCATGTATATAATATGCGAACGTCCCAACTGGAAAGGCCTCGTGTCATTGGCTAGCGGATGGCGTGACCTGGTCGACGTGGATTCCCTGGTTGGCGAAGCAGGAGCTTCAGGGACGTTCATTCCTGCATTTATATAATATGCGAACGTCCCCTGAATATCTGTGGTCACATAGCCAAGGTGCAGTTGTGTGTGCTGACGTGAGGATGAGGAAGCCAATAGACCGGCCGTGTCGGACTGTCTATGCGACGGAGCATCCCGAGCAAGAGAAGTGGACGTATGCTCGGGGTCCGGATAGACCTGGACAAGCTAGCTACCGGACTGACAGGCTTCCTCCGTACTATCCTTGGATCCGTCATCGCTGGGTGTGCACGTTCAATGTTTATAGTGCTCACATCACCCAAACTGCTTCCCTAGACCGCAACGGACGAACCTGGCTGCCGAGCCATTCGATGAATGGTCGCTACACTGGGCGAGCTAGCGGACGATCAACGCCGTCGATCCTACTAGGGACCTCTTAGGCAATTGTCGTATTTCCATGAGCACTTAGCCGCTAGCTCTTATTATACTGCAACGACGGAGACACACTTGTTGAAGACATCACGGAAACATCACCCTGTTCTTGTTCTTCTGAAAAAGAGACTGATAAACTAGAGTGACCTTGCGGAGAGAGGACCGGCATGGACGCCTCACCGCTAACAATATACCGTGACACAAGTCTCCAACGTTGTCATTCCAATTAGCACACACTGAGCAAGAATTAGTGTGAGTACATTGACTACAAGAAACACAATGAACATGAGAATCAGAGAAAGATTTCCTCGCATTCCAATTTGAACAATATTCCTTCATCATGAAAAAATATAAACAGTCATAGTACTCGCACTAACCCTTGAAACAAAGATACATAATATAATATAATCCATTATAAAATTTCGAAAAATTATTTCAAAAAAAAAAAAAACAATGAGCCCAAATGGATCCCAAAAAAGCCTAAGTGTGGACAAAATATTTTAAAACATTTTTAAAAATTAATACAACACTTCCGGACAATATTAATGTATCTGGCTAGGAGCAGAACTAATAGAAGACAAGTTATCACTATCAGAAGTAACCGTTGTCAACATAAACAAAAGTGTACAAAAACCGGAAACATGACTCCAGGCACTGTAACCATGGCCCAAAATCAGTCACCAATTTAAACACTATCCGATGTAAAACAGAGGCTTCCAGAGAAGAAACTGCAGTACATCAGATGGTAGATGCAGATAACAATGCCTAATCACCCAAGGGTGAGTTCGTAAACATGGGGAAAAACACAGAATAATCATTCTGTTACCAAGCCAAAACTCCCAAGAAATTTTGGTAAAAAAAAATTCCAAAATTATGCCAAAAGCATGGGAGAATAGCAAGGGGGGAATTAAGGAAAGGGAGAGAGGAAACACTGAACAAACAATGGTAAGTTCATAGCCAGAATGACAACATAAGGCTCATGCCCCGAAATTAGGGAACATGAAATAATTTCGTAAAAAAGTTAAAAAATTTATAGTAATTTATATATTTTTTATACTTACCAATGACCCAGACTTAGCTGGTGCTAACTCTAACAAAACCAGGGCCAAACACAAATTTTGCCCCCCAATCCCCAAAATTTGCATCCAAAACCAAAAGAAATCATGTCCTATAGGACCTCCATACTTCGCCCCCACTGCGCATGCGCAGTGTCAAGGACGTCCCGAAATTGGCGCCAATTATCATTCTTACTGGCAGTGCCTGGTCAGCGCTATGTACTCAGCGGGGAGGCAAGAGTTCCCAACTCCTGGGAGGGCCATCCCCGTCTGGGTCATTGGTAAGTATAAAAAATATATAAATTACTATAAATTTTTTAACATTTTTATACTGTACCAATGACCCAGACTTAGCTGAATAGTAAAAAGGCTGGAGGGCCTAGGACATAGAGGAAAATCCAATAAGCTCAACTATATAATAAAGAGGTAACCCCTTAAGGAGAAAAGGAGTATTAGGCTTTACATGTATCTTTCTTATTTAATATTAAATTAGAAAGATACAATACCCTTAATAATGAGCACAATAACATTCATGTTCTCTATTAACATCCAGTATAACCCTTATACTAATTATTTTTAAAGTAAGCCAATAAATAAAGTAGTCCAGAGAATTGAGACTCTTTATAATCTTTTAAAAGTGTCCGAGTATTGTATACTAAAGCCCGTTTGACACTTGACATATACAAATGCTTCACACCGAGCTACACTTTAAAAATATGACATGAATGAATTTTAACATTAATATTACACTTTAAAACCATCCCGGAAGCGACTCAGAAATACTGACTTTGGAGGAGGCATTCCCTTGCTTTTCACTATAAAGCAGGTGACCTAAGGGAACACCACCCCCCCCCCCCCCCACCCCTTCCCCTTGCCCTGGGTCAAATAGCCCAGAGCGAAGAGGGCAGCCGGACGAAGTCACTACCGGAACAGAAAGCCTTCATAACTATAGTTGCAACTGTTTAGTGGACGACATTCTGAGCAACAGATAACGGACCTAAACAATGCAGGTCTCCAGAAATGGACTCAATATTTCTGAGATAAAAATTCGTGAATGTGGATGGCTGAGACCAATAAGCAGCCTTCAGTAAATCTGTAATAGCAATACTATTAGCATAAGCCCAAGAAGTAGCAAGAGCTCTTACTTCATGAGCGGAAATCTTAAGCACAGACTGCTGAGAAGAAGATAAACTCTCATAAGCAGTACGGATAGTTAATTGAATCCATCTAGCAATAGAATGGACCGAAATGTCCCTTCTATTAGGCATCAAAGACAGAAAGAAACGTTTCCGTCCCTTTCTGATAAACTGAGATCTCTGTTTATAGATACGTAACGCTCTAACAGGATAGAGTAAAGGCCTACACCCGTCTGAAGACGGAAGAGCCTTAATAACAATAGGTTCCGGATATTTATTAGGAGCCTGATTCTTAGCTAAAAAACCCACATTAGTAGTGAAGGTGATAGTGTTCCCGACACTACGATAGTGAGAATCATCCACCGACAGTGCATGAAGCTCACTGACTCTTCTAGCCGAAGAGAAAGCTAAGAGAAAAGCTGTCTTATAAGATAAGAATTTGAAATCTACTGTCCCAAGAGGTTCAAATGGCTTTTCCTTCAATTTAAGAAGAACCCAAGCTAAATTCCATTTAGGAATTAGTCTAAGAGTTCTGGGTCTATTTATCGAGAAGTTTCTAACCAACTTAGATAAAGAGACATTAGACCCAATTTGTAAACTATCATGATGTGCATAGGTATCAGATAACATAGACCTATAACCCTTAATAGTAACAGGCTGCAGTTTGATTTCGTCAAACAAGTATACTAGAAAGTTTGCAATGTCTGGTATAGAGGGATCAAAAATATCTACAGAATGATCCCTACACCAACGACGAAAAACCTTCCACTTAGCCACATAGTTTAGCGAAGAGGAGGTCCTCCTACAGTTAGAAATCGCGTCCACTGCTCGTCCTGTAAAGTGCTTGCCATCCAAGAAGGACCGCACAACGGAAAAACGTGAAGGTTGAGACCTTGTGGGTTGTGATGGAGTTGACGCGATTTCCCCTGCGAAAGAAGATCCTCCCGTGGAGGAAGCTTTCACGGTAGGTCCCACAACAGACACCTGAGTAGATTTATCCACGGTCTCTGTGGCGACAGAGATGCTACCAACAGAATCTTGCATTGAGATTGTTTTATCTTTAGCAATACTTGTTGAATTAACGGCGCTGGAGGATACGCATATCCTATCATTCCGTCCCAAGGGATCGACAGAGCGTCTACTGCAAATGCTCTTGGATCCGGACACGGAGACACATACGTCTGCAACTGATTGTTGAGATGTGTCGCAAATAAGTCTATCATTGGCCGTTCCCATTGGTAGCAAATCTGATTGAATACTTGTTTGTTGAGAGTCCACTCCGACGGCAACAAGCGACCCTTTCGTGAAAGGGAGTCTGCTAGCACATTCAGACGACCCGGTATGTGACGGACCGAAAGAAGAACCTGATGTTCTAGCGCAAACAGAAGGATTCTTTCCGTTAGATTGAACAACGGAACTGAATGAGTGCCTCCCTGATTCCGTATATACGCCACTACTGTCGTATTGTTGGATAGGATTTGGACATGCGCATTGTGAATAATGTCCATCCAATGACGTAACGCAAGCCAAATTGACATCATTTCCTTGATGTTTATGTGCTTGCACAGGAATTGCGGATCCCAAAGACCCTGGCATCTCGAATCCATTGGGATCAATGATGCACCCCAACCTGTTTGACTGGCATCCGTCATAATGGTAAAACTCGGATCCGGCAACTGCAGCGGAACTCCCTGAGTTAACCACTGAATGTTTGCCCAAGTCTGAATCTCTTGTTTCACTTGATCTGACAAGAGAACGTCTACGTCGAGTGAATGAATTTTCACACTCCAATTCTGAGTCAAGAAAATTTGGAGAGGACGCGTGCGTAACCGCCCCATCGGAATGAGATCCGCAGCGGCTCCGCACAGACCTATCAGTCTCATAAATTCTCTCGCTGTGACTTTGTCTGCGTGCAGACAATAGCGAGCGTAACAACTGACTAATTTCGCTCTGGTTAACGGCAGACGAACGAGATTGTTGTGTGTCTCGAAGCTCATTCCCAGATGTGTGAATGACTTGGACGGCTCCAGGTCCGACTTCTCCTCGTTTACTATAAAACCGAGACGTCGGAGCAATAGAAGTAGATTCTGAACATCGTTCTGAAGCGTTAACTCGTTGCCGTACCTCTGAAGAATGTCGTCCAGGTAGGCCGGCGTTACCGCAGACAAATGAGCTCAGAAATAGATCATTACCGAGTTCATTACCCAAGTGAAAGCCCAGGGTGCTTGATTCAGTCCGAAGCACATTGCCCGGAATTGATACACCACTCCTAGGACTGCAAAGCGTAGATACTTTCTGAATGTCGGATGTACCATGACAGGAAAGTACGCATCTTTGAGATCTATGCTTGTTGCATAATCGTTCACCCGAATACTCGCTCTGACCGATCGAATCGTCTCCATATAAAACTTCGGAGCGACGATCAGCTTGTTTATCCAGCTCAAATCTATGACTGGACGGAACGAGCCGTCTGGTTTCGGAACCAGAAACAGATGGCTGTAGAATCCCGGAGTCTCCTGGTTTTCTACGACCTCTACCGCGTTCTTCATTAAAAGAGACTGCACCTCTGATAATAGAGCATCTCTTTTCTGCGGATTTGACGGAAGTTGAGTCCACTTTGGACTTCGAGTTAATGGAGGCTTTCGTTTGAAGGATATCTTTAGACCTTCCGAAGTCACTCCTCTCACCCAAGGGTCGTCCGTAATCGACGCCCATTCTTGTGAAAAGCTTGACAACCTTCCACCAACCGGTACGCGATAGAGGTTTAAGCCATCACCTCCTGGACCTGCGAGGCCTGCGGTAGGAGAAACCACGTCCTCCACGACCCGCACCTCATCCCGTCGACCTCGGGGCGTCCGACCGGTTGTCCCGGCCCGAAGGACGTCCCGGACGAGAGTCGCTACCCTGACGGTCTCTCGAATAAGACCAAGAGGACGCACCGGAACCTCTATAGGAACCTCTCTTGGGTGCATTAGACCCAGAAGTGCCTGTCTTATTCTTGTCTGCCGTATCCGACTTCTTAGAAGCAGATTTGAACAACAGAGAATCCGAAGCTTTCTTTGTAATTTTATCATAAATAGCAGAAAGCTTGCCGTCAAAGAGAAGTTCTCCGGAGACCGAAGCGACTCTGAGAGAGTTCTTCACCTTAGTATCCACGAGTGTGGATGTAGCTAGGGCTGCGTCACGTCTAACCAACTCCAGGTTTGCCACTGAAAGGGCGGAGTTACACGTGGAATAAGCTACTGCCCTTGAAAGAAGTCTTAAAGAGGATTGTATATCCTGAAATTCTTTCCCTTGAAGGCGCAGTGATAACGCCTTAGTAAGGTGATCTGCATAAGATAAGGCATCTAAATTGGCTCTGTTAGACGAAATAGCTGTTTCCAACACCGCGGTTGGAATAGAAGCCGACGACGGTAATGATAGCTCTAAGTCTTCCGCCTCGTCGTCCATACGCAGAGGAACTCTCGGAATACCCTGTCCTGCCGTGTCGAATTTATTCCTTGCATTAATGAAAGGCAGGTTGAGAGTATTGGCGGACAAGAAACCTGCTTTCCCCGTTTTGGAAGCAAGTTTAAATATAGCGTCGTTCAATAATTCAAATGTTCTTGCAACATTATTGGACTGCGACGGAAACTCGGGAGCGATGTCCCTGAACCGCTCAAAAAATTCAGAGTCCAATGACGCTATAATCCTCTTGTCCGGAACCGCAGCAGTCTGGCCCGACGGAACAACTTGAGGGAGAAAGTGAAGATGAAGTCCACGGCAGCTTTATGTTGTTCCGAAAGGGATAGCTCCAAATCATCCGTATCCCTTTCACCATCCGGTCGGACCTCATGATGCTCCCGGTCGTCCGCCCCCGATGTTTCGGCGGAGCGTACCGACCCAGCGCCGTCGGATAATTCCCGATCCGACACCGTTTCTGTCGGCTGCTGCGATAAGTTGTGCTATCTGCACAAGTATGTCCGGCATCGAGACCTGCGGAGGCGCAGTCTTTCGCTGCTTCGCCGAGGGCAGCTCCGCATCAGATGGCTCCCGCATACTTTTTCTATGCGAACGTCCGGAGTCCATCGGCCTCGTGTCCCTGGCTGCCGGATGGTGTGACCTGGTCACCGAAGAATCCTTGATCGGCGAAGCTGGTAAGATATTGGCGGTCACGCAGCCAAGGTGCGGTCGTGTGCGCTGACGAGAAGAAGAAGCCTGAGCAGTCTCCGTGGACTGCCTATACAACGGAGCGCCCCGAGCGACGGACGTATGCTCCGCTTGCGACACATTTTGTACCACAACATCTGGTCCCAGATGTTGTTGTACGAGAGAGGGGCCTCTCTCGCTCGCGGCCCGGCTGGACCTGGACGAGCTAGGAACCGGACTCAAAGGCTTCCTCCGATCTCGCTTACTATCCGCCGTCACTGGGTGTGCACATTGAATGTTTATAGTGCTCGCATCACCCAACATTTCCTCCTGGACCGCATCGGACGAACCCGGCTGCCGAACCATTCGGTGAATGGACGCTACACCGGGCGAGCTAGCGGACGACATTTGTTTAATCTCCATGAGCACTTTTGCCGCTAGCTCTGAATTCATTTGTGACGACGGAAGCGCACTTGCAGAAGATAACATGGAAACATCACCCTGTTCTTGTTCCTCTGCAATAGAAACTGAGAGAGTAGAGTGACCTTGCGGAGAAAGAGCCGGCATAGCCCTTTCTTCAGTAACAACATTCCGTGACACACGTTTCCAATGTTTGTCATCCCAATATTGACATATAGAACAGGGCTTAGTGCGAGAACACTAACTACAATTAATACAATGATCATGAAAGTCAGAGGAAGATTTCTTCCCATTACAATTTGAACAATATCCTTTCATTGTGAAAAGTCAACAACAAGTCCTAGTTACTCGCACAAACCCCTGACACAAAGATACATAATAACATGATCCATTAATAATGAAAAAACAATTGCAAATCAAAATAATTTTGAAAAAATATTTTTTCAGCGAAGCCCAAGTTTCTGAAAAGTAACGTTGAGCCCCGATGGATCCGATGGCAAAGTGTGGTCAAAAATTTTAAATTTATATTAAATAATTAATGAGACACTTACGGATAATAGAAATGTATCTTATAGTGAGATAAACTACACCAAAGGCAAACAGCCCCCCTCAAAAAAGGCTGTTGCCAATGTAAACAAACAGTGTAAAACACCAGAAAACATGACTCCAGGCACTGAAAAAACTGGCCCGAAATCAGTCATCAAAATTGCACTCTATCTGATGCAAAACAGAGACTCCCAGGGGAGAATCTGCAGAACATCAGATGGAAGATGCAGAACACAACGTTTATACACCCATGGGTGAAAACGTAACTATAGGGAAAATAACAGAAAATATTCTGTAACCAAGCAACTCTCCCAAGAGAATTTTAGAAATGAACTTTCTCAAAAATATGCCAAAAGCATGGGAGAATTGCAAGGGGGGACTTAGAAGGCCAGGGGAGAGGAAACACTGAATAAGCAGTGCAACATTTTAGCAAGAATGACAACAAGAGGCCCATGCCTCGAAAATAGGCAACTTAACATTATTCCATAAAAGATTTTAAGTACAGCCCTGATTATTTTTTGTCACTCCTTTTTCCTCTCCTCCTTCTATATCCTCCTTAGAATCACCATTTCTCCAAAAATTACGTGTCTGGCATCCTTTAAACTGAGATTTACAAGCACAAAGATCAGTGAGATGTTGACTGATGAAGGGCCAAACAGAGAATGATAATTGGCGCCAATTTCGGGACGTCCTTGACACTGCGCATGCGCAGTGGGGGCGAAGTATGGAGGTCCTATAGGACATGATTTCTTTTGGTTTTGGACGCAAATTTGGGGGATTGGGGGGCAAAATTTGTGTTTGGCGCTGGTTTTGTTAGAGTTAGCACCAGCTCTGGGTCATTGGTACAGTATAAAAATTTATAAGTTACAGCCCTGAACACATTCTGCCACTGTTTCTTCCTCTCATCCTTTATTTCATCCTTAGATCCACCATTTCTTTCATAAATATGTGTTCGGCATCATTTAAACTGAGATTTACAAGCACAAATATCAGTGACATGTTACTGATGTTAGGGCCAAACAAAGAATGACTTTTGAAGCCAATTTTGAGACCTCCTTGACACTGCGCATGCACAGTGGATATAAGGTATGGAGGACCACATAGGACATTGAAATTTCGGTTTTTGATGCAAATTTTGGGGATTGGGGTGCAAAATTTGTGTTTGGCCCTATAATTTAAGGAGTTAGCACTAGCTAAGTCTGGGTCATTGGTACAGTATAAAAATATTGATTAGTTGATGTTCACCAAGGATCAAAATAAGTGATATCGCATCGCATTTCGCTCTGCAAAATTCAGGAAAAGCTATGCAATCATTAAATATGCATAGCAAAATGTGATGCACATTCTCAAGTTCTATATTATGGTGGACAATGAGCATTAGTCTTAACATGTAACTGCTTATCTGGTAGAAACATGATTCCTCAATGGCAAATCAGCAGTTCATGGACCACCAGGTAGAATACCTGGTGGTCCATGAACTGCCAATTTGCCTCCAAGTCCTCAAGTATGCACTCGAGTAAAAAAGTTAATTGGGGATAGAAGCCCTGTACCGTACATGTATGTACCAGTAATACATGGATCAAACCACTTGAAACTTTGAAAGCTACATCAGTGAAAGAGTTAAAGATTCTATACCTGTTGGTGCCAGGCGGAACTACAGAAATTTACAGACCTAGGTAATGCTGCTAGTGCTATCTGCAAGTTAATAGCAGCATTACCCGACTGTATAAATTTCTTTGTATTTTTTTTTTCTTCAGGTAGGCCTACCACTAATATACATGTAACTAAGTGTCAAATGCTTTCTAGGGAACAAAAGCACTCATTATTGTATACTGAATTTGAAATATAAAAATGTCACACAATTTAAAAATGAAAGTGTCAATGACACTGTAGCTCAACTTGTTAAGACATGTACATGTATAGTATGTGACACAGCAATGACAAACATCTAGGTAATGACCTGATAACAAAGGTACATATAAAGTATTGTAACGGTCTGTACATTAATACTGACCGTAGCCTGTAACAAATGTATAGGTAAAGTATTGTAAAGGTGGGTGACAGTCAGATGCTAAACTAGAAAAGAAATCTTTGAGTCCCAGAGTGGATCTGACTGAACCCCAAAATATTTGTTCTCATAGCACATTGATAACAAAGGCACCCCAAAACACACTCGTTCCTGTCCCAAGGTGAAAACAAAGGTACCCAAGAAGTTTCGTGAAGATCAGTTCATAAATACAAGCTGTATAGAAGTTGTGACAAAAAACTGATTAGACCTAATTTCGGTACAAAATGGCCACTGGCAGCCATCTTGAATTTTGGACTGCACCCAGAAACACTCGTTCTCATCCCAAGGTGATAACAAAGGTACCCAAGAAGTTTCGTGAAGATCGGTTGATAAATACAGCCTCTAGCCCGAGCCGTATTGACATGTGCACTTACAGTGTATAAGTAGCACTGAATAAATCAAACTTCATCTAATTTGCATAATTTCTGCATGAGAAAAAAACCTGTACTATATGTGATGTATTCCATGTTACTAAACATTCATACAAAAATTTATTCAAATCAGAACTTTCATACAGAAGTTCTGTACAAAAGACTGATTGCACTAATTTTGGTACAAAATGGCTGCTGGTGGCCATTTTGAATTTCAGACCACACCCCAAAAACAATCGTTCTCATCCCACAGTGATAACAAAGGTACCCAAGAAGTTTCATAAAGATCAGTTCATAAATACGGCCTCTAGCCTGAGCCGTATAGATGTTGTGTACAAAAAACTGATTAGACCTAATTTTGGTACAAAATTGCCACTGGCAACCATCTTGAATTCTGGACTGCACCCAGAAACACTCGTTCTTGTCCCAAGGTGATGACAAAGTTACCCAAGTCGTTTCGTGAAGATCGGTTCATAAATACAGCCTCTAGCCCGAGCCATATTGACATGTGTACTTACTGTGTGGAAGTAGCATTAGTAGTATTATATGTGATGTATCCCATGGTACTAAACATTCACACAAAAAATTATTCTAATCAGTGCTTTCATATGGAAGTTCTGTGCAAAAATCTGATTGCACCTAATTTTGTACAAAATGGCTGCCATCGGCCATCTTGAATTTCGGACCGGACCCCAAAACACTCGTTCTCGTCCCATGGTGATACCAAAGGTACCCAAGGAGTTTCGTAAAGATCGGTTCATAAATATGGCCTCTAGCCCGAGCCATATTGGCATTTGCACTTACAGTGCTGAAAGTAACACTAAATACATCAAAGTTAGTCTAATTTGCATAATTTATGCACAAGAAAAAAACCCGTATTATATGTGATGTATCCCATGGTACTAAACATTCATACAAAAAATTATTCAAATCAGAGCTTTCATATGAAAGTTCTGTGCAAAAATCTGATTGCACCTAATTTTGTACAAAATGGCTGCCAGCAGCCAACTTGAATTTAGGATCGGACCCAAAAACACTTGTTCTCGTCCCACGGTCATAACAAAGGTACCCAAGAAGTTTCATAAAGATCGGTTCATAAATACGGCCTCTAGCCCGAGCCGTATTGAATTGTTGATGGACAGACAGACACACGGACGACTGGCCATGGCATATGCTATACATTTTGCTATGCAAATAAAACAAGAGCTGGACTGTCGTCTGGTGCATATCCCTACATGGTGTGCCGCCTAATGTGGGCATACCTATGACCAACAAATATTATTTATGAATATTCTCGTACAGACTGACGGACAGATGCACAGACGGACAGATGCAATCCAGCATAACCCCCCCCCCCCCCCCATTTTCTTTGAAAGTTTTCAACAATTTCCAACAATTTCTAAGTCAAAAGGTATGGTAAATTGTTTGGTGTTTGGAAGTTTTATGCAATGAGGCAGAAGCCTTTGTCATAGGCAAACTGCATGCCATATTTCACTGAAATCCGATAACCCATACCTGAGATACAGGCTGAACAGACAAATAATGTCTATTTCCTACAATTTCTAAGTCAAAAAAGGTGGGTAACTCTAAAATGGAGAATGTGAAAAATATCATTGTATCCTTTTTTAAAGCCTATACCATAAGTAGAGTTCACGGCAAATTTCAATGCAACAGAACATTCAGTACCCGAGATACAGGCTGAACAGATAAAATTTGGCTCGGACGGACACAATTTCTAAGTGAACAAGTAATAAAAAAATAACTAGTGTGGGCATACCTATGACCAACAAATATTATAGAAAAACAAATATTATAGAAAATAATAATTTACTTAAGTTATAAATATTCTCGGACGGACTGACACACGGACGCACAGATGGACGGACGGATGGACAGATGCACAGATGCATGTAATCCAGTATACCCCCATTTTCTTCGAAAGTGGGGGTATAATTTGCTAGTTCAACTTTATGTGGCAAGTCCAATAAATCAGACTAGGCACATAACAGTGCTGTGTACCAACAACTAGGCACATAAACGTGATTTGTATGGTCAGACAGAGAGAGAGACGGACAGATGGGCAGATGGATGGACAGACATAGGGATGGACAGACAGACCATTCACATAATACCTCCCATTTTTTTTTCCAAACAGGCATATAAAAAGTAAAATCAGCCATGATTAATGATTAACGAAAAAAATAAAGAGGCTGCAATTGTATTCAACAAAATCAGTACGAGTATGGCTCAATTGTATATTAGATAAAATAAATATGGTGTTAACAGAATATCCTGGTTAATTTTCAAGACCAACATGCAATACAGCCGAAAAAAAAAATTGGTTTCTCAGACCCCCCCCCCCCCCCCCCTGCTCCCAGTTCTTTTGGCTGCCGCATGCTATCTTTTTATAACCAAACCAAACTTTAAACAAGAGGCCCCACGGGGCCTGAAGCACTCATCTTGAACAGAACACAATATAAACAGAGAAGTGACAAAAATAATCCGGGCATCATGCCTTTTCTTCAGCTGATCATAAAGTAAAATGTAGAGCTCTCCTATGAAGCCCCTTGATACAACCTATGTGGATTAATCTTAGTTACACACCTCTAGAGGATACTGAATATAAAATTTTTAATTCTTCAGCAAAATGGCCAATTCTGGCTCCCATAGGGAGCCCAAATATTAACCCAGGCTCTCAATTTGAACACAGTTGAATCTGACTTCCCTAGAGATGTTGTGTACCAAATATGAAAGCATTCTGACTGTTGGACTGAAGAAGAGAAATTTTAAAGAAATTTCTTCATATTGCACTAAGTTAAAATTTGGGATACCATAGCGAGCCCAAATATTAACCTATGGATACGATTTGAATAAACTTGAATCTGACCCCCCTAGAGATGTTGTATACCAAATATGAAAGCATTCTGACTGGTGGATCTGAAGAAGAAGATTTTTGAAGAAATTCCCTCATATTGTACTAAGTTAAATTTCATGTTCCCATATGGAGCCCAAATATTAACCCAGGCACTTGAATTGAACAATCTTGAATCTGACCCCCCTAGAGATGTTGTATACCAAATATGAAAGCATTCCGACTGGTGGATCTGAAGAAGATTTTTAAATAAATTTCCTCATATTGCACTAAGTAAAAATTTGGGCTACCATAGCAAGCCCAAATATATACCTAGGGATCTGATTTGAATAAACTTGAATCTGACCTCTTAGAGATGTTGCATACCAAATATGAAAGCATTCTGACTGGTGGATCTGAAGAAGAAGATTTTTTTAAAATTATCCCAATATTGAACAAAGCTGAAATTTGGGCTTCTGTAGAAAGCCCAAATAATAACCTAGGGACTTGGTTTCAACAATCTTGAATTTGACCCTCATAACAATGATGTATACCAAACATTAAAAGATTCTGACTGGTGGTTCTGAAGAAGAAGATTTTTAAAGAATATTCCCAATATTATCCTATGTTAAAAATTCGGGCTCCTGCAGTGAGGCCAAATATGAACCAATGAGCTTTATTTCAACAAATTTGTATCTGACCCCCCTATGAATGTTGTATATCGAATATTAAAAGATTCTGATGATTGTTTCTGGAGAAAAGATTTTTTTTTTAATTTTTGGAAATATGCTGACTCAGCATTTTTTCGATGCCCATTACAGAACACCCTAACATAACCGATGGCAATTTTTTTTTACCATTCAACAATTCTTCTGGTCCTAAGGATACTTCATACCAAATAACAGCTCTCTGTTCCGTGTGGTTTGGGAAATATGGGTGTTTGAAAACATTTCTATTTTTAGCTCCCAGGGTTCCCATGGGGGATGCAAGAATTTTTTTTTTTTTGCATGGTCCAAGTACTTATGACCCAATAATACCGCATACCACATTTGGTTCATACCAAACCATCGGTTCAGAAAGTTAAAAAATTTATAGTAATTTATATATTTTTTATACTTACCAATGACCCAGACATAGCTGGTGCTAACTCTTAAAATATAGGGCCAAACACAAATTTTGCCCCCCAATCCCCAAAATTTGCATCTAAAACTAAAGAAAACATGTCCTGAAAGGCCCTCCACACCTCGCCCCCACTGCGCATGCGCAGTGTCAAGGACGTTCCGAAATTGGCGCCATTTATCATTCTAATAACCAGTGCCTGGTAAGCGCTATGTACTCAGCGGGGAGGCAAGAGTTCCCAACTCCTGGGAGGGCCATCCCCGTCTGGGTCATTGGTAAGTATAAAAAATATATAAATTACTATAAATTTTTTAACATTTTTATACTGTACCAATGACCCAGACATAGCTGAATAGTAAAAAGGCTGGAGGGCCAAGGACATAGAGCAAAATGGAATACGCTCAATAAAATAAAATAGAGTCATCCCCTGTAGGGAAAAGAAGTAATAGGCCTTACATGTATCTTTCTTATTTATGATAAATTAGAAAGATACAACACCTTCCAAAAATTGAGCTTCATACATCCATGTACTCTATTAATATCCAATAATCCTTATACTAATAATTTTTAAAGTAAGCCAATAATAAAGTAAGTCTAGAGAATAGAGACTCTTATACTCCTAAAAGAGAGTGAGAATTGCATAATCATGTCCGTTGACATATGCAATATTCAAAAGCTATACTTTAAAAACTAAGACTTGAATGAATTTTATAAACTTAAACTTCTCACTAAACAACCATCCCAATAACAGCTCAGAATTACTAACTCCGGAGGAGGTATCCCCTTGTTTTCATAGTAAAAACAGGTGACCCAAGGGAACACCCTCCCTCCCCCTTTTTCTTGCACTGGGTCAAATAGCCCAGAGCGAAGAGGGCAGCCGAACGGAGACACTGCCGAAACAGACAGCCTACCTAGCTATAGTAGCAACTGTTAAGTGAATGACATTCTGAGCAGTAGATAATAGACCTAACAATAGAGGCCTCCAGAAATGGACTCGATATTTCTGAGATAAAATTCATGAATGTGGATGGCTGAGCGCAATGAGCAGCCTTCAAAAATCTATAATAGCAACACTATTAATGTAAGCCCAAGAAGTAGAAGAACTCTTACTTCATGAGCCGAAATCTTAAGCACAACTGCTAAGCCAATGATATACCATAAGCAGTACGCTAGTTAATAGAATCCATTAACAATAAAATGGAGCGTAACGTCCTTCTACTAGACATCAAAGACAGAAGAAGCTTACGCCCTTGTAATAAACAGATATCTGTTTATAAATACATAAACTGTACCCGGAAAGAGTAAAGGCCTATGCCCATACGAAGACGGAAGGACCTTAAAATAATAGGTTCCGGATAATAGGAGCCTAACTCTTATGCAACAATCCAACCTAAATAGTAACGGAAGTATTGATTCCGAAACTATGAAAGTGAAAATCATCCATCGATAGTGCCTGAAACTCACTGACTCTACAGTAAAAGAGAAACCAACAGAATTACTGTCTAAAAGGTCAGAATTTGAAAACTACTGTTTCCAGAGGCTCAAATGATTACTTAGCTAAATAAGAACCGAAGTTAAAATCCGTATAGGAATTTAATCTAAAGATTCTAAGTCTATTTATCAAAAAGTTACTAACTGACTTAGATAAAGAGACAAAAGACTCAAATGTAAACTATCGTAGAGTGCATAGGTATGAGGTAACATAAACCTATAACCTAAATAACAACAGGCTGCAGTAGATCTTGTGAAACAAGTATACTAAAAAATAGCAATGAGTAGTATGGAGGGATCAACAATATGAACATAATGATCCCTACACCACGACGGAAGAGCCTCCACTTTAGTCGCATAGAATAGCGAAGAAGAGGATCTCCTATAGTAAGAAATTGCGTCCAAAGCTCGTCCAGTACAGTGCTTACAATGCAATACGGACCACACGACGGAATACATGAAGGTTGCGACCTTGCTGGTTGTGATAAAGATGACACGATTTACCCAGTGAAAAAAGATCCTCACATAGAGGAAGATTTCACGTTAAGATCCACAGTAGACAAGAGAGTAAATTACTCATGATCTCTGTGAAGATAGAGATGCTATCAACAGAAATGTATTGTGGTTGTTTATCTTAGCAATACCTGCTAAAACAACAGCGCCGGAGGATACGCGTATCCTATCATTCCGTCCTATAGATCAATAGAGCGTTAACAGTATTAGCTCAGAGATCTGGACAAGCCAACACATACGTCTGCAATTGATTAGCAAGCTGTGTCATAAATAAAACATCATTGGGCGCTCCCATAGATAGCAAATCTGATTGAATACTTGTTTGTTGAGAGTCCATTCTGACAGCAACAAGCGACCCGTAAGAGAACGGGAGTGCGATAAAACAATCAGACGACCCAGAATATGACGGACCAAAACTGAACTTGGTGTACTATAACCAACAGACGGATTCTTTCCATTAAATTGAATAACGGAAACGAAAGAGTGCCTCCCTGGTTCCGGAGATACGCCACTACTGTCGAATTAAAGGACAGGAATTTGGGCATGCGTTTCTGAATAATGTTCATGCAATGACATAAAGCAAGCCTAAAAAACATTATTCCGCGGAAGTTAAACTGATAGCTAAAAGACTGCGGAACCCAAAGACCCTAGCACTTCGAATCCGTAGGGATCAGTATATATCCCAATCTGTTTGACTGGCAACCGTCATAACAGCCACACTCGGGTCCGGCAACTGCGGCGGCACTCTCTGAGTCAACCACCGAATGTTTGCCCCAGTCTGAATCTCTTGTAACACTAGATAGACAAGAGAATGTATAAATCGAGCAATTCATAGATTGCCGGAAAGTTGCCGTCGAAGAGAAGCTCCTCCGAGAACGAAGCGACTCTGAGAGAGTTCTTAACCTACTATCCACGCGTGGATGTAGCTAGGGCTGCGTCACGTCTAACCAACTCCAATCAGCCACTGAAGGGCGGAGTTATACGTGAACAAACTACTGCCCTCAAAAGAAATTACATTGAGAATAATATCCCGTAAATCTTTTCTTGAAGACGTAATGATAACGCCTCAGTAAGGCGGATTACGTATAATAAAGCGTCTAAGTTAAGTCTACTATACATAATGTCGTTCCCAACATTGAAATTGGAAAAGACATAAACGGCGAAAAAGAATATATGCAGTCTTTAATCACACCGTCTAGACGCATATGAACTCTCGGTATGCCCTGCTCTGCCAAAATAAACTATTTGTAAAAAAGATAAAATGGCAGAAATGAGCCACGCGGACAAGAAACTAAACTATCATGCTTAGTAGCAGGCTTGTATATATATATAAGTATATAGCGTCGAAAAATAGAACACATGTTGTAATGACAATATTGGATTGCGTCGGTAAGTCAGGGACAAAGTCCCTGTACCGATCGAAAAATCCGAGTCCAATGACGCTATAAGTCTCTTATCCAAGATCGCAGCAATGAAGTCCGAAAAATAATCACTGGAAGAAATGCCAGAAGATATGAAAGGCATCTTCCGATACTACTAAAGGGAAAACTCGAAATCTTTCGAATCCCTTTCGCCATCCTGTCGGACCCTATAAAGCGTTCGGTCGTCCGTAGCTTGATGCAACCGCGGACCGCACCGACCCAGCGCCGTCGGCTAATTCCTGATTCGACCGAGAAACTGTCAATTGCTGGGATGCTGCGAAACAACTGTGCTAACTCGGATAGCACGTCCGTCACTGAGGCCTGAGGAGAAGCGGTCTTACGATGCATTGCCGCAGGAAGCTCCGAGATCGTTACCCCGTGCATACTTCCAATATGCGAGCGAACGGAGTGTATAGGCCTCGTGTCCCTTGGCTACCGGATGGCGCAACCTATTCGCTGCGGAATCACTGAATGCCGAAATTGATCGGATACTCGAGGTCACGTAGCCAATGTGCGGTCGTGTGCCCTGCTGTGAGGATGAGGAAGCATTAAAGACAGTCTCTCGGACTGTCAATATAACGGAGCGTCCCGAGCAACGGACATATGCTCCGAATGTAAAATATCTGAACCACAACATGCGGTCCCCTATGTTGTTGGCTTCCTCCGATCTGTCCTCAATCTGCCATCACTGGGTGAGTACTAAAGTAATTAAAGTGCTCGCATCACCCAAATCTCCTTCCTAGACCGCAACGGACGAACCCGGCAGCCGAACCATTCGATGAAAGTACGCTACACCGGGTGAGCTAGCGAATGTCACTCCGTAAGCGATAGACATATTCCATGAGCACTTATTGCCGCTAACTCTTCATTAACTATGACGACAGAGGCACACTTTTGAAAGACATCTCCATAACTCTTCGAACAAGAAACCAGAAATGCTTGGATAGGAAGCATAAAATAATAAAATATATATAGCGTCGTTCAATAATTCGAAAGTTTGTGTGACATTATTGGACTATGTCGGAACTGAGGGACGATGTCCCTGAACCGAACCAAAAATTTCTAAGTCCACCGACGCTATCAGTTTCTTATCCGGCATCGCAGCATATGTTGTTCCGAAAGGGAAAGCTTGAAATCCTCCGAATCCCTTTCGGTATCCCGCCGGACCGGATGAAACTTTCGGACGTCCGTACCCGCTTCCGCGGAGCGTCCCGACCCAGCATCGTCGGATAAAATTTTTGCGACAGATTCAGTTGATGCTGGGATGCTGCGATAAACTGTGCTATTAAGGAAAGCACGTCCGTTCCCAAGGCCTGTGCAGTAGCGGACTTACGATGCATTGCCGCTGGAAGCTCCGTGTACGTTGACTCCCGCACACTTCCTATGCGAACGTCCGGAGTCTGCAGGCCTCGAGTCCCCGGCTACCGACCCAGCGCTGTCGGATAATTCTCGATCCGACACCGTTTCTGTCGGCTGCTGGGATGCTGCGATAAGCTGTGCTATGTGCACAAGAATGTCCGGCGTCGAGACCTGCGGAGGCGCAGTCTATCGCTGCTTCGCCGAGGGCAGCTCCGCATCAGATGGCTCCCGCATACTTTTCCTATGCGAACGTCCGGAGTCCATCGGTCTCGAATCCCTGGCTGCCGGATGGTGTGACTTGGTCGCCGAAGAATCCTTGATCGGCGAAGCTGGTAATATATCGGCGGTCACGCAGCCAAGGTGCGGTCGTGTGCGCTGACGAGAAGAGGAAGCCTTAGCAGTCTCAGCGGACTGCCTATACAACGGAGCGTCCCGAGCGACGGACGTATGCTCCGCTAGCGACACATTTGTACCACAACATCTGGGGCCAGATGTTGTTGAACGAGAGAGGGGCCTCTCTCGCTTGCCGTCCGGATGGACCGGAACGAGCTATGAACCGGACTAGTAAAAGGCTTCCTCCGTTCTCCCTCCGATCCGCCGTCACTGGGTGTGCATTAAGTTAATTTTATAGTGCTCGCATCACCCCAAAATTCCTTCTAGACCGCAACGGACGAACCCGGCTGCCGAACCATTCGGTGAATGGACGCTACACCGGGCGAGCTAGCGGACGTCAAAGGCCGTCGAACCTACTAGGGTCCTCTTAGGCAATTGGCGTATTACATGAGCACTTTTCCGCTAGCCCTTCATTAATTGTGACGACGGAGGCACACTGTTGGAAGACATCACAGATACATCACCCTAATCTTGATCGTCTGAAATAGAAATTGATAAAATAGAGTGACCCTGCGGGGAAAGGACCGGAGTGTCCAAATCCCCAACAACATACCGTGACATACGCTTCCCATATTGTCATCGAAATCATACGATACAGAACAGGAGTTAATGCGAGTACACTGACCACATATAGAATGATAATAAGGTCAGAGGAAGACTTCCTCTTAAAACAATTGATCAATATCCTTTCAATGTGAAAAGAAAACAAGTCCTGGGACTCGCAGTAACCCCTGGCAATCAAAATACATAATAATAATATGATCCATTAATATAGAAAAAATAATTGAAATCAAAATATTTTGAAAAAATATTTTTTCAGAACAGCCCAAGTTTCTGAAAAGTAACGTTGAGCCCCAATGGATCCCAAGCCTAAGTGTGGACAAAAATTTTAAAAATATTTTAAACAATTTATTCAACACTTACGAACAATAATAATGTATCTAGTTATGATTAAAATAACATAAAGATATTATTATTTAGAAATCCCCCCCTCACACAGAGGGCTGTTGTAAATGTAAACAATGAGTGTAAAAACACTAAAATAAGACTCCAGGCACCCAGGCCCGAAATCAGTTACCAAAAATACACCATCTGATGCAAAACAGAGACTTCCAGGGAAGAAACTGCAGAACATCAGATGGTAGATGCAGAACACAACGCCTAACCACCCGTAGGTGAAGACGTAAACATGGGGAAAGAACAGAAATCATTCTGTTATTCAGCTAAAACTCCCAAGAAATTTTAGTAATAATAATTACAGAAACTATGCCAAAAGCATGGGAGAATAGCAAGGGGGGACTTAAAGGACAGGGAGAGAGGAAAACACTTGAAAAAACAGTGTAACTAAATAATCAGAATGACAACAAAATGGCTGCTGCCTTGAAAATAGGTAACTTAACATAATTTCATTAAAAAATTTTAAGTTACAGCCCTGATAATATTCTGTCACACATTCTTTTCCTCTCCTCCTTTTCTATCCTCCTTAGAATCACCATTTCACTAATATTTATGTGTCTGGCATCATTTAAACTGAGATTTAAAAGCACAAAGATCAGTCAGATGTTAACTGATGAAGGGCCAAACTTAGAATGATAAATGGCGCCAATTTCGGAACGTCCTTGACACTGCGCATGCGCAGTGGGGGCGAGGTGTGGAGGGCCTTTCAGGACATGTTTTCTTTAGTTTTAGATGCAAATTTTGGGGATTGGGGGGCAAAATTTGTGTTTGGCCCTATATTTTAAGAGTTAGCACCAGCTATGTCTGGGTCATTGGTACAGTATAAAAATATAGAAATTTTGGGCAGGGCCAAAAATCTTACCCCTCCCATTACAAAGCCAAATATTGCTTCATGAACTTCGTTTGAACAAACTTGATTCTATACCTCAAAAGGAAGCTCCATAGCAAATATCAAGTCATTGTACACACTGGTTCTTGAGAAGAAGATTTTTAAAATATTTTGGAGCATTTTCCCCTACTCCCTCCCTATGTGGCTTTGCATGTTGAGTTGAACAAAAATGCAATGCCCCTTTGGAACCATCACTCACACAAACTTTCACTTGAATTGGCCCAGTGGCTTTGGAGCAGAAGACCAAAACATGGTGTTGACGGACAACGGATGGATGACGGATGGAGAGCAATTAGATTAGCTCAGCTTAACTTTGTCAAGTTGAGCTAAAAAGATCAGATGAGAGATGCAACCTATAGGGTATACTAATGGAATTGTTGACAATTTAATGCCATATCCAAGAGGGCTGATGATGGGCATGTTTTTCAACGAAATTCAGAAAAATTTGACAGCTGCCATGTAGACATCAGACCTAAGCTATATGAAATTTTTAAAAAATGAAGTAAAAAATGTGGCCTGTAGGGTGTGCAAATGGAATTGACAATTTATGGGAAAAACCAAGATGGCTGCTGGCAGCCATGTTTTTCAACGAAATTCATAAATATTTGACAGCTCCCATGTGGATATGACACCAAAGCTACATATGAAATTTGATAAAGATTGGGTGAGGAATGTGGCCTCAAGGGTGTGCTAATGGATTTGTTGACAATTTATATGCCAAATTGAAAGTTAAAAAATTTATAGTAATTTATATATTTTTTATACTTACCAATGACCCAGACATAGCTGGTGCTAACTCTTAAAATATAGGGCCAAACACAAATTTTGCCCCCCAATCCCCAAAATTTGCATCTAAAACTAAAGAAAACATGTCCAGAGAGGCCCTCCACACCTCGCCCCCACTGCGCATGCGCAGTGTCAAGGACGTTCCGAAATTGGCGCCATTTATCATTCTAATAACCAGTGCCTGGTAAGCGCTATGTACTCAGCGGGGAGGCAAGAGTTCCCAACTCCTGGGAGGGCCATCCCCGTCTGGGTCATTGGTAAGTATAAAAAATATATAAATTACTATAAATTTTTTAACATTTTTATACTGTACCAATGACCCAGACATAGCTGAATAGTAAAAAGGCTGGAGGGCCAAGGACATAGAGCAAAATGGAATACGCTCAATAAAATAAAATAGAGTCATCCCCTGTAGGGAAAAGAAGTAATAGGCCTTACATGTATCTTTCTTATTTATGATAAATTAGAAAGATACAACACCTTCCAAAAATTGAGCTTCATACATCCATGTACTCTATTAATATCCAATAATCCTTATACTAATAATTTTTAAAGTAAGCCAATAATAAAGTAAGTCTAGAGAATAGAGACTCTTATACTCCTAAAAGTGTGTGAGAATTGCATAATCATGTCCGTTGACATATGCAATATTCAAAAGCTATACTTTAAAAACTAAGACTTGAATGAATTTTATAAACTTAAACTTCTCACTAAACAACCATCCTAAAAACAGCTCAGAATTACTAACTCCGGAGGAGGTATCCCCTTGTTTTCATAGTAAAAACAGGTGACCCAAGGGAACACCCTCCCCCCCCCCTTTTTCTTGCCCTGGGTCAAATAGCCCAGAGCGAAGAGGGCAGCCGAACGGAGACACTGCCGAAACAGACAGCCTACCTAGCTATAGTAGCAACTGTTAAGTGAATGACATTCTGAGCAGTAGATAATAGACCTAACAATAGAGGCCTCCAGAAATGGACTCGATATTTCTGAGATAAAATTCATGAATGGATGGCTGAGCGCAATGAGCAGCCTTCAAAAATCTATAATAGAACACTATTAATGTAAGCCCAAGAAGTAGAAGAACTCTTACTTCATGAGCCGAAATCTTAAGCACAACTGCTAAGCCAATGATATACCATAAGCAGTACGCTAGTTAATAGAATCCATTAACAATAAAATGGAGCGTAACGTCCTTCTACTAGACATCAAAGACAGAAGAAGCTTACGCCCTTGTAATAAACAGATATCTGTTTATAAATACATAAACTGTACCCGGAAAGAGTAAAGGCCTATGCCCATACGAAGACGGAAGGACCTTAAAATAATAGGTTCCGGATAATAGGAGCCTAACTCTTATGCAACAATCCAACCTAAATAGTAACGGAAGTATTGATTCCGAAACTATGAAAGTGAAAATCATCCATCGATAGTGCATGAAACTCACTGACTCTACAGTAAAAGAGAAACCAACAGAATTACTGTCTAAAAGGTCAGAATTTGAAAACTACTGTTTCCAGAGGCTCAAATGATTACTTAGCTAAATAAGAACCTGAAGTTAAAATCCGTATAGGAATTTAATCTAAAGATTCTAAGTCTATTTATCAAAAAGTTACTAACTGACTTAGATAAAGAGACAAAAGACTCAATTGTAAACTATCGTAGAGTGCATAGGTATGAGGTAACATAAACCTATAACCTAAATAACAACAGGCTGCAGTAGATCTTGTGAAACAAGTATACTAAAAAATAGCAATGAGTAGTATGGAGGGATCAACCATATGAACATAATGATCCCTACACCACGACGGAAGAGCCTCCACTTTAGTCGCATAGAATAGCGAAGAAGAGGATCTCTTATAGTAAGAAATCGCGTCCGAAGCTCGTCCAGTACAGTGCTTACAATGCAATATGGACCACACAACGGAAAACATGAAGGTTGCGACCTTGCTGGTTGTGATAAAAATGACACGATTTACCCAGTGAAAAAAGATCCTCACATAGAGGAAGATTTCACGTTAAGATCCACAGTAGACAAGAGAGTAAATTACTCATGATCTCTGTGAAGATAGAGATGCTATCAACAGAAATATATTGTGGTTGTTTATCTTAGCAATACCTGCTAAAAACAACAGCGCCGGAGGATACGCGTATCCTATCATTCTGTCCTATAGATCAATAGAGCGTTAACAGTATTAGCTCAGAGATCTGGACAAGCCAACACATACGTCTGCAATTGATTAGCCAACTGCGTCATAAATAAAACATCATTGGGCGCTCCCATAGATAGCAAATCTGATTGAATACTTGTTTGTTGAGAGTCCATTCTGACAGCAACAAGCGACCCGTAAGAGAACGGGAGTGCGATAAAACAATCAGACGACCCAGAATATGACGGACCAAAACTGAACTTGGTGTACTATAACCAACAGACGGATTCTTTCCATTAAATTGAATAACGGAAACGAAAGAGAGCCTCCCTGGTTCCGGAGATACGCCACTACTGTCGAATTAAAGGACAGGAATTTGGGCATGCGTTTCTGAATAATGTTCATGCAATGACATAAAGCAAGCCTAAAAAACATTATTCCGCGGAAGTTAACTGATAGCTAAAAGACTGCGGAACCCAAAGACCCTGGCACTTCGAAACCGTAGGGATCAGTATATATCCCAATCTGTTTGACTGGAAACCGTCATAACAGCCACACTCGGGTCCGGCAACTGCGGCGGCACTCTCTGAGTCAACCACCGAATGTTTGCCCCAGTCTGAATCTCTTGTAACACTAGATAGACAAGAGAATGTATAAATCAAGCAATTCATGGATTGCCGGAAAGTTGCCGTCGAAGAGAAGCTCCTCCGAGAACGAAACGACTCTGAGAGAGTTCTTAACCTACTATCCACGCGTGGATGTAGCTAGGGCTGCCTCACGTCTAACCAACTCCAATCAGCCACTGAAGGGCGGAGTTATACGTGAACAAACTACTGCCCTCAAAAGAAATTACATTGAGAATAATATCCCGTAAATCTTTTCTTGAAGACGTAATGATAACGCCTCAGTAAGGCGGATTACGTATAATAAAGCGTCTAAGTTAAGTCTAATATACATAATGTCGTTCCCAACATTGAAATTGGAAAAGACATAAACGGTGAAAAAGAATATATGCAGTCTTTAATCACACCGTCTAAACGCATATGAACTCTCGGTATGCCCTGCTCTGCCAAAATAAACTATATGTAAAAAAGATAAAATGGCAGAAATGAGCCACGCGGACAAGAAACTAAACTATCATGCTTAGTAGCCGTCTTGTATATATATAAATATATAGCGTCGAAAAATAAAACACATGTTGTAATGACAATATTGGACTGCGTCGGTAAGTCAGGGACAAAGTCCCTGTACCGATCGAAAAATCCGAGTCCAATGACGCTATAAGTCTCTTATCCAAGATCGCAGCAATGAAGTCCGAAAAATAATCACTGGAAGAAATGCCAGAAGATATGAAAGGCATCTTCCGATACTACTAAAGGGAAAACTCGAAATCTTTCGAATCCCTTTCGCCATCCTGTCGGACCCTATAAAGCGTTCGGTCGTCCGTAGCTTGATGCAACCGCGGACCGCACCGACCCAGCGCCGTCGGATAATTCCTGATTCGACCGAGAAACCGTCAATTGCTGGGATGCTGCGAAACAACTGTGCTAACTCGGATAGCACGTCCGTCACTGAGGCCTGAGGAGCAGCGGTCTTACGATGCATTGCCGCAGGAAGCTCCGAGATCGTTACCCCGTGCATACTTCCAATATGCGAGCGAACGGAGTGTATAGGCCTCGTGTCCCTTGGCTACCGGATGGCGCGACCTATTCGCTGTGGAATCACTGAATGCCGAAACTGATCGGATACTCGAGGTCACGTAGCCAATGTGCGGTCGTGTGCCCTGCTGTGAGGATGAGGAAGCATTAAAGACAGTCTCTCGGACTGTCAATATAACGGAGCGTCCCGAGCAACGGACATATGCTCCGAATGTAAAATATCTGAACCACAACATGCGGTCCCCTATGTTGTTGGCTTCCTCCGATCTGTCCTCAATCTGCCGTCACTGGGTGAGTACTAAAGTAATTAAAGTGCTCGCATCACCCAAATCTCCTTCCTAGACCGCAACGGACGAACCCGGCAGCCGAACCATTCGATGAATGTACGCTACACCGGGTGAGCTAGCGAATGTCACTCCGTAAGCGATAGACATATTCCATGAGCACTTATTGCCGCTAACTCTTCATTAACTATGACGACAGAGGCACACTTTTGAAAGACATCTCCATAACTCTTCGAACAAGAAACCAGAAATGCTTGGATAGCAAGCATAAAATAATAATATATATAGCGTCGTTCAATAATTCGAAAGTTTGTGTGACATTATTGGACTATGTCGGAACTGAGGGACGATGTCCCTGAACCGAACCAAAAATTTCTAAGTCCACCGACGCTATCAGTTTCTTATCCGGCATCGCAGCATATGTTGTTCCGAAAGGGAAAGCTTGAAATCCACCGAATCCCTTTCGGTATCCCGTCGGACCGGATGAAACTTTCGGACGTCCGTACCCGCTTCCGCGGAGCGTCCCGACCCAGCATCGTCGGATAAAATATATGCGACAGATTCAGTTGATGCTGGGATGCTGCGATAAACTGTGCTATTAAGGAAAGCACGTTCGTTCCCGAGGCCTGTGCAGTAGCGGACTTACGATGCATTGCCGCTGGAAGCTCCGTGTACGTTGACTCCCGCATACTTCCTATGCGAACGTCCGGAGTCTGCAGACCTCGAGTCCCCGGCTACCGACCCAGCGCTGTCGGATAATTCTCGATCCGACACCGTTTCTGTCGGCTGCTGGGATGCTGCGATAAGCTGTGCTATGTGCACAAGAATGTCCGGCGTCGAGACCTGCGGAGGCGCAGTCTATCGCTGCTTCGCCGAGGGCAGCTCCGCATCAGATGGCTCCCGCATACTTTTCCTATGCGAACGTCCGGAGTCCATCGGTCTCGAATCCCTGGCTGCCGGATGGTGTGACCTGGTCGCCGAAGAAACCTTGATCGGCGAAGCTGGTAATATATCGGCGGTCACGCAGCCAAGGTGCGGTCGTGTGCGCTGACGAGAAGAGGAAGCCTTAGCAGTCTCAGCGGACTGCCTATACAACGGAGCGTCCCGAGCGACGGACGTATGCTCCGCTAACGACACATTTGTACCACAACATCTGGGGCCAGATGTTGTTGAACGAGAGAGGGGCCTCTCTCGCTTGCCGTCCGGATGGACCGGAACGAGCTATGAACCGGACTAAAAGGCTTCCTCCGTTCTCCCTCCGATCCGCCGTCACTGGGTGTGCATTAAGTTAATTTTATAGTGCTCGCATCACCCCAAAATTCCTTCTAGACCGCAACGGACGAACCCGGCTGCCGAACCATTCGGTGAATGGACGCTACACCGGGCGAGCTAGCGGACGTCAAAGGCCGTCGAACCTACTAGGGTCCTCTTAGGCAATTGGCGTATTACATGAGCACTTTTCCGCTAGCCCTTCATTAATTGTGACGACGGAGGCACACTGTTGGAAGACATCACAGATACATCACCCTAATCTTGATCGTCTGAAATAGAAATTGATAAAGTAGAGTGACCCTGCGGGGAAAGGACCGGAGTGTCCAAATCCCCAACAACATACCGTGACATACGCTTCCCATATTGTCATCGAAATCATACGATACAGAACCGGAGTTAATGCGAGTACACTGACCACATATAGAATGATAATAAGGTCAGAGGAAGACTTCCTCTTAAAACAATAGATCAATATCCTTTCAATGTGAAAAGAAAACAAGTCCTGGTACTCGCACTAACCCCTGGCAATCAAAATACATAATAATAATATGATCCATTAATATAGAAAAAATAATTGAAATCAAAATATTTTGAAAAAATATTTTTTCAGAACAGCCCAAGTTTCTGAAAAGTAACGTTGAGCCCCAATGGATCCCAAGCCTAAGTGTGGACAAAAATTTTAAAAATATTTTAAACAATTTATTCAACACTTACGAACAATAATAATGTATCTAGTTATGATTGAAATAACATAAAGATATTATTATTTAGAAATCCCCCCCTCACACAGAGGGCTGTTGTAAATGTAAACAATGAGTGTAAAAACACTAAAATAAGACTCCAGGCACCCAGGCCCGAAATCAGTTACCAAAAATACACCATCTGATGCAAAACAGAGACTTCCAGGGAAGAAACTGCAGAACATCAGATGGTAGATGCAGAACACAACGCCTAACCACCCGTAGGTGAAGACGTAAACATGGGGAAAGAACAGAATTCATTCTGTTATTCAGCTAAACTCCCAAGAAATTTTAGTAATAATAATTACAGAAATTATGCCAAAAGCATGGGAGAATAGCAAGGGGGAACTTAAAGGACAGGGAGAGAGGAAAAACACTTGTAAAAACAGTGTAACTAAATAATCAGAATGACAACAAAATGGCTGCTGCCTTGAAAATAGGTAACTTAACATAATTTCATTAAAAAATTTTAAGTTACAGCCCTGATAATATTCTGTCACACATTCTTTTCCTCTCCTCCTTTTCTATCCTCCTTAGAATCACCATTTCACTAATATTTATTTGTCTGGCATCATTTAAACTGAGATTTAAAAGCACAAAGATCAGTCAGATGTTAACTGATGAAGGGCCAAACTTAGAATGATAAATGGCGCCAATTTCGGAACGTCCTTGACACTGCGCATGCGCAGTGGGGGCGAGGTGTGGAGGGCCTCTCTGGACATGTTTTCTTTAGTTTTAGATGCAAATTTTGGGGATTGGGGGGCAAAATTTGTGTTTGGCCCTATATTTTAAGAGTTAGCACCAGCTATGTCTGGGTCATTGGTACAGTATAAAAATATAGCTGTTGGCTGCCATGTTTTTCAACTGAATTCAGAAAAATTTCATAACTCCCATCTAGACATTTCACAAAAGCTACATATGAAATTTAAAAAAGATTGAGTGAGAGATTTGTTGACAATTGATATGCCAAATCTAAGATGCCCACTGGACATTGCCCCAATGCCACGCATGAAATTTGGAACTGATCGGGAGAGAGCTGTGGCCTGCAAGGTTTGCTAAAGGAATTGTGGACGGACAGATGAATGTATGAACGGACATACGAATGAACCTTTAATGTGACTATGATGGCATGAGTCTTATTTAGATGTGTACATGATTTTTAGATGTCTAAAAAAATTTAGGATATGCAGCTAGCCACATAATGGAAAATAGCCACATAAATATCTATTTTTGCCAAGTCCTAGCCACACAAGTAGTCATTTGTAAACACAGATGCATGGATATATGGATGGACAGATGGAAGGACAAAGGATGGGCAGGCAGATGGATGGATGGATGGATGGATGGATGGATGGATGGATGGATGGATGACAGACGCAACCCATCCCAATAGCTCATACCTGACATATTCACAAAAACTGCCATTCAATTTTCATTATTTTTTTCATATTTTGCCTCAAAAACATAGCTTATGACCCTTCATTGGAAAGAGATGGTTCAGCTCATTCCAATAAGGGGTCACAAGGAATTTTTTGGATGCAAAAAATAAGAAAAATTAGCTATTCAATAATTTTGTTAGCAAGTGTCTGCTTTTTATATTAGGTAAAGGGTTAATTAAAAATGCTGAAGGTTGTACAGGTTATGACAGTTACTTACAGCATATATTGGATCATCTGTTGAGTTGCCAGAAAGTCCCTGTACAATTAAAAAATATTAAGTATCAGTAACACAAAGTACCTATGCAGCAAATCTGTTGCATTTCTCGTCATGTTTTTTAACCCTGCCAGGTCTGAAAATAAGCAGTCCGACATTCGCAGAATGATGTCAACAGAGGGTGAATTTGATGATGCAATCTCATACAGTGGGCCAATTTATCCTCTGGGTACCTCTTTCTATTGAGTTTTGAGACCCTGATTCAGACTGAGGTTTAACCCTTTACCCAACGTAACGGCCAAAACCGGCCAGCGCTATTCTAAAAAATCGCCAATTAATTTTCATTATTTTTTCATTTTTTGTCTCAAAAACATAGGTTATGACCCCCTCGTTGGAACGAGCTCAACGAGCTCGTTCCAACGAGGGATCATAACCTATGTTTTTGAGACAAAAAATGAAAAAAATTAGTTATTCAAGAATTTTTTTGGCAAGTGTCGTCTGCTTTTCATGTTAGGTAAAGGGTTAAAGAGAGTCAATTTAGTGATGCTGCCTCACTGTGCAGGTTAGCATCACTAAATTCACCCGCTGGGGACCTCATTTTGCAGATGGCAGTCTGCTTATTGTCTGGCTTGAACCCTGCACTTAACAAATTGTCCATATCAGTATGCGTAATTTACAAATTGAACAGTTGAAAAAAATTATTTAAAAAAAATGCCAACAAAACCATATCATGTGACCCCTCATTGGAACAAGCTCACTACGTTCAGTCAGTGAGGGGTCACATAATTATGATTTAGTTGACATTTTGTGAAAAATTTAAATAACAAATTTTGACACTGTCTGCATTGGGTAATGGGTTAACCATAAAAATATCCCCCTCTTCTCCATTTAACTTTGATAGGTTGAGTGTTAAGTTAGTGGCAGTGACTTTCAAATTTCAGTCTACCAGTATCATGGAACAGAGAACTGGGAATGACTGAATTTCATCTACATTTTTTATCATTGAAAAGTTAAAAAATTTATAGTAATTTATATATTTTTTATACTTACCAATGACCCAGACATAGCTGGTGCTAACTCTTAAAATATAGGGCCAAACACAAATTTTGCCCCCCAATCCCCAAAATTTGCATCTAAAACTAAAGAAAACATGTCCTGAAAGGCCCTCCACACTTCGCCCCTACTGCGCATGCGCAGTGTCAAGGACGTTCCGAAATTGGCGCCATTAATCATTCTAATAACCAGTGCCTGGTAAGCGCTATGTACTCAGCAGGGAGGCAAGAGTTCCCAACTCCTGGGAGGGCCATCCCCGTCTGGGTCATTGGTAAGTATAAAAAATATATAAATTACTATAAATTTTTTAACATTTTTATACTGTACCAATGACCCAGACATAGCTGAATAGTAAAAAGGCTGGAGGGCCAAGGACATAGAGCAAAATGGAATACGCTCAATAAAATAAAATAGAGTCATCCCCTGTAGGGAAAAGAAGTAATAGGCCTTACATGTATCTTTCTTATTTATGATAAATTAGAAAGATACAACACCTTCCAAAATTGAGCTTCATACATCCATGTACTCTATTAATATCCAATATAATCCTTATACTAATAATTTTTAAAGTAAGCCAATAAATAAAGTAAGTCTAGAGAATAGAGAATCTTATACTCCTAAAAGTGTCTGAGGATTGCATAATCATGTCCGTTGACATATGCAATATTCAAAAGCTATACTTTAAAAACTATGACTTGAATGAATTTTAAAAACCTAAACTTCTCACTAAACAACCATCCCAATAACAGCTCAGAATTACTAACTCCGGAGGAGGTATCCCCTTGTTTTCATAGTAAAACAGGTGACCCAAAGGAACACCCTCCCCCCCCCCCCCCCTTTTTCTTGCCCTGGGTCAAATAGCCCAGAGCGAAGAGGGCAGCCGAACGGAGACACTGCCGAAACAGACAGCCTACCTAGCTATAGTAGCAACTGTTAAGTGAATGACATTCTGAGCAGTAGATAATAGACCTAACAATAGAGGCCTCCAGAAATGGACTCGATATTTCTGAGATAAAATTCATGAATGTGGATGGCTGAGCGCAATGAGCGGCCTTCAAAAATCTATAATAGCGACACTATTAATGTAAGCCCAAGAAGTAGAAGAACTCTTACTTCATGAGCCGAAATCTTAAGCACAACTGCTAAGTCAATGATATACTATAAGCAGTACCGATAGTTAATAGAATCCATTAACAATAAAATGGAGCGTAACGTCCTTCTACTAGACATCAAAGACAGAAGAAGCTTACGCCCATAGTAATAAACAGAAATCTGTTTATAAATACATAAACTGTACCTGGAAAGAGTAAAGGCCTATGCCCATACGAAGACGGAAGGACCTTAAAATAATAGGTTCCGGATAATAGGAGCCTAACTCTTATGCAACAATCCAACCTAAATAGTAACGGAAGTATTGATTCCGAAACTATGAAAGTGAAAATCATCCATCGATAGTGCATGAAACTCACTGACTCTACAGTAAAAGAGAAACCAACAGAATTACTGTCTAAAAGGTCAGAATTTGAAAACTACTGTTTCCAGAGGCTCAAATGATTACTTAGCTAAATAAGAACCGAAGTTAAAATCCGTATAGGAATTTAATCTAAAGATTCTAAGTCTATTTATCAAAAAGTTACTAACTGACTTAGATAAAGAGACAAAAGACTCAATTGTAAACTATCGTAGAGTGCATAGGTATGAGGTAACATAAACCTATAACCTAAATAATAACAGGCTGCAGTAGATCTTGTGAAACAAGTATACTAAAAAATAGCAATGAGTAGTATGGAGGGATCAACAATATGAACATAATGATCCCTACACCACGACGGAAGAGCCTCCACTTTAGCCGCATATAATAGCGAAGAAGAGGATCTCCTATAGTAAGAAATCGCGTCCAAAGCTCGTCCAGTACAGTGCTTACAATGCAATACGGACCACACAATGGAATACATGAAGGTTGCGACCTTGCAGGTTGTGATAAAGATGACACGATTTACCCAGTGAAAAAGATCCTCACATAGAGGAAGATTTCACGTTAAAACCCACAGTAGACAAGAGAGAAAATTACTCATGATCACTGTGAAGATAGAGATGCTATCAACAGAAATGTATTGTGGTTGTTTATCTTAGCAATACCTGCTAAAACAACAGCGCCGGAGGATACGCGTATCCTATCATTCCGTCCTATAGATCAATAGAGCGTTAAGAATATTAGCTCAGAGATCTGGACAAGCCAACACATACGTCTGCAATTGATTAGCAAGCTGTGTCATAAATAAATCATCATTGGGCGCTCCCATAGATAGCAAATCTGATTGAATACTTGTTTGTTGAGAGTCCATTCTGACAGCAACAAGCGACCCGTAAGAGAACGGGAGTCCGATAAAACAATCAGACGACCCGGAATATGACGGACCAAAACTGAACTTGGTGTACTATAATCAACAGACGGATTCTTTCCATTAAATTGAATAACGGAAACGAAAGAGTGCCTCCCTGGTTCCGGAGATACGCCACTACTGTCGAATTAAAGGACAGGAATTTGGGCATGCGTTTCTGAATAATGTTCATGCAATGACATAAAGCAAGCCTAAAAAACATTATTCCGCGGAAGAAAACTGATTGCTAAAAGACTGCGGAACCCAAAGACCCTGGCACTTCGAATCCGTAGGGATCAGTATTATATCCCAATCTGTATGACTGGCAACCGTCATAACAGCCACACTCGGGTCCGGCAACTGCGACGGCACTCTCTGAGTCAACCACCGAATGTTTGCCCCAGTCTGAATCTCTTGTAACACTAGATAGACAAGAGAACGTGTAAATCGAGCAATTCATGGATTGCCGAAAAGTTGCCGTCGAAGAGAAGCTCCTCCGAGAACGAAGCGACTCTGAGAGAGTTCTTAACCTTACTATCCACGCGAGTGGATGTAGCTAGGGCTGCGTCACGTCTAACTAACTCCAATCAGCCACTGAAGGGCGGAGTTATACGTGAACAAACTACTGCCCTCAAAAGAAATTACATTGAGAATAATATCCCGTAAATCTTTTCTTGAAGACGTAATGATAACGCCTCAGTAAGGTGGATTACGTATAATAAAGCGTCTAAGTTAAGTCTACTATACATAATGTCGTTCCCAACATTGAAATTGGAAAAGACATAAACGGCGAAAAGAATATATGCAGTTTTTAATCACACCGTCTAGACGCATATGAACTCTCGGTATGCCCTGCTCTGCCAAAATAAACTATTTGTATAAATGATAAAATGGCAGAAATGAGCAACGCGGACAAGAAACTAAACTATCATGCTTAGTAGCAGGCTTGTATATATATATATAGCGTCGAAAAATAAAACACATGTTGTAATGACAATATTGGACTACGTCGGTAAGTCAGGGACAATGTCCCCGAACCGATCGAAAAATCCGAGCCCAATGACGCTATAAGTCTCTTATCCAAGATCGCAGCAATGAAGTCCGAAATAATAATCACTGGAAGATAATGCCAAAAGATATGAAAGGCATCTTCCGATACTACTAAAGGGAAAACTCGAAATCTTTCGAATCCCTTTCGCCATCCTGTCGGACCCTATAAAGCGTTCGGTCGTCCGTACCTGATGCAACCGCGGACCGCACTGACCCAGCGCCGTCGGATAATTCCTGATTCGACCGAGAAACTGTCAATTGCTGGGATGCTGCGAAACAACTGTGCTAACTCGGATAGCACGTCCGTCACTGAGGCCTGAGGAGAAGCGGTCTTACGATGCATTGCCGCTGGAAGCTCCGTGATCGCTACCCCGTGCATACTACCAATATGCGAGCGAACGGAGTGTATAGGCCTCGTGTCCCTTGGCTACCGGATGGCGCGACCTATTCGCCATGGAATCACTGAATGCCGAAACTGATCGGATACTCGAGGTCACGTAGCCAATGTGCGGTCGTGTGCCCTGGTGTGAGGATGAGGAAGCATTAAAGACAGTCTCTCGGACTGTCAATATAACGGAGCGTCCCGACCAACGGACATATGCTCCGAATGTAAAATATCTGAACCACAACATGCGGTCCCCTATGTTGTTGGGCGAGAGAGGGACCTCTCTCGCTCACAGCCCGGACGGACCTGGACCAGCCAGGAACCGGACTAACAGGCTTCCTCCGATCTGTCCTCAATCTGCCGTCACTGGGTGAGTACTAAAGTAATTAAAGTGCTCGCATCACCCAAATCTCCTTCCTAGACTGCAACGGACGAACCCGGCAGCCGAACCATTCGATGAATGTACGCTACACCGGGTGAGCTAGCGAATGTCACTCCGTAGGCGATAGACATATTCCATGAGCACTTATTGCCGCTAACTCTTCATTAACTATGACGACAGAGGCACACTTTTGAAAGACATCTCCATAACTCTTCGAACAAGAAACCAGAAATGCTTGGTTAGCAAGCATAAAATAATAATATATATAGCGTCGTTCAATAATTCAAAAGTTTGTGTGACTTTATTGGACTATGTCGGAACTGAGGGACGATGTCCCTGAACCGAACCAAAAATTTCTAAGTCCACCGACGCTATCAGTTTCTTATCCGGCATCGCAGCATTCTGGTCCGACGAAAGAAGCTGGAGAAGACCAAGTCAGATGACATACACAACAGCATATGTTGTTCCGAAAGGGAAAGCTCGAAATCCTCCGAATCCCTTTCGGTATCCCGTCGGACCGGATGAAACTTTCGGACGTCCGTACCCGCTTCCGCGGAGTGTCCCGACCCAGCATCGTCGGATAAAAAATATGCGACAGATTCAGTTGATGCTGGGATGCTGCGATAAACTGTGCTATTAAGGAAAGCACGTCCGTTCCCGAGGCCTGTGCAGTAGCGGTCTTACGATGCATTGCCGCCGGAAGCTCCGTGTACGTTGACTCCCGCACACTTCCTATGCGAACGTCCGGAGTCTGTAGGCCTCGTGTCCCTGGCTACCGGATGGTGTGACCTGGTCGCCGAAGAATCCTTGATCGGCGAAGCTGGTAATATATCGGCGGTCACGCAGCCATGGTGCGGTTGTGTGCGCTGACGAGAAGAGGAAGCCTTAGCAGTCTCAGCGGACTGCCTATACAACGGAGCGTCCCGAGCGACGGACGTATGCTCCGCTTACGACACATTTTGTACCACAACATCTGGGGCCAGATGTTGTTGAACGAGAGAGGGGCCTCTCTCGCTTGCCGTCCGGATGGACCGGAACGAGCTATGAACCAGACTAAAAGGCTTCCTGCGTTCTCCCTCCGATCCGCCGTCACTGGGTGTGCATTAGGTTAGTTTATAGTGCTCGCATCACCCCAAAATTCCTTCTAGACCGCAACGGACGAACCCGGCTGCCGAACCATTCGGTGAATGGACGCTACACCGGGCGAGCTAGCGGACGTCAAAGGCCGCCGAACCTACTAGGGTCCTCTTAGGCAATTGGCGTATTTACATGAGCACTTTTCCGCTAGCCCTTCATTAATTGTGACGACGGAGGCACACTGTTGGAAGACATCACAGATACATCACCCTAATCTTGATCGTCTGAAATAGAAATTGATAAAGTAGAGTGACCCTGCGGGGAAAGGACCGGAGTGTCCAAATCCCCAACAACATACCGTGACATACGCTTCCCATATTGTCATCGAAATCATACGATACAGAACAGGAGTTAATGCGAGTACACTGACCACATATAGAATGATAATAAAGTCAGAGGAAGACTTCCTCTTAAAACAATTGATCAATATCCTTTCAATGTGAAAAGAAAACAAGTCCTGGTACTCGCACTAACCCCTGGCAATCAAAATACATAATAATAATATGATCCATTGATATAGAAAAAATAATTGAAATCAAAATATTTTGAAAAAATATTTTTTCAGAACAGCCCAAGTTTCTGAAAAGTAACGTTGAGCCCCAATGGATCCCAAGCCTAAGTGGGGACAAAAATTTTAAAAATATTTTAAACAATTTATTCAACACTTACGAACAATAATAATGTATCTAGTTATGATTAAAATAACATCAAGATATTATTTTTTAGAAATCCCCCCCTCACACAGAGGGCTGTTGAAAATGTAAACAATGAGTGTAAAAACACTAAAATAAGACTCCAGGCACCCAGGCCCGACATCAGTTACCAAAAATACACTATCTGATGCAAAACAGAGACTTCCAGGGAAGAAACTGCAGAACATCAGATGGTAGATGCAGAACACAACGCCTAACCACCCCTAGGTGAAGACGTAAACATGGGGAAAGAACAGAATTCATTCTGTTATTCAGCTAAAACTCCCAAGAAAATTTAGTAATAATAATTACAAAAACTATGCCAAAAGCATGGGAGAATAGCAAGGGGGAACTTAAAGGACAGGGAGAGAGGAAAACACTTAAAAAAAAAAAACAGTGTAACTGAATAATCAGAATGACAACAAAATGGCTGCTGCCTTGAAAATAGGTAACTTAACATAATTTCATTAAAAAATTTTAAGTTACAGCCCTGATAATATTCTGTCACACATTCTTTTCCTCTCCTCCTTCTCTATCCTCCTTAGAATCACCATTTCACTAATATTTATGTGTCTGGCATCATTTAAACTGAGATTTATAAGCACAAAGATCAGTCAGATGTTAACTGATGAAGGGCCAAACTTAGAATGATTAATGGCGCCAATTTCGGAACGTCCTTGACACTGCGCATGCGCAGTAGGGGCGAAGTGTGGAGGGCCTTTCAGGACATGTTTTCTTTAGTTTTAGATGCAAATTTTGGGGATTGGGGGGCAAAATTTGTGTTTGGCCCTATATTTTAAGAGTTAGCACCAGCTATGTCTGGGTCATTGGTACAGTATAAAAATATAATAAAATTTGGAGTGCCCGAGTGTGGAGAAAAAAAACATCAGGGATTTAGGATTTTGTATGTGTTAAAACTCGTGTTTACGCCTATGATATAAATCATATCATTTTATTCTGTCAAATATAATATCCTGTCAATTTCTTTTAGAAATTGTTGCTTCACTCAAAATCTAAAATGCAACCTCCATTTATTCATGAATCATATACAGGCCTGAAAATAAGCAGTCTGACATTTGCAGAATGAGGTCCCAGAGGGTTAATTTGATGATGCTATCCCATACAGTGGGCCAATTTATCCTCTGGGTACCTCTTTCTGTTTAGTTTTGAGACCCTAATTCAGATTGAGGTTCACAGAGGGTAAATTTAATGATGCTACCATGCTGTAGCATCACTAAATTCACCCTCTGGGGACCTCATGCTGCAGATGACAGTCTGCTTATTTTCTGGCATGGTCATGTTTAGAGTAGAAGTGTTAATATTCACAAACAAATGAAACTGAAAACTGAATAAAAAAATCATGGGATATTGCTACCACAGGTCATGGCCCATCAATATAATTCTGAATCAAGGGCACATTTCTTTTTCTGCATTGGGCTGTAGTACAGTGGAGCACACTTAATTGGATATCTCTTAATTGTATATCCCTTGTTAATTGAATATAATTTCCAAACACAAAATCATTTACCATACCTCCAGTACAAATTTGACCTGTTAATTGAATATAGGTTATAGAGTAAACTCCTGTTAATTGAATAAAAAATCTTGTAATATGTCGAGAAATTACCCTGACTATCCCCAGTTTTCCTTTGTTTATAGACCTATTTGGCATCAGTACATCCAGTATAGGCATTTAATCTATTATATCTTGTTTGACAGAGCTCATGGAGCTCTGTCAAACAAGATATAATAGAATAAATGCTAAGTTTATCTCTAGAATACAGGAAAGTGACACAATCCCTGTTAATTGAATACTCCTGTTAACCCCTTTACCCAACAAATCGCCCGCATCCACCCGTGTAATATGCAAATTCAGCAGTTGAAAAAATATTATTTTCAAAAAATTTCAACAAAACCATATCATGTGACCCCTTGTTGGAACGAGCTCGTCAACCTCATTCCAACAAGGGGTCACATGATATGGTTTTGTTGAAATTTTTTGAAAAAATTTAAAAAATGATATTTAAAATAATAAATTTTGATATCGTCTGCATTGGGTAAAGGGTTAATTGGATAATTTTCATTGGCAAAATGGTTATTCAATTAACAGGGATTATGTCACTGTATTGAATAACAAAATAAACTAGCACTATGATAAAAAGTCCCTGTACAATTTAAAGCAGACAAAATTTTGGGACTGAGAATAATAAAAGATCTACAAAATTGATAAAAATCACAGGAAATGAAACTCTTGTAACTCCTCTGACCAAATGATATCTGTATTTTCAAGGATTTTCACAATACTCACCTACTTTTTGGGTCCTTGAGAAAGAATTTCTAAATTCCAGGAGTTTCAAAGAATCCAAGGAGTCGTGGGAACACTTGTACCTGAATCTTATATTTACTCACTTTCGTATTCAGAAGTCTGATTAATCCCCTGCACACTGACAGGTCTTTAGACTAGCTTAACCTTTTACCTACGAATCGGCCGGATTTGGCTGCAAAATTTTCAAATTTAGCAGTTGAAAAAAATAGATTTTTCAAATAGTTTCAACAAAACGATATCATCTTACCCCCTCATTGGATTGAGCTCATCGTGCACGTTGCAATGAGGGGTCAGATGATATGGTTTCGTTTAAAAAAATTTTAAAATTAGGCCACACAAAGTACATCTTCTGTTTCTCAGGCCATTATTTGTAAAACTGCATGTGGGCGAGCGGTCTTTTATTTTATTTTTTATTTCTGTAATTATTTTTTTGCCATCAAAAGTTCATACTCTTCGTTTATGTTTTGGGCCTCATAATGTACGGAAGGTATAGCATTGGTGGTGGTGTATTTCGTCCCTTGAGAGCAAGAAGGCTTTGCAATGCTAAAGCATTGCAAAGCTTTCTTGCAATCAAGGGACAAATTTATCAGTTTTTTTTAACTTGGGTAAAATATTAGACATAAACTATTTAATAACAAGAGCGCACGTATCGCTGAAGCAATACAATGTCCCCCTACCAGACTAATGAGCATTAATAATTATACAAACGTTATAACCTAGATGTAATTAGCATGAATTCCAATGAAGCATTTCCCAAAAAAGTCCAGAAAACTGATATTTTGGCGCTTTTCCATATTTCCAAGGGCCATAACTCCCACAAGAATAATGCAATTGGCATGAAACTCAAACTTGATCTGTAAGTCATCGTTCTATAGTATTTTACCAAGAATGAAATCATTCGGCTGAAGCATTTCCAAAAAAAAGTCCAGAAAACTAAAGTATGACTGACAGACTGACTGACAGACTGATGGATGGACAAAGTGCAAATGAAACTTGATCTGTAAGTCATCGTTCTATAGTAGGTTTCCAAAAATGAAATCATTTGGTTGAAGCGTTTCCAAAAAAAGTCCGGAAAACTAAAGTATGACCGACAGACTGACTGACAGACTGACGGATGGATGGACAGAGTGTAAATGAAACTTGATCTGTAAGTCATCGTTCTATAGTGGGTTACCAAAATTGAAATCATTTCGTTGAAGCGTTTCCAGAAAAAGTCCGGAAAACTGATATTTTGTCACTTTTCCATATTTCCAAAGGCCATAACTCACACAAGAATAAGGCAATCAGCATTAAACTCAAACTTGATCTGTAAGTCATCATTCTATAGTAGGTTACCAAAAGTAAAATCATTCCGTTGAAGCGTTTCCAAAAAAAGTCCAGAAAACTGATATTTTGGCGCTTTTCCATATTTCCAAGGGCCATAACTCACACAAGAATAATGCAATCAGCATGAAACTCAAACTTGATCTGTATGTCATCGTTCTATAGTAGTTTACCAAAAATGAAATCATTCCGTTGAAGCGTTTCCAAAAAAACTCCGTAAAACTGATATTTTGGTGCTTTTCCATGTTTCCAAGGGCCGTAACTCACACAAGAATAATGCAATCAGCATGAAACTCAAACTTGATCTGTAAGGCATCGTTCTATAGTAGTTTACCAAAAATGAAATCATTCCGTTGAAGTGTTTCCAAAAAAACTCTGGAAAGTTAAAAAATTTATAGTAATTTATATATTTTTTATACTTACCAATGACCCAGACACAGCTGGTGCTAATTCTCAAAATCTAGGGCCAAACATAAATTTTGCCCCCCAATCCCCAAAATTTGCATCTAAAACCGAAAAAATCATGTCCTAAATGGTCCTCCATATTTTTCCTCCACTGCGCATGCGCAGTGTCAAGGAGGTCTCGAAATTGGTGCCAATTATCATTCTTACAAGCAGTGCCTGGTCAGCGCTATGTACTCAGCGGGGAGGTATGAGTTCCCAACTCCTGGGAGGGCCATCCCCGTCTGGGTCATTGGTAAGTATAAAAAATATATAAATTACTATAAATTTTTTAACATTTTTATACTGTACCAATGACCCAGACATAGCTGAATAGTAAAAAGGCTGGAGGGCCTAGGACATAGAGGAAAATCCAATAAGCTCAACTATATATAATAGAGTTATCCCCTCGAGGAAAAAAGGAGTATTAGGCTTTACATGTATCTTTCTTATTTATGATAAATTAGAAAGACACAACACCCTCCATAATTGAGCATAATAACATTCATGTTCTCTATTAACATCCAGTATAACCCTTTATACTAATTATTTTTAAACTAAGCCAATAAATAAAGTTAGTCCAGAGAATTGAGACTCTTTATACTCTTTAAAAGTGTCCGAGGATTGTATATTAATGCCCGTTTGACACGTGACATATACAAATGCTTCACACCGAGCTACACTTTAAAAATATGACATGAATGAATTTTAAACATTAACTTTACACTTTAAAACCATCCCGGTACCGACTCAGAATTACTGACTCCGGAGGAGGTATCCCCTTGCTTTTCACTATAAAGCAGGTGACCTAAGGGAACACCCCCCTTCCCCTTGCCCTGGGTCAAATAGCCCAGAGCGAAGAGGGCAGCAGGACAGAGTCACTGCCGGAACAGAAAGCCTGCATAACTATAGTTGCAACTGTTTAGTGGATGACATTCTGAGCAACAGATAACGGATCTAAACAATGCAGGTCTCCAGAAATGGACTCAATATTTCTGAGATAAAAATTCGTGAATGTGGATGGCTGAGACCAATATGCAGCCTTCATTAAATCTGTAATAGCAACACTATTTGCGTAAGCCCAAGACGTAGAAAGAGCTCTTACTTCATGAGCCGAAATCTTAAGCACAGACTGCTGAGTTGAAGATAGATTATCATAAGCAGTACGGATAGTTAATTGAATCCATCTAGCAATAGAATGGACCGTAATGTCCTTTCTATTAGGCATCAGAGACAGAAAGAAGCGTTTTTGTCCCTTTCTGATAAACTGAGATCTTCGTTTATAGATACGTAAAGCTCTAACCGGACAGAAGAAAGGCCTATGCTCGTCTGAAGACGGAAGAGCCTTAATAACAACAGGTTCCGGATATTTATTAGGAGCCTGATTCTTAGCCAAAAATCCAACATTAGTAGTAAAGGTAATAGTGTTCCCGACACTACGATAGTGAGAATCGTCCACAGATAGTGCATGAAGCTCACTGAGTCTTCTAGCAGAAGAGAAAGCTAAGAGAAATGCTGTCTTATAAGATAAGAATTTGAAGTCCACTGTCTCAAGAGGCTCAAATGGCTTTTCTTTTAATTTAAGAAGAACCCAAGCTAAATTCCATTTAGGAATTAATCTAAGGGTTCTAGGTCTATTTATCGAGAAGTTTCTAACTAATTTAGATAAAGAGACATTAGATCCAATTTGTAAACTATCATGGTGTGCATAGGTATCAGATAACATAGACCTATAACCTTTAATAGTAACAGGCTGCAGTTTGATCTCATCAAACAAGTATACTAAAAAGTTTGCAATGTCTGGAATGGAAGGATCAAAAATATCAACAGAATGATCCCTACACCAACGACAAAAGACCTTTCACTTAGCCGCATAGTTTAGTGAAGAGGAGGTCCTCCTACAGTTAGAAATTGCGTCCACTGCTCGTCCTGTAAAATGCTTGCCGTGCAAGAAGGACCGCACAACGGAAATACGTGAAGGTTGATACCTTGCAGGCTGTGATGTAGTTGCGCGATTTCCCCTGCGAAAGAAGATCCTCTCGTGGAGGAAGCTTCCGCGGTAAGTCCCACAGCAGACACCTGAGTAGATTTATCCACGGTCTCTGTGGAGACAGAGATGCTACCAATAGAATTTTGCATTGAGATTGTTTTATCTTTAGCAATATCTGCTGAATCAACGGCGCTGGAGGGTACGCATATCCTATCATTCCGTCCGACGAGATTGATAGAGCGTCTACTGCATATGCTCGGGGATCCGGATACGGAGACACATTCGTCTGCAACTGATTGTTGAGCTGTGTCGCAGATAAGTCTATCATTGGCCGCTACCATTGGTAGCAAATCTGATTGAATACCTGTTTGTTGAGAGTCCATTCTGACGGCAACAAGCGACCCTTCCGTGAAAGGGAGTCTGCTAATACATTCAGACGACCCAGAATATGACGGACCGAAAGTAGAACCTGGAGTTCTAGAACAAACAGAAGGATTCTTTCCGTTAAATTGAATTACGGAACGGAATGAGTGCCTCCCTGGTTCCGAATATATGCTACTACTGTCGTATTGTCGGACAGGATTTGGACATGTGCTTTCTGAATAATGTTCATCCAATGACGTAGTGCAAGCCAAATTGACATCATTTCCTTGATGTTTATGTGCTTGCCTAGAAACTGCGGATCCCAAAGACCCTGGCATTTCGAATCCGTTGGGATCAATGTTGCACCTCAACCTGTTTGACTGGCATCCGTCATAATCGTAAAACTCGGATCCGGCAACTGCAGTGGAACTCCCAGAGTCAACCACTGAATGTTTGCCCAAGTCTGAATCTCTTGTTTCACCTGATTTGACAAGAGAACGTCTATATCGAGCGAATGAATCTTTACACTCCAATTCTGAGTCAAGAAAATTTGGAGAGGACGAGTGCGTAACCGCCCCATCGGAATGAGATTCGCAGCGGCTCCACACAGACCTATCAGTCTCATGAACTCTCTCGCTGTGACTTTGTCTGAGTGAAGACAATAGCGAGAGTAACAACTGATTAATTTCGCTCTGGTTAACGGCAGACGTACGAGATTGTTGTGCGTCTCGAAGCTCATTCCCAGATGAGTGAATGACTTGGACGGCACCAGATCCGACTTCTCCTCGTTTATTATAAAACCGAAACGTCGGGAGTAATAGAAGCAGATTCTGCACATCGTTCTGAAGCGTTAACTCGTTGCCGTACCTCTGAAGAATGTCGTCCAGGTAGGACGAAGTTACCGCAGACGAATGAGCATGGAAATATATCATTACCGAGTTCATTATTCGAGTGAAAACCCAGGGCGCTAGGTTCAAACCGAAGCACATCGCTCGGAACTGATATACAACTCCTAGGACTGCGAAGCGTAGATACTTTCTGAATGTCGGATGTACCATGACATGAAAGTACGCATCCTTGAGATCTATGCTTGTAGCATAGTCGTTCACCCGAATACTCGCTCTGACTGATCGAATTGTCTCCATATAGAACTTCGGAGCGACGATCAGCTTGTTTATCCAGCTCAGATCTATGACTGGATGGAACGAGCCGTCTGGTTTCGGAACCAGAAGCAGATGGCTGTAGAAACCCGGTGATTCCTGGTCTTCTACGACCTCTACCGCGTTCTTCTTCAGAAGAGACTGTACTTCTGATAAAAGAGCGTCTCTTTTCTGCGGATTTGACGGAAGCTGAGTCCATTTTGGACTTCGCGTTAATGGAGGCTTTCGTTTGAAAGATATTCTTAGTCCTTCCAAAATTACCCCTCGAACCCAGGGGTCGTCCGTAATTGACGACCAATTGTTTATAAAACTCGATAATCTTCCGCCTACCGGAACACGATAGAGGTTCAAACCATCACCTCCTGGACCTGCGAGGCTTGCGGAAGGAGAAACTACGTCCTCCACGACCCGCACCTTGCCCCGTCGACCTAGGGACGTCTGACCGGTTATCTCAGCCAGAATAACGTCCCCCACGTGAGTCGCTGCCTTGACGGTCTCTAGAATAAGACCTAGAGGACGCATAGAAACCTCTATAGGAACTTCTCTTGGGCGTACTTGTCCCAGAAGTTCCTGTCTTACTCTTTTCTGCTGTACCCGACTTTTTGGAAGCGGATTTGAATAGCAGAGAATCCAAAGCTTTCTTAGTTATCTTATCATAGATTGCTGAAAGCTTGCCATCGAAGAGCTCTCCGGAGGCCGAAGCGACTCTGAGAGAGTTCTTCACCTTACCATCCACGCGCGTGGATGTAGCTAGGGCTGCGTCACGTCTAACCACTCCCAGGTCTGCCACTGAAAGGGCGGAGTTATACGTGGAATAAGCTACTGCCCTTGATAGAAGTCTTAATGAGGATTGTATATCCTGGAATTCTTTCCCTTGAAGACGTAATGATAACGCCTTAGTAAGGTGATCTGCGTATGATAAAGCGTCTAAGTTAACTCTCTTAGACATTATTGTCGTTTCCAACGTCGTGGTTGGAATTGACATAGACGACGGTATAGACAATTCCAAGTCTTCAGCCTCATCGTCTAGACGCAGAGGAACTCTCGGTATTCCCTATACTGCCGTTTCAAATTTATTCCTTGAATTGATAAAAGGCAGATTTAGAGCATTTGCGGATAAGAAACCAGACTTGCCCGTTTTGGTAGCAAGCTTATATATAGCGTCATTCAATAATTCGAATGTTCTTGTGACCTTATTGGACTGTGTCGGAAACTCAGGGACGATGTCCCTGAACCGATCAAAAAATTCTGTGTCCAATGACGCTATCAGTCTCTTATCCGGCATCGCAGCATTCTGGTCCGACGGAACAACCTCTGGAAGATAATGCCGGATAAAATCTATGGCAGCTTTATGTTGTTCCAAACGGGAAAGCTCCGAATCCTCCGAATCCCTTTCGCCATCCTGTCGGACCCTATGAAGTTCTCGGTCATCCGTACCTGATGCTTCAGCGGAGCGTACCGACCCAGCGCCATCGGATAATTCCTGATCCGACAGAGATTCTGTCGTTTGCTGGGATGCTGCGATAAGTTGTGCTATTTGGGATAGCAAGTCCGTCAATGAGGCCTGTGGAGTAGCGGTCTTACGTTGCTTTGCCGCTGGAAGCTCCGTGTACATTGACTCCTGCATACTTCTTTTATGCGAACGTCCGGAGTCTACAGGCCTCGTGTCCCTGGCTACCGGATGGCGTGACCTGATCGCTGTGGAATCCCTGATCGGCGAAGCTGGCTGGATATCCGTGGTCACGTAGCCAATGTGCGGTCGTGTGCGCTGCCGTGAGGATGAGGAAGCCTTATCGACAGTCTCTCCGGACTGTCTATATAATGGAGCGTCCCGAGCAATGGACGTATGCTCCGAATGCGAAACGTTTTGTACCACAACATCTGGTCCCAGATGTTGTTGTACGAGAGAGGGACCTCTATCGCTCGCAGCCCGGATGGACCTGGACGAGCTAGGAACCGGACTAATAGGCTTCCTCCGTTCTCTCCTCTGATCCGTCGTCACTGGGTGTGCACTTTGTCTTATTATAGTGCTCGCATCACCCTAATCTCCTTCCTGGACCGCAATGGACGAACCCGGCTGCCGAGCCATTCGATGAATGGTCTCTACACCGGGCGAGCTAGCGGACGCTAATGCCGTCGATCCTACTAGGGACCTCTTAGGCAATTGACGTATTTCCATGAGCACTTTTGCCACTAGCTCTTCATTTAACTGTGACGACGGAGGCACACTTTTGGAAGACATCACGGAAACATCACCCTGTTCTTGTTCCTCTGAAATAGAGACTGATAAACTAGAGTGACCCTGCGGAGAAAGGACCGGCATGGCCTTTTTCCCGCTAACAACATACCGTGACACACGTTTCCAATGTTTGTCATCCCAATTGACACATACTGAACAGGATTTAGTGCGAGTACACTGACTACAATTAATACAATGATTATGAAAGTCAGAGGAAGATTTCCTCTTATTACAATTTGAACAATATCCTTTCATTGTGAAAAGAACACAAAAAGTCCTAGTACTCGCACCAACCCCTAAAAAACAAAGATACATAATAACATGATCCATTAACATAGAAAAAAATAATTGAAATCCAAAAAATTTTTTGAAAAAATATTTTTTCAGAAAAGCCCAAGTTTCTGAAAGTAACGTTGAGCCCCAATGGATCCCCCAAAGCCTAAGTGTGGACAAAAATTACAAAAAAATTACAAAAAAATTAATGCAAAACTTACGAATAATAATAATGTATCTTGTTATGGTTAAGCTAATACAAAGACAAGAAATCCCTCTCAACAGAAACCGTTGTCAATGTAAACAAGAAGTGTGTAAACACCAGAAACATGACTCCAGGCACTGATAAACATGGCCCGAAATCAGTTACCAATAACAACACTATCTGATGCAAAACAGAGACTTCCAGGGAAGAAACTGTAGAACATCAGATGGTAGATCATTCTGTTACCCAGCTAAAACTCCCAAGAAATTTTAGTAATAATATTACAAAAAATATGCCAAAAGCATGGGAGAATAGCAAGGGGGGACTTAAAGGAAAGGGAGAGAGGAAACACTGAACAAGCAGTGTAACTTTATAGCAAGAATTACAACAACAGGCCCATGCCTCGAAATTAGGCAACATAACATAATTTCGTAAAAAAAATTTAAGTTACAGCCCTCATTATTTCCTGCCACTCATTTTCCTCTCCTCCTTCTAATTCCTCTTTAGATCCACCATTTCTCTAATATTTATGTGTCTGGCATCATTTAAACTGAGATTTACAAGCACAAATATCAGTCAGATGTGAACTGATGAAGGGCCAAACAAAAGAATGATAATTGGTGCCAATTTCGAGATCACCTTGACACTGCGCATGTGCAGTGGAGGAAAAGTATGGAGGACCATTTAGGACATGATTTTTTCGGTTTTAGAAGCAAATTTTGGGGATTGGGGGGCAAAATTTGTGTTTGGCCCTAGATTTTGAGAATTAGCACCAGCTATGTCTGGGTCATTGGTACAGTATAAAAATACTGATATTTTGGTGCTTTTTCCCATATTTCCAAGGGCCATAACTCACACAAGAATAATTCAATCAGCATGAAACTCAAACTTGATCTGTAAGTCATCGTTCTATAGTAGTTTACCAAAAATGAAATCATTCCGTTGAAGCGTTTCCAAAAAAACTCTGGAAAACTAAGTGGGACTGACAGACTGACGGATGGACAGAGTGCAAACCTATAGTCCCCTCCGGCGATGCTGGTAGGGGACTAAAAAGAGAGCATGCGGCCGCCAAAAGGACAATGCGGGAGGGCCTGAGAAACAGATTTATATTTTTTTAGGCCTTAAAAAAACAATAATTAAAGAGGTGTGACTCCCAGATGGGCCTGTCCATACCCCCAGCTGCCATTATTCTAAGATAAAAAGGAGCATAACTCTAGCAAATTAAGTCGGATCAACATCCGTACCAAGTTTCAAAGGAATCAACCTATAAACATCTGAGAAAATCTCCGGACAAAATTCTAGGCCTGCTATTTCAAGTTGAAAAGAAGCATAATTCTAGAAAAAATAATCCGACCGGAACTATAATCGCAGGTGCGAAGGTTCCCATAATAGTGAACATTCATACCATGATTTGAGCAGATTGGTCCATGAACATCTGAGAAAATCTCCGGACAAAATTATGTCTATGGACAAACGGACGTTCTTACACGTTCTTACTTGTGGGGTTTTTCCCATGTTAAACCCTAACCTCACAAGGTCAAAAAATTAACCCCACAGTGCAAAAGATAACCCCACAAGTGGCCACTGTACTAACCCAAACCCACAACTACCACTGACCCTAAATTGTAAACCCCCACAATGTACCTCTTCTAAGCCCGGACAGACAGACGGATGGACAGATGGATGGACAAGGTGATTCCAGTATACCTCCCCCCCTTCCACACAACTCGTTGCAGGGTGAGATGGGGGGGGGGGGGGGGGGGGGTATAATAATAAATTGGTATTCTGTACCTTGGGTAAAGGGTTAATTTGGGCACAATAGCAAACACAGAACCATGCTTAAAAAAGTTAAAAATCTCTTTCTCAAATTTACAAAAAATGGCCTGTGAAACAGAAGGTATACTTTGTAGGACCTGAAAATCAATAGTTTACAGTCTCTTGTGATACGTCTTCAGCATTATTATTGCTTCTCCTCCTTGTGGTAAAGTTTACACGAGAAGTTTTCTGGTGTCAAGCCAAAATCCTATTTAAATGAAAATTAGACCCCAGAAAGTAGATCTTCTGTTTCTCAGGCTATTTTTTTTGGTAAAATTGCATGTGGGAAAGCGTTTTTTTATTTTATTTTTTCTAATTATTTCTTTGACATAAAAAGTTCATGTGCTTGGTTTGTTTGATGTTTTAGTACTCAAAATCTACAGAATAGCATGGGTGGAGGTGTATTTCATCCCTTGAGTGCAAGAAGGCTTTGCAATGCTAAAGCATTGCAAAGTCTTGTTGCACTCAAGGGACAAATTTATCAATTTGATTATATATCAGACATAAACAATTTAATTTTTATTTTTTTAAGTTTGCACTGGTTATAAAAAGAGAGCATGCGGCAGCCAAAAGGAACATGCGAGAGGGCCTGAGAAACAAATTTTTAACTTTTTCAGGCCTTATGCATGATGTTTAATTGGAAATGCCACACACATGACTATATTAACCCTTTACCCAACGCAGACGATATCAAAATTGATTATTTTAAATAACATTTTTAAAAATTTTCAAAAAATTTCAACAAAACCATATCATGTGATCCCTTGTTGGAACGAGCTCGATGAGCTCGTTCCAACGAGGGGTCACATGATATGGTTTTGTTGACATTTTTTGAAAAATAATATTTTTTCGACTGCTGAATTTGCATATTACGTGGGCGGATGCGGGTGATTTGTTGGGTAAAGGGTTAAATCTCAAGCTTTAGGTACATGCTCATACCAAGTTAGCCAGTGAAAAGCAATCTGCATTGACAGTGTCCTATATGACACTGTCTATGAAAATTACTTTTCTTTGGCAAACTCTTTGGTTTTTGAAAAGTTAAAAAATTTATAGTAATTTATATATTTTTTATACTTACCAATGACCCAGACATAGCTGGTGCTAACTCTTAAAAATGTAGGGCCAAACACAAATTTTGCCCCCCAATCCCCAAAATTTGCATCTAAAACCAAAGAAAACATGTCCTGAATGGCCCTCCATACTTCACCTCTACTGCCCATGCGCAGTGTCAAGGACGTCCCGAAATTGGTGCCATTAATCATTCTTATAATCAGTGCCTGGTAAGCGTTATGTACTCAGCGGGGAGGTATGAGTTCCCAACTCCTGGGAGGGAAGGCCATCCCCGTCTGGGTCATTGGTAAGTATAAAAAATATATAAATTACTATAAATTTTTTAACATTTTTATACTGTACCAATGACCCAGACATAGCTGAATAGTAAAAAGGCTGGAGGGCCTAGGACATAGAGGAAAATCCAATAAGCTCAATTGTATAAAATAGAGTCATCCTCTCGAGGGGAAAAGGAGTATTAGGCCTTACATGTATCTTTCTTATTTATGATAAATTAGAAAGACACAACACCTTCCATAATTGAGCATCATAACATCCATGTACTCTATTAATATCCATTATAATCCTTATACTAACAATTTTTAAAGTAAGCCAATAAATAAAGTTAGTCTAGAGAATAGAGACTCTTCATACTCCTTTAAAAGTGTCTGAGGATTGTATAATAACGCCCGTTTGACACATAATATATTCAAAAGCTATTCTTTAAAAACTATGACCTGAATGAATTTTTAAAACATAAACTTATCACTTAAAAACCATCCCAGTAACAGCTCAGAATTACTAACTCCGGAGGAGGTATCCCCTTGTTTTCATAATAAAACAGGTGACCCAAGGGAACACCCTTCCCCCCCCCCCCCCCCCCCCCCCCCCCCTTCTCGTTGCCCTGGGTCAAATAGCCCAGAGCGAAGAGGGCACCAGGACGGAGTCACTGCCGGAACAGAACGCCTACCTAGCTATAGAAGCAACTGTTAAGTGATGACATTCTGAGCAGTAGATAATAGACCTAACAATGCAGGCCTCCAGAAATGGACTCAATATTTCTGAGATAAAAATTCATGAATGTGGATGGCTGAGCCCAATGTGCAGCCTTCAAAAAATCTATAATAGCGACACTATTAATGTAAGCCCAAGATGTAGAAAGAGCTCTTACTTCATGAGCCGAAATCTCAAGCACAAACTGCTGAGTTAATGATATACCATAAGCAGTACCGATAGTTAATTTAAACCATTAGCAATAGAATGGAGTGTAATGTCCTTCTATTAGGCATCAAAGACAGAAGAAGCTTACGTCCTTACTAATAAACTGAGATCTGTTAATAAATACGAAAACTCTAACCGGACAGAGTAAAGGCCTATGCCCGTACGAAGACGGAAGGACCTTAATAACAATAGGTTTCCGGATATTATTAGGAGCCTGATTCTTAACCAAAAATCCAATCTAAGTAGTAAAGTAAATAGTGTTTCCGAAACTACGAAAGTGAGAATCGTCACCGATAGTGCATGAAGCTCACTGACTCCTCAGTAAAAGAGAAGACTAAGAGAATTACTGTCTAAAAGGTCAGAATTTGAAAACTACTGTTTCCAGAGGCTCAAATGATTACTTAGCTAAATAAGAACCGAAGCTAAATTCCGTATAGGAATTAATCTAAGGATTGTAGGTCTATTTATCGAAAAGTTTCTAGCTAACTTAGATAAAGAGACATAAGACTCAATAGTAAACTATCATGGAGTGCATAGGTATGAGATAACATAGACCTATAACCTTAATAGTAACAGGCTGCAGTTGATCTCGTCAAACAAGTATACTAGAAAGTTGCAATGTCTAGTATGGAGGGATCAAAAATATCAACATAATGATCCCTACACCAACGACGGAAGAGCCTCCACTTTAGCCGCATAGTATAGCGAAGAGGAGGTTCTCCTACAGTAAGAAATCACGTCCATAGCTCGTCCTGGACAATGCTTGCCGTGCAAGAAGGACCACACAACGGAATACATGAAGGTTGAGACCTTGCGGGTTGTGATGAAGTTGACACGATTTCCCCAGCGAAAGAAGATCCTCTCATGGAGGAAGTTTTCGCGGTAAGTCCCACAGTAGACACCTGAGTAAATTTACCCATGGTCTCTGAAGACAGAGATGCTATCAACAGAATTGTATTGTGGATGTTTATCTTAGCAATACTTGCTGAATCAACAGCGCTGAGGATACGCATATCCTATCATTCCGTCCTATTAGATCAATAGAGCGTTAACAACATAAGCTCAGGGATCTGAACATGGAAACACATACGTCTGCAGTGAGTTGTGTCGCAAATAAATTATCATTGGGCACTCCCATTGATAGCAAATCTGATTGAATACTTGTTTGTTGAGAGTCCATTCTGACGGCAACAAGCGACCCTTACGTGAAAGGGAGTCTGCTAATACAATCAGATGACCCGGAAGATGACGGACCAAAGCAGAACTTGGTGTGCTATAACAAACAGAAGGATTCTTTCCGTTAAATTGAATAACGGAAACGAATGAGTGCCTCCCTGGTTCCGGAGATACGCAACTAGTGTCGTATTATCGGACAGGATTTGGACATGCGTTTCTGAATAATGTTCATCCAATGACATAGTGCAAGCCAAAATAACATCATTTCCTGGAAGTTAAGTGCTTGCCCAGAAACTGCGGAACCCAAAGACCCTGGCACTTCGAATCCGTTGGGATCAATATTGTACCCCAACCTGTTTGACTGACATCCGTCATAATCATAAAACTCGGATCCGGCAGCTGCAGTGGCACTCTCTGGAGTCAACCACCGAATGTTTGCCCCAGTCTGAATCTCTTGTTACACTTGATAGACAAGAGAATGTGTATATCAAGCAATTGATAGATTGCTGAAAGGCTGCCGTCGAAGAGAAGCTTCTCCGAGACCGAAGCGACTCTGAGAGAGTTCTTCACCTTACTATCCACACGCGTGGATGTAGCTAGGGCTGCGTCACGTCTAACCAACTCCAGGTTGCCACTGAAGGGCGGAGTTATACGTGAAAAAACTACTGCCCTTGAAAGAAATCACATTGAGGATCATATCCTGGAATTCTTTCTCCTGAAGACGTAATGATAACGCCTCAGTAAGGTGGCCTACGTATGATAAAGCGTCTAAGTTAAGTCTAATAGACATCATTGTCGTTTCCAACATCGTGGTTGGAATTGACATAGACGGCGAAAAAGATAATTCCCAGTCTTCAGTCCCGCCGTCAAGACGCATAGGAACTCTCGGTATGCCCTGTTCTGCCAAAATAAATTATTTCCTAGAATTGATGAAAGGCAGAATAGAACATTGCGGACAAGAAACTAGATTATCATGCTTGGTAGCAAGCTTATATATAGCGTCGTTAAATAATTTGAATGTTCTAATGACATTATTGGACTGTGTCGGCAAGTCAGGGACAATGTCCCTGAACCGATCCAAAACTCTGTGTCCAATGACGCTATTAGTCTCTTATCCAGCATCGCAGCAATGTAGTCCGACGGAACAACCTCTGGAAGATAATGCCGGAAGAAATGTATGGCAGCTTCTGTTGTTCCGAAAGGGAAAGCTCGAAATCATCCGAATCCCTTTCGCCATCCTGTTGGACCCTATAAAGTGTTCGGTCGTCCGTACCTGATGCAACAGCGGAGCGCACCGACCCAGTGCCGTCGGATTATTCCTGATCCGACCGAGAATCTGTCATTTCCTGGGATGCTGCGATAAACTGTCCTATTTTGGATAGCACGTCCGTCACTGAGGCCTGTGGAGAAGCGGTCTTACGATCCTTTGCCGCTGGAAGCTCCGTGTTCGTTACCCCATGCATACTTCTATTATGCAAGCGAACGGAGTGTATAGGCCTCATGTCCCTTGGCTACCGGATGGCGTGACCTGTTCGCCGTGGAATCACTGAATGACGAAAATGGCCGGATACTCGAGGTCACGTAGCCAATGTGCGGTCGTGTGCGCTGCTGTAATGATGAGGAAGTATTATCGACAGTCTCTCGGACTGTCAATATAACGGAGCGTCCCGAGCGGCGGACATATGCTCCGAATGCGAAATGACTGAACCACAACATCAGGTCCCATATGTGTTGTACGAGAGAGGGACCCCTCTCGCTCGCAGCCCGGACGGACCTGGACGAGCTAGGAACCAGACTAACAGGCTTCCTCCGATCTGTCCTCTAATCCGTCGTCACTGGGTGTGTACTAAGTGTACTAAAGTCTATTATAGTGCTCGCATCACCCAAATCTCCTTCCCAGACCGCAACGGACGAACCCGACTGCCGAACCATTCAATGAATGGACGCTACACCGGGTGAGCCAGCGAATGTCAACTCCGTCGATCCTACTAGGGACCTCTTAGGCGACTGACGTATTCCATGAGCACTTATTGCCACTAGCTCTTCATTATCTATGACGACAGAGGCACACTTTTGAAAGACATCTCAATAACTTTGCGAACAAGAAACCAGACATGCTTGTTAATAGCAAGCATATAATAATATATAATAATATATATATAGCGTCATTCAATAATTCGAAAGTTGTGTGACATTATTGGACTGTGTCGGAACTGAGGGACGATGTCCCTGAACCGAACCCAAAATTTCTGTGTCCACCGACGCTATCAGTTTCTTATCCGGCATCGCAGCATTCTGGTCCGACGAAAGAACCTCTAGAAGATAAAGTCAGATGACATACACAGCAGCTCAGAACTTGGTGTGCTATAACAAACAGAAGGATTCTTTCCGTTAAATTGAATAACGGAAACGAATGAGTGCCTCCCTGGTTCCGGAGATACGCAACTAGTGTCGTATTATTGGACAGGATTTGGACATGCGTTTCTGAATAATGTTCATCCAATGACATAGTGCAAGCCAAAATAACCTCATTTCCTGGAAGTTAAGTGCTTGCCCAGAAACTGCGGAACCCAAAGACCCTGGCACTTCGAATCCGTTGGGATCAATATTGTACCCCAACCTGTTTGACTGACATCCGTCATAATCATAAAACTCGGATCCGGCAGCTGCAGTGGCACTCTCTGGAGTCAACCACCGAATGTTTGCCCCAGTCTGAATCTCTTGTTACACTTGATAGACAAGAGAACGTGTATATCAAGCAATTGATAGATTGCTGAAAGGCTGCCGTCGAAGAGAAGCTTCTCCGAGACCGAAGCGACTCTGAGAGAGTTCTTCACCTTACTATCCACGCGCGTGGATGTAGCTAGGGCTGCGTCACGTCTAACCAACTCCAGGTTGCCACTGAAGGGCGGAGTTATACGTGAAAAAACTACTGCCCTTGAAAGAAATCACATTGAGGATCATATCCTGGAATTCTTTCTCCTGAAGACGTAATGATAACGCCTCAGTAAGGTGGTCTACATATGATAAAGCGTCTAAGTTAAGTCTAATAGACATCATTGTCGTTTCCAACATCGTGGTTGGAATTGACATAGACGGCGAAAAAGATAATTCCCAGTCTTCAGTCCCGCCGTCAAGACGCATAGGAACTCTCGGTATGCCCTGTTCTGCCAAAATAAATTATTTCCTAGAATTGATGAAAGGCAGAATAGAGCATTGCGGACAAGAAACTAGATTATCATGCTTGGTAGCAAGCTTATATATAGCGTCGTTAAATAATTTGAATGTTCTAATGACATTATTGGACTGTGTCGGCAAGTCAGGGACAATGTCCCTGAACCGATCCAAAACTCTGTGTCCAATGACGCTATTAGTCTCTTATCCAGCATCGCAGCAATGTAGTCCGACGGAACAACCTCTGGAAGATAATGCCGGAAGAAATGTATGGCAGCTTCTGTTGTTCCGAAAGGGAAAGCTCGAAATCGTCCGAATCCCTTTCGCCATCCTGTTGGACCCTATAAAGTGTTCGGTCGTCCGTACCTGATGCAACAGCGGAGCGCACCGACCCAGCGCCGTCGGATTATTCCTGATCCGACCGAGAATCTGTCATTTGCTGGGATGCTGCGATAAACTGTCCTATTTTGGATAGCACGTCCGTCACTGAGGCCTGTGGAGAAGCGGTCTTACGATCCTTTGCCGCTGGAAGCTCCGTGTTCGTTACCCCATGCATACTTCTATTATGCAAGCGAACGGAGTGTATAGGCCTCATGTCCCTTGGCTACCGGATGGCGTGACCTGTTCGCCGTGGAATCACTGAATGACGAAAATGGCCGGATACTCGAGGTCACGTAGCCAATGTGTGGTCGTGTGCGCTGCTGTGAGGATGAGGAAGTATTATCGACAGTCTCTCGGACTGTCAATATAACGGAGCGTCCCGAGCGGCGGACATATGCTCCGAATGCGAAATGACTGAACCACAACATCCGGTCCCATATGTGTTGTACGAGAGAGGGACCCCTCTCGCTCGCAGCCCGGACGGACCTGGACGAGCTAGGAACCAGACTAACAGGCTTCCTCCGATCTGTCCTCTAATCCGTCGTCACTGGGTGTGTACTAAGTGTACTAAAGTCTATTATAGTGCTCGCATCACCCAAATCTCCTTCCCAGACCGCAACGGACGAACCCGACTGCCGAACCATTCGATGAATGGACGCTACACCGGGTGAGGCAGCGAATGTCAACTCCGTCGATCCTACTAGGGACCTCTTAGGCGATTGACGTATTCCATGAGCACTTATTGCCGCTAGCTCTTCATTATCTATGACGACAGAGGCACACTTTTGAAAGACATCTCAATAACTTTGCGAACAAGAAACCAGACATGCTTGTTAATAGCAAGCATATAATAATATATAATAATATATATATAGCGTCGTTCAATAATTCGAAAGTTGTGTGACATTATTGGACTGTGTCGGAACTGAGGGACGATGTCCCTGAACCGAACCCAAAATTTCTGTGTCCACCGACGCTATCAGTTTATTATCCGGCATCGCAGCATTCTGGTCCGACGAAAGAACCTCTAGAAGATAAAGTCAGATGACATACACAGCAGTTCAGAACTTGGTGTGCTATAACAAACAAAAGGATTCTTTCCGTTAAATTGAATAACGGAAACGAATGAGTGCCTCCCTGGTTCCGGAGATACGCAACTAGTGTCGTATTATCGGACAGGATTTGGACATGCGTTTCTGAATAATGTTCATCCAATGACATAGTGCAAGCCAAAATAACATCATTTCCTGGAAGTTAAGTGCTTGCCCAGAAACTGCGGAACCCAAAGACCCTGGCACTTCGAATCCGTTGGGATCAATATTGTACCCCAACCTGTTTGACTGACATCCGTTATAATCATAAAACTCGGATCCGGCAGCTGCAGTGGCACTCTCTGGAGTCAACCACCAAATGTTTGCCCCAGTCTGAATCTCTTGTTACACTTGATAGACAAGAGAACGTGTATATCAAGCAATTGATAGATTGCTGAAAGGCTGCCGTCGAAGAGAAGCTTCTCTGAGACCGAAGCGACTTTGAGAGAGTTCTTCACCTTACTATCCACGCGCGTGGATGTAGCTAGGGCTGCGTCACGTCTAACCAACTCCAGGTTGCCACTGAAGGGCGGAGTTATACGTGAAAAAACTACTGCCCTTGAAAGAAATCACATTGAGGATCATATCCTGGAATTCTTTCTCCTGAAGACGTAATGATAACGCCTCAGTAAGGTGGTCTACATATGATAAAGCGTCTAAGTTAAGTCTAATAGACATCATTGTCGTTTCCAACATCGTGGTTGGAATTGACATAGACGGCGAAAAAGATAATTCCCAGTCTTCAGTCCCGCCGTCAAGACGCATAGGAACTCTCGGTATGCCCTGTTCTGCCAAAATAAATTATTTCCTAGAATTGATGAAAGGCAGAATAGAGCATTGCGGACAAGAAACTAGATTATCATGCTTGGTAGCAAGCTTATATATAGCGTCGTTAAATAATTTGAATGTTCTAATGACATTATTGGACTGTGTCGGCAAGTCAGGGACAATGTCCCTGAACCAATCCAAAACTCTGTGTCCAATGACGCTATTAGTCTCTTATCCAGCATCGCAGCAATGTAGTCCGACGGAACAACCTCTGGAAGATAATGCCGGAAGAAATGTATGGCAGCTTCTGTTGTTCCGAAAGGGAAAGCTCGAAATCGTCCGAATCCCTTTCGCCATCCTGTTGGACCCTATAAAGTGTTCGGTCGTCCGTACCTGATGCAACAGCAGAGCGCACCGACCCAGCGCCGTCGGATTATTCCTGATCCGACCGAGAATCTGTCATTTGCTGGGATGCTGCGATAAACTGTCCTATTTTGGATAGCACGTCCGTCACTGAGGCCTGTGGAGAAGCGGTCTTACGATCTTTTGCCGCTGGAAGCTCCGTGTTCGTTACCCCATGCATACTTCTATTATGCGAGCGAACGGAGTGTATAGGCCTCATGTCCCTTGGCTACCGGATGGCGTGACCTGTTCGCCGTGGAATCACTGAATGACGAAACTGGCCGGATACTCGAGGTCACGTAGCCAATGTGCGGTCGTCTGCGCTGCTGTGAGGATGAGGAAGCATTATCAACAGTCTCTCGGACTGTCAATATAACGGAGCGTCCCGAGCGGCGGACATATGCTCCGAATGCGAAATGACTGTACCACAACATCCGGTCCCATATGTGTTGTACGAGAGAGGGACCCCTCTCGCTCGCAGCCCGGACGGACCTGGACGAGCTAGGAACCGGACTAACAGGCTTCCTCCGATCTGTCCTCTAATCCGTCGTCACTGGGTGTGTACTAAGTGTACTAAAGTCTATTATAGTGCTCGCATCACCCAAATCTCCTTCCCAGACCGCAACGGACGAACCCGACTGCCGAACCATTCGATGAATGGACGCTACACCGGGTGAGCCAGCGAATGTCAACTCCGTCGATCCTACTAGGGACCTCTTAGGCGATTGACGTATTCCATGAGCACTTATTGCCGCTAGCTCTTCATTATCTATGACGACAGAGGCACACTTTTGAAAGACATCTCAATAACTTTGCGAACAAGAAACCAGACATGCTTGTTAATAGCAAGCATATAATAATATATAATAATATATATATAGCGTCGTTCAATAATTCGAAAGTTGTGTGACATTATTGGACTGTGTCGGAACTGAGGGACGATGTCCCTGAACCGAACCCAAAATTTCTGTGTCCACCGACGCTATCAGTTTCTTATCCGGCATCGCAGCATTCTGGTCCGACGAAAGAACCTCTAGAAGATAAAGTCAGATGACATACACAGCAGTTCAGAACTTGGTGTGCTATAACAAACAGAAGGATTCTTTCCGTTAAATTGAATAACGGAAACGAATGAGTGCCTCCCTGGTTCCGGAGATACGCAATTAGTGTCGTATTATCAGACAGGATTTGGACATGCGTTTCTGAATAATGTTCATCCAATGACATAGTGCAAGCCAAAATAACATCATTTCCTGGAAGTTAAGTGCTTGCCCAGAAACTGCGGAACCCAAAGACCCTGGCACTTCGAATCCGTTGGGATCAATATTGTACCCCAACCTGTTTGACTGACATCCGTTATAATCATAAAACTCGGATCCGGCAGCTGCAGTGGCACTCTCTGGAGTCAACCACCAAATGTTTGCCCCAGTCTGAATCTCTTGTTACACTTGATAGACAAGAGAACGTGTATATCAAGCAATTGATAGATTGCTGAAAGTCTGGCGTCGAAGAGAAGCTTCTCTGAGACCGAAGCGACTTTGAGAGAGTTCTTCACCTTACTATCCACGCGCGTGGATGTAGCTAGGGCTGCGTCACGTCTAACCAACTCCAGGTTGCCACTGAAGGGCGGAGTTATACGTGAAAAAACTACAGCCCTTGAAAGAAATCACATTGAGGATCATATCCTGGAATTCTTTCTCCTGAAGACGTAATGATAACGCCTCAGTAAGGTGGTCTACGTATGATAAAGCGTCTAAGTTAAGTCTAATAGACATCATTGTCGTTTCCAACATCGTGGTTGGAATTGACATAGACGGCGAAAAAGATAATTCCCAGTCTTCAGTCCCGCCGTCAAGACGCATAGGAACTCTCGGTATGCCCTGTTCTGCCAAAATAAATTATTTCCTAGAATTGATGAAAGGCAGAATAGAGCATTGCGGACAAGAAACTAGATTATCATGCTTGGTAGCAAGCTTATATATAGCGTCGTTAAATAATTTGAATGTTCTAATGACATTATTGGACTGTGTCGGCAAGTCAGGGACAATGTCCCTGAACCAATCCAAAACTCTGTGTCCAATGACGCTATTAGTCTCTTATCCAGCATCGCAGCAATGTAGTCCGACGGAACAACCTCTGGAAGATAATGCCGGAAGAAATGTATGGCAGCTTCTGTTGTTCCGAAAGGGAAAGCTCGAAATCGTCCGAAACCCTTTCGCCATCCTGTTGGACCCTATAAAGTGTTCGGTCGTCCGTACCTGATGCAACAGCGGAGCGCACCGACCCAGCGCCGTCGGATTATTCCTGATCCGACCGAGAATCTGTCATTTGCTGGGTTGCTGTGATAAACTGTGCTATTTTGGATAGCACGTCCGTCACTGAGGCCTGCGGAGAAGCGGTCTTACGATCCTTTGCCGCTGGAAGCTCCGTGTTCGTTACCCCATGCATACTTCTATTATGCGAGCGAACGGAGTGTATAGGCCTCATGTCCCTTGGCTACCGGATGGCGTGACCTGTTCACCGTGGAATCACTGAATGACGAAACTGGCCGGATACTCGAGGTCACGTAGCCAATGTGCGGTCGTGTGCGCTGCTGTGAGGATGTGGAAGCATTATCGACAGTCTCTCGGACTGTCAATATAACGGAGCGTCCCGAGCGGCGGACATATGCTCCGAATGCGAAATGACTGTACCACAACATCCGGTCCCATATGTGTTGTACGAGAGAGGGACCCCTCTCGCTCGCAGCCCGGACGGACCTGGACGAGCTAGGAACCGGACTAACAGGCTTCCTCCGATCTGTCCTCTAATCCGTCGTCACTGGGTGTGTACTAAAGTCTATTATAGTGCTCGCATCACCCAAATCTCCTTCCCAGACCGCAACGGACGAACCCGACTGCCGAACCATTCGATGAATGGACGCTACACCGGGTGAGCCAGCGAATGTCAACTACTAGGGACCTCTTAGGCGATTGACATATTCCATGAGCACTTATTGCCGCTAGCTCTTCATTATCTATGATGACAGAGGCACACTTTTGAAAGACATCTCAATAACTTTGCGAACAAGAAACCAGACATGCTTGTTAATAGCAAGCATATAATAATATATAATAATATATATATAGCGTCGTTCAATAATTCGAAAGTTGTGTGACATTATTGGACTGTGTCGGAACTGAGGGACGATGTCCCTGAACCGAACCCAAAATTTCTGTGTCCACCGACGCTATCAGTTTCTTATCCGGCATCGCAGCATTCTGGTCCGACGAAAGAACCTCTAGAAGATAAAGTCAGATGACATACACAGCAGCTGATGTTGTTCCGAAAGGGAAAGCTCGAAATCCTCCGAATCCCTTTCGGCATCCCGTCGGACCGGATGAAATTATCGGACGTCCGTACCTGCTTCTGCGGAGCGTCCCAACCCAGCGTCGTCGGATAATACATGATGTGACAGAGATTCTGTCGATGCTGCGATAAGCTGTGCTATTTGGGATAGCACATCCGTCACCGAGGCCTGTGCAGTAGCGGTCTTACGATGCTTTGCCGCTGGAAGCTCCGTGTACGTTGACTCCCGCATACTTTCTTATGCGAACGTCCGGAGTCTGCAGGCCTCGTGTCCCTGGCTACCGGATGGTGTGACCTGGTCGCCGATGATTCTCTGATTGGCGAAGTTGACTGGATATCCGAGGTCACGTAGCCAAGAGCGGTCGTGTGCACTACCATGAGGATGAGGAAGCCTTATTGACAGTCTCTCCGGACTGACTATATATCGGAGCGTCCCGAGCGGCGGACGTATGCTCCGAATGCGAAACATTTTGTACCACAACATCTGGGGCCAGATGTTGTTGTACGAGAGAGGGGCCTCTCTCGCTCGCAGTCCGGATGGACCTGGACGAGCTAGGAACCGGACTAAAAGGCTTCCTCCGTTCTCTCCTCTAATCCGCCGTCAATGGGTGTGCATTTGGTTGATTTATAGTGCTTGCATCACCCAAAACTCCTTCTGGACCGCAACGGACGAACCCGGCTGCCGAACCATTCGATGAATGGACGCTACACCAGGCGAGCTAGCGGACGTCAAAGGCCGTCGAACCTACTAGGGTCCTCTTAGGCAATTGACGTATTTACATGAGCACTTTTGTGACCCTGAGGGGAAAGGACCGGAATGGCCATTTCCCCACTAACATACCGTGACACACGCTTCCCATGTTGTCATCGAAATTAACATATACAGAACAGGAGTTAGTGCGAGTACAATGACTACATTTATACAATGATTATGAAAGTCAGAGGAAGATTTCCTCTTATTACAATTGAACAATATCCTTCATTGTGAAAAGAAAACAAAGTCCTAGTACTCGCACCAACCCCTGACAATCAAAATACATAACATGATCCATTAACATAGAAAAAATAATTGAAATCAAAAAATTTTGAAAAAATATTTTTTCAGAACAGCCCAAGTTTCTGAAAAGTAACGTTAAGCCCCAATGGATCCCAAGCCTAAATGTGGACAAAAATTCTAAAAATATTTTAAAAAATTAATGCAACACTTACGAACAATAATAATGTATCTAGTTATGATTAAATTAACATCAAGATATTATTTTCAAGAAATCCCCCCTCACACAGAGGGCTGTTGTAAATGTAAACAATAAGTGTAAAAACACCAGAACAAAACTCCAGGCACCCTGGCCCTAAATCAGTTAACAATAATACACTATCTGATGCAAAACAGAGACTTCCAGGGAAGAAACTGCAGAACATCAGATGGTAGATGCAGAACACTACGCCTAACCACCCATAGGTGAAGACGTATACATGGGGAAAAGAACAGAATTCATTCTGTTATCCAGCTAAAACTCCCAAGAAATTTTAGTAATAATATTACAGAAAATATGCCAAAAGCATGGGAGAATAGTAAAGGGGGACTTGAAGGAAAGGGAGAGAGGAAAACAGTGAACAAGCAGTGTAACTTGATAACAAGAATGACCACAACAGGCTATTGCCTCGAAAATAGGTAACTTAACATAATTTCATTAAAAAAATTTAAGTTACAGCCCTGATTATTTTCTGTCACTCATTTTTCCTCTCCTCCTTCTATATCCTCCTTAGAATCACCATTTCTCTAATATTTATGTGTCTGGCATCATTAAAACTGAGATTTACAAGCACAAAGATCAGCCAGATGTTAACTGATGAAGGGCCAAACAAAGAATGATTAATGGCGCCAATTTCAGGACGTCCTTGACACTGCGCATGCGCAGTAGAGGTGAAGTATGGAGGGCCATTCAGGACATGTTTTCTTTGGTTTTAGATGCAAATTTTGGGGATTGTGGGGCAAAATTTGTGTTTGGCCCTACATTTTTAAGAGTTAGCACCAGCTATGTCTGGGTCATTGGTACAGTATAAAAATTTATTGATTTGTTGCATGGTTGAATCAACAGGTATGTACTAATCTATATTGTATGCATCAGGGAAACTTGACCAAAATATATATAGCCGTAAAACTGTAAAGCTTTGAAAAAAGTTTCAAATGCAGCATAATTTGGGCAGAATTTCCTTATTTACCATAGCTACTTTTGTGTGTGTGTGTGTGTGTGTGTGTGTGGGGGGGGGGGGGGGGGGGGGGTGTGGATGAATTTAAAGTTCTGACTGATGTTGAAATATCAAACGTTTCAAGCTGCAATTTTTTCATATAATTCAATTTGGAATTTAATCAATTCAATTTTATTTGACGGAGCTCACTGATCTCTGTTGAAGAAGATTGAACTGGATAAATTCAGAGTTGCATTATGTGAAATTTTGATATTTTGACATCAATGTGTAGAGGCTTAAATAATTGCAAACAAACTTTAGCCTGATTCCTCAAAGTTCTCCACAACTTGTAACAATGACATTATAAAATACAGGAAAAACAAACCCCATCATTTTCTAATTTAAGTACTATCTTCTGTGGCTCTTTAATTTCCTCCTCTTGTTTTTTCTTTGCTTCTTCCATTTCTTTCTTTTTCATATCATAGACAACTTGAAACAAATCTCTCAAAGCTAGTACCAAGTTCTCAGCCTACAAACACAAGTTTGACAAGATAAAAGTGTAATATATAGACCTGAAACAGTTAACCGATTAATCGATTAACCAATGATCAACGTCTTGATCGATCAAAAAAAGTAATTGATTGATTAACCATTACTTTTGAACTATACAGTGGAGCCCACTTAATTGTATATCTCTCAACTGAATAACCATGTTAATCGAACATAATTTCCCAACACAAAACCATTTACCATATCTCTGATACAAATTTGATCTGTTAATTGAATTTAGGTTATAGAGAAAACTCCTGTTAATTGAATAAAAAAATCTTGCAACCTGTTGAGAAATTACTCTGACTCTCCCCAGTTTTCCTTTGTTTATAGACCTATTTGGCCTCAGTAATCCAATACAGGCATTTAATCTATTATATCTTGTTTGACAGAGCTCATGGAGCTCTGTCAGACAAGATATAATAGAATAAATGCTAAGTTTATCTCTTGAATACAGAAAAGTGACACAATCCCTGTTAATTGAATACCCCTGTTAATTGAATAATTTTCATTGGTAAAGTGGCTATTCAATTAACAGGGTTCCACTGTAGTATTATATAGGTTATCAAAGGAACAGTATTGATCCAAAACAGGCCATATTGATCCAAAACAGGCCAACGTTGTCACGCTGACTCACGTCAATTATATAAGACAGAGTAAAGCACGCAAGTTACGTGCTGACATACTTGTTCACGGGCATGTATCAGTAGCTGGACATTGTCATTCTTAACCCTTTACCCAATGTGCTTGAAATTATTATTATTTATTGGTGTTTAAGGTCACATATTCATGCACAATGGCTAATCATGACTGTGACAGTTTTACGGGTCGAGGAAGCCGGAGTACCCGGATAGAACCACCGAGCAATGGCGAGCAACTGTCAGCTCCCCAACATACTAACTCCACACAAGCAGGGTTAGCATTGGTTGAAGACAAGTGCACCATCGACGTGCAGTATGCCTTAGTACACAATGCCACCGTGCCCCCACGCGGGCAATGGAGATGAAGTGTCTTGGCCAAGGACACAACGCAGTTGCCGCAGGTGGGATTCGAACTGTGGACCTCTCGGCTTGCAGCCTGCACCTCTACCTACTGAGCCACCACGCTCCCCTGTGCTTGAAATACGATACTTGCAAAATAAATTCTTAAATTAATAACAAAATTTCAATTTTGGTCTGAAAAACAAAGCTTATGACCCCTCATTGGGATGAGCTCAATGAGGATTCTCGCGAAAATGGTTGCGAGAATCAATACCTGCTATGAGTGTCCCAGGATTCCATGAGGCCAGCATGGTTGAACCCCTGTTGTAACACATTTTAACCCTTTACCCAACACAGCTTTGTAATTTTTAAAACATAAACTGAATTAGATAATTTTGGGGGGAAAAATAAAAAATATTTACCAATAAAACCTTACAAATATGGAAGTCATTGGAACCAGCTCAGTTAGCTGGTTCCAATGACAGCCATATTTGTACAATTGTATTGTCAAAGTGTCAGGATATAGCAGGTTCTGTTAGCCTTGTACTAGATCATTTTTTGCCGCTATGTCAGGTGAAGGCCACTGAAGTGTTGAATTGATTCATGCAAATCCTAGCAGAGATGCAGCTAGAATCTGCATGGATTCTCAGTGCTTTTGTTACGCGAATCTTTGCGTGAATCGATTCTCGGATTTGCGTTGAAATATAATCCCTGCCCTTTTCCAATGACCTTTGGGCATGATTTTTCCCAATTCTTAACCCCAAATTTCCCAATCTCAAATCCCACTCAAACAAAAATTTAAAGCACAACTGGTGACCTGAACTGGGTGGTCATAAGGCCCCAGAAAACCACTGGTTTTCTGGGGCCTTATGACCACCCAGTTCAGGACACCAATTGTGCATTAAGTTTAAATTGCTTCCTTTACAAAGTCAAAGTCTCTTAATTCAAGGGCAAATAACAAGTTCCGTGTTAATAGTATAAGAACAGTATATACTACAGACTGTGTGAACATGATTCCATGTGGTTGCTTGTTATAAAACTTACTTGTATTTATTTATTTATTTATTGGTGTGTAAGGTCACATATTTCTGCACAATGGCTAACCATGACCGTGACAGTTTTACTAGTGGAGGAAGCCGGAGTACCCGGAGAGAACCACTGAGCAAGGGCAAGCAACTGTCAGTTCCCCAACATACTAACTCCACACAAGCAGGGTTAGCACTGGTTGAAGATAGGTGCACCATCGACATGCAGTACGCCTTAATACACAATGTCACCATGCCCCCACGTGGGGTATGGGGGTGAAGTGTCTTGCCCAAGGTAGTGTAGTGATGAGCTGATATGGGTGTTATCGGTATTGCCGATATCCAATATTTCAATTCAATATCGGACCGATACCGATACCGATATTAGTTTTTGTGGCGACACAAGCTGGTGTATAAATATGATGACATTCCGACAGGACTAACGAGACATGGGGTTGTTCAGCAGTCAGCGTGACTCGACACGCATCCCGGGTGGATCTGAATTCTGCAATGCATTGATAAAAACAATGTCTTGCCCAAGGACACAACGTGGTTGCCACAGGTGGGATTCGAACTGAGGACCTCTCGGCTTGTAGCCTGCACCTCTACCAACTGAGCCACCGCACCCCAACTTACTTGTAGGCATAGTGAATTTGCAGTTGCCAAGGCCTAAAAAAAAATAAAAAATCTGTTTCTCAGGCCCTCCCACATGGTCCTTTTGGCTGCTGCATGCTCTCTTTTTATAACCAGTGCAAACTTAAAAAAAATTAAAATTAAATGGTTTATGTCTGATATTTTACCCAAGTTAAAAAAATTGAATTTGTCCATTGAGTGCAAGAAGGCTTTGCAATGCTTTAGCATTGCAAAGCCTTCTTGCACTCAAGGGATGAAATACACCACCACCCATGCTATTCTGTAGATTATGAGGCCTAAAACTTGAACCAAGAACATGAACTTTTGATGGCTAAGAAGTAATTACTGAAATAAAAAATAAAATAAAATAAAAAAACGCTCGCCCGCATGCAATTTCACAAATAATGGCCTGAGAAACAGAAGATTTACTTTGTGTTGCCTGGAGTATTGGTCTTAATGTTCACTGCTCAATTCCAAAGTAAAATTTCTTAGTCATTGTCTGTTTTTCCCCTCCAAAACAAATACCCAATTGGAGCCCCCATGATGCAAATTTTCCCAGTGGCATGGGCCTTGGACCCTTTCTCAAAGAAGGCAGAAGAATACTTGTGTTTATTTATAACATAATCTCGATCAAATGGCTCATTACGGAAAGGGTTATCACGGACACATGTCATCCCTTAAGGGTAAAAAAGGAAACAATCAGTTATATGACCTTCAAGTTAAATTCATCAACTGAAACTTGGGGGTGTGGTGGCTCAGTAGGTAGAGGTGCAGGCTGCAAGCCGAGATGTCCTCGGTTTGAATCCCACCTGAGGCAATTGCGTTGTGTCCTTGGGCAAGACACTTCACCCCCATTGCCCACATGGGGGCACGTTGGCGCTGTGTACTAAGGCATACTGCACGTCGATGGTGCACCTGTCTTCAACCAATGCTAACCCTGGTTGTGTGGAGTTAGTATGTTGGGGAGCTGACAGTTGCTCGCCGTTGCTCGGTAGTTCTCTCCGGGTACTCCAGCTTCCTCCACCTGTAAAACTGTCATGGTCATGGTTAGCCATTGTGCAGAAATATGTAACCTTAAACACCAAGAAATAAATAAATAATAAATAACTGAAATTTGGGCCCTGTGAAGCTTCGATATTCGATTCAATTTTGATTTGAAATCGGCTGCCAGATTTGTTTCCTCTTGAATCTCTTTCATAGGAATATAGCCTGGTATCAGTCAGCTTCATCGACTCACAAAATGTATTGTTCGGATGGAAATCATACATAAATAATGTTGAAATAAAAGACTAACTTCCGATACATTAATATAAATAACATCTGCACTCGTACCACCAGCCATGCTAATTTCAATAGCACTTGTCCCTACCACTGTTGAGGAAATTTCCCGAGGTGCGTCCTTAATCAAGCACTTAGTTTTTAATATGCATGCGCCACCATGGTGCACAGGCATGACTGCACACCTCAAAATGGAAGAACTGCTGTATAGGAAGCAAAGACTTGTCTAGAAAAAACAGCAAAGCCAGCAGATGTAGAATGTCAAAAGTGTATCAAAATGAAAAAAACAGCAAAGTCACCAGATGAAGAATGTCAAAGAGAAGCAAAATGAATAAAACTTCAGACCCTTAAAGGTTAAAATGTTAATTGCATATAATTAAAAAAAAAAAAAACATACCTATAGCATAACATTGACCCATTAACTACTTGGGGGTGGTGGAGCAAATCCCAGCCAGTTGAAAAAAAATTATTGTGGTTTATTTAGAAACAACCCTCAAATTTACAAGTTTACAGGTCTTTTTTCATCTCAGTACCACCATGAGCTCTATCAATCAAGATAAAATAGAAGAAATATACAATTTATCCTAATAACAAAGCAAAATAAAAAAATGAAAAAAGGCCTAAAAAAAGTTACAAATCTGTTTCTCAGGTCCTCCCATATGGTATTTTGGGCTGCTGCATGCTCTCTTTTTATAACTAATGCAAACTTAAAACAATAATAAAAATTTAATGGGTTTACGTCCGATATTTTACACATGTTAATAAGTGTTTGACCACTGAGGTGGTATTAGTCCCCTACGGCGCTTTTGTGACATAAGGTGTTTTTGTCACATAAGACATGACCACAGTCACCAGGAGTATCAGACTTGGGGGGGGGAGGGGGGGGGGGGGGGGAGGGGGAGGGGGGGCAGTCTTGGTAAAATAATTGGGGACGGTTCAGCCTGGGGATGGTTCGGCGTGGGGACAATTCAGGTTTCATGACAACAGTCAACAGGAGTGTCAGACCTGGGGGTGGTTTGGGTAAAATACAAGTTATCAAACAAAATTTCAAATGTGAATGGAATCTAAAAATTGAGAATTGAGAGAAGTGTAGCTTGAACCATGTTGGAGGGAGGGGTGGTAACATAAAAATAGAGAAAAAAAAGCTTAAAAAACACAGCAAAAATGGCCGCCATTCCGCCATCTTGGATTTTGAAAAAGAAATATTACGCGTGCATTATCCCTTCAGAACCATTTATCCACGTACCAAATATGAAAGGTGTAGCTTAAAGCATGTTGGAGGGAGAGGTGGTAACATAAAAACAGACAGACAGACAGACGAACAGACAGACAGACAGATCTTAGATTTTGAAAAAAAAATATTGAGCGTGCATAATCCCCTCACAACCCTTTATCCATGTACCATATATGAAAAGTGTAGCTTGAACCATGTTGGAGGGAGGGGTGGTAACATAAAATAGAGAAAAAAGCTTAAAAAACACAAAAATGGCTGCCATGGCACCATCTTGAATTTGGAAAAAAAAAAAAATATTGAACGTGCATCATCCCATCACAACCCTTTATCCATGTGCCAAATATGAAAAGTGTAGTTTGAACCATGTTGGAGTGAGAGGTGGTAACATAAAATAGAGAAAAAGGTTTAAAAAAACACAACAAAAATGGCTGCCAAGTCGCCATGCCGCCATCTTGGATTTTGAAAAAAAAATATTGAACGTGCATCATCCCCTCCCAACCCTCTATCCATGTGCCAAATATGCAAAGTGTAGCTTGAACCATGTTGGAGGGAAGGGTGGTAACATGAAAATACAGAAGAAAGCTTAAAAAAACACAACAAAAATGGCCGCCATTCCACCATCTTGGATTTTGAAACAAAGATTTTGAGCGTGCATCATCCCCTCAGAACCATTTATCCATGTATCAAATATGAAAGGTGTAGCTTAAAGCATGTTGGAGGGAAAGGTGGTAACATAAAAACAGACAAACAGACGGATGAACGGACGGACAGACGGACAGAGTGCAATCCTACAGTCCCCTTACGGTTCCTGCAGGGGACTAATAAAATTGATAAATTTGTCCCTTGAGTGCAACAAGACTTTGCAATGCTTTAGCACTGCAAAGCCTTCTTGCACTACAGGGACAAAATACACCACCACCCATGCAGATTATGAGGCCTAGAACATAAAACAAACCAATAACATGAACTTTTGATGGCAAAAAAATAATTACAAAAATAAAAAATAAAACAAACAAGAAGTCCCAAGGGGCCTTAATCGCTCACCTGCCAAAGTGGTTCAAAGAAGTATTTGGGGTCACATTCAGTTAGACGTGGTTCATCAACACTACAAAGGAATGAAGTCATGAGAGGCAAATTTTATGAAAAAACACTAAGGAATGAACTTGAACAAACCTGAATCTAACATGCCCCCCTGCCACACCCCCCCCCCCCCTCCCACCCCACCAGGGACTCAAATTGAAAAAACTTGGATCTGACCTCCCTTGAGATATCATATACCAAATATGAAAGAATTTTGACTGGTGGATCTGAAGAATAAAATTTTTAAAGAAATTTCCTCATATTGCACTAAGTTAAAATTTGGGCTCAAATAGGGAGCCAAAATATTAACCCAATTTGAACAAACTTGAATCTGACCCTCCTAGAGATGTTGTATACCAAATATGAAAGGATTCCGATCGGTGGATCTGAAGAAGAAGATTTTAAAAGAAATTCCCTTATATTGTACTCAGTTAAAATTCAGGCTCCCATAGATAGTCCAAATTAATAACCCAGGGACCAGATTTGAATAAACTTCAGTCTTTCCCTCCAAACGATATTGCATATCAAATATGAAAAGATTCTAACAGGTGGATCTGAAGAAAATTTTTAAAGACATTTCCTTATATTGCACTAAGTTAAAATTTCGGCTCCCACAGGGAGCCCAAATATCAACCCAGGGGCTAGGATTGAACAAACTTGAATCTAACCCTCCTACAGATGTTGTATACCAAATATGAAAGCATTCTGACTACAGGGTCTAAAGAAGATTTTAAAAACAAGTCGGAACTGGACCCAAAATTTTCAGGCTAAAAAAATTTGTTTTTCCGTCTCAAAATTGAACAAAACGCATAAAAAGTTAAAAAATTTATAGTAATTTATATGTTTTTTATACTTACCAATGACCCAGACTTAGCTGGTGCTAACTCCAACAAAACCAGGGCCAAACACAAATTTTGCCCCCCAATCCCCAAAATTTGCATCCAAAACAAAAAGAAATCATGTCCTAAAGGACCTCCATAGTACGCCTCTACTGCGCATGCGCAGTGACGCAGTCGTCCCGAAATTGGCGCCAATTATCATTCTTACTGGCAGTGCCTGGTCAGCGCTATGTACTCAGCGGGGAGGCAAGAGTTCCCAACTCCAGGGAGGGCCATCCCCGTCTGGGTCATTGGTAAGTATAAAAAATATATAAATTACTATAAATTTTTTAACATTTTTATACTGTACCAATGACCCAGACTTAGCTGAATAGTAAACAGGCTGGAGGGCCTAGGACATAGAGGAAAATCCAATAAGCTCAATTATATAGTAAAGAGGTAACCCCTTAAGGAGAAAAGGAGTATTAGGCTTTACATGTATCTTTCTTATTTAATATTAAATTAGAAAGATACACTACCCTTAATAATTGAGCACAATAACATTCATGTTCTCTATTAACATCCAGTTTAACCCTTATACTAATTATTTTTAAAGCAAGCCAATAAATAAAGTAGTCCAGAGAATTGAGACTCTTTATAATCATTTAAAAGTGTCCGAGTATTGTATATTAAAGCCCGTTTGACACTTGACATATACAAATGCTTCACACCGAGCTACACTTTAAAAATAAGACATGAATGAATTAAAACATTAATATTACACTTTAAAACCATCCCGGAAGCGACTCAGAAATACTGACTTGGAGGAGGCATTCCCTTGCTTTTCACTATAAAGCAGGTGACCTAAGGGAACACCCGCCCCCCCCCCCCCCCCCCCCTTCCCCTTGCCCTGGGTCAAATAGCCCAGAGCGAAGAGGGCAGCCGGACGGAGTCACTGCCGGAACAGAAAGCCTGCATAACTATAGTTGCAACTGTTTAGTGGACGACATTCTGAGCAACAGATAACGGACCTAAACAATGCAGGTCTCCAGAAATGGACTCAATATTTCTGAGATAAAAATTCGTAAATGTGGATGGCTGAGACCAATAAGCAGCCTTCATTAAATCTGTAATAGCAACACTATTAGCATAAGCCCAGGAAGTAGAAAGAGCTCTTACTTCATGAGCAGAAATCTTAAGCACAGACTGCTGAGAAGAAGATAAATCTTCATAAGCAGTACGGATAGTTAACTGAATCCATCTAGCAATAGAATGGACTGAAATGTCCTTTCTATTAGGCATCAAAGACAGAAAGAAACGTTTCCGTCCCTTTCTGATAAACTGAGATCTCTGTTTATAGATACGTAGTGCTCTAACAGGACAGAGTAAAGGCCTACGCCCGTCTGAAGACGGAAGAGCCTTAATAACAATAGGTTCCGGATATTTATTAGGAGCCTGATTCTTAGCTAAAAAACCCACATTAGTAGTGAAGGTGATAGTGTTCCCAACACTACGATAATGAGAATCATCCACCGATAGTGCATGAAGCTCACTGACTCTTCTGGCAGAAGAGAAAGCTAAGAGAAAAGCTGTCTTATAAGATAAGAATTTGAAATCTACTGTCCCAAGAGGTTCAAATGGCTTTTCCTTCAATTTAAGGAGAACCCAAGCTAAATTCCACTTAGGAATTAATCTAAGAGTTCTGGGTCTATTTATCGAAAAGTTTCTAACCAATTTCGATAAAGAGACATTAGATCCAATTTGTAAACTATCATGATGTGCATAGGTATCAGATAACATAGATCTATAACCCTTTATAGTAACAGGCTGCAGTTTGATTTCGTCAAACAAGTATACTAGAAAGTTTGCAATGTCTGGTATAGAGGGATCAAATATATCTACAGAATGATCCCTACACCAACGACGAAAAACCTTCCACTTAGCCGCATAGTTTAGCGAAGAGGAGGTCCTCCTACAGTTAGAAATCGCGTCCACTGCTCGTCCTGTAAAGTGCTTGCCATGCAAGAAGGACCGCACAACGGAAAAACGTGAAGGTTGAGACCTTGCGGGTTGTGATGGAGTTGGCGCGATTTCCCCTGCGAAAGAAGATCCTCTCGTGGAGGAAGCTTCCGCGGTAGGTCCCACAACAGACACCTGAGTAGATTTATCCACGGTCTCTGTGGCGACAGAGATGCTACCAACAGAATCTTGCAATGAGATTGTTTTATCTTTAGCAATACTTGTTGAATTAACAGCGCTGGAGGATACGCATATCCTATCATTCCGTCCCAAGGGATCGACAGAGCGTCTACTGCAAATGCTCTTGGATCCGGACACGGAGACACATACGTCTGCAACTGATTGTTGAATGTGTCGCAAATAAGTCTATCATTGGCCGTTCCCATTGGTAGCAAATCTGATTGAATACTTGTTTGTTGAGAGTCCACTCCGACGGCAACAAGCGACCCTTTCGTGAAAGGGAGTCTGCTAGCACATTCAGACGACCCGGTATGTGACGGACCGAAAGAAGAACGTGATGTTCTAACGCAAACAGAAGGATTCTTTCCGTTAGATTGAACAACGGAACTGAATGAGTGCCTCCCTGATTCCGTATATACGCCACTACTGTCGTATTGTCGGATAGGATTTGGACATGAGCATCGTGAATAATGTCCATCCAGTGACGTAACGCAAGCCAAATTGACATCATTTCCTTGATGTTTATGTGCTTGCACAGGAATTGCGGATCCCAAAGACCCTGGCATCTCGAATCCGTTGGGATTAATGATGCACCCCAACCTGTTTGACTGGCATCCGTCATAACGGTAAAACTCGGATCCGGCAACTGCAGCGGAACTCCTTGAGTTAACCACTGAATGTTTGCCCAAGTCTGAATCTCTTGTTTCACTTGATCTGACAAGAGAACGTCTACATCGAGCGAATGAATTTTCACACTCCAATTCTGAGTCAGGAAAATTTGAAGAGGACGTGTGCGTAGCCGCCCCATCGGAATGAGATCCGCGGCGGCTCCGCACAGACCTATCAGTCTCATAAATTCTCTTGCCGTGACTTTGTCTGCATGCAGACAATAGCGAGCATAACAACTGACTAATTTCGCTCTGGTTAACGGCAGACGAACGAGATTGTTGTGCGTCTCGAAGCTCATTCCCAGATGAGTGAATGACTTGGACGGCACCAGATCCGACTTCTCCTCGTTTACTATAAAACCGAGACGTCGGAGCAATAGAAGAAGATTCTGAACATCGTTCTGAAGCGTTAACTCGTTGCCGTACCTCTGAAGAATGTCGTCCAGGTAGGCCGACGTTACCACAGACGAATGAGCTCGGAAGTAGATCATTACCGAGTTCATTACCCGAGTGAAAGCCCAGGGTGCTAGATTCAATCCAAAGCACATGGCCCGGAACTGATACACCACTCCTAGGACTGCGAAGCGTAGATACTTTCGGAATGTCGGATGTACCATGACGTGAAAGTACGCATCTTTGAGATCTATGCTCGTTGCATAATCGTTCACCCGAATACTCGTTCTGACCGATCGAATCGTCTCCATATAAAACTTCGGAGCGACGATCAGCTTGTTTATCCAGCTCAAATCTATGACTGGACGGAACGAGCCGTCTGGTTTCGGAACCAGAAACAGATGGCTGTAGAATCCCAGAGATTCCTGGTTTTCTACGACCTCTACCGCGTTCTTCATTAAAAGAGACTGCACCTCTGATAACAGAGCGTCTCTTTTCTGAGGATTTGACGGAAGATGAGTCCACTTTGGACTTCGAGTTAATGGAGGCTTTCGTTTGAAGGATATCTTTAGACCTTCCGAAGTCACTCCTCTCACCCAAGGGTCGTCCGTAATCGACGCCCACTCTTGTGAAAAACTCGACAACCTTCCGCCAACCGGAACGCGATAGAGGTTTAAGCCATCACCTCCTGGACCTGCGAGGCCTGCGGTAGGAGAAACCACGTCTTCCACGACCCGCACCTCGCCTCGTCGACCTCGGGGCGTCCGACCGATTGTCCCGGCCTGAAGGACGTCCCGAACGAGAGTCGCTATCCTGACGGTCTCTCGAATAAGACCAAGAGGACGCACCGGAACCTCTATAGGAACCTCTCTTGGGCGCATTAGACCCAGAAGTGCCTGTCTTATTCGTGTCTGCTGTATCCGACTTTTTAGGAGCCGATCTGAACAACAGAGAGTCATTAGCTTTCTTTTTAATTTTATCATAAATAGCGGAAAGCTTGCCGTCAAAGAGAAGTTCTCCTGAGACCGAAGCGACTCTAAGAGAGTTCTTCACCTTAGAATCCACTAGTGTGGATGTAGCTAGGGCTGCGTCACGTCTAACCAACTCCAGATTTGCCACTGAAAGGGCGGAGTTACACGTGGAATAAGCTACTGCCCTTGAAAGAAGTCTTAAAGAGGATTGTATATCCTGAAACTCTTCCCCTTGAAGGCGCAGTGATAACGCCTTAGTAAGGTGATCTCCGTAAGATAAGGCACCTAAATTGGCTCTGTTAGACGCAATAGCTGTTTCCAACACCGCGGTTGGAATAGAAGCTGACGACGGTAATGATAGCTCTAAGTCTTCCGCCTCGTCGTCCATACGCAGAGGAACTCTCGGTATACCCTGTCCTGCCGTATCGAATTTATTCCTTGCATTAATGAAAGGCAGGTTAAGAGTATTAGCGGACAAGAAACCTGCTTTCCCCGTCCTGGAAGCAAGTTTAAATATAGCGTCGTTCAATAATTCAAATGTTCTTGCAACATTATTGGACTGCGACGGAAACTCGGGAGCGATGTCCCTGAACCGCTCAAAAAATTCAGAGTCCAATGACGCTATAATTCTCTTGTCCGGAAGCGCAGCAGTCTGGCCCGACGGAACAACTTGAGGGAGAAAGTGCCGGATGAAGTCCACGGCAGCTTTATGTTGTTCCGAAAGGGATAGCTCCAATTCATCCGTATCCCTTTCACCATCCGGTCGGACCTCCCGATGTTCCCGGTCGTCCGCCCCCGATGCTTCGGCGGAGCGTACCGACCCAGCGCCGTCGGATAATTCTCGATCCGACACCGTTTCTGTCGGCTGCTGGGATGCTGCGATAAGCTGTGCTATCTGCACAAGAATGTCCGATGTCGAGACCTGCGGAGGCGCAGTCTTTCGCTGCTTCGCCGAGGGCAGCTCCGCATCAGATGGCTCCCGCATACTTTTCCTATGCGAACGTCCGGAGTCCATCGGTCTCGAATCCCTGGCTACCGGATGGTGTGACCTGGTCGCCGAAGAATCCTTCATCGGCGAAGCTGGTAAAATATCGGCGGTCACGCAGCCAAAGTGCGGTCGTGTGCGCTGACGAGAAGAGGAAGCCTTAACAGTCTCTGCGGACTGCTTATACAACGGAGCGTCGCGAGCGACGGACGTATGCTCCGCTAAAGACACATTTTGTACCACAACATCTGGTCCCAGATGTTGTTGTACGAGAGAGGGACCTCTCTCGCTCGCGGCCCGGCTGGACCTGGACGAGCTAGGAACCAGACTAAAAGGCTTCCTCCGTTCTCGTTTACTATCCGCCGTCACTGGGTGTGCATCTATTATGTTTATAGTGCTCGCATCACCCAAAATTTCCTCTTGGACCGCATCGGACGAACCCGGCTGCCGAACCATTCGGTGAATGGACGCTACACCGGGCGAGCTAGCGGACGACATTAGTCTAATCTCCATGAGCACTTTTGCCGCTAGCTCTGAATTCATTTGTGACGACGGACGCACACTTGAAGAAGATAACATGGAAACATCACCCTGTTCTGGTTCCTCTGAAATAGAAACTGAGAGAGTAGAGTGACCTTGTGGAGAAAGAGCCGGCATCGCTCTTTCTCCAGAAACAACATATCGTGACACACGTTTCCAATGTTTCTCATCCCAATGTTCACATATAGGACAGGGATTAATGCGAGAACACTGACTACAATTAATACAATGATCATGAAAGTCAGAGGAAGATTTCTTCCTATTACAATTTGAACAATGTCCCTTCATTGTGAAAGAACAACAATAAGTCCTAGTTACTCGCAAAAACCCCTGACACAAAGATACATAATAACATGATCCATTAATAAATGAAAAAACAATTGCAAAACAATTTTGAAAAAATATTTTTTCAGAAAAGCCCAAGTTGCTGAAAAGTAACGTTGAGCCCCGATGGATCCGATGGCAAAGTGTGGTCAAAAATTTTAAATTTATATAAAATAATTAATGAGACACTTTCGGATAATATAAATGTATCTTATAATGAGATAAACTACCACAAAGGCAAACAGCCCCCCTCAAAAAAGGCTGTTGCCAATGAAAACAAACAGTGTAAACACACTAGAAAACATGACTCCAGGCACTGAAAAAACTGGCCCGGAATCAGTCATCAATTACACTCTATCTGATGCAAAACAGAGACTCCCAGGGGAGAATCTGTAGAACATCAGATGGAAGATGCAGAACACAAACGTTATACACCCATGGGTGAAACGTAACTATGGGGAAAATAACAGAAAACATTCTGTAACCAAGCAACTCTCCCAGGAAATTTTAGAAATGAAACTTCTCAAAAATATGCCAAAAGCATGGGAGAATTGCCAGGGGGGACTTTAGAAGGCTAGGGGAGAGGAAACACTGAATAAGCAGTGCAACAATTAGCAAGAATGACAACAAGAGGCCCATGCCTCGAAAATAGGCAACTTAACATAATTTCATCAAAAAATTTTAAGTACAGCCCTGATTATTTTTTGCCACTTCTTTTTCCTCTCCTCCTTCTATCCTCCTTAGAATCACATTTTCTCCAAAAATTACGTGTCTGGCATCCTTTAAACTGAGATTTACAAGCACAAAGATCAGTGAGATGTTGACTGATGAAGGGCCAAACAGAGAATGATAATTGGCGCCAATTTCGGGACGACTGCGTCACTGCGCATGCGCAGTAGAGGCGTACTATGGAGGTCCTTTAGGACATGATTTCTTTTTGTTTTGGATGCAAATTTTGGGGATTGGGGGGGCAAAATTTGTGTTTGGCCCTGGTTTTGTTGGAGTTAGCACCAGCTAAGTCTGGGTCATTGGTACAGTATAAAAATATAGGGATTTTTTTTTTTTTTTCGAAATTTGGTCCAAAATTTCTAAGTCAGAACCAGACCCAAAATTTTCAACCCAGGGACCCCATTTGAACAAACTTGAATTTGAACCCCCCTAGACATGAAGTATACCAAATGTTAAAGGATTTTAAAGAAATTTCCTCATAATGCACTAAGTTAAAATTCGGGCTCCCATAGGTAGCCCAAATATTAACCAAGGAACTCATTTTGAACAAACTTGAATCCCCCCCCCCCCCCCCCCCCCCCCCCCCCAGAGATGATGTATGCTAAATATGAGAGGATTCCGGCTGGTGAATCTGAAGAAGATTTTTTAAGAATATTCCATGTATTGCACAAAAAATACTAACCCAGGGACTTGAAGATTCTGAATAGGGACGCTAGATGTAAGGGGAAATGGACCTGGGAGAGAAACGACAGAAAATCAATAATTGACTACATTCTCACAGATATGAATTTATGGAGGGAGGTGATAAGGGTAGAAGTGGATGATGAGGGCAAAATGGAGTTGGATAGTGATCACAACTTGATTACAGTGACGATGTGGGCCAAAAACCTAGAGAAAAGGAAAGGAAGCTTCAAGGAGATTTGGGAACTCAAAAAAAGGATGCCGACTGGGCGAAGTTCGAAGAAAAACTGAAACCAAAGCTTGCAGCCGTACACAAGGGGGGTAGTGTCCAGAAGATGGCCGACGCCATAGTTGCGAGCCTAGTGGAGGCAGGGAAGGAAAGTGTAGGAAAGATTAGGGTGCCAACACAGGAACTTGGGTACAGAGTGAACGAAGAACTGAAAAGGGCCATAAAGGTTAGAAAAGCTAAATGTGCTGCATACAGGAGAAGTAGAAAACTTAAGGGGGTGGAAAGCAATGAGGCCATGGTAGCAAAGGAAGAATACCAACAAGCACGAAATAAAGTAAACAAGATTAAAGACGACAACCGGAGAGTGCGAAATAGCAGTCTTATTAGGACGATAAGAACGACAGGGGGGGTCGAGTTCGAGCGTATTTTGGAAATGGGTGAACAAACGTAACAGGTCGAGGAAAATCTCTCGGACTTCGTGTGCAGCGAAATCATAACTGAGGAGGTGCGAAGGGTGATCCAAAAATTGAGGAATGGAAAAGCGGGAGGGGTGGACGAAATTCCTAACGAGTTTATCAAAAAAGGGGGAGAGGAACTCTTGGAAAGCCTAACTGCCCTATTCAATTTAGCCATAGAAAAACAAGAGGTCCCAAAGGAGTGGAGGGAAAGCAAAGTGACATTTATTCACAAAAAGGGGGAAAAAGACGTTTTGGATAACTATCGAGGGATCTCTGTCAGTAGCAACATTGGAAAGGTTTTTTTGTAAAGTCCTTTATGGGAGACTAGAGGAGGTGATTGAGGAGAAGGGTTTTTTGGGAGAAATCCAGAATGGCTTCAGGAAGGGAAGGAGAGTAACCGACCATCTTTTCACGCTATCCCAAATGATAGAATCCGCGAAAGCAAAAAAGAAAAAGATGTTTATGGCCTTTTTGGATGTCAAAAAGGCATACGATAGAGTATGGAGGGAGGGTATGTGGCACAAGCTGGAGGCTCTGGGCTTAGGAGGCGAGTTTGTTGGAATTATGAAAGCATTATATAAAGATGTACAGAGTGAACTTAGCCTGGGAAACATTACAACAAAACGTGTGCCTATGGAGATAGGCCTAAAACATGGGGGTATCCTTTCGCCAATCCTGTGTGCATTGTACATCAAAGGTTTAGGAGCTGAACTCCTGCGTAGCGACGAGGGGGTAGCAGTTGGGGACTTGAAGATCCCAGGGCTATTTTTTGCAGACGATATGGTTCTAGTGTCAGAAAGCGAAGAGGGGCTAACGAAAATGCTGGGAATTGTTGGGAAATATGGGAGCAAATGGAGACTCGAACTTAATGAAAGCAAGAGAAAAGTTATACCTGTGGGCCGCAAAGTGGACCCCACTCGAAGGTGGAGAGTGGGTGAGTTCTGCATTCTGGAAGGGAGCAGCAAACTTCTCAGTGTAGGAGAGACAGGTGATTATGAGTATTTGGGGGTAAATATAAACATTACAGGAAGAGGCATCTACCGAAACCACACAAATAAATTGATTCTGAAGGGGAAGCGAATCCTTAACCAAATGAAACTTATAGGGAGAAACAATTTCAATAAGGTTTTCGTGGGGAAAACCATTTGGGAAATGGTGGGGCTGCCAAGTATAACATACGGTACGGAAGTGGTACCCCTAAACCAGACGGCCGTAAAGAGCTTGGAAATCTTACAGAACGATGCAGGCTGATGATTAACGGGGTCGAGTAATGCCGCAGCGCTAGAAGCAATCAGGGGTGAGCTTGGGTGGATGAGGATCAAGGACAGGATAGACTTGTTGAAACTCGGTTATCTTAATTATTTGGTGAATCTCCCCGACAGCCGATGGTGTAAAGTAATGTTCCTGCGAATTTTCAACTCAAATATCAAAACGGGGTGGATGGTCCAAGTGAGGGAGCTAGTAGACAACTACTCATTGGAGATCTCGGACCTGGACGTTGGGGCAAACCAGGGTAAAAAAATCGTCAGAGAAAGGGTCATGGAGGATTGTAACCATAATTGGCGAGAGGGTGTCAAATCAAAGAGGTCTTTAGGTGGCCTGCGTGATAAAGAGAGGCCAGGTTTTGAAGAGTACCTTGAAGGCACCTTTGGGGGGGCACTGCTGTTCAAGCTGAGGTCGCGATCCCTGGAGCTGAGGGGAAAAATTGGGAAAGACGGTGAAAGGGAGTGCCAGATGTGTAACTTGGGCATGGTGGAGACCCTGGAACACTTCCTTCTAGAATGCCCAAAGTACCAGTCTAAAAGAATGAGATTCACTGGGAGTATAATAGGGAAGTGGGATGGGAGAATGAAGGACAGGTGGTTAGGGGGAGACTCAAAGGAGAGGGTTAATGTGCTAATCGGAGAGATTGGGAAGAATGGGGCAAGGGATGTCATCAAGCAGTTCGTCTCCGAATGTTGGGAGGAGAGGAGAAGCGTGGGAACAGGGAGGCAGTTGGGAGTTCAGGGGTAACCAAGGCCTTCTCGTACGAGAACCGCGACAAATCAGCGGCTGGCCAAAGTGTTATTATTATTATATTAACCAAGGAACTCATTTTGAACAAACTTGAATCCCCCCTCCCCCCCCCCCCCCCACCACCCCCTAGAGATGATGTATGCTAAATATGAGAGGATTCCGGCTGGTGAATCCGAAGAAGATTTTTTAAGAATATTCCATGTATTGCACAAAAAAATACTAACCCAGGGACTTGATTTAAACAAACTTGAATCTGACACCCCTACAGATGTTGTATACCAAACATGATGGATTCTGACTGGGGGATCTGAAGAAGAAAATTTTTAAAGAAATTTCCTCAAATCGCACCAAGTTAAACTTTGAGCTCCAATAGAGAGCCCAAATTCTAACTCAGGGAACCAATTTGAACAAACTTGAATCTGACCCCCCTAGAAATGTTGTATACCAAATATCAAAAGATTTCAACTGGTGCATCTGAAGAAGATTTTTAAAGAATATTCCACATATTGCACTAAGTTAAAATTTGGGCTCCAATAGAGAGCCCAAATCTTAACATAGGGACTCGATTTGTACAAAATTGAATCTGACCCCCCTAGAGATGTTGTATAACAAAAATGAAAGATTCTGACTGGTGGATCTGAAGAAGAAGATTTTTTTGAATTTTTTAAAAAATTTATGGGTGCTATCAGAGTTATGCCCCTTGTGGTGCGCCGTGTGGGTGCGGCAAGTTTATTTGAACAAACTTGAATTGACTTATGATAAGGAACATGCACGCCAAATTTGGTTCAATTTGGTCCAGTAACTTGTGAGGAGAGGTCGATAATGTAAAGTTCCCGATGGACAACGACAACAGATGACGGACGGCAAGTGATAAGATAAGCTCTGAGAAACAGATCTACTTTGTGGGGTCGTAAAAACAGTTAACTGTATGTTCCTGTTGAATACTGAATATTATTCTTTGGCAAACTGGATACAGAGGCAGAGTTTCAGAAACTCTGCACGAATCAAAAAGACATAATTCCCATTCTATTCCATTGTTCGAAAGAAATTTGCGAGAATCATTTTGAGAATCAGATTCTCCGATTCTCACAAAATTCTACCACTGGGATATTAAATTAACAGGCTTCTACTGAATTAAAACTTACAGAATTAGCTGTTTTTATAGCAATAAACTTGTGTGATCCATCTCCACTGGCATAAATATAGCCAAATGCTCGGTTGTCTGTAGTGTCTCTGGATATGAATGAAATGCGATGAACTGGGTGAGTGTAATTTACTTCCTATAATAAAACAAAGACATAATTAATTGGCTTGTTTAGCTTACATATTCAATATATTATTCAAAATAACTAGTGCTGAAACGAATACTTATTTTTTGTATTCGAATATTCGCGGACTATATTCGATTCGTATTCAAATATTCTTGTATATCCTATCAACATCGATTAAATGTGCAACTCTAGTAATAATTCACTAAAAATAAAAGAATGGCAAGTGATATTCACTTTAACATCGATAAAACAGAGAGCCAACAAGAACCGGCAGTCCAGCACACCACAGCAGTTAACACTAAACGGTACAATGGTCCACTATTAAACTTTCACTCAAGTCACGGAAGCTTTAAACTTTCTGTGCAGCTGACTAATAGTAAACAGCTCTAATGTTATGATATTAGATACTATTTACATGGTTGGATCACCCTTTAAATGGATAATCAACAACAATGACTGAATGTGGAATGACCATGCGAACAGAAAATAATTACACTCCACGCAAACAACAAAACGTGAAAATAGGAAACAGCCATGATAGCTGCCCATGGTTGCTGGTTGGTCTGCAGGGATCATCCCTTGCGGTTTCCAAGTCCTACGTTTTATCCAGGAGACTTTCAATCATGTTCCACAATCCAAACCAGGCCTGATGTTCTCATAATTTCATCATAATATATTTAATAGAAATACATGTTTAGTATCACTTACTGAGTAAAGTGACATTGAATTTTCACTTGCACAAAAACAAGATTCATTTAGTTAATTTTGCCAAGTGATTTTGCTACAGATGGCAGGGGGAGAGGATGGGGGGACAGACCTAACCTGTTGGTGACCACAAAGCCTGTCTAGGGTTAAAGGTCATTGCAATGGAGGCCACTGGATGGGTATTACTTGTAGGCTGGTGTCCCACACCAAAGAAAATTTAAGAAATTAAGTCAGTTTTCTTCAAACTTAGGCTCTCTATTCGAAGTGAACTGACAAGCATTTTTCAAAATTTTGAAGCGTAGAGTAGGCCCGGCCATCACGTCTCCGAAAGTTTGTCTTTCAAAGTAACACGCAAAATAAGATTGAGAGCAGGGTGGCTCTAGATAATTTCTGACAGGTGCTGATAGGGTGATGGACTGACAGAGGGGCTCTTCTAGCTTTGACTTGTTGACCGCTTCATTCCTCGTCAGCGCAGCGAACTAGAATAGCCTGATTAGCCCCCAACCCTTCCCCAGATGGGTCATGCACCATACATTTCACTGATTTTAATAGGAAGGGGATTGATTTGATTGACTGTCAAATATTTCTTGTTGATTTCTGCCTTTGATGACGACGGTGGAATAAATTCAACCAAGTGAGGAAAATTGTTTTATGTTCTATCAGCTTCCCGTTGTTCACAGTGGTCTGTTATTTAGGGATGAATATTCAAATACCAATTTACTATTCGAATATAAGCTTTTTATTATTTGCATTCGAATATTCGTTTCAGCACTAAAAATAACTGAAAAATTTCATTTGGGATTTGGAATAAAAATGTCAGGTTACCTCACTGGAACAAGCTGAATAAACTTAGTTCAATGTAGGGTCATAGTCACTGCTTGAAAAATCAAAATTGAAAAACATCAAAATTCGAATGGTGATTTTATTTTATTTATTTTGTTTTTTGGGGAGGGGGGAATAGGAGGGGAGAATTTGACTAAAACACTGAAAAAAGGGTTAATGGAATAATCTTCCTAAATTTGACTTGTCAATTGAATACTACTAATTTATTGGTGTTTTAGGTCACATATTTTTGCACAATGGCTTATCAGGACCACAACATGGATAAAAAGTCAAGTCCAGCCAATAGTATGTCCCCAAGTTGCCCATTTTAGAGGACTTCCACCCCAGGCATTGGTGGCCGGGTCCAATTTTACCAGCAAAACAGAGCTTGTTTACCACAGTAAACAAGCATTGCTTTACTTCCCAGGTTTTCCACGGAGACAATTAAACACTTGAGTTTGTAGTAAATTCCTTTTAGCAGAATGAAAAATGGTAATTCACTTATTACTGAATGAAAAACTGTTTAACCCTTTACCCAACGCAGACGATATCAAAATTTATTATTTTAAATATGATTTTTTCAAAAAATTTTCAGAAAATTTCAACAAAACCATATCATGTGACCCCACGTTGGAACGAGCTCGTTCCAATGAGGGGTCACATGATATGGTTTTGTTGAAATTTTCTGAAAAATATAATTTTTTTCAACGACTGAATTTGCATATTACGCGGGCGGATGCGGGCAATTTGTTGGGAAAAGGGTTAACCCACCAAAAATGTACACATAAAACCTTTCAATACCTGCTCTGCATGGACCTTAATGTTCTGATTTAAACATTTTATCCAAATAACGTCTTGCTAAAACGAGTCAAGCCTAAAATATATCTAATGGTTGTATATTTTTGGCTGATAGGTGATAATACACTTGCAACACATTTGAATAGCTTATTTCTATCTTTTTTTAAGTCACACACACTTTTCTGTAATTTTAACTAAGTCACAGCCAAAAGGTCTACAGGCTTGGCAGTGTTATCTACTAAAGTCTTGGCTGGCCCTAAAACCAATTGAGGTTTGACTAGAATACACCACAAGGATAAATGGCAGCTGCCTGAAGCTTTTGAAAATGTAGCAAGCCTTTAACAAGGTTCATACAATTCTTTGAGAATCAAATTCCAGGACTTTTCCAAAACTTTCTTCCCAATTTCAATCACCTTTCCCTCTTTAGTATGACCACCACAGTCCCTTTTTCGGAATTTTATGCACAATTTTTCAAGGAAATGATATACTACATCGTTATCACAACAAATTTCTATTATTTTTCCAGACTACAGCACACACATCCCTCCCTCCCTCCCCTCCCCCCCCCCCCCCCATTTCTCCCAAACTTTTGGGCCTGGAAAAACTAGAGATGGTCTGTCACCCGGTATACCCCCACCGTGACATACCGCCTAGTGTGGGTAACTGAAAAGGGGCATTCAATTTTTCAAGTAAAAACAAAATCCAATATGGCCACCAGTCGGCCATCTTGAATCCGATCTGGAAAAAGATTATGTCATGCACTGCTCCTCATCATGTTGATCATTTTGGTGAAGTTTCATTAAAATGCGACTAAAACTGTGGAAGCAGATCGCTCCACAAGTATTTTGCAAAATTCAATATAGCCTCCAGTCGGCCATCTTGAATCCGATCTGGAAAAATTTATGTCACACACTGCTCCTCATCATGTCAATCAATTTATATTGAGTTTCATGAAAATGCAGCAAAAACTGAAGAAGTAGTTCGCTCCACAAGTATTTTGCAAAATCCAATATGGCCACCAGTCGGCCATCTTGAATCTGATCTGGACAAAGATTATGACACACACTTTCCCTCATCATGTTGATCACTTTTGTGAAGTTTCCTGAAAATGCGACTAAAACTGTGGAAATAGTTCGTTCCACAAGTTTACATGTGCAACGGACTGCCGACAAGCTGACCGACCGACCGACCGACTGACCGACCGATGGACAGACAAGCTGAATCCTATATACCCCCACCCACAACTTCATTTTGTTCATTTTGTGGGGGTACAGAAAGAGAAAATGTTCATTATAGCAATACTGAAATTTCTGGCTTGTTACTCACTTTATAATTTATAACCACTCCTGAATATGAACATCAACATTCTGAACCAATTACAAATTTGGATATGAATGTTACCAATGGTAATATATCGACTTGTCTAATCACTGGACTTGAATGCCTGGATTATCTTCTTTAAAGTTTTTGATTTTTTTGTGCAAGAGAATGATTGTCTAGATTAACTATAATGGAATGCAAAATAAGGTGGAGAACTGAGATTACAGCAGTGGACAGAAAAATTTGACTGGATTATGACTGTGTTAAGATCCAATCAAAATACTGTTTATGCTTTGCAGCCCACAACACTATAGAATATCATGTTTCAATTTTGTTTTACAGATGGGCAGTATTGTAATTTTTAGTTCGGTATTGGTTTCGGTATTTTTAAGGGGGCATACAGTAGAACCTGTCTTGAGAGACAGTCCTTTGGTCCACACAAAAGTGGTCTCTCAAGATGTCGGAGGAGTTGAGCACACAAGAATCTCATTTGAAATTCATAATAAAGCTATGTTCAGGGCAGATAACTGGTTAAAATTGTCGCAAATTAATAATTTTGGAATATGCACATGTTCGCTTACTTGTCATAATGCTTGAGAAGTTTCATCAAAATCTGTTCAATAATGTGGGAGGAGTTGCACCCACAAGAATCACATTTGAAAATCCATAATAAATCTTAAGTTCAGGGGAGATAACCTGGTTAAAATTGTTGCAGATGAAAAATTGTAGAATATGCGCATGTTCACTTGCTAGTCATAATGTTTGAGAAGTTTCATAATGAAAGTGTCAATGACACTGTAGCTCAATTTGTCAAGACATGTACAGTATGTGACACAGCAATGACAAACATCTAGGTAATGACCTGATAACAAAGGTACATATAAAGTATTGTAACGGTCTGTACATAAATACTGACCGTAGCCTGTAACAAATGTATAGGTAAAGTATTGTAAAGGTGGGTGACAGTCAGATGCTAAACTAGAAAAGAAATCTTTGAGTCCCAGAGTGGGTCTGACTGAAACCCAAAATATTTGTTCTCATAGCACTGTGATAACAAAGGCACCCCAAAACACACTCATTCCTGTCCCAAGGTGAAAACAAAGGTACCCAGGAAGTTTTGTGAAGATCAGTTCATAAATACGAGCTGTATAGAAGTTGTGACAAAAAACTGATTAGACCTAATTTCGGTACAAAATGGCCACTGGCAGCCATCTTGTATTTCGGACCGCACTCAGAAACACTCGCTCTCATCCCAAGGTGATAGCAGAGGTACCCAAGAAGTTTCTTGAAGATCGGTTGATAAATACAGCCTCTAGCCTGAGCCGTATTGACATGTGTGCTTACTGTGTGTAAGTAGCACTGAAAAAATCAAAGTTCATCTAATTTGCATAATTTCTGCATGAGAAAAAACCCTGTATTATATAGTGATGTATCCCATGGTACTAAACATTCATACAAAAAATTATTCAAATCAGAGCTTGCATGTGCAAGTTCTGTGCAAAAATCTGATTGCCTCTAATTTTGAACAAAATGGCTGCCAGCGGCCATTTTGAATTTTGGACTGCACCCCAAAACACTCGTTCTCATCCCACGGTGATACCAAAGGTACCCAAGAAGTTTCATAAAGATCGGTTCATAAATGCGGCCTCTAGCCCGAGCCGTATTGGCATTTGCACTGACAGTGCTGAAAGTAACACTAAATAGTCTAATTTGCATAATTTACGTACGAGAAAAAAAAAGGTATTATATGTGATGTATCCCATGGTACTAAACACTCATACAATAAATTATTCAAATCAGCGCTTTCATATGGAAGTTCTGTGCAAAAAACCGATTTCTGCATCGTCGGTACAAAATGGTGGCTGGCTGCCATCTTGAATTTCGGACCGAACCCCAAAACACTTGTTCTCGTCCCACGGTCATAACAAAGGTACCCAAGAAGTTTCGTAAAGATCGGTTCATAAACACGGCCTCTAGCCCGAGCCATATTGAATTGTTGATGGACAGACGGACAGATGGACGACGGACGACTGGCCATGGCATCAGCTAAAATTTGGCTTCGCCAAAGTTGAGCTAAAAATCAGTTCAATAATGTGGGAGGAGTTGCACACACAAGAATCTCATCTGAAAAACCATAATTAATATAAGTTCAGGGGAGATAACCTAGTTAAAATTGTCGCAGATGAAAATTTTTAGAATATGCGCATGTTCACTTGCTAGTCATAATGTTTGAGAAGTTTCATCAAAATTGGTTCAATAATGTAGGAGGAGTTGCGCACACAAGTTCAGACAGATGGACGGATGGATGGACAGATGGACGGATGGGTAGATATGTGGCTATCAATTATGTGGCTGTAAGCAGTTATGTGGCTTATCTTTTTGAGTGGTTTCTCAAATTAATGTGGCTGCTCTTTCTAACCAATAATTATGTGGCTTATATTTTTAAGCGGCTTTTCATAATTATGTGGCCTTTTTTCTTACAAATGGCTATTTTTGTGTCGAATGTTCATTCATATTTTATCTGGCTTATATTTTTAAATGGCTTCTCAAATTTAATGTGGCTATCAATTATGTGACTGCCAATTATGTGGCTTTTTTACTAACAAATGGCCATTTATGTTGCTAATGTCCATATTTTTAAGTGGCTTCCCAACTTTTATGTGGCTGTCCATATATAATTTTATGAGGCTTATTTTTTAAGTGGCTTCTCAATATTTATGTGGCTATTAATTATGTGGCTGCCAATGGATGGATGTCTAAAAACTTGGAGACCATTCTGCCCAACTTTAATGTGACTATGCTGTCATGTGTCTTCTTTAGTCATATAGATTATTTTTAGATGTCCAAAAAATTTATGTTATGTGGCATCTAAAAATAAGCCACATAAATATCCATTTTTGCCAAATCCTAGCCACACAAGTATACAAATGTAAACATGTCCATCCGTCCGTCTGTCCATCCGTAAAACTTTTCCATTTCTGGATAATAACATGAGTTTGGATTTATAGATTAGCACCCGACTTGGTTTGTGCCTCAATTGCATCAAAATAAAGGTTAAATTCAAATTGGGGCTAGGTTCGATGATTCTTGCAAGAGTTATGGGTCTTTTTGACTTGCACATTTCCATCAACATTTTGGTTTCCGGATAACTTTATTTTTGCTTATTTGACCTCAACCAAATTTAGCATGTGACTCAATTTTACAAGTTGAGTGCAAATATGGATTCATTCCAATTATTTCCATGGGTCACTACTCTTGGGCTCCTGTCAGAGGTAGACATATCCACATTCGAGTATGACATAGACATATGTACAGTTACCAGTCCTGGTAATTCCTCCTTGTTTCCTCGGCAAAAAAATTGCTGTGGAAAACTGGTGCTTCTATGGCAATTGTGTGGAGCCTGTTCGATTACGTAAAAATCATCAGGGGGCTGGGCATAGTCTCAGTTGCCATGTACATGTATATATAGTATGCAGTGAAGTGAAAAGTTTCAAGTAACTTTAACACGTGAAAGTAGTTCGAGATACATGTGTATATGATCACAGTCAATGTGCAGAATCTTTCACTCAATTTATTTATTTTATTTATTGGTGTTTAGGGTCACATATTTCTGCACAATGGCTAACCATGACCATGACTGTTTTACGGGTGAAGAAAGCTGGAGTACCCGGAGAGAACCACCGAGCAACTGTCAGCTCCCCAACATACCAACTCCACACAAGCAGGGTTAGCATTGGTTGAAGACAGGTGCACTATCGAAGTGCAGTACGCCTTAGGACACAACGGCATTGTGCCCCATGTGGGCAATTGGGGTGAAGTGTCTTACCCAAGAACACAACGCGTTTGCCGCAGGTGGGATTCGAACAGAGGACCTCTCGGCTTGCAGCCTGCACCTCAACCAACTGAGCCACCGCGCCCCTCTTTCACTCAATCATGAACCATGTGAATGCTGAAAAAAAATCTTGGAAGTAAGCAGGCAACATGATCAATACGAATAGTATGAGTGAAAATCAGATGCAGCATAACCACAAACTAAGTATCTCACTACTTCTATGTTGATAACAGCAGAATCTGACATCAGTTCCTGGAAAGCTCTGTAAGAGCTTTCCAGAATCTGATGTCAGATTCTGGTATTATCAACATAGAAGAAGCAGAACACATAGTTTCTAGTGGTGCTGCAACTTGTACTGTAAATTGTAAGATTAGCAATACAGTGTAGTGCAACCCACATGGTTTGAATCCTTGTGTAGCCTGTAAGTTGTACAATTTCTGCCACCACAAGGCTTTCTGAAGAGTCACTACTCTTGGACTCCTGTCAGAGACAGACATATCTACAGTTACACTTGAGTACTTGAGGGCCAGAGATATTTAATTTGGATGGATATCTAAAAATTTGGACATCGTCTTCCCAACCTTTAATGTGACTATGATGGCATGTGTCTTATTTAGTGACATAGATGATTTTTAGATGACTAAAAAACTTCTGTTATGTGGCTAACCACAAAACAGAAATTAGCCACATAAATATCCATTTTTGCCAAATCCTAGCCACACAAGTACAGATGAATGGTTGGATGGATGGACGGGCTGTTGAATAGACGTACAGGACATTGAAAATAAAAAAAATTAAAATATCAGACATAAACCATTTAATGTTTATTTTTTTAAGTTTGCATTGGTTATAAAACTAGAGGCTCTAAAGCACCTGTAATCGCTCACCTGCAACTACATATAAAATGTGATTTCCCATAGGGTTTCCATGGTAACTATGAGCTGCAATTGTGGCCATGTTTGCAACATTACATCCACATTACATGAGGATCATTGGTAGAAGGTGTCCCAGTCCTTAATCATGTAAAGTTTCAAAACATTTGACTTTGTAGTTTTAGAGGGGAAGATTTTAGCAAAATCCATCCATCAGAATCAGAGAATGTCTCTGGTGGTCATATTTTCCAACCAACGGGAATAAAAGAGGAATGTTTGTAGAGGGCCTCCTATAGACCATTTCTACGAAGTTTGGTTCACATTAGCTCAGTTGTTCCAGAGAAGAAGATGAAAATGTGATTTCCCATAGAGATTCTATAGTAACTATAAGCAGCAATTGGGGCCATGTTTGCAACACGATCAACATTAAATGGGGAGATTTGGTAGAGGATGTCCCTGCCATCAACTATGCAAAGTTTCAAAACATTTGGCCCTGTGGTTTCCAAGGAAAGATTTTTCAAAATCCACCAATCAGAATCAAAAAATGCTTCTGGCAGCCTTGTTTTTCAATGCACGGTAACAAAAATGAGGAGCATTTGCAGAGAACCTCCCATAGACTATCCCTGCCAGGTTTGGTTCATGTCGGCTCGGAAGTTCCAGAGAAGAAAATGTGATTTCCCATAGGGTTTCTATAGTAACTATAAGCCGCAATTGTGGCCATGTTTACAACCCAATCAACATTAAATGAGGACCGGTGCTGGAGAGGGTCCCAGTCATCAACCATGCAAGTTTCAAAACATTTAGCAATGTCATTTTAAACCCATGAGAACAAAATGAGGATCATTTGTAGAGGACCTCCCATAGACTATCCTTGCCAGGTTTGTTTTCACGTCAGCTCAGTAGTTCCAGAGAAGAAGATGAAAATGTGATTTCCCATAGGGTTCCTATAGTAACTATAAGCCACAATTGTGGCCATGTTTGCAATCTGATCAACATTAAATGAGGGTCGGTGGTAGAGGGGGTCCCAGTTATCATTTATGTGAAGTATCAAAACATTTGGCCTGGCAGTTTCAGAGGAGAAGATTTTTGAAAATCCACCAATCAGAATCAAAGAATGCCTCTGGCGGCCACGTTTTTCTACCCACGGGAACAAAATGAGGATGTTTTGTAGAGGACCTCCCATAGAGAGCATTCCTGCCAAGTTCGGTTCACATCGGCTCAGTAGTTCCAGAGAAGAAGATGAAAATGTGATTTCCCATAGGGTTTCTATAGTAACTATAAGCCACAATTGTGGCCATGTTTACAACCCGATCAACATTAAATGAGGATCGGTGGTAGAGGGTCTCCCAGTCATCATTTATGTGAAGTATCAAAACATTTGGCCTGGCAGTTCAGAGGAGAAGATTTTAGAAAATCCATCAACCAGAATTAAAGAAAGCCTCTGGCGGCCATGTTTTTCAACCCACGGGAACAAAATGAGGATCATTTGTAGAGGACCTCAGCGAGACCATTCCTGCCAAGTTTGGTTCATACCGGCTCAGTGGTTACAGAGAAGAAGATGAAAATGTGAAAAGTTTACGGACGCCGGATGACGAAGGATGCCAAGTGATGAGAAAATCTCACATGGCCTTTTAGGCCAGGTAAGCTAAAAAGAGCATGCGGCTGTTAAAAGGACCACGTGGGAGGGCCCAAGAAACAGATTTTTTTACTTTTCTAGGCCTTACCAATATTTATTTTTTTATTTACTGGTGTTTGAATTCAACTTCAGCATCTATCGCTCTATCAAAATCTCAACACACTTTCAAGGTCTTTTCAAAAGAATTTGCAAGGAAATCACAGGAAATTTCCCTATTTATTATTTATTAATTTATTTCTTGGTGTTTAACGTCACATATTTCTGCACAATGGCTAACCATGACCACGACAGTTTTACGAGTGGAGGAAGCTGGAGTACCTGGAGAGAACCACCGAGCAATGGTGAGCAACTGTCAACTCCACAACATACTAACTCCACACAAGCAGGGTTAGCACAGACTGAAGAAAAGTGCTCCATCGACATGCAGTAGGCCTTAGTACACAATGACACCGTGCCCCCCATTGTGAAGTGCCTTGCCCAAGGACACAACGCGGTTGCCGCATGTGGGATTCAAACCGAGGACCTCTCGCTTTGCAGCCTGCACCTCTACCTACTGAGCCACCATGCCCCAGAAAATTTCTCTAAAATCAATTTTATCTTCTCTGTGCACACACATAAAGATCAGGCCAAAAGACCTCTTGGTTGCACCTATTGGCTCATCAGCAAACACACACAGACAAGCAAACAGTTGATGAGGTGATCTTGAAGAAAAATTACTTACACCAGATCTTTCATCAATGATTTTCAGTCCCTCCATTGAAACATTTATCAATATCCTCTGTTTGTGTTGACCAGATACTTTAACAGACACTTTGAGGCGCAAAATTTTCTCTTGGCACAACTTATCCCCTCTAGCCTCTTCTATGTCATCAACACCAATGAGCTTAGCTCGAAAATTCATTCCACGTCCTTCAAACCTGGAGGCATCATTTCTTACTGCAAATTAGAAAATACAACATATGATTCATGAAAATTTACGGTTACCTTTTTTCATTAAAGTATTCCCATCTATATAGATTAGATACAGCAGACTTATTTACATATAGGCCTAAAAATCTGTTTCTCAGACACTCCTGCATGGTCCTTTTGGCTGCCGTATGCACTTTTTTATAACCAATGCAAACATAAATGAAAGTGTCAATGACACTGTAGCTTAACTTGTGTGTTGTGTTTGATGAAAAGTATAATGTTCAATGTTTATGAAAGGATTATGAAATAAGACAAGAATTGTGATAATTTGGAATATGTTCATTTCTGTTCCCTGTGTGCTATGTTTATGATAAAAATAATATGAGGTGTACACTGTACTAAAGAGGGGTGGGTTAATATGACCTCACAGTTAATGTATGTGGCTCTCACAGTTAACATATATCAACAAAAGTTACCAAGTTACAGTGAAATTATTCCAAAACAAATTAATCCTATCAAGTTACATTAAAATCCCCTCATAAATATGGCCTGTAGACTGTGCTAAAGGTTTTCGGGCTTCGGGCCCCTGTAGCCGTCAGTTTCCCAATTGCGTTCAAAGGGGACGTTCTCATCTAGACATTATATGAAGTCAATCTACCAAGTTACAATGAAATCCCTTAATAAATATGACCTGTAGACAGTGCTAAAGGTTTTTGGGCTTTGGGCTCTGGCAGCCATCATGGTTGAATGATCGCAACCAAAAGGGGACATTCTCATCTGGACACTATTTGGAGTCATCCTACCAAGCTACAATGAAATCCCTTCATAATTATGACCTGTAGACTGTTCTAAAGGTTTTCGGGTTTTGGGCCCCTGAAGCCGTTACAATTGCCCAATCGTGTCCAAAAAGGGACGTTCTCATCTAGACATTACATGAAGTCAACCTACCAAGTTACAATGAAAATCCCTTCATAAATATGACCTGTAGACTGTGCTAAAGGTTTTCGGGCTTCGGGCTCGGGCAGCCATCATGGTTGAATGATAGCAACCAAAGGGGACAATCTCATCTGGGCATCATCTGGAGTGATCCTGCAAAGTTACAATGAAATCCCTTCATAAATCGGGCTTCGGGCACCTGTAGCCATCACAACTGACCAATCACGACCAAAAGGGGATGTCATCATCTAGGCATTATATGGAGTCAAACTAACAGGTTACAATGAAATCCTTCTATAAATATAACCTTTTGCCTATGCTAAAGATTTTTGTGCTCGGGCACCCATCAAGGCTGAATGATCACGGCCACAATGGGATGTTCTCATCTAGACATTATTTGGAGTCATCCTATCAAGTTACAATGAAATCCCTTCATAAATATGACCTGTAGACAGGTAAAAGGTTTTCGGGCTTCGGGCACGTTTAGCCATCAAAGTTGCCCAATCATGTCCAAAAGGGAACGTTCTCATCTAGACATTATATGAAGTCAACCTACAAAGTTACAATGAAATCTCTTCATAAATATGACCTGTAGACTGTGCTTAAGGTTTTCAGGCTTTGGGCTCGGGCAGCCATCATGGTTGAATGATCGCAACCAAAGGGGACAATCTCATCTGGGCATCATCTGGAGTGATCCTATGAAGTTACAATGAAATCCCTTCATAAATATGACCTGTAGACGGTGCTCAAGGTTTTCGGGCTTCGGGCACCTGTAGCCATCACAGTTGACCAATCACGACCAAAAGGGGATGTCATCATCTAGGCATTATATGGAGTCAACCTTACAGGTTACAATGAAATCCTTCTATAAATATAACCTTTTGCCTATGCTAAAGGTTTTTGGGCTCGGGCACCCATCAAGGCTGAATGATCATGGCCAAAATGGGACATTCTCATCTAGACATTATTTGGAGTCATCCTACCAAGTTACAATGAAATCCCCTCATAAATATGACCTGTAGACTGTGCTAAAGGTTTTCAGGCTTCGGGCACCTTTAGCCATCAAAGTTGCAAAATCAAGTCCAAAAGGGGACGTTCTCATCTAGACATTATATGAAGTCAACCTACCAAGTTACAATGAAATCCCTTCATAAATATGACCTGTAGACTGTGCTAAAGGTTTTCGGGCTTTGGGCTCGGGCAGCCATCATGGTTGAATGATCGCAACCAAAGTGGACAATCTCATCAGGGAATCATCTGGAGTGATCCTAAGAAGTTACAATGAAATCCCTTCATAAATATGACCTGTAGACTGTGCTCAAGGTTTTCGGGCTTCGGGCACTAGTAGCCACCACAACTGACCAATCATGACCAAAAGGGGATGTCATCATCTAGGCATTACATGGAGTCAACCAAACAGGTTACAATGAAATCCTTTCATAAATATGACCTTTTGCCTATACTAAAGGTTTTTGGGCTCGGGCACCCATCAAGGCTGCATGATCGCGATCAAAATGGGACGTTCTCATCTAGACATTATTTGGAGTCATCCTACCAAGTTACAATGAAATCCCTTCATAAATATGCCCTCTAGACTGTGCTAAAGGTTTTTGGGCTTTGGGCCCATGTAGACTCCACAGTTGCCCAATCATGCCCAAAAGGTGACTTTCTCATCTAGACATTGTATGAAGTCAACCCACCAAGTTACAATGAAATTCCTCAATAAATATGACCTGTAGACTGTGGTAAAGGTTTTCGGGTTTTGGGCTCGGGCAGTCGTCACAGTTGGCAGATCATGCCCAAATGGGGAAATTCTCATCTAGACATCATAAGGAGTCATCCTACCAAGTTACAATGAAATCCCTCCACATTAAACATGACCTGCAGACTGTGCTAAAAGTTTTTGGGTTTCGGGCTTGGGCAGCCATCACGGTTGATAGATCATGCCCAAAAGGAGACGTTCTCATCTAGGCATTATACAGAGGCATCCTACCAAGTTACAGTGAAATCCCTTCATAAATACGACCTGTAGACTGTGCTAATGGTTTTCGGGTTTTGGGCTCGTGCAGCCATACCGGTTGCCTGATCGCGACCAAAAGGGGACGTTCTCATCTAGACATGACCCCAAATCTGCATATGAAATTTCGTGACGATCAAACAAGAACTGCGGGGTGTAGCCCGTGCTAAAGGAAAATGTGAACAGACGTCACAGACTAACAGACTTCCGCACGTGTGATGGCAATAGCTAATCTTGACTATGTCAAGTTAAGCTAAAAATTAAATGGTTTATGGCTGATATTTTACCCAAGTTAATAAAATTGATAAATTTGTCCCTTGAGTGCAAGAAGGCTTTGCAATGCTTTAGCACTGCAAGTCTTCATGAACTTAAGGGACGAAATTCACCAGCATATATGCTCTTCTGTAGATTATGAGGCCCAAAACATACAAACAAACAAAGAACCTAAACTTTTGATGGCCAAGAAATAATGACAAAAATAAAAAATAAAAGAAAACTAGAGGGGGTATCAGTACCCCGTGGCTCACCAACAGGTGGCCAATGTAAAGGGGTGATTGGAGTAAAAAAAAAAAATGTTCAAAACTTGCACACAAAAGTCCAAAATTAAAGAAAAGAAGCAGCTAAAGGGTTAAATAATATAATAACCCCTAAGAAACATGCTAACATAAAATAGGAACCATGGCAATATGCTACAAGGTAAGTCTCCACTTTGAAAAAAAGAAAGACAAACCTTAAAACCTGCACCCAAAGGTAAAAAAAGTATCACATTTGTTTCAAAGGGTTAAAATTTAGAAAAATACCCTGAAAATATTACAATAACCAGCGTGGCAATATGCCAGTGAGATAAAACTCCACTTGAAAAAAATATCAAAACCTGCACACAAAAGTACAAAACCTGCACAGAAAAATCCAAAATTAAAGTAAATAAGCAGCTAAAGGGTTAAATAATATAAAAATAGCCCAAGAAGCAACCTAACATAAAATAGGAACCATGGCAATATGCTACAAGGTAAGTCACCACTTGGAAGAAAAGAAAGACAAACCTTAAAACCTGCACATAAAAGTAAAAATGAAAGTGTCAATGACACTGTAGCTCAACTTGTCAAGACAAAGACATATGCATGTATAGCAGACATGTTAACTCTCCCGGAATGCCCGGGAGTCTCCCGGAATTAGCTATACCCTCCCGCCCTCCCGCACGGGAGTCAATTTGGGCCAAAATCTCCCGGAAAGTCTACATACCAGACAAAATCATGTCAGATTTGAGAAAAATTGGTGGTAATTTGAAACGAAAATGGGCAATTTACGCGCACTGTAATTCAACTGCACGCTGATATAAGCAGCGTTTAATTGCATGAAACATATATGTTCTGGGAATAAAATGAAATATATCTTTTGACCGAGATTATTTATTCACTGTATTTGTTATCCAAATCTCAAATTGAAGAGAAAAACACCACCAAAACAAACAGTCCACTTGACAGGCCTACCGTGAAATGTCGACGATTCCGATGAACTGCACAAAACACAAATCGACTGAGTGTGCTGTGTATTAGCCATCCCCACCCACGGGTATTGCCCGGTGCCCGCCCACCTCATGACTATGAAGTATGAATTGAATGAATTCCCGGCTACACGCCTGATTGCATGACACAGCATTCACGATGTTCATGGCATGTGAAAAGCTTCAGAACTCTCAGATTTGAACAGACTTGCGTACGGGAGACTACTCTTTTAACAGGAGAGATATTGATGTATTTCTACTTTTTCTTCCTGCTGAAAGAAAACACACTCAAATCTAATGATCGTCGGGGTTCTTTACTGTAATAAAGCAAACCAACATTGAATATATAACTCATTCTCTCAATAAAATAAACATCATTTCCCGGTAAACCCTGAAAACTTATATTCTGGATAAAATCCTTTCCCCTTACGAAACAGAACACATTTGAGGATGCACTATTTTTTTCAGATGTGAACTGAACTTTCTTCATCTCTCATTAGCCTTGTTCCAGATAGTAATCAATGGTTTGTTTGGGGTTCAGACTGAAAACGGTTCCCCGGGAGCGAGTAAAATTTATACCAAATCATATTGACGAAGTAGATCAATTCTCTTTTATGCAGATTGCATAACATATAACAAAGAACCTAGGTTGCCAATTTGCCAAGCTGTGATTTGATCATTTTATGTTCTAAACTTTATTTTTATGTTCTACTTTTGAAGTTTTTAGTTAATCAAGTCTGATCACACCCATATTTCAGTTATGTCTACACAAGTTTATATCAATGTCCAGAGATGGAAATACAGGTATAGGTCAGCCTGGTCAGGAAAATTCCAAAAATGCATACTGTCATTTTTCATGAAGGGGTAACATCACAAAATTCACCCCATGTGTGACCCTATTCAATAGGGTCACACATGGGGTGAATTTTGTGATGTTACCCCTTCACACGAGGCTATTCATCCTCTGTAAAGTTGAACTTGTGAGGCTGTGACTGTGAGCCTGAATCCGAATTAGAACCCCATGGCTGAACATGGAACATTAGGTGATACTCAGAGGATGAATTATTGGGGGACCCGGGCACTCTGGGATAGCTTGGGGAAATGAACAATTTGAATTTAGACTTTTCAGGACTCATTCTGCAAATGAGAGATTGCTTATTCCATGGTTTGGAAAGAAAACCGAAAAACCGAACCGAACCAAGGTTTTTTTACATAAAAAAACGAAACCGAAAACCGAAAGGTAAATTTGAAAACCGCCCATCTCTACCTGTAGCCATTGCAATCCAATACCACCTAACTACCCAGTCCACCCCACTCACTTGTAAATGTAAGTTATAATTACTCTAACCAAAGACTCCAGTGATTCATTGTTCTGAAATACTTATGCCTGTGTGTGTGGGGGGGGGGGGGGGGGAAGGAAGGAGGGGGAGGGGGATATTTGGTATTAATTTGTATTTAAAATTGATCCACACATGGTTTGGTTTCTACGCGCATAAAATACTTATGACTGTGTGTGTGTTGGGGGGGGGGGGGGGGTGGGAGAGGGGGGATATTTGTATTTAAAATTGATCCACACATGGTTTCTACGCGCAAAAAAAAATATCCCTGAAAATCATGTCATCTCCCTGAAAATTTTCTTCAATCTCCCTGAAAAAAATTTTGGGAGGTTAACATGTCTGATGTATAGTATGTGACACAGCAATGACAAAGATATAGGTAATGACCTGATAACAAAGGTACATATAAAGTATTGTAACGGTCTGTACATAAATACTGACCGTTGCCTGTAACAAATGTATAGGTAAAGTATTGTAAAGGTGGGTGACAGTCAGATGCTAAACTAGAAAAAAATCTTTGAGTCCCAGAGTGGGTCTGACTGAACCCAAAAATATTTGTTCTCATAGCACAGTGATAGCAAAGGCACCCCAAAACACACTCGGTCCTTTCCTAAGGTGAAAACAAAGGTACCCAAGAAGTTTTGTGAAGATCAGTTCATAAATACGAGCTGTATAGAACTTGTGACAAAAAACTGATTGGACCTAATTTCGGTACAAAATGGCCACTGGCAGCCATCTTGAATTTTGGACCGTACCCAGAAACACTCATTCTTGTCCCAAGGTGATAACAAAGTTACCCAAGAAGTTTTGTGAAGATCGGTTCATAAATACAGCCTCTACCCTGAGCCGTATTGACATGTGTGCTAACATTGTGTAAGTAGCACTGAATAAATCAAAGTTCATCTAATTTGCATAATTTCTGCACGAAAAAAAAAACCTTACAATATGTGATGTATTCCATGTTACTAAACATTCATACAAAAATTTATTCAAATCAGAACTTTCTTTCATACAGAAGTTTTGTACAAAAGACTGATTGCACTAATTTTGGTACAAAATGGCTGCTGGTGGCCATTTTGAATTTTGGACCACATCCAAAAACACTCGCTCTCATCCCAAAGGTGATAACAAAGGCACCCAAGAAGTTTCGTAAAGATTGGTTCAAAAATATGGCCTCTAATCTGAGCTGTATAGAAGTTGTATACAAAAAACTGATTAGACCTAATTTCGGTACAAAATGGCCACTGGCAGCCATCTTGAATTTTAGACCGCACCCAGAAACACTCGTTCTCGTCACAAGATGATAACAAAGGTACCCAAGACATTTCATGAAGACGAGTTCATAAATACAGACTCGAGTCTGAGCCGTATTGACATGTGTACTTACTGTGTGTAAGTCGCACTGAAAAAAAAATCAAAGTTCATCTAATTTGCATAATTTCTGCACGAGAAAAAAACCCGTATTATATGTGATGTATCCCATGGTACTAAACATTCACACAAAAAATTATTCAAATCAGCACTTTCATACGGAAGTTCTGTGCAAAAATCTGATTGCACCTAATTTTGTACAAAATGGCTGCCAATGGCCATCTTGAATTTCGGACCGGACCCCAAAACACTCGTTCTCATCCCACGGTGATACTAAAGGTACCCAAGAAGTTTCGTAAAGATCGGTTCATAAATACGGCCTCTAGCCCAAGCCGTATTGGCATTTGCACTTACAGTGCTGAAAGTAACACCAGAAAACATCAAAATTAGTCTAATTTGCACAATTTACGCACGAGAAAAAAACCCGTATTATATGTGATGTATCCCATGGTACTAAACATTCACACAAAAAATTATTCAAATCAGAGCTTTCATATGGAAGTTCTGTACAAAAAACAGATTTCTGCATCGTCGGTACAAAATGGTGGCTGGCAGCCATCTTGAATATTGGACCGCACCCAAAAACACTCATTCTCGTCCCACGGTCATAACAAAGGTAACCAAGAAGTTTCGTAAAGATCGGTTCATAAATACGGCCTCTAGCCCGAGCCGTATCCAATTGTTTACGTACGGCCAGATGGACAGACGGACAACGGGCCATGACAAAAGCTCAAATCTGGCTTCGCCAAAGTTGATTTAAAAAGTATCACATTTGTTTCAAGGGGTTAAAATTGAGAAAAATACCCTGTCACAGTAACCACAATGGCAATATGCCAGTAAGGTGAAAGTCTACTTGAAAAATATCCACTTGGAAGAAAAGAAAGACAAACCTCAAAACCTGCACATAAAAGTATCACATTTGTTTCAAAGGGTTAAAATTTAGAAAAATACCCTGAAAATGTTACAGTAACCACCATGGCAATATGCCAGTGAGGTAAAACTCCACTTAAAAAAAATAAATATCAAAACCTGCACACAAAAGTACAAAACCTGCACACAAAAGTCCAAAATTAAAGTAAATAAGCAGCTAAAGGGTTAAATAATACAAGAGGCCCCAAGGGGCCTGAGGGCGCTCACCTGACATGGTAGCCTAAATATCAACCCAGAGAATTGATTTCAACAAGTTGCATCTGATCCTCCTAAGAAAAGCTTATACCAAATATCCAAAGATTCTGACCAGTGGATCTAAAAAAAAAATAGAAGATTTTTAAAGAAGATTCCTCATATTGAACTAAGTTATAATTCGGGCTCCCACAGTGAGTCCAAATATGGACCTAGGGACTTGGCTTGAACAAAGTTGAATCTCACTCCCTAAGCATGGTGCATACCAAATATCAAAAGATTCTGCCTGCTGGATCTTGAGAAGATTTTTAAAGAAAATTCCTCATTTTGAACTAAGTTACAATTCAAGCTCCCACAGTGAGCCCAGATATGGACCAAGGGACTTGGCTTGAACAAACTTGAATCTCACCCCCTAAGCATGGTGCATACCAAATATCAAAAGATTCTGCCTGCTGGATCTTGAAAAGAAGATTTTCAAAGAAATTTGCCTGAAATGCATTAACTTCGAATTCGGGCTTCTATAGTGAGCCCAAATATGAATCCAGGGGGCCAATTTGAACAAACTTGAATCAGATCCACCCCACAATGTTGCATAACAAATAACAAAAGATTCTGCCTGCTGGATCTGGAGAAGAAGATTTTTAAAGAAATTTGCCTGAAATGCACTAAGTTCGAATTTGGGCTTCTATAGTGAGCCCAAATATGAATCCAGGGGGCCGATTTGAACAAACTTGAATCAGATCCACCCCACAATGTTGCATACCAAATATCCAAAGATTCTGCCTGCTGGATCTGGAGAAGAAGATTTTTTAAGAAATTTGCCTGAAATGCACTAAGTTCGAATTCGAGCTTCTATACTGAGCCCAAATATAAACCCAGGTGGCCGATTTGAACAAACTTGAATCAGATCCACCCCACAATGTTGCATGCCAAATATCAAAAGATTCTGCCTGCTCGATCTGAAGAAGATTTTTTAAGAAATTTGCCTGAAATGCACTAAGATCGAATTCGGGCTTTTATAGTGAGCCCAAATATGAATCCAGGGAGCCGATTTGAGCAAACTTGAATCAGATCCACCCCACAATGTTGCATACCAAATATCAAAAGATTCTGCCTGCTGGATCTGGAGAAGAAGATTTTTTAAGAAATTTGCCTGAAATGCACTAAGTTCGAAATCGGGCTCCTATACTGAGCCCAAATATGAACCCAGGGGGCCGATTTGAACAAACTTGAATCAGATCCACCCTACAATGTTGCATACCAAATATCAAAAGATTCTGCCTGCTGGATCTGGAGAAGAAGATTTTTTAATGTTTTTCTCATTGCCTACAGTGTTAAAAAGTGCTGACTCAGCACTTTTTCAAAGTCCCGAAACTGTACCCTATGATAAAACCGATGGCAATTTTTTTTTACCAATCCTTTCTGTTGGTCCCAAGGAAGCTGCACACCAAATAAAAATTCTCAGTGCCGTGCAGTTTTTGAGATATAGGCGTTTTAATTTTTTTCTATTTTTAGCTCCTGTGGTTCCCACGGGGCTACAGGAAAAAAAATTTCTGCATAAATTAGGTACTTATGACCCAATAAGCCCTCACATAAAATTTGGTTCAAATTGGCCTCTCGGTTTAAAAAATAGAAATTTGGGGTGGGGCCAAAATTTTTGCTCCTCCCATAACATCGCCAAGTATAGACCTACAAACTTCTCTTGAAGAAACTTGAGTCTACACCTCAAAAGGAAGCTGCATACCAAATATCAAGTCTCTGCTATTGCTGGTTCTTGAGAAGAAGATTTTTTAAGAATTGGAGCATTTTTGCCCCACCCCTCTGCTCAATATGAGCCGAAACCTAATTTGCCCAAAAATCAAAATGCCGCTATATAACCCCTACTCACATGAAATTTCATTAACATGCGGCCAGTGGTTTGGAAGAAAAAGACCCAAACACCACCTTCACGCCGGACGACGGACGACGGACGCCGGACGCCGGACGACGGACGAAAAGTGATCAGAAAAGCTCACCCTGACTTTCAGTCAGGTGAGCTAATAATAATAGCCCCAAGAAGCATCCTAACATAAAATAGGAACCATGACAATATGCTACAAGGTAAGTCGCCACTTGGAAGAGAAGAAAGACAAACCTCAAAACCTGCACATAAAAGTAAAAAAAAACATCAATACCTGCACACAAACATCAAAATAAGTCCAAAATTTGATTCAAAGGGTTAAAATTAAGACGAAATACCCTGGAAAAGAGTTAAATGTTATCATGAACCCCCACAGCAATATGTAAAGAAGAAAAAATTTCTTATAAAAGCACAAAAATCCAAACCTGTAAACAAAAGAAGTCCAAAACTGAAGTAATTAAGCAGGAAAAGGGTTAAAAAATACAACGTAGCCCTAAGATGCATGTTTACATACAATAGAAAGCATGGACATATGCTACAAGGTAAATCTACACTTGGAAGAAAGGAAGAAAAAAACCCATGAAAACCTGCACGCAAACGTAACTAGAGGGGGTATCAGTACCCCGTGGTTCACCAACAGGTGGCCAATGTAAAGGGGTGGCTGGAGTAAAAAAAAAGTTCAAAACCTGCACACAAAAGTCCAAAATTAAAGAAAATAAGCAGCTAAAGGGTTAAATAATATAATAATAACCCCTAAGAAAGATACTAACATAAAATAGGAACCATGGCAATATGCTACAAGGTAAGTCTCCACTTTGAAAAACAGAAAGACAAACCTCAAAACCTGCACATAAAAGAAAAAAAAAAGTATCACATTTGTTTCAATGAGTTAAAATTGAGAAAATTACACTGATAATGTCACAGTAACCACCATGGCCATATGCCTGTAAGGTGAAACCCTAACTGAAAAATATCCTCTTGGAAGAACTCTTGGAAGAAAAGAAAGAAAAACCTCAAAACCTGCACATAAAAGTAAAAAAAGTATCACATTTGTTTCAAAGGGTTAAAATTTAGAAAAATACCCTGAATATGTTACAGTAACCACCATGGCAATATGCCAGTGAGGTAAAACTCCACTTAAAAAAAAATATCAAAACCTGCACACAAAAGTACAAAACCTGCACGCAAAAGTCCAAAATTAAAGTAAATAAGCAGCTGAAGGGTTAAATAATATAATAATAGCCCCAAGAAGCATCCTAACATAAAATAGGAACCATGGCAATATGCTACAAGGTAAGTCACCACTTGGAAGAGAAGAAAGACAAACCTCAAAACCTGCATATAAAAGTAAAAAAAACATCAAAACCTGCACACAAACGTCAAAATAAGTCCAAAATTTGATTCATAGGGTTAAAATTAAGACAAAGTACCCTGGAAAAGAGTTAAATGTTATCGTGAACCCCCAAAGCAATATGCAAAGAAGAAATTTTTTTTTTTAAAAAGCACAAAAATCCAAACCTGTAAACAAAAGTCCAAAATTGAAGTAATTAAGCAGGAAAAGGGTTAAGAATACAACATAGCCCTAAGATGCATGTTTACATACAATAGAAAGCATGGACATATGCTACAAGGTAAATCTGCACTTGGAAGAAAGGGAAAAAAAACCCCATGAAACCTGCACGCAAACGTCAAAATAAGTCTAAAAAGCTGTACATAAAAGTCCAAAATTGAAGTAATTCAGCAGGAAAAGGGTTAAATAATACAAACATAGCCCTAAGATGCATGTATACATACAATAGAAAGCATGGACATATGCTGCAAGGTAAATCTCCACTTGGAAGAAAGGAAAAAAAAAACATCAAAACCTGCACGCAAACATCAAAATAAGTCTAAAATTTGATTCAAAGGGTTAAAATTAAGACAAAATACCCTGGAAAAGAGTTAAATGTTATAGTGAACCACCATAGCAATATTCAGAAACTCTACACTTGGAAGAAAGGAAAAAAAAAAAACCCATGAAAACCTGCACGCAAACGTCAAAATTAGTCTAAAAATCTATTCAAGGGGTTAAAAAAATTTTAAAAATGCACTGGAAAGATATCAATGTTATAATAACCACCACTGCAATATGCAGTGAGGTCAACCTCACTTGAAATTGTTTTTTTTTATCATAACCTGTACATAAAAGTAAGAAGCTGTAAGCCTAAGTCCAAAAGCTGTACATAAAAGTCCAAAATCGAAGTAATTCAGCAGGAAAAGGGTTAAATAATACAAACATAGCCCTAAGATGCATGTTTACATACAATAGAAAGCATGGACATATGCTGCAAGGTAAATCTCCACTTGAAAGAAAGGAAAAAAAAAACATCAAAACCTGCACGCAAACATCAAAATAAGTCTAAAATTTGATTCAAAGGGTTAAAATTATGACAAAATACCCTGGAAAAGAGTTAAATGTTATAGTGAACCACTATAGCAATATGCAGAAACTAAAAAAAAATTTAAAAAGCCAAAAAATCAAAACCTGTACACAAAAGTTCAAAATATTTTAGAGTGGACGCCGACATGAGGGCTATGCCATAGGCTTACACAACTAACGTTGGTGAGCCAAAAAACACCTGCCCGCATGCAATTTTACAAAATATGGCCCGAGAAAAAGAAAATCTACTTTGTGGGGCCATTTGGGCATTTTTTTTTTTAAAAGTGGATATTTATTGCCCATCATGTTTTTCTCCAGAAAAAAAACCAACACAATAAAATTTATAAGCTTTCAACCACACATCAGGATGAGGTTGACTCGGTAGAGGTCACAGATCTACACCTTCATGCTATTATGGTGGTTTAATAAATGGATATACCTCTTAATGATATGCCATGTTTTTTACCCATCAAATCCGGATTACTGGATCACACTGAGTGGTTTTCTGATTCTGTATCAGATGACTGGTCTTAGAACGAGGACGGCACAGGAAAATGCGAGTCCACACAGGTTACCAACCATTTGTAGGTATGCTTCGTTTGTGTTAATAAAGACTACTGAATAATGTGAGTTTCTAATATTGTTCTTAACCAATTTTATATTGATTTCTCAAGTGAAGGGTGAATTTTGTAGTGGCATCTAATAAACAGATCATTCTGACAATAAAATAATCTGGTTTGTCTCACTGATGAGGTCAGATCACCAGATCACACTCGATGCCTTTAGCGGCTCATGTGATCTGGTGGTCTGACCTCATCTATTCGACGGAATACGACAAAACCAGATCACTTTACTGTCATAATAATCTCTATTTACAGGCGTGTTATACGATGAAAAAGGGCCACAAGTGCATGGCAAAATTTCCAATTTTCACAGATTTTCAGGAGAAAATTGATCCCACTATTACATATTCCATAATGGTTTGATTGTTTCTGACCATTTTACATCAAGTGTGGTGTCTCTGAACTGCAAACTCAGAATCCTCAGCAAACTTATACGGTCCGAGTCTAGGGTGGGCTCAAAACTTTTGTCCTACAAGGGAGTGTCACTATTCTTACTAAGAATTAACCCTTTATCCAAAGTTACGCCGAAAACGGGCCAGCACTTTCACCATTCAATTTTCATTATATTTCCATTTTTTGTCTCAAAAACAGTTTATGACGCCTCACTGGAGCTTGTTCCAATAAGGGTTGATAAGTTATGTTTTTGACTCAAAAAATGGTCAAACTTGATGATACATTAACTATAATTTTTCTGATGATGATTTTTATTACCTGGTGAACATCACTGCCCACATGTGGATTATGACCAGTCCATGGAAACTGTACTGTATTTTAATAATGCTTTGTTGCCAACACGTGCATATAAATAAACATCAATCAAAAAAAGATATAGAAAGAATGGCATTCACCTTTGAACTGTCATTTTTTACAGCACAAGATCGATTTGGGTGTAGGGATAATATTAAACAAGAAGGCGAAGGCTTCGAGTTCAATATTATCCTTCTGCCAAAATCGATCGAGTGCAGTAAAAATGAGAGTTTGAATGCGTATTCTGTGCTGTATTTATTGCACACCTTGTTTACTAAATGAAAGTGTCAATGACACTGTAGCTTAACCTGACTGTTGATGAAAAGGATAATGTTCAATGTTTATGAAAGGATTATGAAATAAGACAAGAATTGTGATAATTGGGAATATGTTAATTTCTGTCCCCTGTATGCTATGTTTTCAATAAAAATAATTTGAGGTGTAGACTGTACTAAAGAATTGATGGGTGGGTTAATGTGGCCCTCACAGTTAATGTATGTGGCCCTCACAGCTAATGAATGTCAACCAAAGTTACAGTGAAATTATTCCAAAATGAGTCATCCTATCAAGGTACAATGAAATCCCTTCATAAATATGGCCTGTAGACTGTGCTAAAGGTTTTTGGGCTTCAAGCCTGTGTAGCGATCACAGATGACTGATCGCAACCAAAAGGGGACATCCTCATCTAGACATCATACAGAGTCATCCTACCAAGTTACATTGAAATCCCTCTATATTAAATATGACCTGTAGATTGCACTAAAAGTTTTTTGGGTTTTGGGCTTGGGCAGCCATCACAGTTGACAGATCATGACCAAAAGGGGACATTCTCATCTAGATATTATACAGAGTCATCCTACCAAGTTACGATGACATCCCTTCATAAATACGAGCTGTAGACTGTGCTAAAGGTTTTCGGGTTTTGGGCTCTGGCAGTCGTCATGGTTGACAGATCACAACCAAATGGGGAAGTTCTCATCTAGATATTATACAGAGTCATCCTATCAAATTACAATGAAATCCCTCCATATTAAATATGACCTATAGACTGTGCTAAAAGTTTTTGGGTTTCAGACTTGGGCAGCCATCATGGTTGACAGATCATGACTAAAAGGGGATGTTCTCATCTAGATATTATACGGAGTCATCCTACCAAGTTACCATAAAATCCCTTCATAAATACAATCTGTAGACTGTGCTAAAAGTTTTCGGGTTTTGGGCTTGGGCAGCCATCACAGTTGACCAAATCGCGACCAAAAGGGCACATCCTCTTCTAGACATAACCTCAAACCTGCATATGAAATTTCGAGACGATCGGTCAAGAACTACGGGAGGTAGCTTGTGCTAAGGAAAATGTGAACAGACTCACAGACTAACAGACTTCCGCACGCGTGATAGCAATAGCTTATCTTGACTTTGTGAAGTTAAGCTAAAAATTATTAAGCAATTTTGGCAAAGGAATAATATTTGAACTCGAAGCCTCTGTAACCCAAACGTAAAAATGAAAGTGTCAATGACACTGTAGCTCAACTTGACAAACTGGAACTTGGTTAAGTTATAAATGAAATGGCAAAATTGAAGATCATTGGTACCAATGTCATTTTTTTGCCAGTGGCAACATTTTTTGACAGAAACCGAAGAAAATCGATAGCTCCCATCTAGAGGCCTCCCCAAACAAGCATGCCAGGTTTCAAAGCCCTGTAGGGTGTACAAAAGGGAAATATTGTGGTCTGACTAGACTAAATTCTAAGAACGTTGGCCGTGGCAACATTTTTTGACGGAAATGGAAGAAAATCGATAGCTCCCATCTAGAGGTCACTGTAAATAAGCATACCAGGTTTCAAAGCAATCTGGTCATAAATGGTGAGCCAAAGGGAAACATTGTGGTCTGACTAAACTAAGTTCTAAGAATGTTGGCTGCGGCAACATTTTTTGATGGAAATTGAAGAAAATCGATAGCTCCCATCTAGAGGTCACCGCAAACAAGCATACCAGGTTTCAAAGCAATCTGATCATAAATGGGCCATGTAGGGTGTGCCAAAGGGAAATATTGAGGTCTGACTAAACTAAGTTCTACGAATGTTGGCCGTGGCAACATTTTTTGCCGGAAATTGAAGAAAATCGATAGCTCCCATCTAGAGGTCACCCTAAATAAGCATACCAGATTTCAAAGCAATCAAATCATAAATGTGCCCTGTAGGGTGTGCCAAAGGGAAATATTGTGGTTTGACTAAACTAAGTTCTAAGAACGTTGGCCACGGCATTTTTTGACGGAAATTGAAGAAAATCGATAGCTCCCATCTAGAGGTCACCCCAAGCAAGCATGCCAGGTTTCAAAGCAATCCAATCATAAATGTACCCTGTAGGGTGTGCCATAGGGAAATATTGAGTCTTCTGACTAAACTGAGTTCTAAAAACGTTGGCTGCGGCAACATTTTTTGACAGAAATTGAAAAAAATCGATAGCTCCCATCTAGAGGTCTCCCCAAACAAGCATACCAGGTTTCAGAGCAATCTGATCATAAATGGGCCCTGTAGGGTGTGCCAAAGGGAAATATTGTGGTTTGACTAAACTAAGTTCTAAGAATGTTGGCCGCGGCAACATTTTTTGACGGAAATTGAAGAAAATCGATAGCTCCCATCTAGAGGTCACCCCAAACAAGCATGCCAGGTTTCAAAGCAATCTGATCATAAATGTACCCTGTAGGGTGTGCCAAAGGGAAATATTGAGTCTTCTGACTAAACTAAGTTCTAAGAATGTTGGCCACGGCAACATTTTTTGACAGAAATTGAAGAAAATCGATAGCTCCCATCTAGAGGTCTCCCCAAATAAGCATACCAGGTTTCAAAGCAATCAAATCATAAATGTGCCCTTTAGGGTGTGCCAAAGGGAAATATTGCGGTTTGACTAAACTAAGTTCTAAGAACGTTGGCCGCGGCAACATTTTTTGATGGAAATTGAAGAAAATCGATAGCTCCCATCTAGAGGTCACCCCAAACAAGCATACCAAGTTTCAAAGTAATCTGATCATAAATGCGACCTGTGAGGTGTGCCAAAGGAAATTGTGGACGTACGTACTAACGTACATACGTACGCCAACGGATGAGAAGTGATGGCAATAGCTCAGCTTGACTTTGTCAAGTTGAGCTAAAAATAGTCAAATAGTCCACGCAAGTGATCCATATTGTTCAAGGACAATATAAAAATATTTATTGTTCGGTTTGGTTTTTGCAGAAAAAGTGTGTATTTTACGACAATAATAGCAGAGGAAAACAATAAAAAATAAAGTATCATGATTTCCTACTAATTTTGGAAGACAAATGAGCAGGCCTGAAAAGGAGGAGTCTGACATTTGCAAAATGAGGTTCCCAGATGGTGAATTTGATGATGCTATCCCATACAGTGGGCCAATTTATTCTCTGGGTACTTCTTTCTGTATAGTTTTGAGACCCTGAATCAGATTAAGGTTCACAGAAGGTAAATTTAGTGGGTAGCATCACTACATTTACCCTCTGGGCCTCATTTTGCAGATGATAGTCTGCTTATTTTCTGGCTTGAAAATGAGGAATTGCACAAGAACCTAAACCTCTTCTTTGCCTTATGAGAGCTGTGTACTTAACTGTTCATTTTCACTTTCTTTGTGATTTGTTGTTTGGTTGCAGATGTTGTTGAATTTTCTTGAACTGTTTCTGTGACGGTGGTCTTCGTTTCCTCAGCTTTCTCTGTTTCATTTGTTGAGCCATCTTGTAGCTTTTCCTGACTCGACATTACTTCAGTTGTGCTTGTATTACTGCCACCAGAGTTGTTGACTGCATCTAAATTTTCTTGATGAACCCTCAATCTCGCCTATAAAAAAAAGAATTGACCTTTATTCACATGCTTTTTGATCAGAAAACTTTCTCTCAAGAGTGACATCATCTTTTAGGAGGACTTCAACTACTAAATCTACAAAGAGTAAAGTCAAAGGAAACTGATTAATTAAATGACAGAAGATTGACAGATTAATTAACTCAATGCTTTGTTTAGTGTCAATATTACTTACTCTAAGTTCTTATCAATAAAATTGTTCTTGTTCAAAACCAGAGAAATTTTATGTCAGTAACATATGCCACTTTTACAATCACAATGTGCTAGTCATATTAGATAAACATGTAACATACATACAAACACATATACTACAATAAATCCAATATCAGCCGCTTCATTAATGATTACCAATAAATTATTTTCAAAAACTGTAATAGGATTAAGTAATAGCTTACTGTCAAAAATGCCATGACCTGATTTTACAAAAATCCAATGGCAGGATTGCAGATCTACAAGTCAAGTTGTGATAGTTAACTTGGTAGAGTGCTGGAAGCCCATATTTTGGCTTTCTTCTGAAGTGCACATTTGGAATCTTAAACAATTAAACAATTCATATTCTGTGGATGAGCTTCATAAATATTATCTTTGAAGTGAAATTATTTAGCTCCCATGTGGGGGCACAGGAGCGTTGTGTACTAAGATGTACTGCACTTCAAAGGAGCACTTGTCTTCAACCAATGCTAACCCTGCTTGTGTGGAGTTAGTATGTTGGGAGCCTGACAGCTGCTCATCATTGCACGGTGGTTCTCTCCAGGTACTCTGGCTTCCTCCACCTGCAAAACTGTCTGACACAAGGTGACTCTGGCTGTCAAAAACGTTGTTAACCCTAATAAATAAATAAATAAATAAATAAATAAATAAATAAATAATCTGTGTAGCTTTGTCTTGTTATAATTTATGGGAGAGTGCCCGAAGGCACTCTCCCATAAATTGAAACAAGGCAAAGACATGTAGAAAAACTTTGACAACCAAAAATAATTTATCACTTTACCAGGTAACCAATCCTTAACTTTTGAATAACAATACACACTACAAAACTGATGTGAATTTTAACCCTTTGCCTAATGAATCGTCCACATCTCGTTTCGCTCGTTCCAGTGAGGGGTCACATGATATTGTTTTGTTGATTTTTTTTAAATTAAAAAAAAAAATGATAATCAAAACAAGACACTCCAGGGGCCTCAGTTGCACACCTGACAAAGTTGTTTAACCCTTTACCCAACGAAACGCCCGCATCCGCCCGCATAATATGCAAATTCAGCTGTTGAAAAAATATTATTTTTCCAAAAATTTCAACAAAACCATATGTGACCCCTCATTGGAACGGGCTCATCGAGCTCGTTCCAACGAGGGGTCACATGATATGTTTTTTTTTAAATTGTTTGAAAAATTTGAAAAAATTCTATTTAAAATAATCAATTTTGATATCATCTACGTTGGGTAAAGGGTTAAAAAAAAATTTAATTAGCATCTTTGGCTAGTTAACACTACAGAGGAAATAAGTCATTTAATTATATATTACTCTGTTGTCCATATCAGAGGATTTTTTCTATATTTGGGATGCTACCCAAAACATAATGCCCAGAATTATTTATTTATTTATTGGTGTTTAAGGTCACATATTTCTGCACAATGGCTAATCATGACCATGACAGTTTTACAGGTGGAGGAAGCCGGAGTACCCAGAGAGAACCACCGAGCAACGGCAAGCAACTGTCAGCTTCTCAACATACTAACTCCACACAAGCAGGGTTAGCATGAAGACAGGTGCACCATCAACATGCAGTACGCCTTAGTGCACAGCGTCACTGTGCCCCCACATGGGCAATGGGGGGTGAAGTGTCTTGCCCAAGGACACAACGCGGTTGCCGCAGGTGGGATTCGAACCAAGGACCTCTCGGCTTGCAGCCTGCACCTCTACCAACTGAGCCACTGCGCCCCCAATGCCCAGAATTCCAGTAATGCAATACTAGAAAGCCCAAATATCAGCCTACAGACTTAACAAACTTGAATCTGACCCCTCCCCCTCCATCCCAAGAATGCTGAATACCAAATATCAATAGATTCTGAATGATGGATCTGCAGAAGGAGATTTTAATAGTATTCATCACGGTCATGATTAGCCATTGTGCATAACTATGTGACCTTAAACATCAATAAATAAATAAATAAATAATAGTATTCATCATGTTACACTAAGTTACAATTTGGGCCCCATAGGCAGCCCAAATATTAACCTTGGGACTTTTTGAACAAACTTGAAAATTCCCTCCTTGAAGATGTTGTACACCTTATATCAAAAGATTCTGACTGGTGGTTTGAGAATATGTCCAATATAGCAATAAGTTCAAATTTGGGCCCCAATAGCAAACACAAATATCAACCTGGGATATTATTTGAACAAATCGAATCTGACCCCTTTAAGGATGCTGTATATCAAATATCAAAATATTCTGACTAGTGTATCTCCAGAAGCAGAATTTTAAAGATGAGTCCATATATTGGTTTAAGTTAAAATTCAGGCTCCAATAGGGAGCCCAAATATTAACCCAATGACTTGATTTATACAAACTTGAATTTGCCTCTTCTAAGGATCATGTGCACCATATATAAAAAGATTCTGACTGGGAGTTCAAGAGAAGATTTTTAAAAAATTATTCCTTATACTGCACAAAGATAAAATTTGGGCTCTAATAGAGAGCCCAATTACTAACTTATGGACATGATTTGAAGAAATTGGAATTTGACTCCTGTAAGGATTGTGTTTACCATATATCAAAAGCTTCTGACTCGTGGTTCTGGAGAAGATGAGTTTTGAAGATTATTTCTCATATCGGATCAAGGTAAAATTTGGTCTCCAAAAGCTCAAATATTAGCCCAGTGACTTGGTTTGAACAAAATTAAATCTGTCCCCTGTAACGATGCTGTGCACCGAATATCAAAAAATTCTCACTGGTGGTTCTGGAGAAGATTCTTCAATGAGTACTTCTGAAAATGCACCAAGTTAGATCTGAGGTTCCTAAGGATCTGTATACCAAATATCAAAAGATTCTGACTGGTGGATCAGAAGAAGATTTTTAAAGATTATTCCTCACATTGCACTCCATTGGGAGCCCAAATATTAACTGAGGGATTTGATTTGAACAAACTTAAATCTGACCCCAGTAACAAGGTTGTACACCAAATATCAAAAAACTCTTGATTGGTGCTTCTGGAGCAGATTCAATGAAGGATACTTCTCAAATTACACTAGGTTAATATTTGGACTCCTATATTAATCCCAAAGATAAACCAAGGGCCTTAATTTTAACAAACTTGTATCAGACCCCCCCCCCCCCAACCCCACACACACACACTCACTCCCACCCTTTACAAAGGCTATACACCACATATCAAAAGATTCTGGTCCGTGGTTCGCAGATTTTTTTAATTTTTGTAATCCTAAGGATGCTTCATACCAAATAACAGTTCTCTATTTTATGCAGTTTGGGAAATATGAATGTTGGAAAATATTTCCATTTTTTGCTCTTGGGGTTCCCATGTGGATGGGAGAAATTGTTTTTTGCATAAATCAAGTACTTATGACTCAATAAAACTGCAGACCAAATTTGGTTTAAACCAGCTCATTAGTCCAGAAAATAACAATTTTTAGCGGTGCAAAAAAAGTTTGCCCCTCTCATTACAAAGGCAAATGCTGCTCTATGAACTTTGTTTGAACAAACTTTATTCTGCACCTCAAAAAGAAGCTCAGCACCAAATATCAAGTCAATGTACCCATTGGTTCATGAGAAGATTTTTTTAAAATTTGGGAGCATTTTCTCAAATAGATGGATGGATAGATGATGGACAGACAAACAATGGATGTACAATGGATAGATGGATGACAGACATGAGTGATCACAATAGCTTACTCTGACTTTCAGTCAGGTGAGCTAACAACACAGACTCAACAGTTGATGTGATTCTTAACCCTGTATCTGATGAATCGACAGCATGCACCTATTTAATTTACTAACTGAGCAACTGAAAAAAAAATTAAAAAACATTTCAACAAAACCATATTAAAATAACAAATTTTGATATATTGTGCATTGGGTAAAGGGTTAAGCAGTATTTCTTGACAGAACTGTTTATTCGTGTTTAACTGGTTGAGTGCTAAATTATTTTTCAAAGGTGATTTGTAACGCGAAGATTTTTTTCTCAAGAGTACCATATTATGAGCAAAAGAAGCCCCAGTATAGTAAGACTTCATTCATAAACAATTGTTTCTTACAATTTATTGGAGAGTGCCCCTTGGCACTCTCCAATAAATTGTAATAAACAATTTGCTTAAACTTTTTTATGTTTCAACTAGCTAAACAAATGAAGTAATGAATACAGTGTAAAGTTACTATAGTGGCTTTCAGCACTTTTCAATAGAGCCCTGATAGTGGCTTTTAGCACTCCACCAGTTAAGGTCACTTTTAGCACCTTTGACTTCATCAAGACTGAACAACTAGTATAAAGTCACTTTTAGTTAATCGTTTATACCTACTCTGCTAATTTTTGATGACAATATATTCCCAGGATCCCATGGAGATCACTGTTGTTGCCCGAACACCAGTTCTAATTCATATTAACATTACTATGACCGTGACCCAATGGCAACAGGTTCTATAATTGAAAAGGTTCACTACTTCCTGTATATGAATATCTTCTACCAATCTGGTTTAGCTGTAAACTAATGTTATAACCCAGAAATCCCTAGCTGCTCTTTTTAAAGTTTATTGGTGTGTTCTGCACAATGGCTAATTGTGACCGCAACATGGTAATAAAGTCAAGTACAGCCATCATCTATACTTAGGTTGCCCATTTTAGAAGACTTTCATCCATGGATTGGTGACTGGGTCCTAATTTAGCAGTAAAGCAGAGCCTACTTAACACAGTAAACAAGCACTACTTCACTTTCTAGGGTTCCACTGGAAAGGCTCTTTTTAATAATAGTGAGCTTGACCTTCAATGAAATGTCCGAAAGTCAAAAACATTCTTCTGTCACAGAAATTCTGTAATGAAAGTTAACACTCTACCTAAGAAATCACCCAATTGAGCCCAGATAATTTGCAAACTGAGCAGCTGAAAACAAACAAAATATTTTTAAAATTTCAACAAAATCATATGACCCCCTAATTGGAAGGAGCTCTCTGAGCCCATTCCAATGAGGTGTCACATATGGTTTTGTTGAAATTCTTTTTAAATTGTAAACAAAATTTTTTAAAATAACAATTTTGACATTGTGTGCGTTGTGACAAGAACTGACCTCATAGGTGAACTTAAAAATTAAGAGTTCTTCTTCAACATATTCAAATACTTTCTGCAAGTTTCGTTCAACTGTAGGAAAAAGAACACTGAATCGAAAGTTCATAAATTACTGAAAAATTGAAACCAAATCACGGACAAAACAAACAATAATACCCTTCAATGTTCTCAAACTTCTTTTCCGATGGTAAGGATTCTGCAGCACTGTGCAGAAAATAGGGATGGGCAGTATTGAAATTTTAAGTTCGGAATTGGTTTCAATATTTTTAGGGGGATAGATTGTGGTATCAGTTCGGTATTCAATATCTGACTTGACTGAGTTTTACTCTTCTTACCAAAGGGGAATTCACAATGGGAAAATACAGAATAAGTTGTTCTTGTATCTTTCTACCAGAGCACAATGAACTCAACATTGGCATTATTTTGCCAACACAAATCATATATCTACAGTAATTTTATGACTTGTTTCAAACACACCTTAACCTTTAAAGGCGAAGGCTTTTGCTATCTTATGCTTAACATGTCGTCATTACATGTATAAGGTCCTACTTAAATAGACAAAAATCACCTGAGCAGTGATTTCTGGTCAAGCCTTGGCTGCCTGTTAAGGCAGCCAAGACTTGACTAGAAATCACCGCTAAGCAACTGGACATGTACAGGTTGTTGTCAAGGGGGAATTCAAAACAATTGCCCATACTTTTAACCCTTTACCCAATGAATCGGCCACATCCGCCCACGTAATATGCAAATTCAGCAGCTGAAAAATATTATTTTTCGAAAAATTTCAACAAAACCATTTCATGTGACCCCTCTTTGGAACGAGCTTAACGAGCTCGTTCCAATGAGGGGTCACATGATATGGTTTTGTTGAAATTTTTTGAGAATTTTTTAAAAATGATATTTAAAATAATACATTTTGATATCGTCTGCGTTGGGTAAAGAAAGGTTAAGGGTTAACAAAACTGAAAAGAAAATCAGTCACTTCTTTCATGCAATTTCAGCTCCTATGAAGTCTCAACAAGGTCTTAATTGTAAATGTAGGACAATTTGAAAATACAGATGATTTTGGTACACAATGATTGGTGCAGTTCAGTTTTTTCTGTATCCTCATGATATCGGTAGAGGGCGCTGTAGCTCTGTGGTACACTGTTGGACTTTTGTGCAAGAGGTCTCGAGTTCGATCCCCGTCTGGGATGGCCCACGTTTTGTCCCTGGGCAAGGCACTTTATCCCGGTTGCCAACATGGGGGCATGATGATGCCGTGTATACCTCGTATTATTTTAGTAGTATTTGGTATCTGGCTCGACTGAGATTAGTACCAAAGTGAAATCCACACAAGGAAAATACAGAATAAGTTGTTCTTGTAGCTTTCTACTACAGTACCGTAAGTCACCACTGCCAATGCACACAACACTGGCATTATTCTGCCAACATAAATTGTATCTACAGTAATTTTGTGACTTGTTCCAAACCCACCTTTTACCTTCAAAGGGTATTTCATTAACATGCCATCATTAGGAGGTTCTGGTGACAATAGATAAATAACCTGAGCAGTGAATTCTATTCAAGTCTTGGCTGCCTCTTAAGGCAGCCAAGACTTGACTAGATATCACTGCCAAGAAATTGGTCCATAAAGGTTAACAAAACTGAAATGAAAATCAGTCACTTCTTTCATGACAAGGAATGCTTCAACTGCTGTCAGGCCTCAACAAGGCCTTACAAATAGCAAATGTTGGAAAATTTGAAAATACAGTTGGTTTTTGATATTTAGTGATAGATTCGGTTTGGTTTTTCGGTATCTCCATGATATCGGTAGCAGTTTGGTTTTTTTGGTCTATTACCCATCTCTAGATCACAGTACTTTAACCCTTCACCTAACATGAAAAGCAGACAACACTTGCAAATAAAATTATTGAATAACTAATTTCTATCTTTTTTTGCTTCAAACACTCACTGGAATGAGCATGTTCAGCTTATTCCAATTAGGGGTCATAAGCTATGTTATTGAGGCAAGAAATGAAATAAATAATGAAAATTGAATGGTAATTCTTGTGAATAGTGCTGGCTGGTTTTGACCGTTACATTAGGTAAAGGGTTAACTACCACTCTGAAAAAAACAAACTACAACAAAGTATAAAGTGACAGTCCTCAACATTCTTGACGGGGAAGGGTTATGAGATTGACAAACTAAAAATGCAAGATATAATACCCATTTAAACTTAGGTGATACACTGTCGATTAAGTTTTCTCCATCTTCCATAATGAATTTTGTAATTGTTGAAACCAAGTTCACTAAGGCAAAAATATTTTATTCCCAATAGAATACACAACTGATGGTTACATTGGAACAACAACCTTATACATAAAACCTCAGTTAGAAGTTAAGTAATAAGAGATGCTAGATACAGTTAAACACAAAATTAATGTTTTTGACGAACACAAAATATGCTTCTCATTTAACAACAGGATTGGGGATTCAAATCTGTTATTATGTTTTTAAAATTGATATCTGAAAGAAAGAATACAGATCTGAAATGGTGCATGAGTTCAATTTTATAGAGGATTGTTTTACATTTGAAAAAATAGTTCTGGAGTTTCATTACAACTGCAGGTTCATAACACCTACACTAATTTTATCACAGAATATTTGGTATGAATTACAACCAATAAGACATAAAGATTATAACTAAACCTTACACTGCCAATGGTAAAATCTCATAAAAGGAAAATCTCATGTTATTCTCTTTCCTTTCAAAATGTGACAGAACATGCACTGCACTAATTTGATACAGTTACAGCATGAATAATAACACTGTATAAAAATTATGTAAGAATGTTCTGATGGATGGGATAATTCTAAAGGGATGTAGTAACATGCTTAACTGGTTGAGTGCTGGAAGTACATATTTGGGTTTTACTCTGAAGTGTAGATACCTTATTAAATTTAAGATTTCATTTTCTGTGTATGTGTTCCATATTACCTTTGAAGTGAAATTATTTAGGGTATGTTTCAGTGAGCTATTCCGGTTTACTTGGTTTATTGTGAGCATGCGTAGACAAACGGAATAAAAACCAGGTCGTTTTATTGAGCAGTTTATATTCTGGTTTATCATTCTGGATTAAACCAACTAAACCTCCTGGAGAGCAGGTTTATCTGGTTTATCATTCTATTCTTGACATGCGCATTGGAGTGCACATAAAAGTTCTAGGCCTCGCACAACAATTAAAAATATTCTGATTTTGCGTGTCAGTTAAGAAATAAACAATGCCAGGTTCATGAAAAAAGCAATAAATAATGAGAGAGAAATGATAAAAAAGTTAATAACGTTTATTTTGCCCATATAAGCAGCTTTTCAAAAATACTCGATTTCTCAACTGAAAGATTGTTTTTCTGTCGGAAAAAAATTGTTTTGCAGCTTTCAGAAGACCATTTTTGGTCATTTTATTTCTATGGTAGCAGTAACGCAATTTCTGACACTATCATTGGAAAGAGTCTTATCACTCTTACGCGGACCTTTTCAAAGATGGTTTTCAAAGATTGTTTAAAAATGAAAGCAGGGATATGTTACCCACACACTTTGGATACCGCCCCTCCTAAAAACGCATCCCTGCTTTATGTTTCCAAGCGGCACCACGCCAAGGTTTACATGGAATAGTATTCTCATTAAACATATCATTTCATTGGGATTTCTAAACCACAGTTTAGGTTTACATGGAATAGTAAACCAAGTAAACTGGAATAGTTCACTGAAACATACCCTTAGTCTATGTGGATTTGTCTTGTTAAATTTATGGGCGAGTGCCTATAGGCACTCTCCCATAAATTTAACAAGACAAAAAGTTAAGCACTACTCTACAAGTTAAAAATTTCAGATCCTTCATTGTTCTGATAAGCACAGAACACCCCAAGTACATATCAGTCTTCCTTATTATTAATTTACCCTTTCACTCAGCCCCGTGACTACAGTACATGGAGAGTGTATTATCACTAAATCACCTGCAGGGTGGAGATTCCACCCAAGCAATAATTGCAAAAGTGTTGCAAAGCATAACAAGCGCAAGCAAAGTTCCAGCCAATGGACCTCTGGGTTGAGCCTGGAGGTCCATTGGCTGAAACATTGCTTGTGTTTTTGCCCATATGTTCAGAATTTGAACGTCATATTTTGGGTGATAACTGCACTCTATGGGTGATTTAGGAACAATCCACTCTCGCCGTACTGTATCTTTACATATTGGTGGGCAGACCCTTGCTTACCTGACCAGGACATGAATTCGGCCAACAGTTCTTATGTACAAATACCTTTGCATCTCTGTGAGATATTCCAACAAGGAGTGCGGAATCAACGTGGTTTTCGTCATGACAACTGCCAAAGTCATGGTAAGAGCCATGGCGCTCTACCACCACTCTTACCATGACACTGCTGATTGGTGTGGAAGATTTCTAGGGCTAGTCTTATGCATGTATTTACCAATCAAGCAACTATCACATGACAGTTTTCTGCCTAATTAGAGGTCTATGAACATGCAAATTATTTAGCAGCAATGCTCTGCCCAACCCAATTGTTATAGATCAATGAGAGTAAAAGATTTTGAGCGAAGCTCAAGGGGAGCTTTACTAATCACTTTCTGTCTGTCGTCCGTCCGGCGTAAACTTTACATTCTTGACTTCTCACAAACTCCTGGACCAAATTGAACCAAATCTGGTGTGCATCTTCCTTATCATATGTCAATTCAAGTTTGTTCAAATAAAGTTGCCACGCCCACAGGGGGCACCACAAGGGGCATAACTTTGATAGCACCCATAAAATACAAAAAAAATCTTCTTCAGATTCAGTGGTCAGAATCCTCTCATATTTGGTATACATCATCTCGGGAAGGGGGGGGGGGGGGGGGCTGGGGCGGGGGGGGAGATTCAAGTCTGTTCAAATCGAGTTTCTCAGTTAATATTTGGGCTCTCTATGGGAGCCTGAATTTTAACTTGGTGCAATATGAGGAAATTTCTTTAAACAGCTTCTTAACTTAGTTTAAACATCTTCTTCTTCGTATCCACCAGTCAGAATCCTTTAACATTTGGTATACATCATCTCTAGGGGGGTCAGATTCAAGTCTGTTCAAATCGAGTTCCTCAGTCAATATTTGGGCTCCCTATCAGAGCCCTAATTTTAACTTAGTGCAATATGAGGAAATTTCTTCAAACATCTTCTTCTTCATATCCACCAGTCAGAATCCTTTAACATTTGGTATACATCATCTCTAGGGGAGGGGGGGGGGGGGGGGGGGGGTCAGATTCATGTTTGTTCAAATCGGGTCCCTGGGTTGAAAATTTTGGGTCTGGTTCGGACTTAGAAATTTTGGACCAAAATGTGAAAAAAAAAATTTAGCGATTTTTTATGTGTTTTTGTTCAATTTTGAGACAAAAAAAACCCAACTTTTAGCCTGAAAATTTGGGTCCAGTTCTGACTGAAATTTTAGACAAAAATTTGGAGAAAATTTTTTTATTTTTTTATGCGTTTTGTTCAATTTTGGGATGAAAAAAAAAAATAATAAAATTTAGCCTGAAAATTTTGGGTCTGGTTCGGACTCCGAAATTTTTGACCAAAATTCGGGGGATTTTTTATGCATTTTGTTCAATTTCTAGACAAATTTTTTTTTTTTTATAGCCTGAAAATTTGGGGTCCAGTTCCAAATTGGAAATTTTGGACCAAAATTCTAGAAAAATTTTTTGATTGTTTTCTAAATTGAGTTCCTAAATGAATTAGAGTGATTTTATGAAAAAAATGTTTTTAACCTATGTCCTCCCCTCCCTTCCTTGTCGGGGAGGGTGGGGAAGGGGCAGTTGGATGTAACAAAATGTTTGGCTGTAAAATAAATTTTGAAAGATTGAGTGATTTTATGCAACCCCCCAAAATAATACCCCTATGAGGACCAACCCACTCCCCACACCTGGGGGTTAATTAAGTGGAGGGGGAGGGAGAGGGGGTGTTAGGGTGTGTGTGTGTGTGTGTGTGTGTGTGTAAGATTTAAGTTTGTTCGAATTGGGTCCCTGGGTTAATATTCATGCTCTATTTGTGAAGTGGGGGCAGTGACATAACACCCCTTGAAAATGTGGCAGTGCTAGACTACAGCTGATAGAATTGGAAGCAGTCAGGAAGACCCAGGATAATAATCTTCTGACATGGACACTAGAGTTATGAATAATTTCATTCCTCTGTAGTGTTAATGAACCATGACTAACTGAATGTGATCCAAAATAGTTCTTTGAACCACTTTGTCAGGTGAGTGATTAAGGTCCCTTGGGGCCTCTTGTTTTTGGAAGGGGGGGGAGAACATCCCTACACCATCAGATGATTTACACTCCTGCTTTCAGTGCCAGGTTGTATTTCAGTGTTGGAGTGAATTTATTTATGTAAAACATTCAAAGCTTACAGTTGAAACCAGAAGTCCTGTCACTAAATGTGCGCTTATCTAGGATTAATTGCATGTAGGAATTGCGCGCAATTGCCATATCAAATGGCATCCAAAGCACGACAGGTTCTCATGGTTACTCATAGCAAACACAGGCGATGTTTCGGCCAATGGACCTCCGGGTTACCTGGAGGTCCATTGGCTGAAACATTGTTTGTGCACAGGCGATATGTACATAATTTGATAGCCTTACTATCGTCATAACGTGTAGATTAACGCACAGATGAACGTGCTATTTGTGCACATTTCATGACAGGACTTCTAGTTTTAACTGTAGGCCACACAAAGTAGATCTTATGTTTCCCAGGCCATTTTTTGTAAAACTGCATGTTGGCAGGCAGTTTTTTATTTTATTTTTTATTTTTGTAATTATTTTTTTGCCACCAAAAGTTCATGTTCTTGGTTTGTTTTATGTTCTTGGCCCCATAATCTACACAATGCAGGGTATTTTTTGTTTGTAAAAATTTGATTAGCAATTTCCATCTTGGTTTCAAAAAGTGATGATAAATAGTGAATATAAGGCCAATATGAAAGAAAAATGGCTAGCATTTGGACATTTTTGTTTAACAATTTGCGATGCGAATCCAGTCATCAAATACCCTGCAATGGCATGGGTGATGGTGTATTTTCGCCGCCTTGAGTGTAAGAAGACTTTGCAATGCAAAAGCTTTGCAAAGCCTTCATGCATTCAAGGGACAAAAAATTTATCAATTTTATCAACTTGGGTAAAATATCAGACATATTAAAACCATTCCATTTTTATGTTTTTAAGTTTGCATGGGTAATAAAAAGAGAGCATGCAGCAGCCAAAAGGACCATGCGGGAGGGTATGTGTGTGTGGGAGTGAGTTATAATATGATCTCCCTAATTCTTTGTCCTGTTGTGCAGCAGTTGGTTACTTTATTATTGTTCAATAACTGTTTGCTCTAGCTTATTAAGCGAGAAACAGATTTTTAACATTTTTAGGCTTCAACACTCATAAATCCTGAGGTGAATGTGTGAGTGAGTTATAATATGATCTCCCTAATTCTTTGTCCTGTTGTGGAGCAGTTGGGTACTTTATTATTGTCCAATAACTGTTTGCTGTAGCTTATATAACTCGTTATACCGTATTTACTCTATGTATTGGGACAGCTAAAAATAAATATTTTCACAGATGTCCCACATCTTAGAAAATGGAGAAAAAACATAACCTGGTCTTGTTTTGATGCTGAATCAGGTTGTGTGTGATTCGTTTTCCATCACTATATACAGAAATCGCCATCCAATTTTTTTTTAAATTTTCATTTTTTGCTTCCAAAACATAGCTTATGCATAAGCTATGTTTTGGAAGCAAAAAATGAAAATTTTTAGTTTACACAAGAATTCTTTTTATGAGTGTCATCTGCCACTAGCGTTCAGTAAAGGTTTGAAGACTGTCACAATGTAATATTAAATAGTCTTCCTCATGTCAGTCCGGACTGTAAATATTAAAACTTAGTTAAAATTTAGGAACAGATTTAAATAAAAACAACACAAATCAGTATGTATTATCAATTTTTTATTGTTTAAAAAGGAAAATTAAACACAAACTTAGCTTTAATACTGAGCATTTTGCACCGTTTTCAGGCGACTGGGCCAACTGAAAACAAGTCTCCCGAGTGTCCCAAACATTGGAGCATTAAAAAAAAAATATTTTTCTGGAAAAAATGTGTGTCCCAAATTATAGAGTGTCCCAATATGTAGAGTAAATGCGGTATTTGGGATGAGTTTTGCCACAGTTCCCCTTGAATCAAATCTATGTGGAAGACTGAATTGAGTTGATGAAAAATGGACTTCTGCAAAAATCTGAAACGAATATTTGTAATTGTCCTTTATTTGGTTTTGCTTTATTTCCATTTCCGTGCATTGTTTTTAAACTATACAAGCGACGCAATCTGTAATACATACGTATACTTTCATGCCCTCTGCTAAAGTGTTTTAGCAACAGTGAAACAAAAAAATCCGACCAGAAAGTCCGACCCACTTTTTTTGCAGGCAACATTGAATACCTGGTCATACAAAAATAAGACCGCAGGTAGAAAACAATGAGACCGGTGCATTTCGCTACTGTTTTTTCTTTTCTCGGCCTCTTCAAGGTGGGCTTTTACAGTGCATTTCACTACTGTTTTGTTTCAGCATCTTTGGGCTTTTACAGTGCATTTCTTTTTTCTCATTACGTTACTCGGATTGTCAGGTTTTATTGCTCCAAATCATGTTGAACTGAATTCCCTGGTCGATTCAATTGACTTGGTAAACAATAAATGAAAGTGTCAATGACACTGTAGCTCAACTTGTCAAGACAAAGACATGTACATGTATAGTATGTGACACAGCAATGACAAACATCTGGGTAATGACCTGATAACAAAGGCACATATAAAGTATTGTAACGGTCTGTACATAAATACTGACCGTTGCCTGTAACAAATGTATAGGTAAAGTATTGTAAAGGTGGGTGACAGTCAGATGCTAAACTAGAAAAAAATCTTTGAGTCCCAGATTGGGTCTGATTGAACCCCAAAATATTTGTTCTCATAGCACAGTGTTAACAAAGGCACCCCAAAACACGCTCGTTCCTGTCCCAAGGTGAAAACAAAGGTACCCAAGAAGTTTTGTGAAGATCAGTTCATAAATATGAGCTGTATAGAACTTGTGACAAAAAAACCTAATTTTGGTACAAAATGGCCACTGGCAGCCATCTTGAATTTTGGACCGTACCCAGAAACACTCATTCTCGTCCCAAGGTGATAACAAAGGTACCCAAGAAGTTTTATGAAGATCGGTTCATAAATACAGCCTCTACCCTGAGCCGTATTGACATGTGTGCTTACATTGTGTAAGTAGCACTGAATAAATCAAAATTAATCTAATTTGCATAATTTCTGCACGAAAAAAAAACCCTTACAATATGTGATGTATTCCATGTTACTAAACATTCATACAAAAATTTATTCAAATCAGAACTTTCATACAGAAGTTCTGTACAAAAGACTGATTGCACTAATTTTGATACAAAATGGCTGCTGGTGGCCATCTTGAATTTCGGACCACACCCAAAAACACTCGCTCTCATCCTACGGTGATAACAAAGGTACCCAAGAAGTTTCGTAAAGATTGGTTCATAAATATGGCCTCTGGTCTGAGCCGTATAGAAGTTGTGTACAAAAAACTGATTAGACCTAATTTCGGTACAAAATGGCCACTGGCAGCCATCTTGAATTTTAGACCGCACCCAGAAACACTCGTTCTCGTCCCAAGGTGATAACAAAGGTACCCAAGACATTTCGTGAAGATCAGTTCATAAATACAGACTCTAGTCTGAGCCGTATTGACATGTGTACTTACTGTGTGTAAGTCGCACTGAAAAAATCAAAGTTCATCTAATTTACATAATTTCTGCACGAGAAAAAAACCTGTATTATATGTGATGTATCCCATGGTACTAAACATTCACACAAAAAATTATTCAAATCAGCGCTTTCATATGGAAGTTCTGTGCAAAAATCTGATTGCACCTAATTTTGTATAAAATGGCTGCCATCGGCGATCTTGAATTTCGGACCGGACCCCAAAACACTCGTTCTCGTCCCACGGTGATACCAAAGGTACCCAAGAAGTTTCGTAAAGATCGGTTCATAAATACGGCCTCTAGCCCGAGCCGTATTGGCATTTGCACTTACAGTGCTGAAAGTAACACCAAAATACATCAAAATTAGTCTAATTTGCACAATTTACGCACGAGAAAAAAACCTGTATTATATGTGATGTATCCCATGGTACTAAACATTCATACAAAAAATTATTCAAATCAGAGCTTTTATATGGAAGTTCTGTACAAAAAACAGATTTCTGCATCGTCGGTACAAAATGGCGGCTGGCAGCCATCTTGAATTTCGGACCGTACCCAAAAACACTCGTTCTCGTCCCACGGTCATAACAAAGGTACCCAAGAAGTTTCGTAAAGATCGGTTCATAAATACGGACTCTAGCCCGAGCCGTATCCAATTGTTGACGTACGGCCAGATGGCCAGACGGACGACGGGCCATGACAAAAGCTCAAATTTGGCTTTGCCAAAGTTGAGCTAAAAATGGAACCGTATATATACTGGATCCACTAATATTCGGAATTCGTTACTTAACTGGGATTCACCGTGTGCAGTGTTAGCAATACTCGTTTTGTGTTGTGCCACCTCCAAACTTAATTAGAAGTACTTTTTAAAATCATTTTTGCTTTGATACATCCACCCTCGATTATATTAGATGGGATGTCTGCGTGAATATTTTTCCCCAAGTCCTGAAATGTCTGTAGCCTACATTCAAGTATTCTGCTTTGTTTATCTTGTGTGGAGGGGTAGGGTACTTTTTCTCAAGTTCTTTGGAATGGAGATATAACCCCCAAAGTGTAGCCACCACCACCCTTGTCCAATAAGCCTGAAATTCTTTAAAACAAATTTTCGAGAACCCCCACTGACAATACTTGGAGATGGGCTGGGACTGTTCCTATCAAAATCATCTGCGTTTTGTCCCAAGTCGAGTTTCATACTGGGACGATCCGTCCAAAAAAGGTTATCTTTTTAGGTGGGTGTTTGTGTGTGTGTGTGTGTGTGTGTGTGTGGGGGTGGGGGTGGGGGTGTGGTGGCATGGGAGGCAAGCCTTTTTAAGTGTTTTCGAAGGAAGATATTAACCCCCCCCTTCCCCCCTTCCCCCCTTCCCCCGATAGCCTGCAACACTGTCCAGTATACTTGAACTTACTTTAAACTAATTCCTTTTGAATCACCTGTCACAATGCTTTAAGATGTGGTATTCACCTCCTTTTAGTGAGAGAGATTCAACTTTGTTCACAAAATGTTTCTTGTTTTTGTTCTAATATGCACAAAATAAGAGTGTTTCATCTGTTTCGTGGACATTTTCTCGTGCTTGCACAAAACGTTTTCTTGTTTTAACTGAAACAGTTGGACACAAAGTTTCAGATTCTTTTATGAGTTTGCATGACTAAGTTTAAAATTTGGCATATTATTGTATGAATTCTAGTTTGTTGAATGATGCCAGATGGATTGCAGTCAGCTCACAGCCACAACACTCTGAATCAACATAGTCAAAGTCAGAACACATCAGAGGGGTGGCTGCATTGAAAGCCCAGCTGGATTGACAAGAAGAGTACAGGCCTGGAAATAATGAGCTTACATCGTAAAATGTTAGCATGTTATGCTATATAACACAGTGGTAACCTTTTGGAAAAAAGTGTTGTAATGCTTTTCCGATTTCTTTGTTTTTACTACGCAAGTCATTAGGGTTGAAACGGTTGGCTCTTTTTCACAACTGACTGAGAGCTATAACCGGATAATATCATATTATTTCACTGAATATGGGATCAAAACTATAAGTGGAAAGCTGTATTCTCAGAAACTACAGATAAAACTAGAAGTCCTGTCACGACATGTGCGCTTATCTAGGCTTAATTGTGTGTAGGAATTGAACGCAATTGCCATATCGAATGACATCCAAAGCACGGCAGGTTCTCGTGGTTCCTCATAGCAAACACAGGCAATGTTTCTGCCAATGGACCTCCGGGTTACCCGGAGGTTCATTGGCTGAAACATTGCTTGTGCACAGGCCGCATGCACACAATTTGATAGCCTTACTATGGTCATAACACGTATATTAACGTGCACTCGACAACGTTCGTTTGTATACATATTACGGAATAGTTTCTGCAATTACTCAGTACTCACAGAAACTGCCTATCATTAACGAAGTCTTGAATGTCAAAGTTGATTATTTCTCAATATATACGTGGCTTCAAGGTGTAATCTATCACAAAGGAGAAGCAGCCGATTTACTAGGTTGTAATCATGGGATGACGCTCACTATCGATATTTCGGATAACAGTTGACAGTTTTTCTAATTGGTTAGGTAGGTAACTAGTTTCAAACCGATTATTCGGTTAACCATTTCAGTACTACAAGTCATATTGTTTATCTCTTGACAGAAATTCCATCAAAATAAATAACAACAACTGACACTGATCTAACTTTGGCAAGATCGCATATTGGTTGTTGCTATTTATTTTTCATGGAAATTCTGTTAAGACATAAACGGCATGCCTCTCTGGACACAATGTGCAACCGTTGAGTTGAGTTTATATCGAAAGATTGTCATATCTGACTGGCAAAACATACAGATACAATGGTGCCCACTTAATATTTATTTATTTATTGGTGTTTAAGGTCACATATTTCTGCACAATGGCTAATCATGACCGTGACAGTTTTACAGGTGGAGGAAGCCGGAGTACCCGGAGAGAATCACTGAGCAATGGCGAGCAACTGTCAGCTCCCCAACATACTAATTCCACACAAGCAGGGTTAGCATTGGTTGAAGACAAGTGCACCATCGACGTGCAGTACGCCTTAGTACACAGCGCCACCGTGCCCCCACATGGGTAATGGGGGTGAAGTGTCTTGCCCAAGGACACAACGTGGTTGCCGCAGGTGGGATTCGAACTGAGGACCTCTCGGCTTGCAGCCTGCACCTCTACCTACTGAACCACCACGTCCTGGCTCCCACTTAATTGTATATTTCTTGTTAGAATCTGTGGTTCTATTTTCATTTGTTGTTCATGATTCAGTCTTGACTTCGCCATACTTTATGTATGAAAGACTGGTAAGGCCCCACAAAGTAGATCTTCTGTTTCTCAGGCCATTATTTGTAAAATTGCATGCGGCGAGCATTTTTTTATTTTATTTTTTATTTCAGTAATTATTACTTTGCCATCAAAAGTTCATGTTCTTGGTTTATGTTTTAGGCCTCATAATCTGTGGAATAGCATGGATGGTGGTGTATTTTGTCCCTTGAGAGCAAGAAGGCTTTGTAATGCTATCTTGCACTCAAGGGACAAATTTATCAATTTTTTTAACTTCGGTAAAATATCACACATAAAACATTTAATTTTTAGTTTTTTAAGTTTACATTGGTTATAAAAAGAGAGCATGCGGCAGCCAAAAGGACCATGCGGGAGGGCCTGAGAAACATATTTTTATTTTTTTTAGGCCCAACAAGTTATTATGTGAAAATAAAATATGTGTTCATCTTTGGAATTAACTTTAACCCTTTACCCAACGTACATGTATGCAAATTCAGCAGTTGAAAGAATATTATTTTTCAAAAACTTTCAACAAAACCATATCATGTGACCTCGTTCCAATGAGAAGTCACATGATATGGTTTTGTTGAAATGTCTGGGAAAATTTGAAAAATGATATTTAAAATAATAAATTCTGATATCGTTTGCATTGGGTAAAGGGTTAAACTCAATCCAGTGTAAGAAGGACCATTAGATGCTTGAATCCTGCACATTATTTAACATGTAACCAACTAACCCTGGGCAGGATTCATACAAAAATTTGCTCACAAAGTTCAAGGGTTTTTCAAGGGCTTCTTTTTTTTTCAAGGGCTACATATACTATTCAGCTTGTTGTATGAGCTCTAAAAATCTAAGATTCATGTGACATGGATCTGACTTTGGAAGTCAGGAAGTACTGGTACCCAAAGTGTGATCTGTGTTACAGTAATCTTGGTAAAACGTTCCATACTTTTTTATGTTTTTTTTTAACTGAGCGACACAAGCGCAACAAACAAGTAAAGGGCGAGTACACATATATTTACAATGTCCAGGAAATAGCTTGGTATTCAAGGGTTTTTCAAGAGATTTCTGAAAGTTCAAGTGTTTCTCAAGGGCTAATTTCAAATTCCAGGGTTTTTCAAGAAAAAACTCATTTTCAAGGGTTTTTCAAGAGCTGTATGAACCCTGCTGGGCATTTTTACAGCCTCAGTCAGTGTCATCTATATCTACTCTTTACCCAACATAATGGCAAAAACCAGCCAATAATATTCTCAAGAAGCATTTATTTATTTATTGGGATTTAATAACACTTTCGACATCCAGGGTCACCTTGTGTCAGACAGTTTTTTTATTGGAGGAAGCGGAGTACCCAGAGAGAACCACTGGGCAGTGGCAAGTAACTGCCAGACTCAACAACGTACTAACTCCACAAAAGCAGGGTTAGCATTGGTTGAAGACAATGGCACCATCGATGTGTGGTACACCTTGGCACACGAAGCCAACATGACCCCACGTTGTCAATCGGGATCAAGTGCCTTGTCCAAGGACACAATGTGGTTATGCCTGGAGATCAAACCTTGGACCTTTTAGTATAAAGTCCAATGCCATAATCACTGAGCCACCATCTCCCTAAAGAAGCATTTAATGCTTTACCCAACGAATCGGCCACATCTGCCCATGTATACAGTTAAAACTAGAAGTCCTGTCATGAAATGCGCACAAATAGCACGTCGATCTGCACGTTAATCTATGACCACAGTAAGGCTATCAAATTCTGTACATATGGTCTGTGCACAAGCAATGTTTCTGCCTATGGACCTCCGGGTAACCCGGAGGTCCATTGGCAGAAACATTGCCTGTGTTTGCTATGAGTAACCAGGAGAACCTGCTGTGCTTTGGATGCCATTCGATATGGAAAAGGCGCGCAATTTCTATGCACAATTAAGCCTAGATAAGCGCACAGTTCATGACAGGACTTCTAGTTTTCACTGTATATGCAAATTCAGCATCTGAAAAAATATTATTTTTCAAAAAATCTCAACAAAACCATATCATGTGACACCTCTTTGCAACAAGCTCATTGTGCTCATTCCAATGAGGGGTCACATGAAATGGTTTTGTTGAACTTTTTTGAAATTTTTTTAAAAATGATATTTAAAATAATAAATTTTGATGTCTTCTTCATTGGGTAAAGGGTTAAACTCAGCTTATGGCCCTCTCATTGGAATGGATTGTGGAATTTCTTTTTTACTGCATTCCAAAAATGAAAACATATTCTATTTTCAATTGATAGATTGTTTGGTTTGTAGTTTGTTGTGACATAATTGTGATCTGATCATGAACAATACCACTTTTGTGATTATAATAATGTATGGATAACTGTACCAACTGCAGGCCTGGCAGTCCAGAAAATCAAGGAATGCAAAACAACTGCACTTCTCAGATTGCTTTGGAATGCAATTGCATCTGGAATTTTTTCCATATACAGTTAAAACTAGAAGTCCTGTCATGAAATGCGCACAAATAGCACGTCGATCTGCACGTTAATCTACGCGTTATGATCATAGTAAGGCTATAAAATTATGTACATATAGCCTGTGCACAATGTTTCAGCCAATGGACCTCCGGGTAACCCGGAGGTCCATTGGCAGAAACATTGCCTGTGTTTGCTATGAGTAACCAGGAGAACCTGCCGTGCTTTGGATGCCATTCAATACGGCAATTGCGCGCAATTCCTACATGCAATTAAGCCTAGATAAGCGCACAGTTCGTGACAGGACTTCTAGTTTTAATTGTATATACTTGTATTCTGTTTTGGTTACAGTACATAAAGGATGGGTTGTCACCCAATCACCCATGGAGAGGAGGTATCACTCAATGTACTACTTTTAAATTTCATATAGAAACACAAGAGGAACAAGCCAAGTTTCAACCAATGGACCTCCAGGTTTAACCTGGAGGCCCATTGGCTGAAACTTTGCTTATGCTAATTACGCTTTGCATCAAATTAGCACTTATAATTGCTTGAGAGAAATCATCACTCCACAGGTGACTTACTGGCAATGCACTCTCTATGTACTGTATATTCACTTCAAGGTATTACTATTGTGAGTTAAAAATTGTACTACATTCAGCTACAGAGTGGAAAAATTGACATAACCATATTCTCATTATTCAAAATGTTATATTCAATTCTTATGTGACTGTCTTCTACACTCAAAATGTATCGAAATGCGACAGAATGGGTAATGAATTATTGTGAATCAAAATAACACTGACAAATGATAATAGATTTTAAGGGCAGTCCCAAACAGGTCTGGCATTCCAGGAAATCAAGGGGTGCAAAACATTGCCCTCCTCCATTTTTTCTAGGCATGCAGCACTGCTAAAGAATGCCAGGCCTGCAACTGTCATCACCATCCAGCTCCTGGAGAATATCATCCCAAATGTTCAAATTGGAAGAATACATCAAGTTTGTCGCATTTTTTGGGCTATCCACCTCTGAACAACCCCTTGTAAAATGTAGCATATTTTTTAACCCTTTCGGCCTGGAGATTTTTACACATTTTAACAATCTATATTCTGTGGCTTTGCAGTTGTTTATAGGCAAGTCTTGGATTCCTACATATGCAGCCAAGACTTGCCTAAAATTATTATTTATTTATTGGTGTTTAAGGTCACATATTTATGCACAATGGCTAATCATGACCGTGACAGTTTTACAGGTGGAGGAAGCCGGAGTACCCACCGAGCAATGGCGAGCAACTGTCAGCTCCCCAACATACTAACTCCACACATGCAGGGTTAGCATTGGTTGAAGACAAATGCACCATCGACGTGCAGTATGCCTTAGTACACAACGCCACCGTGCCCCCACACAGGCAATGGAGATGAAGTGTCTTGCCCAAGGACACAACGCGCTTGCCACAGGTGGGATTCGAACCGAGGACCTCTCGACTTGCAGTCTGCACCTCTACCTACTGAGCCACCACGCTCCCCGACTTGCCGAAAAACAAATCCCCAGGTACTGGGAATGTAGCTTGCAAGATTACACAAAGACTGCATGTTGGGCTACCTGTTCTCTTGCAGCAAAACATGATCAAAGTTGTAATTAGGCCTTTAAAGATTAATCCACTGTTTCCCACTATTCCAGTGATAAAACAGAGAACTGTGCATCATGCTCTGATGCAATGACCAAAATTCTTAAGTCTATTGTCCAACATATAGCCTAATGCTATCATATACCATTACAAGACAGGTGATCTTTTTGAGATGAGCTTAAAAGGTAATGACTTTCAATTCAATGGAGAAAATTATTTACTGGTGTAAATTCATAAAGGGATTAGACGAACATTAGTACACTACGTGGAGAGTGGATTGTAACTAAATCACCTGCGGAGTGGAGTTATCACCTAAGCTATAATTTTCAAATTTTGTACATATCGACAAAAAACACAAGCAATGTTTCAGCCAATGGACCTCCGGGTTAAACCCGGAGGTCCATTGTCTGAAACTTTGCTTGTGCTGGTTATGCTTTGCAACAAATTCGCAATTATTGGTTGGGTGGAATCTTCACTCTGCGGGTGTTTTAGTGATAATACACTCTCCATGTACTGTACTGTAGTCTCAATATTTTCTTTCTGTTTGATAGGTTCAGTTCATGATATCACTACCGACCTCGCTAATAGCGCATTACAGTTTGCATTGCACAGCACAAATGCTCTTGTGTATTTCAGAATACTTCATTCTTCTGCAGTAAGGAGCGTATAAACTAAAGAGCATTTTCTGCACTAACAGGACTTCCAGTTTCGATTGTATTTTGTTCATATGTTGTGTGGTCTGTCTTAACTATTTGTATGTATGTTGTATCATACACCCTTTTATTTATTTAATTGTTATTTTGGACCGTATCTCAAGCGTTATATTTTATGCTTGTGCTGGTTATGCTTTGCAACAAATCTGCAATTATTGGTTGGGTGGAATCTCCACTCTGCAGGTGTTTTAGTGATAATACACTCTCCAGGTACTGTATTTCTCTTAATCAGTTTGACAGATAGACAAAATGAATGAAAACTTATAGTGGAACTAATTAAAATTCAATGAAGAGTGTTGATAAGAAATCTTGCCTAATTTCTAACTATCCTTCAATGGAGAAACTGTTACAGTGGAACCCTGTCAGTTGAATAGCCACTTTGCCAATGAAAAATATTCAATTAACAGGAGTATTCAATTAACCGAGAATGTGTCACTTTCCTGTATTCTAGAGATAAACTTAGCATTTACAGTTAAAACTAAAAGTCCTGGCACAAACTGTGCGCTTATCTAGGCTTAATTGCGCGTAGGAATTGTGCGCAATTGCCATATCGAATAGCACCCAAAGCTCGGCAGGTTCTCTTGGTTACTCATAGCAAACACAGGCAATGTTTCTGACAATGGACCTCCGGGTTACCCGGAGGTCCATTGGCTGAAACATTGCTTGTGCACAGGCTATATGTACAGAATTTGATAGCCTTACTATGGTCATAACGCGTAGATTAACGCGCAGATCGACGTGCTATTTGTGTGCATTTCATGACAGGACTTCTAGTTTTAACTGTATTCTATTATATCTTGTTTGACAGAGCTTCATGATCTCTGTCAAACAAGATATAATAAATTAAATGCCTGTATTTGATGTACTGAGACCAAATAGGTATATAAACAAAGGAAACCTGGGTAGAGACAGGGTAATTTCTCGACAGGATTCTAGATTTTTTAGTCAATTAACAGGAGTTTACTCTATAAGCTACATTCAATTAACAGGTCAAATTTGTTCTGGAGGTACTGTAAATGGTTTTGTGTTCGGAAATTATATTCATTTAACAGGGTTATTCAGTTAAGAGATATCCATTTAAGTGGGCTCCACTGCACTGCAAACTGCAAAAACTTTGAATAGGGTAAAAACTGAAAGAATTTTAAGATTTAGATAATTATTCCAAACCGATACAACACACCTATAGCAATATTCCAAGTGGTATTTTATTATCAACAAACAAGAGCTACGACTGGTGTTGCATAATACTCCCGGTAAGCTTTTTTGAATTGTGTATAACTACTGTTTTTATCTAACAAATAACCGCTATTTGTATAAATTGATCTAAAGTTAACGGGAGCAAAAATCAGGGACACAGGCCTGGCAATCTAGAAAATCAAGGAGTGCAAAACAGTTGCCCTCCTCAGATTGCTTGGGTGTGCAATTGCACCTGAAATTTTCAATGCAAAAACTTGCATGCTATTTTGGTTATATTCACTTCAAGGTATTAACCCTTTACCTAACATGAAAAGCAGACGACACTTGCAAAAAAAATTCTTGAATAACTAAATTTTTTCATTTTTTGTCTCAAAAACATAGGTTATGACCCCTCGTTGGAACGAGCTCGACGAGCTCGTTCCAACGAGGGGTCATAACCTATGTTTTTGAGACAAAAAATGAAAATATTTTGAAAATTAATTGGCGATTTTTTAGAATAGCGCTGGCCGGTTTTGGCCGTTACGTTGGGTAAAGGGTTAACATTGTGACCGAAAAATTGTACTACATTCAATTAGTGATGAGCCGATTATCGGTACGGGTTATCGGTATCGGCCGATAAATGGCTTATCGGCCGGGTATCGGTATCGGCAAAAAATACCAATTCTGCCGATATTGGCAGCCGATATGTCTTTTTTTTCCAAATCAAGTTCTCAGGCAAATCGCTGATAATCTCAACTAAACAGTACCAGTTACTCAGATTAGGGCTTTTTAGAAAACGTATTTTTGGGGTATCACCCAAAATAAGCCCACTCCATATTTCTCTGAATAAAAGTTTTGACTACCGGTACCAGTGAAGCATTCTTCAACACACATGTCATCACGAAAATCAAAATAAAATTATGTGAATGTGTGTTGGAGTTGTTTTTTTGTTTTTTTGTCAATTTAATCTTTTCACATTTTCAGCTAAAAAAATAAAATTACCAAACTACATACTTTCGTGTTATTTATTATTGTCAGCCCTCGTGTTTATCAACTTGATGGTGAAGACAAATAGGAAATTCCCAGTTCTTAAATTATTAATGACAGCGTGTTCAGTGACCCAAATTGTTCATGTTATTACTTTAGAAAATGAGTTGAGAAATTACCTGATGTGATCTCTGCAAAAATAGCTACTCCAAAATAAATATGAATTAATAACCTGAGTTGTAATATCCAGTTTGATCCATGCTACATGAAAGGCTGTTTTGAAAACAAAACAAGGGAAAGCCAAAGCCATATTGTTTACAACAATGGGGACACATTATGTACATCAGGGCGGTCAGTTTAAATATAGATTTTTAATTTATGAAAAGTGCCCACGTGTTTTTATCAATGCATTGCAGAATTCAGATCCACCCGGGATGTGTGTCGAGTCACGCTGACTGCTGAACAACCCCATATCTCGTTAGTCCTGTCTGAATGTCATCATATTTATACACAAGCTTGTGTCGCCACAAAAACTAATATCGGTATCAGTCCGATATTGAATTGAAATATCGTATATCGGCAACACTGATAACACCCATATCAGCTCATCACTACACTACCTTGGGCAAGACACTTCACCCCATAGCCCACGTGGGGGCATGGTGGCACTGTGTGCTAAGGCGTACTGCACGTCGATGGTGCACCTGTCTTCAACCAATGCTAACCCTGCTTGTGTGGAGTTAGTATGTTGGGGAGCTGACAGTTGCTCGCCATTGCTCGGTGGTTCTCTCTGGGTACTCCGGCTTCCTCCACCTGTAAAACTGTCACGGTCATGATTAGCCATTGTGCAGAAATATGCGATGTTAAACACCAATAAATAAATAAATATTAAGGGGGCGCCATTGTATGTGTATGTTTTATCAGTCAGATATGACAATCTTTCGATATAAACTCAACGGTTGCACATTGTGTCCAGAGTGGCATGCCGTTTATGTCTTAACAGAATTTCCATGAAAAATAAATAGCAACAACCAATATGCGATCTTGCCAAAGCGAGATCAGTGTCAGTTGTTGTTATTCATTTTGACGGAAATTCTGTCAAGAGATAAACAATATGACTTGTAGTACTGAAATGGTCAACCGAATAATCAGTTAGTTACCGACCTAACCGATTAGAAAAACTGTCAACTGGTTATCCGAAATATCGATAGTGAGCGTCATCCCATGATTACAACATAGTAAATCGGCTGCTTCTCCTTTGTGATAGATTACACCTTGAAGCCACGTTGTATATATTGAGAAATAATCGACTTTGACATTCAAGACTTCGTTAATGATCGGCAATTTCCGTGAGTACTGAGTAATTGCTGAAACTATTCCGTAATATGTATACAAACGAATGTTGTCGAGTACTCGACAACGTTCGTTTGTATACATACTACGGAATAGTTTCTGAGAATACAGTTTTCCACTTATAGTTTTGATCCCATATTCAGTGAAATAATATGATATTATCTGGTTATAGCTCTCGGTTGTGAAAAAGAGCCAACCGTTTCAGCCCTAATGACTTGCGTAGTAAAAACAAAGAAATCGGAAAAGCATTACAACACTTTTGCCAATGCTAACCCTGCTTATGTGGAATTAGTATGTTGGGGAGCTGACAGTTGCTCGCCATTGCTCGGTGGTTCTCTCCGGGTACTCCGGCTTCCTCACCCATAAAACTGTCGACGTCATGATTTGCCATTGTGCAGAAACATGTGACCTTAAACACCAATAAAATAAAATAAATAAATACTGTCCTGGGCAGGAATATCTACAAGCAGCATATAATGAGTTAAGTGGGTCAATCCCTAAAATTAGTTGCAGCTGAACATGTGATGATGTGACCTGCTCTGTCAATATATGCTTTTTCAAGTGTTTGTTCTCAACTTGTCCTTTCTCATAATCCTTTCCTAGCTTCACAAAAGAGAATGACATTCAAATGACTATGAAAGTGAGTTACATGAAACTGTTGCTGCAAGCAATTAAAATTATTTATAGTACTTAATTTCAGATATCATATTAATACCCAGTAATGAGGTCATGAAATAAGGATATCACAAAACACAAACCTGTAAATATTTAGTACAGTACAACACCAGTTGAAAGAATATATGGCCCTGTGAATCGATTTGAATCAAATCTCAAATCAAATCAAGTCTATTATTGAAAATTGATTCAAACCTCAAATCAAATCAGGAGTGTCTAGAAGGTGACCGATTGGGGAAAAGAGGGGTGGGTGGGGGTGGGGGGGTATGGCTGTAAACCTGATTTGTTGTGACTGTGACGGCTCAAGTCCCAACTGATAAAAAATTCCAACTACATCATCAAGGCATGCCTTCGTTGAGGTAGCTGGAATATTACCCAGAGTCGGGATCTGATTTATTGTGACTGTGACAGCTCAAGGCCCAACTGATAAAATATTCCCACTACATCATCAAGGCATGCCTTCGTCGATGTAGCTGGAATATTGCCCAGTAAGGATTACAGTTCAAAAGCAGAAACAAGTGCATGAATTGTGTGTACTGTGTCATGCACAGGACTAGCCGCTAGCAATAGCTCATCATCAAGATTGCTTGGAAACTTTAAATTTTACCACTAGAACAGGGGTAGTGACTGGTGAGACTGGAATTAACCCTTTACCTAACCTGAAAAGCAGACAACACTTGCAAAAATAATTCTTGAATAACTAATTTTTTTCATTTTTTGTCTCAAAAACATAGGCTATGACCCCTCGTTGGAACGAGCTCGTTCCAACAAGGGGTCATAACCTGTATTTTTGAGACAAAAAATGAAATAAATAATGAAAGTTAAAAAATTTATAGTAATTTATATATTTTTTATACTTACCAATGATCCAGACATAGCTGGTGCTAACTCTTAAAATATAGGGCCAAACACAAATTTTGCCCCCCAATCCCCAAAATTTGCATCTAAAACAAAAGAAAACATGTCCTGAAAGGCCCTCCACACTTCGCCCCTACTGCGCATGCGCAGTGTCAAGGACGTTCCGAAATTGGCGCCATTAATCATTCTAATAACCAGTGCCTGGTAAGCGCTATGTACTCAGCGGGGAGGCAAGAGTTCCCAACTCCTGGGAGGGCCATCCCCGTCTGGGTCATTGGTAAGTATAAAAAATATATAAATTACTATAAATTTTTTAACATTTTTATACTGTACCAATGACCCAGACATAGCTGAATAGTAAAAAGGCTGGAGGGCCAAGGACATAGAGCAAAATGGAATACGCTCAATAAAATAAAATAGAGTCATCCCCTGTAGGGAAAAAGAAGTAATAGGCCTTACATGTATCTTTCTTATTTATGATAAATTAGAAAGATACAACACCTTCCAAGATTGAGCTTCATACATCCATGTACTCTATTAATATCCAATATAATCCTTATACTAATAATTTTTAAAGTAAGCCAATAAATAAAGTAAGTCTAGAGAATAGAGACTCTTATACTCCTAAAAGTGTCTGAGGATTGCATAATCATGTCCGTTGACAGATGCAATATTCAAAAGCTATACTTTAAAAACTAAGACTTGAATGAATTTTAAAAACCTAAACTTCTCACTAAACAACCATCCAAATAACATCTCAGAATTACTAACTCCGGAGGAGGTATCCCCTTGTTTTCATAGTAAAACAGGTGACCCAAGGGAACACCCCACCCCCCCCCCCCCCCTTTTTCTTGCCCTGGGTCAAATAGCCCAGAGCGAAGAGGGCAGCCGAACGGAGACACTGCCGAAACAGACAGCCTACCTAGCTATAGTAGCAACTGTTAAGTGAATGACATTCTGAGCAGTAGATAATAGACCTAACAATAGAGGCCTCCAGAAATGGACTCGATATTTCTGAGATAAAATTCATGAATGTGGATGGCTGAGCACAATGAGCGGCCTTCAAAAATTTATAATAGCGACACTATTAATGTAAGCCCAAGAAGTAGAAGAACTCTTACTTCATGAGCCGAAATCTTAAGCACAACTGCTAAGTCAATGATATACCATAAGCAGTACCGATAGTTAATAGAATCCATTAACAAAAAAATGGAGCGTAACGTCCTTCTACTAGACATCAAAGACAGAAGAAGCTTACGCCCATAGTAATAAACAGATATCTGTTTATAAATACATAAACTGTACCCGGAAAGCGTAAAGGCCTATGCCCATACGAAGACGGAAGGACCTTAAAATAATAGGTTCCGGATAATAGGAGCCTAACTCTTATGCAACAATCCAACCTAAATAGTAACGGAAGTAGTGATTCCGAAACTACGAAAGTGAAAATCATCCATCGATAGTGCATGAAACTCACTGACTCTACAGTAAAAGAGAAAACAACAGAATTACTGTCTAAAAGGTCAGAATTTGAAAACTACTGTTTCCAGAGGCTCAAATGATTACTTAGCTAAATAAGAACCGAAGTTGAAATCCATATAGGAATTTAATCTAAAGATTCTAAGTCTATTTATCAAAAAGTTACTAACTGACTTAGATAAAGAGACCAAAGACTCAATTGTAAACTATCGTAGAGTGCATAGGTATGAGGTAACATAAACCTATAACCTAAATAATAACAGTCTTCAGTAGATCTTGTTAAACAAGTATACTAAAAAATAGCAATGAGTACTATGGAGGGATCAACAATATGAACATAATGATCCCTACACCACGACGGAAGAGCCTCCACTTTAGCCGCATAGAATAGCGAAGAAGAGGATCTCCTATAGTAAGAAATCGCGTCCAAAGCTCGTCCAGTACAGTGCTTACAATGCAATACGGACCACACAACGGAATACATGAAGGTTGCGACCTTGCGGGTTGTGATAAAGATGACACGATTTACCCAGTGAAAAAAGATCCTCACATAGAGGAAGATTTCACGTTAAGACCCACAGTAGACAAGAGAGTAAATTACCCATGATCTCTGTGAAGATAGAGATGCTATCAACAGAAATGTATTGTGGTTGTTTATCTTAGCAATACCTGCTGAAACAACAGCGCCGGAGGATACGCGTATCCTATCATTCCGTCCTATAGATCAATAGAGCGTTAACAACATTAGCTCAGAGATCTGGACAAGCCAACACATACGTCTGCAATTGATTAGCAAGCTGTGTCATAAATAAATCATCATTGGGCGCTCCCATAGATAGCAAATCTGATTGAATACTTGTTTGTTGAGAGTCCATTCTGATAGCAACAAGCGACCCGTAAGAGAACGGGAGTCCGATAAAACAATCAGACGACCCGGAATATGACGGACCAAAACTGAACTTGGTGTACTATAACCAACAGACGGATTCTTTCCATTAAATTGAATAACGGAAACGAAAGAGTGCCTCCCTGGTTCCGGAGATACACCACTACTGTCGAATTAAAGGACAGGAATTTGGGCATGCGTTTCTGAATAATGTTCATGCAATGACATAAAGCAAGCCTAAAAAACATTATTCCGCGGAAGAAAACTGATTGCTAAGAAGAAAACTGATTGCTAAGAGACTGCGGAACCCAAAGACCCTGGCACTTCGAATCCGTAGGGATCAGTATTATATCCCAATCTGTTTGACTGGCAACCGTCATAACAGCCACACTCGGGTCCGGCAACTGCGGTGGCACTCTCTGAGTCAACCACCGAATGTTTGCCCCAGTCTGAATCTCTTGTAACACTAGATAGACAAGAGAACGTGTAAATCGAGCAATTCATGGATTGCCGAAAAGTTGCCGTCGAAGAGAAGCTCCTCCGAGAACGAAGCGACTCTGAGAGAGTTCTTAACCTTACTATCCACGCGTGTGGATGTAGCTAGGGCTGCGTCACGTCTAACCAACTCCAATCAGCCACTGAAGGGCGGAGTTATACGTGAACAAACTACTGCCCTCAAAAGAAATTACATTGAGAATAATATCCCGTAAATCTTTTCTTGAAGACGTAATGATAACGCCTCAGTAAGGCGGATTACGTATGATAAAGCGTCTAAGTTAAGTCTACTATACACCATGTCGTTCCCAACATTGAAATTGGAAAAGACATAAACGGCGAAAAAGAATATATGCAGTCTTTAATCACACCGTCTAGACGCATATGAACTCTCGGTATGCCCTGCTCTGCCAAAATAAACTATTCGTATAAATGATAAAATGGCAGAAATGAGCAACGCGGACAAGAAACTAAACTATCATGCTTGGTAGCAGGCTTGTATATATATATATATAGCGTCGAAAAATAAAACACATGTTGTAATGACAATATTGGACTGTGTCGGTAAGTCAGGGACAATGTCCCTGAACCGATCGAAAAATCCGAGTCCAATGACGCTATAAGTCTCTTATCCAAGATCGCAGCAATGAAGTCCGAAATAACAATCACTGGAAGATAATGCCAGAAGATATGAAAGGCATCTTCCGATACTACTAAAGGGAAAACTCGAAATCTTTCGAATCCCTTTCGCCATCCTGTCGGACCCTATAAAGCGTTCGGTCGTCCGTACGTGATGCAACCGCGGACCACACCGACCCAGCGCCGTCGGATAATTCCTGATTCGACCGAGAAACTGTCAATTGCTGGGATGCTGCGAAACAACTGTGCTAACTCGGATAGCACGTCCGTCACTGAGGCCTGAGGAGAAACGGTCTTACGATGCATTGCCGGTGGAAGCTCCGTGATCGTTACCCCGTGCAAACTACCAATATGCGAGCGAACGGAGTGTATAGGCCTCGTGTCCCTTGGCTACCGGATGGTGCGACCTATTCGCCGTGGAATCACTGAATGCCGAAACTGATCGGATACTCGAGGTCACGTAGCCAATGTGCGGTCGTGTGCCCTGCTGTGAGGATGAGGAAGCATTAAGGACAGTCTCTCGGACTGTCAATATAACGGAGCGTCCCGACCGACGGACATATGCTCCGAATGTAAAATATCTGAAGCACAACATGCGGTCCCCTATGTTGTTGGACGAGAGAGGGACCTCTCTCGCTCACAGCCCGGACGGACCTGGACAAGCCAGGAACCGGACTAACAGGCTTCCTCCGATCTGTCCTCAATCTGCCGTCACTGGGTGAGTACTAAAATAATTAAAGTGCTCGCATCACCCAAATCTCCTTCCTAGACCGCAACGGACGAACCCGGCAGCCGAACCATTCGATGAATGTACGCTACACCGGGTGAGCTAGCGAATGTCACTCCGTAGGCGATAGACATATTCCATGAGCACTTATTGCCGCTAGCTCTTCATTAACTATGACGACAGAGGCACACTTTTGAAAGACATCTCCATAACTCTTCGAACAAGAAACCAGAAATGCTTGGTTAGCAAGCATAAAATAATAATATATATAGCGTCGTTCAATAATTCGAAAGTTTGTGTGACATTATTGGACTATGTCGGAACTGAGGGACGATGTCCCTGAACCGAACCAAAAATTTCTAAGTCCACCGACGCTATCAGTTTCTTATCCGGCATCGCAGCATTCTGGTCCGACGAAAGAAGCTGTAGAAGACCAAGTCAGATGACATACACAACAGCATATGTTGTTCCGAAAGGGAAAGCTCGAAATCCTCCGAATCCCTTTCGGTATCCCGTCGGACCGGATGAAACTTTCGGACGTCCGTACCCGCTTCCGCGGAGCGTCCCGACCCAGCATCGTCGGATAAAATATATGCGACAGATTCAGTTGATGCTGGGATGCTGCGATAAACTGTGCTATTAAGGAAAGCACGTCCGTTCCCGAGGCCTGTGCAGTAGCGGTCTTACGATGCATTGCCGCCGGAAGCTCCGTGTACGTTGACTCCCGCACACTTCCTATGCGAACGTCCGGAGTCTGCAGGCCTCGTGTCCCTGGCTACCGGATGGTGTGACCTGGTCGCCGAAGAATCCTTGATCGGCGAAGCTGGTAATATATCGGCGGTCACGCAGCCAAGGTGCGGTCGTGTGCGCTGACGAGAAGAGGAAGCCTTAGCAGTCTCCGCGGACTGCCTATACAACGGAGCGTTCCGAGCGACGGACGTATGCTCCGCTTGCGACACATTTTGTACCACAACATCTGGGGCCAGATGTTGTTGAACGAGAGAGGGGCCTCTCTCGCTTGCCGTCCGGATGGACCGGAACGAGCTATGAACCGGACTAAAAGGCTTCCTCCGTTCTCCCTCCGATCCGCCGTCACTGGGTGTGCATTAGGTTAATTTATAGTGCTCGCATCACCCCAAAATTCCTTCTAGACCGCAACGGACGAACCCGGCTGCCGAACCATTCGGTGAATGGACGCTACACCGGGCGAGCTAGCGGACGTCAAAGGCCATCGAACCTACTAGGGTCCTCTTAGGCAACTGGCGTATTTACATGAGCAATTTTCCGCTAGCCCTTCATTAATTGTGACGACGGAGGCACACTGTTGGAAGACATCACAGATACATCACCCTAATCTTGATCGTCTGAAATAGAAATTGATAAAGTAGAGTGACCCTGCGGGGAAAGGACCGGAGTGTCCAAATCCCCAATAACATACCGTGACATACGCTTCCCATATTGTCATCGAAATCATACGATACAGAACAGGAGTTAATGCGAGTACACTGACCACATATAGAATGATAATAAAGTCAGAGGAAGACTTCCTCTTAAAACAATTGATCAATATCCTTTCAATGTGAAAAGAAAACAAGTCCTGGTACTCGCACTAACCCCTGGCAATCAAAATACATAATAATAATATGATCCATTAATATAGAAAAAATAATTGAAATCAAAATATTTTGAAAAAATATTTTTTCAGAACAGCCCAAGTTTCTGAAAAGTAACGTTGAGCCCCAATGGATCCCAAGCCTAAGTGTGGACAAAAATTTTAAAAATATTTTAAACAATTTATTCAACACTTACGAACAATAATAATGTATCTAGTTATGATTAAAATAACATCAAGATATTATTTTTTAGAAATCCCCCCTCACACAGAGGGCTGTTGTAAATGTAAACAATGAGTGTAAAAACACTAAAATAAGACTCCAGGCACCCAGACCCGAAATGAGTTACCAAAAATACACTATCTGATGCAAAACAGAGACTTCCAGGGAAGAAACTGCAGAACATCAGATGGTAGATGCAGAACACAACGCCTAACCACCCGTAGGTGAAGACGTAAACATGGGGAAAAGAACAGAATTCATTCTGTTATTCAGCTAAAACTCCCAAGAAAATTTAGTAATAATAATTACAAAAACTATGCCAAAAGCATGGGAGAATAGCAAGGGGGGACTTAAAGGACAGGGAGAGAGGAAAACACTTAAAAAACAGTGTAACTAAATAATCAGAATGACAACAAAATGGCTGCTGCCTTGAAAATAGGTAACTTAACATAATTTCATTAAAAAATTTTAAGTTACAGCCCTGATAATATTCTGTCACACATTTTTTTCCTCTCCTCCTTCTCTATCCTCCTTAGAATCACCATTTCACTAATATTTATGTGTCTGGCATCACTTAAACTGAGATTTATAAGCACAAAGATCAGTCAGATGTTAACTGATGAAGGGCCAAACTTAGAATGATTAATGGCGCCAATTTCGGAACGTCCTTGACACTGCGCATGCGCAGTAGGGGCGAAGTGTGGAGGGCCTTTCAGGACATGTTTTCTTTTGTTTTAGATGCAAATTTTGGGGATTGGGGGGCAAAATTTGTGTTTGGCCCTATATTTTAAGAGTTAGCACCAGCTATGTCTGGGTCATTGGTACAGTATAAAAATATTAATTGGTGATTTTTTAGAATAGCACTGGCCGGTTTTGGCCGTTACATTAGGTAAAGGGTTAACAGGGTGGCGGCATGGGTACAGATGCTATTAATGTTAATATAGTGAAAATTACACTCAGTCCCCTTCACTTTCTGCATTATTTATGTACAATTTCCATATGAACTATCAGACAGCAAATATGACTGATGCCAAGCTATGTTCCAGTGAAAGGATTTGAAGGGAAAACAAATCAGGAAGCCAATTTCAAATCGAATCGAATACCAACTTGATGTTTGAAATCGATTGAATCTCAAAGCTTTGGATATTGTGCGCAATATTTTTGAAGTGATTCGGCATTTTATAACTTACTCATGGAGTTTCCATTTTTAACACCTTGATCGATGCTAATGGAAATTCATTCCCAGACTATTTGTTTATTGGGAGTTTAAGGCCACTTTCAGCACACATGTCTAAACTGCAACCCCAGCACAAACAAAACGTAACATTTTAAAATCATTTATAAGCTGCCCAGGTGAGAGGAATTTCGCTCAAGGATTTTTTCCATCTAGTTCACTTATATAGTGGAACCCTGTTGATTGAATAGCCACTAATAAGGATTTTTTTCACCTGGTTCACTTATGCAGAGGAACCCTGTTGACTGAACAGCCATGTATTCAATTAACAGGAGAATCATTCAACAGGAATTTGCCATTTTCTTATATCATAATGATAAATTGAGCTTTTATTGTATTTTATCTTGTTTGACAGAGCTCTATAAGCTCTGTCAAACAAGATATAAAAGATTAAATGCCTGTATTGAATGTACTGAGGCCGAATAGGTCTTTTAACAAGAGGAATTTGGTGATTGTTAGGGGAATATCTACACATATTATAAGATTTTTTATTCAATTAACAGGAGGGTACTCTATATAACATATGTGCAATTAACAGGTCAAATTTATACTGTATATGTATGGTAAATAGTTTTGTGTTTGGAAATTATATTCAATTAACAATGTTATTCAATTAAGAGATTTTCAATTAAGTGGACTCCCTTGTACCACTGAAGTAAAACTTGTCTTCCACAACAGCCATCACAGTTGCCCAATCACGTCCAAAAGGGGACATTCTCATCTTGACATTATATGAAGTCAACCTACCAAGTTACAATGAAATCCCTTCATAAATGTGTCCTGTAGACTGTGCTAAAGGTTTTCGGGTTTTGGGCTTGGGCAGTTGTCACGGATGACAGATCGTGACCAAATGGGGAAGTTCTCATCTAGACATCATACAGTGTCATCCTACCAAGTTACAATGAAATTCCTCCATATTAAATATGACCTGCAGACTGTGCGAAAAGTTTTTGGGTTTCAGGCTTGGGCAGACATCACGTTTGATAGATCATGACCAAAAGGGTACGTTCTCAACTAGACATTATACGGAGGCATCCTACCAAATGACAATGAAATCCCTTCATAAATACGACCTGTAGACTGTGCTAATGGTTTTCGGGTTTTGGGCTCGGGCAGCCATACCGGTTGACCGTTTGCGAACAAAAGGGGACGTTCTCATCTAGACATGACCCCAAACACCGCATATGAAATTTTATGATGATCAGACAAGAACTACGGGGTGTAGCCTGTGCTAAAGGAAAATGTGAACAGACTCACAGACTTCCGCACGCGTGATGGCAATAGCTTATCTTGACTTTGTCAAGTTAAGCTATGAATGGGTTGCTTACAAAAATTGAGGTAACCTTTTCTCAGATCACCATAATTTCTAATTCGTACTGGTCTGCTAAAGACTTGACTTGAAACCACTACAACATGTAGGATAGGTATAATTGGATATTAGTCTGAAAGACGTCTTCATGATTGCACTGAGGGGCACCTGTTCTGTAGACAAAAAAGGTTAGAACTGACCTCAAGAGTTAAAAATTCAAGAACAAGTAATATTAAGCTATTAATTGAAAAAGGAATATATTATTTTTTTAGAATTCACTTTAACCCTTTACCCAACGCAGACGATATCAAAATTTATTATTTTAAATATCATTTTTTTTAAATTTTCAAAAAATTTCAACAAAACCATATCATGTGCCCCCTCATTGGAACGAGCTCAATGAGATTGTTGCAATGAGGGGTCACATGATATGGTTTTGTTGAAATATTTTGAAAAATTTAATTTTTTCAACTGCTCAATTTGCATATTACGCAGACGGATACGGGTGATTCGTAAGGAAAAGGGTTAAAAAAAAAATTCCACAGCACAGCATAAGTATTTCCATTAGTTCACTGAATCCTGCACCCTATATAACATGGAACTAACTAACCCTTTGCATTTTTACAATCTTAGTCAGTGTATATTTTCATGTAGTGCGTGATTTGACAGCCTATCAACTACTCCTGTGCGTATGGTTAGTCAGTGTATGTTAGCAACTAACAATCAGTCACTCTTTTTTTTCTGGAAATAAATAAGATCATCTCTGTTATTAACCCTTTACCTAACCTGAAAAGCAGACGACACTTGCAAAAATAATTTTTGAATAACTAATTTTTTTCATTTTTTGTCTCAAAAACTTGGGTTATGACCCCTCGCTGGAACGAGCTCGTTCCAACGAGGGGTCATAAACTATGTTTTTGAGACAAAAATGAAAAAAATAATGAAAATTAACTGGCGATTTTTTAGAATAGCGCTGGCCGGTTTTGGCCGTTACGTTAGGTAACGGGTTAACAGGCCTGGAAATATGGAATGAGTTTCGTAAACAGATGCTTAATTGATCGTCGTAACCTGTTTAAAGTTATGGGGCGACCAATGGTTCGGCCCATCATAGTAAAATGTTCTTGCATCTGAGCGCCTCAGCGGCCATATTTCATCTAAATTTCCATCTACATGTAGATATCCAACAGGGGGTCTGAGGGCGCTCACCTGACATGGTAGCCTAAATATCAACCCAGAGAATTGATTTCAACAAGTTGCATCTGCTCCTCCTAAGAAAAGCTTAGACCAAATATCCAAAGATTCTGACCAGTGGATCTAAAAAAAACCCCGATTTTTAAAGAATATTCCTCATATTGAAGTAAGTTGTAATTCGGGCTCCCACAGGAAGCCCATATATGAACCCAGGGACTTGGCTTTAACAAACTTGAAGATCCCGCCCGCCCCTAAGGATGCTGCACACCAAATATCAAAACATTACGACTGCTGGATCTGAAGAAGATTTTTAAAGAAAATTCATCATTTTGAACTAAGTTACAATTCGAGCTCCCACAGTGAGCACAGATATGGACCTAGGGACATGGCTTGAACAAACTTGAATCTTACCCCCTTAAGGATGCTGCAGAAAAAATATCAAAAGCATTCATCTGCTGGATCTGAAGAAGATTTTTAAAGAAAATTCCTCATTTTGAACTAAGTTGTCATTCAGGCTCCCATAGTGAGCCCAAATATGAAGCAAGGGACTTGGCTTGAACAAACTTGAATCTCACCCCACTAAGGTTGTTGCATACCTAATATCAAAAGATTCTGCCTGCTGGATCTTGAGAAGAAGATTTTCAAAGAAATTTGCCTGAAATGCACTAAGTTCAAATTTGGGCTCCTATACTGAGCCCAAATATGAACCCAGGGGGCCAATTTGAACAACCTTGACTCAGATCCACCCCACAATTTTGCATACCAAATATCAAAAGATTCTGCCTGCTGGTTCTGGTGAAGAAGATTTTTTTTTAAGAAATTTGCCTGAAATACACTAAGTTCAAATTCGGGCTTCTATAGTGAGCCCAAATAAGAATCCAGGAGGCGGATTTGAACAAACTTGAATCAGATCCACCCCACAATGTTGCATATCAAATATCAAAAGATTCTGCCTGCTGGATCTGAAGAAGACGATTTTTAAAGAAATTGGCCTGAAATTCATCATTTTGAACTAAGTTACAATTCGAGCTCCCACAGTGAGCCCAAATATGGACCTAGGGACATGGCTTGAACAAACTTGAATTTTACCCCCCTAAGGATGCTGCATAAACAATATCAAAAGCATTCATCTGCTGGATCTGAAGAAGATTTTTAAAGAAAATTCCTCACTTTGAACTAAGTTGTCATTCGGGCTCCCATATTGAGCCCAAATATGAACTAAGGGACTTGGCTTGAACAAACTTGAATCTCACCCCCCTAAGGTTGTTGCATACCTAATATCAAAAGATTCTGCCTGCTGGATCTTGAGAAGAAGATTTTCAAAGAAATTTGCCTGAAATGCACTAAGTTCGAATTCGGGCTTCTATAGTGAGCCCAAATATGAATTCAGAGGGCCGATTTGAACAAACTTGAATCAGATCCACCCCAAAATGTTGCATACCAAATATCAAAAGATTCTGCCTGCTGGATCTGGAGAAGATTTTTAAAGAAATTGGCCTGAAATGCACTAAGTTCGAATTCAAGCTTCTATAGTGAGCCCAAATATGAATCCAGGGGGCCGATTTGAACAAACTTGAATCAGATCCACCCCACAATGTTGCATACCAAATATCAAAAGATTCTGCCTGCTGGATCTGGAGAAGATTTTTAAAGAAATTTGCCCGAAATGCACTAAGTTCGAATTCGGGCTCCTATACTGAGCCCAAATATAAACCCAGGGGGCCGATTTGAACAAACTTGAATCAGATCCACCCTACAATGTTGCATACCAAATATCAAAAGATTCTGCCTGCTGGATCTGGAGAAGATTTTTTAATGTTTTTCTCATTGCCTACAGTGTTAAAAAGTCCTGACTCAGCACTTTTTCAAGGTCCCGAAACTGTACCCTATGATAAAACCGATGGCAATTTTTTTTTACCAATCCTTTCTGTTGGTCTTAAGAAAGCTTCAAACCAAATAAAAATTCTCAGTGCCGTGCAGTTTTGGAGATATGGGTGTTTTAATTTGTTTCTATTTTTAGCTCCTGCGGTTCCCACGGGGCTACGGGAGAAAAAAAAATTCAGCATAAATTAGGTACTTATGACCCAATAAGCCCTCACATAAAATTTGGTTCAAATCAGCCTCTTGGTTCGGAAAATAAATATTTCGGGCGAGGCCAAAAATTTTGCCCCTCCCATAACAGCGCCAAATATAGCCCATCAAACTTCTCTTGAACAAATCTGAGTCTACACCTTAAAAGGAAGCTGCATACCATATATCAAGTCTCTGCTACTGCTGGTTCATGAGAAGAAGATTTTCAAAGATTTTGGTGCCCCTTGGGGGCATGGCACCACCCAGGAGGGGGTGCAACTTCATTTGAACAAATCTAAATTGACATTAGGTAATAAACATTTACCCAATATTTGAATAAAATTAGGCTAGTGGTTTTGAAGAAGTCGATAATGTAAAGTTGAAGGAGAAGTCGATAATGTAAAGTTAATGCCGGAAGACGACGGATGACGGACGACAGACAGAATGTGATCAGTAAAGCTCCCACTGAGCTTCGCTCAGGTGAGCTAAAATTACCAAAAATTGAAAATTGCCAAATGCCAAAAACAGGTCGGAAAATATTCAGTGTGCATGGCTTACCTCGAAAATAGGAAGTTAAGGCTGTACAAAATGGCGCAAATTGTGGCAATGTCAACATTGAGGAAACATCACATTCAGGCATATCAAGGGAGCTAACTATCACACTTAGATTACAGACCATCGAGTGGAGCAGTCTGCCATTCCCGAAATTAAACTGAATGGATTTCTTCACATTTGTTATTAGCATTCCCTACAGAAAGTCCTTTCAGGTGATGGGTCTGGACCATAAAGTTTATGAAAGAAGTTTGTCAGGTGTTTGATCACCGTTTCAAGTTGAGGTGCTTGACACAACAGTGAAGTGAAGATCTTTTTTTTTTGTTCTGTTCGTGGTAAAATGTGATCGCAAACGCTTTGGAGGTTAATTTTTTTTAAATCATTGTAACCTCCCCGTAATCTGAATGACCGTTCGTGACTTAATTCCAGGCCTGTATTAAGCGACTTACCCTGTTCATTGCACAGCCTTAGTGAAAGTAAATTTTCATGTAGTGTGTGATATGGCAGTTACCAAGTTTTTATAAATAGAAAGTGTGACTAACCCTGTGCGATGCACAGGGTTAGTCATGCTTTCTGGTTACAAAAAAATGTTGATTATTAACTGAGTAACTAAACTAAACTAACCCTGTGCTCTGAACAGCCTAAGAGTAGATTTCCACTATATCAACTCTTGACCCAACATAATGGCCAAAACCAGCCAGTACTATTCTCAAACAAGACGCCCCAAGGGGCCTTAATCATTCACTGGCCAAAGCGGTTCAAAGAAGTATTTGGGCTCACATTCTGTTAGACATGGTTCATCAACACCATAAAGGAATGAAGTCATGAGAGGCAAATTTTATGGAAAAACACTAAGGAATGAATTTGAACAAACCTGAACCTAACATACCCCCCTGCCATCCCCACCCCACCCCTGCCCATAGAGCCCAAATATTAAGCCAAGGAGCCCCCTTGAGGTGTCATATATCAAATAGGAAAGAATTCTGACTGGTGGATATGAAGAATTGAACAAAATGCACAAAAATAAAAAAAAAAATGTCAGAATTTTGGTGCAAAATTTTGGAGTCCGAACGTGACCCAAAATTTTCAGGCTAAAAATTGTTTTTTTCATCTCAAAATTGAACATAACCCATAAAAAAATACACTTTTTTCCCCAAATTTTGGTCCAAAATTTCGGTCTGAACCGGACCCAAAATTTTCAGGCTAAAATTTTGTTTTTTTTTCGTCTCAAAATTGAACAAAAGGCATAAAAAATCCCCCCCCCCCCCCCCCCCACAAATTCCAAATTTTGGACCAAAATTTCGGAGTCCGAACCCAACCCAACATTTTCAGGCTAAAAATTTGGGTTTTTTTTTTGTTTTTTGGGGGGGAAGGGGGGGGGAGTCTCAAAATCGAACAAAACGTATAAAAATCCAAAAAATTTTTATTTTTATCGAATTTTGGTCAGAACCAGACCCAAAATTTTCAACCCAGGGACCCGATATGAACAAATTTGAATCTGACTACTCCTAGAGATGATGTATACCAAATGTTAAAGGATTCTGACTGGTGGATCTAAAGAATAAGATTTTTAAAGAAATTTTCTCATATTGCACTAAGATAAAATTCAGGCTCCCATAAGGAACCCAAATATTAACCGAGAAACTCGATTTGAACAAACATGAATCTGGTCTGCCTAGAGATGATGTATACCAAATATGAGAGGATTCTGACTGGGAATCTGAAGAAGATTTTTAAAGAATATTCCATGTGTAGCACAGAGTTAAAATTTGGGCTCCCATAGGCAGACCAAATATTAACTCAGCGACTCGATTTGAACAAACTTGAAACTGACCCCCCCTATAGATGTTGTATACCATGAAAGGATTCTGACTGGTGGATCTGAAGAAGAAGATTTTTAGAGAAATTTCCTCAAATTGCACCAAGTTAAACTTTGGGCTCCAATAGAGAGCCCAAATACTAACTCAGGGACCTGATTTGAACAAATTTGAATCTGACCCCCCTAGAGATGTTGTATAACAAATATGAAAAGATTCTGACTGGTGGCACGGAAGAAGATTTTTTGTAATTTTTAAAAAAATTTATGGGTGCTATCAGAGTTATGCCCCTTCTGGTGCCCCCTGTGGGCACAGCAAGTTTATTTGTACAAACTTGAATTGACATATAAGGAACATGCACACCAAATTTGGTTCAATTTGGTCCAGTAGTTTGTGAAACTTCCTCATATTTCACTAAGTTAAAATTTGGGCTCCTGCAGGGAGCCAATTATTAACCCAGGGACTTGATTTGAACAAACTTGAATCTGACTCCCCCCCCCCCCCCCCCCCCACCCCACCCCCTACAGATGTTGTATACCAAACATGAAAGGATTCTGACTGGTGGATCTGAAGAAGAAGATTTTTAAACAAATTTCCTCAAATTGCACCAAATTAAACTTTGGGCTCCATCGATTTGAACAAACTTGAATCTGACCTCCCTAGAGATGTTGTATAACAAATATGAAAAGATTCTGACTGGTGGATCTGAAGATGAAGATATTTTTGAATTTTTGAAAAAATTTATGGGTGCTATCAGTTATGCCCCTTCTGGTGCCCCCTGTGGGCACGGCAAGTTTATCTGTATAAACTTGAATTGACATATGATAAGGAACATGCACACCAAATTTGGTTCAATTTGGTCCAGTAGTTTGTGAGGAGAAGTCGATAATGTAAAGTTCACGACGGACGGCAAGTGATAAGTTGAGCTCCCTTCGGTGAGCTAAAAAGCATTCAAACTCAGATTATGACCCCTCATTGGAATAGATTGTGGAAAGCCTTTTTTCAGTGAATTCCAAAAATGAAAGAACATTCTATTTTCAATTAATACCTTGTTTAAATTCTTTTAGAATCAGAGGAAATTTTGGATCGATATTAACCCTTTACCTGACATGAAAAGCAGACGACACTTGCAAAAAAAATTCTTGAATAATTAATTTTTTTCATTTTTTGTATCAAAAACATAGGTTATGACCCCTCGTTGGAACGAGCTCGACAAGCTCGTTCCAACGAGGGGTCATAACCTATGTTTTTGAGACAAAAAATGAAAATATTTTGAAAATTAATTGGCGATTTTTGAGAATAGCACTGGCCGGTTTTGACGTTACGTTGGGTAAAGGGTTAAGCATTATCAGAAATTCTCACAAATCAATCAAAATGTTATAAAAAACGTAACCAATACATACATTGTCTGACTGAGATGCCACAACAAAATCATCATCAAAGCCTGTCTCAGCACCAGTATTAATCAGATTGTTATCACCAAATAGCAGCCCTTCTAACCTACGTCCAACTACAGGCCTGGCCTGTAACGAGACAAGTAAAATAGGTGTGAGTATTTCATTTGATTTCTGTTTCAACAACTGGTTCAATTGTTAGAATAATTTTGGAAGTCACAATTTATCAATATTTGATGTTTGATTAGATGATTTATTGAAATGGTTACAGGAATTCTTTTGGGTGTCTTTCAGTAGGGATCTGCAAATCCCAATTTTTTTTTTTCAAATCGAAACTCAAACTGAATTGTGTCTCGAATCTCAAATCAAATCTTAAAAGACAAGTTATTTCATATTGCATCAAACAGAAGTTATGGAAACTGTGATGACCCTTACAAGACTGAGTGAACACCTTAAACACCAATAAATAAATATTCTCTGTAGTACCGTTGCTGAAACATATTGACCTGTATTATCCATAGTTTTAGTTTTTGAAGGCTTAACTTGTTGCTATTCACGTTCTTAAGAACATGAATATTAACTAGACTTTATGATTCTGGAGAATCATGGCTTTTCCCGATGCGATTCCATGATTCTTCATGACCCCACAGTGTCTGATGAATTGTTTTTAACTGTCTCACTGAAGTTCCTTCATTGATGTTATGAGAAAGGTGAGTATAGTAGTCTCAAATGACTTGGCTCGATCCTAATTAACACCATAATTACGGAAACACTGGACCTACCAGCGCGACTGAAGAGAACAATAGCAGCTCTGGGCATCTCTTGCCCTGTCACCTGGACTGTCCGGGAGACAGGCAAGAGAGTCCATCTGAACTTGGAGTTCGTCACTGAGGAGCACAACACCGCCACACCTTCTTCGGGGAGAGGTAGCACCTTTTGTGAGAGGAACCCCTCTCACACTGGTCCTCACCCGAAGAAGCCTGTCTCTGGCCCTGAAAAGAAGAAGAGCAAGAAGAAGAGTCCGTCCACCAAGCGCCGGGATTCCAGGCGCCTGGAGGCCTTCCGGAATAGGAAGAAAGAGGTGAACGAGAGGATGGAGGTCCTGGAGGCAGCTGCCAGTTCCCCTCCTAGTCCCACTAGTACACCCAACCAACTGCCAGCTCCTGAGCCGGTACTGTTGGATGAGGAACGTCTGGTGGAGACTGAGGAGGAACCGGAGGTTGCCTTTTCACCACCTCCCACCTCTCACTCCCCACTTCCTTCTCTCCCGGACAGCCCGTGTGTGTCAATCTCAGCAACACAGCCACCTAAGTCTGCAGTCACCGCCGAAGAATTAAGGAGAATAATAGAGATGGGAAGGCGAGCAGTTGAGATGGGAAACCGAATCGCCTCCGAAACCCACGAGTTCAGGGAACAATCCAAGGCAGTTCTCAAAAAGGAATTAGACGCAATCCATTCACCAAACTCAACACCAAACTCAACATCGTCGACTTCCACATCACAATCTCAACCACCTCCAAAGAAAAAGAGCCAGAAGAAGCCTAGACGGGGTTAAGCCACCTCCCTCCTTCCTTTTCCTCCTCCACCGCGCCTTGACATCCTACAACAACAACAAACAGCTAACGAGGGTCGAAAGGGGCTTGTCCTCCAAATCGTCCCCGCACGCCTTCGGCGCGTCAAACCATTTCGTTCGTCTCAAATGACTCAGTTGATAAGAAAATTGTTTAGGTAAAAACCATCATTGACGGTGGAGTGGGTTAATATCAATATCGTCTCCCGACAAGTTAATGACCCACAAAAGGAGTTATGTTTGTTTCACACATACCCACTGAGTGCTGTGTCTATTTGAAAATGGTCCATTTTATCTCAAATGTATCCAAAATATTGATGTCTGGCAGCTTGTAGAGGGTTAGCAAGTAATAACAGGAATATTTTTCCATGCAACTTGTAATGTCACACTTAGAACTGCAAATGGCCATTTTTTCTTTAAAATCTTCCAAGATGTTTTCAGAGAAATCCCTGCGCATACGCTCTTTTCCAATTCGATGTGACGAAATGCGAAATTCATGTCGCTCTTCATGGAAAATGATGCCACAACTATTCATGAACAAGGAGTGAAAATTTCATGGAAATCTGCCTAGAATTGGCTGAGATATGGTGTTTTGGAGAGAGGAGGTAATTGTTTGTATTTGGTCCTTCCTTTTCAAGCCAGTTCGAAAAAAGACGTCGGGAATGGGCGCAGAATCCTTCAGTGCCTCCTCGCTGGAGTAAGTCCACTTAAATGTTACAATTGTGTGTGACTGGTGGAGAGTTGAATGTAAATGGAAGTTGCTTCTTTAAGACAGCCACCAGGGATCCCAACACAACCTTTAAACCTACGAGAATCTCAGAAGTTTAAAGTCAAGAGAAATTGGCGGTGATTGGGTTTCTGGCAGGCAGGAAAAGATTGACGAAGATTTGCATATTGGACATTAAAATAGCACTTCAGACATACACGAACGGTGTTCAGACCGCTGGAGGCAGCGACTTGAAATTTTCAGAACTTGTTCTACGAACCCTGGCCGACATTTTGGGATCTGTTTGGAGTGTCCGGACCGCGTGGAAAACACCATGCATCGCTTGGAATGTGAGAGTACTATTCGTCCCGACTCTATTAGTTTAGAATGGACACGGGCAGTGTTGTAGACGACTGTAGAGCTGCGATTGAGCATAACGTCCCAGGTTTCGGTGCCACATTGCCTAACCAGCTCCAAAAGAGCGGCGGGGGAGGGGTATCCTGACACTATCTTTAAACCTTAGATAATCGTCAGAAGTTGAAGTGAAAAGAAATCGGCAGTGAGTAGGTTTTTTGGCGGGTAACGATTAACGAAAAATTGCCAATTAGACATTAAAATTGCACTTCTCACAAACATGAAGCGTGTCTAGACCGCTGAAGGCAGCGACATCTAATTTTCAGAACTTGTTCTACGCACCCTGGCCGACATTTTGGCATCTGTTGCGAGTGTCGAGGCCGCGTGAAGAACACCACGCATCGCGTGGAAAGTGAGAGTACTATTCGTCCCGACTCTATCAGTTTGGAATGGACTTGAGGAGTGTTGTAGACTACTGTAGAGCAGCGATTGAGCATGAAGTCGGAGTTTTTTGTGCCAAATTGCCTAACCGGCTCCAAGGTATGATTTTTCGTCTGTACATCACCCAGATCGACTGTAGTTTATACCGTTACCATACGTTGAAGTAGCCTTTTGTCATTTTCGCCACTTTCGCCCCAGATTTGAGGGTACCTTCCTTCAACCCCATTTTATAGCAAAATCTAGCCATGCTCCCAACAATGCCCTCTCCCCGTCGGCCCGGATGCTTCTAAAAATAGAAAGGTCAATGGGTAGGGGGCCCGTTAGCAAACAAACGGGGGCAGGGCAGCTGTACTTGGTGAAAAAACAGTTGTGTGAACATCCCCAGAAGTGAAAACCTATGCTCAGTGGCTGTAATCAAGATGTTAATTTAGACTCCCATCACGGCCAAGATACTACAAAATGCAAATGGGTGGGTGGCGGGCATCATCACTGGATCTAATGTTGTATTTCATGTTTTCTTTATATTCTATTTATTTTTTTTTATCTCTCTCTCTCTCTCTCTCAGTTTAATTTGTGTTTGTCTATAATGTTTATAATATTTAGATTTTGCTAGATTCTGTTATTTATGGAATACGTTCTGCCATATTGTAAATTATTAGTCACTGTACAGGAACGGAGGGGCTTCTAAGTGGTAAGCACTTGTCCTCCAATCCTGATTTGCATTGTCAAATGGCAAATAAAATATGTTTAATCTAATCTAACAGTAGGGGGGGGGGGGGGGGGGCATGTGTCCTATGTAAAAAAACAGCAGGGGGCAGGTGTCCTAGGTAAAATAAACAGCATGGGGGGGGGGGGGGGGGGGGGGGGGGGGGGGTGTCCCCGCTAATTAATTTTAATAGCAGGCAGTTGTTCATGGGGCAGGTGTCCTATCCCACTGCCCAGTATTCCAAATTTTCTATGGTACTTGGCATTAACGGAAATAACATTTCAACAAGAAACAACGGGAAACCTATTTGCAATAAAGCTGCAAATATAAACTTGGTTTTAGGACCATTCCATGGACATTTTAAAGCCTACTGCGATATGAGCGTTTCTTACCCTCGTCCTTTCACCACACCGCAGTATTTTACCCGAGTCGAGTTCTGACGTCATGCAAGTTTGACCGACATGCTTTCAATTTTGTTATTGACAACAACATATTTATAATTTCGTGCTTACTGATTCGAATTTTGAAAACGACACACGCAATCGCGAAAGCGTTTTCTGAAAAACACGATTCTGTAAAAGGTTTTAGTGAAATTTGATTATTTTTTTTATTTTCAATTTCGATGGCTCTTGTTGAAAAGGTGCTAATCACTGATCGTCCCAAACGAGATCAAAGACACGCCGTAGTTTAATTACAGACGGAGAATCTTCAAAGAATATACATGCGCAATCCTAAAATGCAATAAATCAAGTGTTTTTTCACGTTTTATGAGAGAAATATGTCCAACTGTATCATTGAATCATTTTTAGGTATATGTGGGTGAGAAATTTTCTATACGGACAAAACACAGGCTAAATAAAATATTTGCCATTATTTTTCGCAGACGTATTTTTGTCTTTGCTTCTTGGGGAAATTTCTTGCTGCTAAATACAACGAAGGTGTGTTATTTGATGTGGTCAGAACCGTCAGGTGGTCGGGTCCGAAACCGCACCTCGCAGAAGATTTAGTGGGGGTGTCGATTTTACAAGTAATGTAGGCAGCGTACATGGCATGGGCTGTCTGTCTTTAATCCTATAAACAGGGTTAAGGCTTGGTTTTTGAATACCCTTATTTATTTATTTATTTGTTTATTGGTGTTTAAGGTCACATACTTATGCACAATGGCTAATCGTGGCCGTGACAGTTTTATAGGTGGAGGAAGCCGGAGTACACAGAGAGAACCACCAAGCATCGACGAGCAACTGTCAGCTCCTCAACATTCTAACTCTGTTCAAGCTCCGCTCAAGCAGGGTTACAGGGGGTGAAGACATATGTACCATCGACGTGCAGTATGCCTTAGTACACGGCGTCATCGTGGCCCCCATGTCGGCAACCGGGCTAAAGTGCCTTGCCCAAGGACACAACGTGAGTCGTCCCGGACGGGGATCGGACTCGGGACCTCTAGCATAGAAGTACAACAGTCTACCACTGAGCCACCACGCTCCCTTGAATACCCTTAACACTATCATACATTATCCCTCATGAATTCTGAGTTTGATAAAAGAGGTTATGTTTACCTATTACATACCCGAAAACAGCCGATTTTATCAAAATTCTGATGTTTAGCAGCCTGTAGCGGGATTAACAAACGACTAGCGGAATATTCTATCTATGCAATTTGTAAGACCTGCCAATGTCCAATTGTTCTTGAAAATCGCCAACAAGCAGTTAGCGAAATCCACAGAAAATGTAAATTTTAAGCTTTTAAGGGGTATCTCTCCATATCCAGTCTAAAATAGGTTAAGTTTCATTCTTTTAAATACCCTTACTACTTACAAAACTGATCCTCTGAGAATTCTACGCGCAGTAAAAGAAGTTATATTTCTCTGTTACATATCCATTGGGTGCTCTTGGTGTCTGAAAACAATCCATTTTATCAACATTTTGATGTTTAGCAGCTCGTGGAGAGTTAACGAATGCTCAACGGAATATTTTGTCCATGTAACTTGTAATGTCACATGAAGACCCGTGAATGGCCATTTTTTCTTGAAATCTACAAGATGTTTTTAAAGAAATCCAGGGAAAGCATGAAATTTTAAGTCTTTGATGGGTACCGCTGTTTAACCAGCCCAAAACGGGTTAAGACCAGCCCTAAATGGGTTAATGCTTGGTCTGATGAATTCCACTTCCAAAGAAGGAGGTTATGTTTATCTCGCAGGTACACATTGCGTGCAATGGGTGCCCAAGGACGGTCCATTTTCTCAAAATTTCTATGCTTTGCAGCCTCTGGAGAGTTAACTAACGCTTACCGGAATATTTTGTCTATGTAACTTGTAATGTCACTCCAAGACCTGCAAATGGTCAATTTTTCTTGAATACTTACTAGATTTTTTGGAGAAATCCACAGAAAACTGGAATTTTAAGCTTTTAAGGGGTACATCTTGACCAGGCGAAAATGGGTTAAGACCTCGATTTTTTTAATACCCTTACTACTTACGAAATTTTTCTCTGTCAGTTTTGAATCCGGTAAAAGTTATGTATCTCTGTGGCATTCCCATTTGTTGTTGCTGGTGTCCAAAAACAGACTATTTTTTCAAAATGTTGACATTTAGCAGCCGATGGAGGGTTAACAAATGCTTACTGGAATATTTTATCCATGCAACCGGTAATGTGACTCCAAGACCTATCAATGGCCATTTTCTGTTGAAAACGTCCAAGATGTTTGTAACGAAATCCACGGAAAACATGATTTTTTTTTAGCTTTTGATGGTATCGCTAATAACCACCCCAAAAGGGGTTAACGCTTGGGTTTTTGAATACCCTTATTACTTACAAAAATGGTCCTCAGTGAATTCCACTTCCAACAAAGGAGATTATGTGTAACTCTCGGACATACATAGCGTGCTGTGTGTGTCCGAAAACAGCCCATTTCAACAAAATTATGATGCTCGGCATTCTGTAGAGGGTTAATAAACGCTCAGCGGAATATTTTGTCCATGCCACTTGTAATGTCACACAAAGACCTGCAAGTAGTCAATTTTTCTTGAAAACCTATGGAATGTATTTAGTGAAATCCACAGAAAATGGGAATTTTTAGATTTTAAGGGCTCTCTCTTTAGCCTGCCCCAAATGGGTTAAGACTTCGTTTTTTGAATACCCTTACTACTTACAAAAATATTTCCCTATAGATTGTGCGCTCGATAAAAGAAATCACTTTTCTTTGTGGCGTATCCGTTGGGTGCCGTTGGCGTCCAAAAACAGCCCATTTTATCACAATTTTGACTTTTAGCAGCCCGTGGAGGGTTAACAAATGCTCACCGAAGTATTTTGTCCATGCAACTTCTATTGTCACATAAAGGCCTGGGAGTGACAATTTTTTCATGAAAATCTACAAGACTCGTTTAGAGAAATAAACAGAAAACCTGAATTTTTGAGCTTTTTGGTGGGTATTGCTGTTTAACCAGCCCAAAAAGGGTTAATGCTTGGTTTTTTGAACACCATTATTACTTACAAAAATGATCTCCGGTGAATTCCACTTCAAATAAAGGAAGTTATGTTTATCTCTCGTGTATCGTTTGGGTGCTCTGGGGGCCTGAAACTGGCCCATTTCATCAAAATTTCGATGTTTGGCAGCTTGTGGAGGGTTACCATATGCATCGCCTGATATGTCATGTGTATCAAAGGTCGTGGCACAGACAGGTCTATCAATGATGAAAGTTAAAAAAAAATCTACAAGACGTGTTTCGAGAAAGTGGCGATAAACCCCAATTTTGACAGTTTTTTGCCAATTCTGACGAAATAAAGGTTAAATCGAAAATTCCGCTTCGGTACATTTTTAGATTTTGTGCCCCTCTATGCGTGTGCAAAATTTTGTGAAAATCGGTCCGAAAATGGCTTCGGAATCGTGCGGACAAAATGTGTGGGGAAAAAGAAAAAAAAAAAAAAAAAAAAAAAAAAAAAAAAAAAAAAAAAAAATAATAATCCGTAGAAAAACAATAGTCTTTTCCAGAGGGAAAAGCCTAACAAGTTAAGCCTTCAAAAACTAAAAACTGTGGATAATGTTGTGGACAAAATTCACTATTTACCTAAGAATTAAGCATTCTCAATTACTCAATTAATAATAATAATAATAATAAGGAAAAAATATAAAGTGTAAAATCACAAAGTGCTCTAAACACTGTACAGTTAAATAAACAATCAGCTTGTGACTATCAAGACAATATACAGACTAAGAAAGGTGTGAAGGCCAGTAGGTTACATACTGTCAAAAGCCTCTCTGAAGAGATGTGATTTTAAATTTTTTTTGAATTGGTTGAGATCTTTCGATGCCTGAACCTGATCTGGTAAATTATTCCAAAGTGCATGTCCAGCGAAAGAGAAAGCTCTGTTATTCACAAAAGTGGACCTAGAGAAGGGCATCTGAACCTTGATTTGTGAGGAGCGCAAGTTCCTTTCAGGTTTTTTAATTGCCAGACGGTCTTGTAAGTACTTAGGTGCCAAGACATGAATGCATTTAAATACCAAAACCAAAATTTTGAAAATAATCCGCTGTCGTACAGGGAGCCAGTGCAAGTTTTTTAGTAGTGGTGTTATATGATCATTAAATTGAAAGTGAGCATACATGAATGAATTATCTAATGATAATTTTATCCAATTTTAATTGGAAATGTAACAAACTGAAGTTAGTACAAGAGATTAGAAAAAATTGAATTTTGAGACTGAATCAGGATCGATCTCGAAGCAGACGTATGGTACCGATATCAAATTGAATCTTGAATATTCACAGGACCCTAGTCTACAGGGTCCGAATATGGGATGCTTTCCCAATGGCATTTTGGCATGATTTTTCCCAATTCAGACCAAACATTTCCCAATTCCAGTCCTTATTCATATACAAATTTAATTCTTCTTTTAACTCTTGAAGGCCTTCTTTTGACTTTAATCACTTTTTACTGCAACAAAACAGGTGTCTCAACAGGCAGTTTTTAAATACATTTGCAAGTTACCTTGTCAGTTATTTGTAGGCATGTCTTGGATGCTTATATAGGCAGCCAAGTCTTGCCTAGATGCAACTGCTAAACCACAGAATGTAGACCGTTCAAGTGTAGTAAATACAACAATTTACAATAGAGATTACAAAGCAAGCCTGAAAATTAGCAGGCTGACATTTGTAGAATGAGGTCCCCAGAGGGTGAATTTGATGATGCTATCCTATACAGTGGGCCAATTATCCTCTGAGTACCTCTTTCTGTTTAGTTTTGAGACCCTGATTTAGATTGAGGTTCACAGAGGGTAAATTTAGTCATGCTACCCTGCAATGCAGGGTAGCATCACTAAATTCACCCTCTGGGGACCTTATTTTGCAGATGTCAGACTGCTTATTTTCTGGCTTGTTACAAAGACTGATCATTATTTCATGCAACTGTTTGTTATAAAACTTACTACATGTACTATACATGTAGTAGCTTCTGTATTAATGTTCTCAGTTCAATATGAAGGTAACATTTCTTATTCTTTGTATATTTCACCTTCCAAACAAATTCCCAATTGGAGTCTTCACGACAGGAATTTTTCCAATTGCATGGACCCCGGACCCTTTCTCAAAGAGGGTAGAAGAACCCCTGGGTTATCAACATTTTCAATACATTGTAACAAAATAAAACCACATGAACAAAAAATTGTTTGTAACCAACTATATATAAACAACTCCATTGAACTTAAAGTTGTCACCAAGAGACCAGAACAACTTCCAACTGCAACATAACAGTGGCTTCCGGCATTAAGACAGTTAATTAATTGTAAATATTAGTACTACGCTTGCTGCTGGAAAACTCTTCAGCTAAGTACAATGAACCTTTAGAATACATACCTACAAAGAACTAATATTAATCCCATGTAAACAACGAAATAAAAGTAGTACCAACTAGCTAGAGAATGAGAATTTACTGTGAACAGTAAATCCGAGTCTGTGTGAAAATGGTGAAAGCATCAGAAATACAATATATAGAAAGACAATTTAGGCCACACAAAGTAGATCTTCTGTTTCTCAGGCCGTTATTTGTGAAATTGCATGCGGGCGAGCATTTTTTTATTTTATTTTTTATTTCAGTAATTACTTTTTTGCCCTCAAAAGTTCATGTTCTTTGTTCAAGTTTTAGGCCTCATATTCTACAGAATAGCATGGGTGGTGGTGTATTTCATCCCTTGAGTGCAAGAAGACTTTGCAATGCTAAAGCATTGCAAGCCTTCTTGCACTCCAGGGACAAATTCATCAATTTTTTTAACTTGGGTAAAATATCAGACATAAACCATTTAATTTTTATTTTTTTAAAGTTTAAATTGGTTATAAAAAGATAGCATGCAGCAGCCAAAAGGACCATGCGGGAGGGCCTGAGAAACAGATTTTTTATTTTTTTAGGCCTTATGGAGATTTATTTTGGATATTAAAAAGAAATCAGAAATGGGTTTTTGTAAACAGCATTTCAAAATTTTCATACATGAATCAGATAAAAAAATTTTAAAAACCAGAAAAAACTTCTGTGCACACCATTAACCCTTTACCAAATGCAGACGATATCAAAATTTATTATTTTAAATATCATTTTCTAAATTTTTTCCAAAAATTTCAACAAAACCATATCAATGTGAACCCTCATTGGAACGAGCTCGACACTGCCCATTTTAGAAGACTTCCACCCCCAGCATTGGTGACTGGGTCCACTTTACCAGTAAAACAAAGCTTGTTTACCATAATAAACAAGCACTGCTTCACTTCCGGGGTTCCCACGAAGAGAATAAATAGAATCTTAACTTGAATAAGCCCATTGGAATAAACCAATCTGAGGAAGTAAGGAAGTTGTCACACATTTAATTTTTAAGTAACTTGTAACCTGTGTAGGAAAGGCAGAAGGTTAAAGTTCAAAATTTTTGAAAAGATCCTGAATATTTTTTAATCCTAAACTTTGCGCCAACTTTCTGTTTATTTTATTCAGATCAAATTGTGGAGGTATTTTTGAGTTAACTTTGTATCACGGTTTGTTAATTTTATGGGGTACGACTATTAACTGATTAACCATCGATTAATGTCAGAGATTAGCAATTATTGAAAATTGATAGCAACAGCCTCCCTCGGGAAACGTTAGCAGCTGCATCCGCCTTGTGCTTATTATTTATTATGCAAGCTGTGCTCTGTCCCCTCAACACTCACTTATCTCCTGAAGGCCTGGCATTCTTCAGGAGTGCAGGAGTGCTGCACGCCTAGAAAAAATTGAGGAGGGCAATTTTTTACACCCCTTGATTTTCTGAAATGCAGGCCTGGCATTCTGAAAAATGCAGGAGGGCAAAAAATCGCTCTCCTCAATCAGCTTAGGAGAGCAATTAGCTTTACACAGCATTTTAAGTATTCAGTTGAACGAACTCATTGAAACTGAAACCAACAGACTGCATCAGTGATTTTATTAACTTTACTAAGGTAAAGCGAAATGTCTTAGACATCTAGATGTCTCACTCAACAACCGAACACACACTTGACAAGACCTGTGTGTGTACCCAGACCTGTTGTCCAAGAAAGTCATACGCCTACCACTACCACCTTCAACCCCCAAGGGGGGGTTGAAGGTGGTAGTGGTAGGCATATGACTTTTTTGGACAACAGGTCTGCTTGAATCTACAGTCACATCCTGGTGCACGTGCTTCAAGTGACAGGATAGTAGTAATGGTAGTATATTATAGTGTCAATATTCCTTAAATAATTACCCCTCAAACTGTGATGTCAGTTGTTGAACTTGAAACTGACAGAAAAAATGAAAGTGTCAATGACACTGTAGCTCAACTTGTCAAGACAAAGACATGTACATGTATAGTATGTGACACAGCAATGACAAACATCTAGGTAATGACCTGATAACAAAGGTACATATAAAGTATTGTAACGGTCTGTACATGAATACTGACCGTTGCCTGTAACAAATGTATAGGTAAAGTATTGTAAAGGTGGGTGACAGTCAGATGCTGAACTAGAAAAGAAAACTTTGAGTCCCAGAGTGGGTCTGACTGAACCCCAAAATATTTGTTCTCATAGCACAGTGATAACAAAGGCACCCCAAAACACACTCGTTCCTGTCCCAAGGTGAAAACAAAAGTACTCAAGAAGTTTTGTGAAGATCAGTTCATAAATACGAGCTGTATAGAACTTGTGACAAAAAACTGAATGGACCTAATTTCGGTACAAAATGGCCACTGGCAGCCATCTTGAATTTTGGACCGTACCCAGAAACACTCATTCTCATCCCAAGGAGATAACAAAGGTACCCAAGAAGTTTTGTGAAGATCGGTTCATAAATACAGCCTCTACCCTGAGTCGTATTGACATGTGTGCTTACATTGTGTAAATAGCACTGAATAAATCAAAGTTCATCTAATTTGCATAATTTCGGCACGAAAAAAAACACCTTACAATATGTGATGTATTCCATGTTACTAAACATTCATACAAAAATTTATTCAAATCAGAACTTTCATACAGAAGTTCTATACAAAAGACTGATTGCACTAATTTTGGTACAAAATGGCTGCTGGTGGCCATCTTGAATTTCGGACCACACCCAAAAACACTCGCTCTCATCCCACGGTGATAACAAAGGTACCCAAGAAGTTTCGTAAAGATTGGTTCATAAATATGGCCTCTAGTCTGAGCTGTATAGAAGATGTGTACAAAAAACTGATTAGACCTAATTTCGGTACAAAATGGCCACTGACAGCCATCTTGAGTTTTAGACCGCACCCAGAAACACTCGTTCTCGTCCCAAGGTGATAATAAAGGTACCCAAGACATTTCGTGAAGATCAGTTCATAAATACAGACTCTAGTCTGAGCCGTATTGACATGTGTACTTACCGTGTGTAAGTCGCACTGAAAAAATCAAAGTTCATCTAATTTGCATAATTTCTGCACGAGAAAAAAACCCGTATTATATGTGATGCATCCCATGGTACTAAACATTCACACAAAATAATTATTCAAATCAGGGCTTTCATATGGAAGTTATGTGCAAAAATCTGATTGCACCTAATTTTGTATAAAATGGCTGCCATCGGCGATCTTGAATTTCGGACCGGACCCAAAAACACTCGTTCTCGTCCCACGGTGATACCAAAGGTACCCAAGAAGTTTCGTAAAGATCGGTTCATAAATACGGCCTCTAGCCCGAGCCGTATTGGCATTTGCACTTACAGTGCTGAAAGTAACCCCAAAAAACATCAAAATTAGTCTAATTTGCACAATTTACGTACGAGAAAAAAACCCGTATTATATGTGATGTATCCCATGGTACTAAACATTCACACAAAAAATTATTCAAATCAGAGCTTTCATATGGAAGTTCTGTACAAAAAACAGATTTCTGCATCGTTGGTACAAAATGGTGGCTGGCAGCCATCTTGAATTTCGGACCGCACCCAAAAACACTCGTTCTCGTCCCACGGTCATAACAAAGGTACCCAAGAAGTTTCGTAAAGATCGGTTCATAAATACGGCCTCTAGCCCGAGCCATAGCAGCTTGGCACTTACAGCTCTGAAAGTAACACTAAATAAATCAAAGTCAGTCTAATTTGCATAATTTACGCAGGAGAAAAAAAACCCGTATTATATGTGATGTATCCCATGGTACTAAACATTTATACAAAACTTTATTCAAATCAGAACTTTCATACAGAAGTTCTGTACAAAAAACTGATTTTTGCATCATCGGTACAAAATGGCCACTGGCAGCCATCTTGAATTTCGGACCACACCTAAAAACACTCGTTCCCGTCCCAGGGTCATAACAAAGGTACACAAGAAGTTTCGTAAAGATCGGTTCATAAATACGACCTCTAGCCCGAGCCATAGCCAATTGTTGACGTACGGCCAGACGGACAGACGGACGATGGACGACGGGCCATGACAATAGCTCAAATTTGACTTCGTCAAAGTTGAGCTAAAAATATTGCTGTGACCCATTTTGCTTCAAATGATTGCAACTGTGTTTGGGTATGGTTGCAGCCATTACCTTTTACCACTAAACCACTTTCAAAATGAAATTACGTGATGTTATGTGACTTCGAAGTTAAATTACATTTTTGCTTTACAACAAAAATTTAATGTGAGCATAATACATGTAATCTCAATCATCCCAGACCAAAATATTTAGGAGGGCAATTTTTCGCTCTCCTTAATTCTTTCAGGAGGGCAGAAAGGAGAGCTAAAAAATCGCTCTCCTGAAATTGCCAAGCCTGGAAATGCCAGACCTCTTTGGGGGCTGCCTTTAAAATCTGTTTGAAGACCTGCAGGTGAGGATGCTGACAAACAAGGAACCTGTGGAATGTGACACTGCATATGAGAACATGAAGTGGACTACTGTGGAAGTGCTAAAGGCTCTCCATTCCATTATATTTTGGAAAGTCATTAACTTCTTGCATGCTGCGGACAGATATTACCGCCTATGACAGAATTGTTCTTGCTACTGAGATAAGTATAATTTGTGAACAATTCATCAAATTTTCTCTCTGTAAATGGAATGGACTTTTACACATATGATTCCATGCGTTAAATCTAGATTATTTATTTTATTTTATTGGTGTTTAAGGTCGCATACTTCTACACAATGACTTATCGTGCCCTTAACATGTAGATAAAGTCAAGTCCAGCCAATCGTTTGGACCCATGTTGCCCATTTTAGAGGACTTCCACCTTAGGCATTGGTGACTGGGTCCTATTTTACCAGTAAAACATAGCTTGTTTACCACAGTAAACAAGCACTGCTTCACTTCCTGGGATTTCCACAAGGATAAATTTAGATTAATTTTTCATTAAATCTAGCCATGGCTGCTCGTGCAGCCATGGCTCGATTTGATGAAAAATATCCTGAAAATATTTAGCAGGTTAAGAGTTAATTGGATAGTTAGTTTACCAGTAAGGTATATTCAACAAGTGCGACGCCGATCGCAGGCGATCAGACTCTAGTCCCCCACGGTGGATGGTCTGTTCTATAAAACATGCAAAATATTTTTTAGGCCTGTTGGGCATTTAAAAAATAAGTTACACGTTATGAAATGGATAAAAGATTTCAACAGCAAGTGGGAAATGAAGTCCTCTCTCTCCCATCATGTATCTGTTCTCAGGCACCTACCATTTAACAGGAACAACAATGTAATCATTCCATATTGCATTTTTATTCAAAAATTATTGATGTGCATCATCCTCCTATTATGTGTCACCAATGGTATAAATATGAAAGTACAGTCTCGAAGCATCTATCTATTAGATACAGGTGGTAACCGTAAAATAGGAACACAAAATGAAAAGTGTCAATGACACTGTAGCTCAACTTGACAAACTTGAACTTGGTAAGTTATAAATGAAATGGCAAAATTGAAGATCATTGGGACCAATGTCAGTTTTTTTGCCAGTGGCAACACTTTTCGTCAGAAACTGAAGAAAATCAATAGCTCCCATCTAGAGGCCTCCCCAAACAAGCATGCCAGGTTTCAAAGCAATCCGATCATAAATGTGCCCTGTAGGGTGTACAAAAGGGAAATATTGTGGTCTGACTAGACTAAATTCTAAGAACGTTGGCCGTGGCAACATTTTTTGACGGAAATGGAAGAAAATCGATAGCTCCCATCTAGAGGTCACCGTAAATAAGCATACCAGGTTTCAAAGCAATCTAATCATAAATGAGCCCTGTAGGGTGAGCCAAAGGGAAATATTGTGGTCTGACTAAACTAAGTTCTAAGAATGTTGGCTGCGGCAACATTTTTTGATGGAAATTGAAGAAAATCGATAGCTCCCATCTAGAGGTCACCCCAAACAAGCATGAAAGGTTTCAAAGCAATCCGATCATAAATGTGCCCTGTAGGGTGTGCTAAAGGGAAATATAGAGTCTTCTGACTAAACCAAGTTCTAATAATGTTGGCCGCGGCAACATTTTTTGCCGGAAATTGAAGAAAATTGATAGCTCCCATCTAGAGGTCACCCTAAATAAGCATACCAGGTTTCAAAGCAATCAAATCATAAATGTGCCCTGTAGGGTGTGCCAAAGGGAAATATTGTGGTTTGACTAAACTAAGTTCTAAGAACGTTGGCCGCGGCAACATTTTTTGACAGAAATTGAAGAAAATCGATAGCTCCCATCTAGAGGTCACCCCAAACAAGCATGCCAGGTTTCAAAGCAATCCGATCATAAATGTACCCTGTAGGGTGTGCCAAAGGGAAATGTTGAGTCTTCTGACTAAACTAAGTTCTAAGAACGTTGGCCGCGGCAACATTTTTTGACAGAAATTGAAGAAAATCGATAGCTCCCATCTAGAGGTCTCCCCAAACAAGCATACCAGGTTTCAAAGCAATCTGATCGTAAATGTACCCTGTAGGGTGTGCCAAAGGGAAATATTGAGGTCTGACTAAACTAAGTTCTACGAATGTTGGCCGTGGCAACATTTTTTGCCGGAAATTGAAGAAAATCGATAGCTCCCATCTAGAGTTCACCCTAAATAAGCGTATCAGGTTTCAAAGCAATCAAATCATAAATGTGCCCTGTAGGGTGTGCCAAAGGGAAATATTGTGGTTTGACTAAACTAAGTTCTAAGAACGTTGGCCGCGGCAACATTTTTTGACGGAAATTGAAGAAAATCGATAGCTCCCATCTAGAGGTCACCCCAAACAAGCATAAGAAGTTTCAAAGTAATCTGATCATAAATGCGACCTGTGAGGTGTGCCAAAGGAAATTGTGGACGTACGTACTAACGTACTAATGTACGTACGTACGTACGTACGTACGTACGCCGACGGACGAGAAGTGATGGCAATAGCTCAGCTTGACATTGTCAAGTTGAGCTAAAAATCAATGAAAATGGTCGTCCTTCAGCATTCTAAATTATTTTTCCACAAAATTTTGACGTGCATCCTCCTCCTAGCATCTCTGACCAATGTTAGAAATCCTCCTAGTGACGTGCATCATCCTCCTAGCATCTCTGACCAATGTTAGAAATCCTCCTAGTGACGTGCATCATCCTCCTAGCATCTCTGACCAATGTTAGAAATCCTCCTAGTGACGTGCATCATCCTCCTAGCATCTCTGACCAATGTTAGAAATCCTCCTAGCATCTCTGACCAATGTTAGAAATCTAAAAGTAATAGCTCGAAACATGTCTAAGATACAGGAGGTGATAACGTCAAATATGGCAAAAAATGACAACAAAAAAGTCTGTCATTCAGCCATCTTGAATTTTTTTTTCAAAAGATTTTCGGCCATCTTGAATTTTTTTCAAAAAATTTTGCCGTGCATCACCCTCCCAGTATCTCTGACCAACGTTAGAAATCTGAAAGTAATAGCTCAAACTATGTCCAAGATACAGGTGGTAACGTCAAATATGGCAAAAAAAAAACCCAACAAAAATGGCTGCCATTCGGCCATCTTGAAAATTTTTTTCAAAAGAGTTTGGCATGCATCATTCTCCTATGGTGTCCGACAAATGTTGAAAATTTTAAACTAATATCTCAAAACATCTCCAAGATATGGGTGATAACGTAACTTGAGAATGCAAAAAATAAACAAACATGGCCTGGCCATCATGAATCTTTTTTTTTTTTTAAATTTTGACGTGCATCATCCTCATAGCATCCATGAACAATGTTAGAAACCTGAAACAAATATATTAAAACATGTCTAAGATACAGGTGGTAACATCAAATGAAGCAAAAAATGATGACAAAAATGGCCGCCGGTCGGCCATCTTGAATTTTTTTTCAAAAAGTTTTGACGTGCATTGTCCTCCTATTATGTGTCACCAATGACATAAAAATGAAAGCACAGTGTCGAAGCATCTGTGAGGTACAGGTAGCAACAGAAACTAAGATACAGGTGTTAACGTCAAATATAGCAAAATGAAAGTGTCAATGACACTGTAACTCAACTTGACAATTTAAACTTGAACTTGGTAAGTTATAAATGAAATGGCAAAATTGAAGATCATTGGTACCAATGTTATTTGATGAAATTTCAACATAACAGCATTGTGTGTGCACAACGTCAGAGTAATCAATGCATTTTTAAATGTAAACTGTAAGACTGGCTAAAAGGAAGAATGTTGAAACACAAATGCAGCATGTTCAGAGGTTATTGTAAATGGCAACTTTTTTCACAGAAATGAATGCTAATCAATAGCTCTTATCTAAAGGTCTTGCCTAATGAGCACACCATTTTCAAAAACAATCCTATGATAAATGTGGCCTGTAGGCCATGTCAAAGAAGAATGTTGATGCACAAATGCAATAAATTCAAAGATTGTTGCTAACAGCACTAAGTTCATCAAAGGTCATTGCCAGTGGCAACATTTATTGGCAGATATAGAAGAAAATCGATAGCTCCCATCTAGAGGTAACCCCAAACAAGCATACCAAGTGTCAAACTGATCTGATCAAAAATGTGCTCTGTACGGCGTGCCAAAGGAGAGTATTAATGCCTGACAAAACTAAGTTCAAAGATCGTTGCCAGCGTCAACATTTTCTGACGGAAATGGAAGAAAATCGATAGCTCCCATCTAGAGGTCACCGTAAATAAGCATACCAGGTTTCAAAGCAATCCGATCATAAATGTGCCCTGTAGGGTGTGCCAAAGGGAAATATTGAAGGTCTGACTAAACTAAGTTCTAAGAACGTTGGCTGCAGCAACATTTTTTGACGGAAATGGAAGAAAATCGATAGCTCCCATCTAGAGGTCACCCAAACAAGCATGCCAGGTTTCAAAGCAATCTGATCATAACTGTGTCCCTGTAGGGTGTGCCAAAGGGAAATATTGAGGTCTGACTAAACTAAGTTCTAAGAACATTGGCTGCGGAAACATTTTTTGACGGAAATTGAAGAAAATCGATAGCTCCCATCTAGAGGTCACCCCAAACAAGCCTACCAGGTTTCAAAGCAATCTAATCATAAATGTGCCCTGTAGGGTGTGCCAAAGGGAAATATTGAGGTCTGACTAAACTAAGTTCTAAGAACTTTGGCCGCGGCAACATTTTTTGATAGAACTTGAAGAAAATCGATAGTTCCAATCTAGAGGTCACCCCAAACAAGCATACCAAGTTTCAAAGCGATCTGATCATAAATGCGCCCTGTGAGGTGTGCCAAAGGAAATTGTGGATGTATGTACGTGAGCTCCGACGTACGTACGTATGCCGACGGACGAGAAGTGATGGCAATAGCCCAGCTTGACTTTGTCAAGTTGAACTAAAAATGACAACAAAAATGGCTGCCATTCGACCATCTTGAATTTTTTTTTCAAAAGATTTTGGCATGCATCATCCTCCTATGATGTCTGACAAATGTTGATAATTTAAAACTAATATCTCAAAACATCTCTAAGGTACGGGTGATAACTAACTCGAGAATGCAAAAAATGAACAAGAATGGACGTCATTCGGCCATCTTGAATTTTTTTTTTAAATGTAGTACAGTGGAACCCTGTTAATTGAATAACCACACAGCAAATGAAAATTATTCAATTAATAGGGATTATGTCACTTTCCTGTATTCTAGAAATAAACTTAGCATTTATTCTATTATATCTTGTTTGACAGAGCTCCATGAGCTCTGCCAAACAAGATACAATAGCTTAAATGCCTGTATTGGGTGGATTGAGGCCAAATAGGGCTAAAAGCAAAGGAAACTTAGGGAGAGTCCGGGTAGTTTCTGGACAGGTTACAAGATATTTTATTCAATTAACAGGAGTTTACTCTGTACCCAATATTCAATTAACAGGTCAAATTTGTACTGGAGGTGTAGTAAATGTTTTTGTGCTGGGAAATTATATTCAATTAACAGGGTTATTCAGTTCAGAGATATCCAACTAAGTGGTCTCCACTGTATTTATCATATTGTATCTTGTTTGACAGAGTTCATGGAGTTTATTTGTGGTTGGCGACTTTCCTTAGTATTTGTCTGCAAGTACTTTAGTTGCCCAATTCAGAAGAGTTTCAACTCAGGAACTGGTTATTGGGTCCTTCTGTACTATTAAACAAAACTTGTTTAACTGAGTAATCAAGCACTGCTCCAAATCCCAGGGTTTTCAAGGGGAAGAACTGGCACTGAAACAATGGAAAAAGTGCAGGCACTGAATGATCTTTCTGAATTAAATTAGCACTTAACAAGTCATGTGTAAATATTAATTAATCCTTCATTAACTGCATTCCTCCATTTCCAACATATGAGAGAAGTACAAAAGAATATGGCAGGCATGTAGATTTCATGGTAATGATTATCGTTTTCATGCAGGCTCCATTAAAGCAGGAACAGATGTGAAGACAAGTTTTCAAATTCTGAACAACTATTTCTGTGGAAAACATTGTTGAAACAGGCTACTTCATGCAAATTTAGTTTAAACAATATTTATTTATGAAAGAATATGATATAATACATATAAGTAATTGATTATCACATATCAATTGCAAAAACTGTATGATACAATAGTATGCATTATAGAAAGGGGGCATATGATAAGAAACAAGAGGCCCCACGGGGCCTGAAGCGCTCATCTTGTACAGAACACAATTTAAACAGAGTCCAAGAATGAGTCTACATTTCCATAGGCTACACTGTCAATCCTTGAGTCCCTCAGGAGTGACAAAAATAATCTGGGCATCATGCCTTTTCTTCAGTTGATCATAAGTAAAATGTAGAGCTCCCCTATGAAGCCCCTTGATACAACCTATGTGGATTAATCTTAGTACCTCTAGAAGGTACTGAACACAAAATTTTTAATTCTTCAGCAAAATGGCCAATTCCGGCTCCCATAGAGAGCCCAAATATTAACCCAGACTCTTGATTTGAACACAGTTAAATCTGACTTCCCTAGAGATGTTGTGTACCGAATATGAAAGCATTCTGATTGTTGGATCTGAAGAAGAGAAACTGTAAAGAAATTTCTTCGAATTGCACCAAGTTCAAATTTGGGCTACCATAGCGAGCCCAAATATTGACCTATGGATCCGATTTGAACAAACTTGAATCTGACCCCCCTAGAGATGTTGTATACCAAATGTGAAAGCATTCTGACAAGTGAATCTGAAGAAGAAGATTTTTGAAGAAATTCCCTCATATTGTACTAAGTTAAATTTCATGTTCCCATATGGAGCCCAAATATTAACCTAGGCACTCGAATTGAAAAACCTGGAATCTGACCCCCCTAGAGATGTTGTATACCAAATATAAAAGCATTCCGACTGGTGGATCTGAACAAGAAGATTTTTAAATAAATTTTCTCATATTGCACTAAGTAAAAATTTGGGCTACCGTAGTGAGCCCAAATATATACCTAGGGATCTGATTTGAACAAACTTGAATCTGACCCCCATAGAGATGTTGCATACCAAATATCAAAGCATTCTGACTGATGGATCTGAAGAAGAAGATTTTTTTTAAATTACCCTCCATATTGAACAAAGATAAAATTTGGGCTTCCGTAGGAAGCCCAAATATTAACCTAGGGACTTGGTTTCAACAATCTAGAATCTGACCCTCATAACAATGATGTATACCAAATATTAAAAGATTATGACTGGTGGTTCTGAAGAAATAGATTTTTAAAGAATATTCCCCATATTACCCTATGTTAAAACTTCGGGCTCCTGTGGAGAGCCCAAATATGAACCAATGAGCTTTATTTCAACAAACATTTATCTGATCCCCCTATGAATGCTGTATACCAAATATCAAAAGATTCTGATGATTGGTTCTGGAGAAAAGATTTTTTTAAATTTTTACAAATATGCTGACTCAGCATTTTTTCGATGCCCATTACATGTAAGAACACCCTAACATAACCGATGGCAATTTTTTTTTACCATTCAATTCTACTGGTCATAAGGATACTTCATACCAAATAAAAGCTCTCTGTTCTGTGGGGTTTGGAAAATATGGGCATTTGAAAATATTTCTATTTTTAGCTCCCAGGGTTCCCATGGGAATGCGGGAATTTTTTTTTTTGCAAGGGTCAAGTACTTATGACCCAATACTACCACAAACCAAATTTGGTTTATACCGGACCATCGGTTCAGAAAATACAAATTTTGGGCGGGGCCAAAAATCTTACCCCTCCTATTGCAAAGCCAAATATTACTTCACGAACTTCCTTTGAACAAACTTGATTCTACACCTCATATGGAAGCACCATAGCAAATATCAAGTCATTGTACACACTGGTTCTTGAGAAGAAGATTTTTTAAATATTTTGGAGCATTTTCCCCCACTCCCTCCCTATGGGGCTGGGCATGCTGAGTTGAACAAAAATGAAATGCCCTTTTGGGACCATCACTCACACAAACTTTTACTTGAATTGGCCCAGTGGCTTTGGAGAAGACCAAAACATGGTGTTGACGGACGACAGACGACGGACGGGAAGCAATGAGATTAGCTCAGCTTGACTTTGTCAAGATGAGCTAAAAAACCCAGAGCAGACAGAATGTCATGGACAGGATTCAACAGTTAGCCATAAGCTCATACACATTTAACCCTTTACCCAACGCAGTCGATATCAAAATTTATTAATTTGAAATATCATTTTTTAAATTTTTTCAAAAAATTTCAACAAAACCATATCATGTGACCCCTCTTTGGAACGAGCTCGACAAGCTCGTTCCAAAGAGGGGTCACATGATATGGTTTTGTTGAACTTTTTTGGAAAATATTTTTTCAGCTGCTGAATTTGCATATTACGTGGGAGGATGCGGGCGATTCATTGGTTAAAGGGTTAACTACGATACTAATGATGTACATGAAATTTGGTCAAAATTCAACAAGAGCTTTAGAGGATGCAATGACAAACTTACAGATGACGGGACAGACAGATGGACTGCAGATGGATGGATGGATGGATGGATGGATGGATGGATGGATGGATGGATGGATGGATGGATGGATGGATGGATGGATGGATGGATGGATGGATGGGCAGGTGGGCAGGCAGGCGGGCGGTCATTTAGTAGAGATGGGCGGTGTTGGAATTTTGAGTTCGGTATCGGTTTCGGTATTTTTGTGTGGGGATACCGCAGTATCGGTTCGGTATTCGGTATGTGACTTCAGATTCACTGATAGTACCAAAGGGGAATCCATGTCAGAAAAATACAGAATAAGTTGTTCTTGTATCATTCTATCACAGTGCTACACATGCCATTGTTGATGGGCTCAACATTGTCATTCTTTTGTCAACACAGATCATATCTACAGTAATTTGGTGACTTGTTCTAAATACGCCTTAACTTTTCAAGCTCCACTTAAGGCATCTGTAATCATAGAATCATAGAATGTGTGTCCTGAAGATGTCATCGTTAGGTGGGCCTGATGACAGTTGTAAAATTATTTGGTCAGTGATTTCTAGCCAAGTCTTGGCTGCCTGTTAAGGCAGCCAAGACTTGGCTAGAAATCACTGCTAAGCAACTGGACATGTACAGGTCGTAGACTATTGATAATTTAGTACAACTGCCGTGGTCCTTAAGGCTTAACAAAACTGAAAAATAAATTCAGTCACTTCTTTCATGAAAATGAACACTTCAACTGCTATCAATCCTCATCAAGGCCTTATAAAAAGCGAATGCACAGGGAAAATTGAAAATACCGTTGGCTTCGGTATTCAAAGATTGGGTCGGTTCGGTTTTTCGGTGTCCCCATGATATCGGTATCGGTTCGGTTTTTCGGTATATTGCCCATCTCTATCATTTAGGTAGGCAGGCAGGCAAGCAGGCATAGACATGGGGATTCCAATAATACATTTTCACACCAAATCTCCCCTTGCCAGCTTTGTTATGGGTATAAAGATATAAAGAACCACTGAGCAATAACAAGCAACTGTCAGACTCCCCAACGAACTAACTCCACACAGGCAGGGTTAGCATTGGTTGAAAACAAGGGCACCATGGATGTGTAGTACACCTTAGTACACAGGGCCACCATGCCCCCATGTAGGCAATCGGGATGAAGTGCCTTGCCCAAGGACGCAATGCAATTACCCCTGGCAGGGCATGGGCATTTCGGTTTGAAGTCCAATGAGCCACCACGCACCCCTCGCAAAAAATAATAGTTTTGTGATAAATATTGGTAACTGTTATTTGCAAACTGAGCAGACAAAAACTTATAATCTTGAAAGATAAAGCAAACTTTTGAACCATTAATCCTTTACCCAATGCACACGGTATCTATTTATTTATTTATTAATTTATTGGTGTTTAAGGTCACATATTTCGGCACAATGGCTCATCATGATCTCAACAGTTTTACAGGTCAAGGAAGCCGGAGTACCTGGAGAGAACCAGCGAGCAACGGCGAGCAATTGTCAGCTCCCCAACATACAAACTCCGCACAAGCAGGGTTAGCACTGGTTGAAGACAAGCGGGATGAAGTACCCTGCCCAAGGACACAATGCAGTTACCCCTGGCAGGGATCGAACCATGGACATTTCAGTTTGAAATCCAATCAGCCACTGCGCACCCCCTCACAAAAAATAATAATAGTTTGGTGATAAAAATTGGTAAATGTTATTTGCAAATTGAGCAGACAAAAACTTACGATCTTGAAAGATAAAGCAAACTTTTGAAACATTAACCGTTTATGCACACGTTATCAAAATGTATTAACTTTAATATTATTTTTTCAAATTTTTCAAAAAATTTCAACAAAACCATATCATGTGACCCTTCATTGGAACAAGCTCATTGAGCTTGTTCCAATGCAGGCCTGAAAATAAGCAGTCTGACATTTGCAGAATGAGGTCCCCAGAGGGTGAATTTGATGATGCTATCCCATACAGTGAACCAATTTATCCTCTGGATTCCTCTTTGTGTTTTATTTTGAGACCCTGATTCAGACTGAGGTTCACAGAGGGTAAATTTAGTGATGCTACCCTGCACAGCAGGGTAGCATCACTAAATTCACCCTTTGGGGACCTCATTTTGCACATGACAGTCTGCTTATTTTCAGACTTGCCCTATGAAGCAGAACCTGTTATTCAGACTGAGGTTCACAGAGGGTAAATTTAGTGATGCTACCCTGCACAGCAGGGTAGCACCACTAAATTCACCCTCTGGGGACCTCATTTTGCTGATGACAGTCTGCTTATTTTCTGGCTTGTTCCAATGAGGGGTCACATGATATAGTTTTGTAGAAATTTTTTCAAAATTTTTTTTTTTTTCAACTGCTCAATTTGTTTTTTACGTGGTCAGTTGCGGCTGATTCGTTAGGTAAAGAGTTAATAAAAACATTTACACAGTTTTCAATACTACTCACATTCTTGCAACTTTCAAATCATATCCTACTTGAACACAACAAGGTAACTATAACTCCACACAAGAAGTAAGAAACATCTGTTATTTATGTAAAGATTTAGCAGTGCAAATCTCACACCTCTTAATCACATACAAGTCTGTGATCAGTGCATGGTACTGTCAGACTGATCATAAATATTACTGGATAGATGTATAATTTAACCAATTTTTGGATCAATATTGTCTGACTTACTGGCAGCCAAACACACTGAACACTAAATACAAGGATGCACTGAAATAAAATCATGAGGAGTGAAAGTTTATCATAAAACAAATGTTTTTAGTTTGGGATGAGTGGACAACTACAAACACAGTACGTGAGTGGATTCCTCACAGAAAGAGTATTTTCAATCCTGGGTGAAAAGCACTAAATGTAAAAAGCACAAATATGTTTTTCAGCTCAAAGACCTCCATGTGAAAACTAGAGGAGTAACAGTCCCTGGATGGGCCTATTAATACCCCATCGCCTAATTATTATAAGTCAAAAAGGGGCATAACTCTGGCAAAAATAATCCAACCAGAACTTTCATTGCAGGTGAACAGGCTCTCATGGTGGTGAATATTCATACCAAGTTTCAAGGACAATGGTTCATAAACGTCTGAGAAAATCTTCGGACAAAATTATGTCTACAGATTGACTGATAGATGGACAATATTATTCCAGTATACCTCACCCCCCTCCCCCCCCCCCCCCCCCCCTCATTTATATTTTGTTGTGTGAGAACCAACAAAAGGTTCTATCTCCATTTTGGCATGAAAATGAGATCCTGGTGTCATTCGAATCTTCAGGTGATTTTCTGTCGATTTATCTCGACCTTGTATGTCCCTGATGGATAGAATCTGTGTAAAATGCGATGAAGAAAAGTTCTATCTCCAAAATAACTGTTTTCGTCCAAGTTAAAAGGTTCTATCTCCTGACCCAATAGAAATTTAAGAAAATATCATGCGATCAAAGTTTGATGAATGGCTACATCTGGTTTTCGATTCAACAACTACTATGTGATAATGTATCATTTTCAACATTATGTTGCCCAATTTTATTCATAAACTATCCAAAAGATCGCGATCATCTCCATTCGTAACTCTTAAGACTGTTAAAATCAGAAATGTTAATTTTGCGTAATTTTTAGTTTGACCATTCTGATTTTCTCATTGAATGAGGATAATAATAATAAATTGCTCCGTCGTAAAAATGTCAGAATTAGACATTGTGCAAAATTAGGGATGTAAAATAAACTTTCCAGTTTTAACCCTTTACCTAACATGAAAAGCAGACGACACTTGCAAAAAACAAAATTCTTGAATAACCCTTTACCTAACCTGAAAAGCAGACGACACTTGCAAAAATAATTCTTGAATAACTAATTTTTTTTCATTTTTTGTCTCAAAAGCATAGGTTATGACCCCTCGTTGGAACGAGCTCGATGAGCTCGTTCCAACGAGGGGTCATAACCTATGTTTTTGAGACAAAAAATGAAAAAATAATGAAAAATAATTGGCGATTTTTGAGAATAGCGCTGGCTGGTTTTGGCTGTTACGTTAGGTAAAGAGTTAACTAATTTTTTTTTCATTTTTTGTCTCATAGGTTATGACCCCTCAATGGAACGAGACCAACAAGCTCGTTCCAACGAGGGGTCATAACCTATGTTTTTGAGAGAAAAGATAAAAAATTAATGAAAATTAATTGGCGATTTTTTAGAATAGCGCTGGCCGGTTTTGGCCATTACGTTGGGTAAAGGGTTAAGAGACTGTGTAAAAATAGCAGTCTCTCATCAGTTCTGATGATGAGTTTTTAAATTATCCTACTTTAGAAATCGGTCAATAAACCAATGTTACATTGTCCTCAAGGCATGCCCAGCATAGGTTGGCGAATTAATTAATACTGTGTGTTGATTCCACCACAGTTGGCCTACAAGGACATAGAAAAGTAATAAGCAGGGTTCGTACACCCTTCAGAAATAAAAATTCCAGGACTTTTTCCAAGCATATTCCAGGACCTTTCCAGGACCTTCTGATAAAATAATGCCGACCCTATTTCATACTATTTATTTATTTATTGGTGTTTAAGGTCACATACTTATGCACAATGGCTAATCGTGACCGTGACAGTTTTACGGGTGGAGGAAGCCGGAGTACCCGGAGAGAACCACCGAGCAACGACGAGCAGCTGTCAGCTCCCCAACATCGTAACTCTGAACTCTGCACCGCAGCACAGGCAGGGTTAGATTGGTTGAAGACATGCGCACCATCGACGTGCAGTACGCCTCAGTACACAGCGTCATCGTGCCCCCATGGAGGCAACCGGGGTGAAGTGTCTTGCCCAAGGACACAACGCGGTTGCCGCAGGTGAGATTCGAACCGAGGACCTCTCGGCTTGCAGCCTGCACCTCTACCAACTGAGCCACCGCGCCCCCCTATTTCATACATGCGTACCTGTTTATAACATAATAATACCTGATTCTATTCACAAAAATCGCCATGGAATTTTCATTTTTTTTTCTTCATTTTTGGTCTCCAAAACATAGGTTGTGACCCCTCTTTGGAATGAGATCGTCGAGCTGGTTCCAAAGAGGGGTCATAACCTATGTTTTTGAGACAAAAATGAAAAAAAAATAAATAGTTATTCAAGAATTTCGTTTACAAGTGTCATCTGCTTTTTGTTAGGTAAAGGGTAAAGCAGGCACGCTCATTTTTTTTTTTTCTAAAAAAACATCGACTTTATGAACTGTCAATCTATGCAATTATGCAAGTTATTACAGCAATTTTCATAACACGCTAGATTATTGACATTACATATTTTTCAAGCACTTTCCAGGACTTTAGTACTGGAGATATGATTTTCAAGCACTTTCCAGGCCCTGGAATTTTGATTTTTAAAGTCGAGCACTTTCAAACACCTTCAAGGACCTGTACGAACCCTGATATGGTCAAAGAACATATCTACCATCATACTAGAAATTTACCGTGGATAACTCTTGCACTTTATGATATAATGCATCACTGACATTTAATTAATCTCCAATCCATTTGGAAAGATGTAGGTACTCCTCGATAACTCGGATCAATGGCATACTTTTCCTGGTGCTTTCAGCAACTTGGCTATTTACCAATGATGATGTAATGATATAGTTCTCGTCCGAATGGCATCGTTGATGCAAGACAGCAGTGGAAATCTCTGGGATATGTGTGCTATTAATCACAATCATTGCAGTCTGACATCTAAGGGGCTAATACACCACATTTCATATGCCAACTTTTAGACTCCATTAGAGTCGCCAGTTAATTATAGTTTCCCTGTTTCATTCTTTTCTTAGTTAGTTAGGAAATGTCTTTATCTTCAGTTAGGACAGTTTCGTTTTTGTTGAATATTCCCAGCAAGCCAACAGGGGTGCCGGACGGAAAGTTTGGCAACGGAAACAGGTCAGATTAAATGGCACATATCTTGACGCCCACGTATTCGGACAAAAACCTAATGGTTCCACAGCCATGATGGCCTTGTGTTCCTACGTTTTAACTGGAACATTTTGGTCATTCCCCCCCCTCCCCTCTCATTTCCCAGCAGGGAAATAAGAGGTTGGCATTTCAACCAGAAGGTTTTAGTTAATACTAGAGACACCACTGCATTTGTACCATTACCATTGGAGGCACTACAGATGCGAACAGGGGCATTTGCTTCCATAACATTGCCCCCCCCTCCCATTTGCTCCCCCTTCTGTCCTTCACACACACATCCATCCATCCACTCTTGCACACACTGATTCTTATTTATTCCCATACATACCCACCTGATGAACATATCCAGAAGAGATTTAAGATCTCAGATGCAGATACTTAGAAGCCATGTCCTTTGATAAACCTGACTTATCAATATGGTTCATGAACCTCATGTACCTATAAGGGGTCGCATTTCTTCATTCTTGACATCTAAAGAAAGTGGAGATTTACCTTAAAACACCACTATCTGGGAGATGAGGCCGGGCACTCCCGACAAGACCTCTAGCAAACCTCCAAGGATTGCTTGTTCCTTAAGAATGTAATATGACAGACTTGCCCCCATTCATGGATGGGGTCTTCTACCCAACCCACCCAACCCCCCCCCCCCCCCCCTCCAACCCCCGGCACTGATTTGTACCCAATATAAGTTCCCATCAAACCAGTCAACTCTCATTTAGGGTCTGTTGTCTGTTTCTTTTCCTACAGATACCCAAGTAACTATAAATATGCAATTATTGCAACATGAATGCCTATACATTCAGCAATTGTGAAATCAAACAGACTTATGGAATGAAATTATGAGTTTTAAAAAATAACAGTTGATATTATAGACAATGAATACAGTGACATAGATAGCTTTTGGGGGGTTGGGAGGGGGGAGCAGATGAGAGGTGAGGAGCTGTGGTCATATCAGTACCACTGCATGCAAAGCAGCAAAGGTACAACATGTATACCGGGTAAGCCCTACTACTGATGCAGATCATAAATTGTTGTCTAGTACAGGGGTAGGTGGTCCGTTTTTTTCCAAGTGGACCGGTCCACTGTCCATTACAGTGTTTCCAGTTTAACTGGTATATAGGGTATTAATTTGGTGTAATTTGGTGTAAATGTAATGTGTTAAGTGCTGGTAACTTGCTGGTTATTGGCATTGTGACGATGTTATTTAACTTTGCATTGACGTTGTGTGTTTGCAGGGTATATGTCCTGGTGGGGATACTGTACATGTATATTTAGGTTCACGTTAAATGTATACTATGGGAAAACATTTCCTATAGTGACTTTTACCTGTGACACATTTTGACTACGATAATTATACCTATATAGACTTTTAGCCTATAAGAAATGAGACGATCGTGAAGTGTATGCTAATACCTAAGACAGAGCTGACATGTTGTAGACAGGCCAGTGGGTCTGAACCACTCAAGCTAGGCAATAGGCATGTTTACGATTTATCGTTCTTGGTCTCGTCGAAGTACATGCTGACTTATGTAACAGAATCTCTGTCAAGAGACTCACTCAACACACAGTTAATAGTTGCGCGCTAAGTCACTAACCCGGCACTGCCATTTATAAATTTTGTCGTGTAGTGAGTTCATAAAGTTTGAGACCACAAACAATAAAACTAAATATGAGTGGTCAATATCTGTATGTATGCATGTGTGCCTTGTAAAAATCAATTTTATGCAGGTTTAGATGAATGTATCCTTATACTGGAAGAAA